>OZ004586.1:1200000-1800000 GCA_963924555.1 Crambe crambe | reverse complement strand
CCCCCCCCCCCCCCCCAGTAGATTGTAAACCTCTTAGTCACTCACTGTCATGATCTAACCTCATAGCAATCAGAGTAAAGGCTCCAAATGAAGCATACTTAGTTGCACACACGCAGTAGGAGGGCTAAGAAAGGAAGATGAAGAGGAGGAGGAGAAAAAGAGTGGTCAGACAGCTCAGATTTTCAGGAGAATGACAGAACCAATGAGATGATGTCATTACAAATTATCACATCTGCACACTATTTCAGCTACACCATAGAAAGTGCTTATTTCTGTAGCTACAGAGAAGCTAGGCTACCTGCTTGACTTTTTGTAGGAGTGACAATTTGAAACATGGTTGAAACATAACCACGTGCACTTAGTGGAATAAGCTGATCTACTGCCTCCACACTGAACAAGTGGGCTGTGCACTCACTCACTACACCAAAGATCTGCCTCGAATTCTTCCCCGATCAGAATTTAGTGTAGCATGCACGCATGGCTCTAGTCATCGCACGCACCCACAAGGAAGAGACATGCCCCCATCCTCGTGAATATCAGCCCTTTTATCATGTGTATCTCTAACATTCCAGAGGATCCTTTCTTCCTCCTCTTCTCAGGCTTTTCAGCTTGGAAATATGAACTTACTAAATCATCTGCACTATGTTATCTTTTAGCTTCTGTTGGAGCTTCCTTGTGCCAGAAATGCACGCATTCATGCACCACCAATAGAACCATCAAAAACACCAGTTACTTCCATTGATTTAGTACACATGCATGCAGCACCAACAGAAACAGTAAAATCATCAACAACACCAGTTACTTGTAAGGTTTTTACATAGGTGTGGTAAAGGTCGTCAACATTACAAATCCGAAAATAATACGTAGGCTGATCATCGATCTTGGAGCTGAGCTAGCTAGCTAGATAGTCTCGCGGGCCAGACTCCTTTTTCTTGGGGGTGGGGGAAAGAAAGAGTCTGGCCAAACTGCATCGGACATTTCGTTTGTACTATGCCACAAAAATCGTGGCGGACATGCGCAGAAATCACGTGGGAATTTTTAAACGTCACTATACGTCACAGTAGCAGTTAATTTTTCTATTGGCCAGCCGGCCGTCAATGTTTCGTCATGGTACATCATAGTCAAAACACAACGCCCGCGCTACCCCTATGATGCTGAGTCAGCACAAACGAAACGTCCAATGCAGTTTGGCCAGACTCTTTCTTTCCCCCGCCCCCAAGAGAAAGGAAAGAATCGAGTCTGGCCCGCGAGACTACTAGCTAGTGACGCAGTGAAACAACAGCTGGATCGTCCTAGAATCCGGTATCCAGATACTTTTGTAGATATGATGTCCCCTAACACAGCTTTCCAACCCGAGGGAAGGAGAAGGGTCTGGGGACATTAATTTTAGCATCAACGACTTGTCACTTTGGAATTCCAGGAACATTAATTTTCATCCAGATTATCATGTGCGCGGTATAATCATGATTTTGCGTGCATATATCAAAGGAACAATGGAGGAGGAAGCAAAATTGGTTGGCCCAATGGGGGAGGTTGAAAATAGTCCGCACTAAGATGATCTCGTTTCCTAGTAACCCCAGCAGCTTGAGGGATCAAGGCATCAAGAGCCTTACTCAAATTCTGGTATATGTATTAAAACTTTGACTAGATACCTTGATATAGCATTTTCTGCACATAAATCTATCATCTTGAACAGCTTCTTAGCCCTTATCTCTGCGTTCATTATTGTACTTCATGAATACATCATAAAAATGTAATAATTATCCATCAAGCAATCTGATTGGTGGCGTCAAGATCTTGACGTGAGACACAAGTCATTGATGCTAATGTCCCCAGACCCTTTCCCTTCCCTTGGGTTGGTAAGGGTCACTGCTATGCCAGACTATGATCGATTGAGAGTCAGAGCAATCCGCCAAATTTAACTTCTGCCAATATTTCTGGCCATATGGTAATCAAAATCTTTTCCACAGTCACCTACTGATTTGCATTGTGTATAGCGTAAGCCGCCAATTATCGACCAGCACCTATTATCGACCGTGGCAGCACCAATTATCGACCACTTAGTATACGGACAGTCTACGGTAGTAAACAAACGTAAACGGAGTTTAAGAAAATGGCTGCATTGAAAAATATATGGGAAAAACTTACAAGCTCTAGAGAGAAAACAGGACTTCAACAGCACTTATTTATCAACTGCAGTATGAAAGTAAGTTACTAGCTCACGTTACCTATCGCCATGGCTCTGGAAGATCGCTTATAAGGTACGAAAGCTATCGACTTAAAGTCGAATTTGGTGATTGTTTAGTGAGGACTGTATGGATAGATTATGACTGGATTCTGTAGGAATATGAAACACAGACCAATGAAGACTGTCTCCGAAAAGTATCACCAGAATCCAACAAAAAGGAGAGCTTCTGCAGCAGTTCCATTCCACCGTTAAATTGTGAAGCAGTTTATGGTAGAAATGCTTCGTTCATTTTTTATAAAATTTATTATGATGATGTATTTTATAGCATAAAATAGTATAAAAGTATCTTTTTAAGGGCCCTAACATGTAGTGGAGCAAAACTGAAAGAAAGAATGGAACGGACGATGATTGATATTATGATTTTCAACGGGTGATCGAAAATTGGTGTCGGTGGTCGATAAATGATTTTTTAGTTGACGTAGTAGATTCAGCATAGCAAATCTCTATCCAATTGTGAGAAAAATAATTTATATGACGTTATAGAGGATGAAATTATCTTTCCTATGGTTGTTGTTTGAGACTTTGACGACCGTCGGTTAGGGAGATATGGTGCGAGGGGCAAAGTATGGTCGATAATCGGTGGCTTACGCTATTTCCCTTCAAAAAATGTCAAAAATCAACAGAAGATTTAACTTCAGCTACTGTCTCTGCAGACAGCCAGAAGGAGAAAGTGATAAATGGCTTCACAATGAATGTATCAAACTACCAAAAAATAATTATCAATAGACTGTGCAGGTTATAATAAAGTGAACATATTTGAATGCTTCTTGGAACTTGTCTCCAAATCTGAGTGGAGACAAGTTCTCCTTCTGGCTGTGTGCAGGGGATTTCCCTGCATATTCAAAAAAGCTTTCTCACATATTCTGCATCATAGTCCTCCATCTCTTAGAGTGTTCTGCGCATGCAAGTTCTTGCTGTGAAGCATGAACTAAAGCCTAGAGAAGAGCAACAAGGTACCAAGATAGCTTAGTTAGTTTATAATTATTTCCAAGCGTATAAGCTGAATAGTGATTTTCCACACGACTCTCTGCTGTTGTCCGCGACTAGCTCACTGAACTATGCATGTGTGGTAAGGGTCGCCGGTATTAACATAGCCTAATGATCTGAATCGATGTGGTTGATGTTAGTTGTGCATGCTGGATTGCTTCATGTGCATATTGAAAGCTGGAATGGACTGATGTTTGTTTTGAAGCCAAAGGTTCCATGAGAAGAAAATTGTGCTCTGGGTGTGATATATTTTACTGTGTAGGATGATTATCATTGTGTTTTTGAATTATGTTGTCCAAGTTTGCACATGTGCAATGTAATGTGATGTAATATGTTATATACCAGATGATCATCGCAGAGAAAAACTATTAATGAATGTGATGTTATGTTACCAGATGATTGTCACAGAGAGAATGAAGCTCTAAAGTGTGTGTAAGAATAATTTTTCTACTTGGTATGGTTTGTTTATTTTATAGAATTTCATACACCTTTGATGTGTTATTTTCTCACACACATTTCACAAGAGGTAATGATATTACATAATGTTTATTATATTGTTCACTGTATACAATAGGCATGTATTCCAGATAAAAGAATCATGCACTAGGCTATAATAACATTAACACACTATCAATAATTATTGTGATGATATTAACTGGATATGTCTATTAGCTAGTTAAATAAAGGATTTCTTTGTTGAAGGATTGACATAGCTAGACATTGTGCTCTATTATCTTATAGTGGCTCATCCTCCTTTCTATCTGACTCCATTCCAGCTCATACATCAGTGGTAATAAGTCCAAAGTCAGTACATGTAATCTAGCTTTAAAGTTGATAGCCAGGAATGTATTTGGTATGTCACATGAAACCACCCCCCCCCCCCCCCCCCCCCCCCCCCCCCCCGTCGATTTTTTCCTTCTTGTTATTGAATGAATTTTGAGTTTTTAAACATTCTTCCCTCTTCTGTGTAGGTAGCTATAGTAATTGATTGTAGCCCAGCTTTTGAGCACCTGTAGTAGGGGTGTCAGAGGGAAAATTGAAGTTGTGAGGCCATAGCTACATGCAATTGTGACCTGTCACGAAAATTTTGTTCCGGGTCCAAAACTGGACCGGGGGTACTGACTCACTGGCTATAGTTATCACAGTTCTGTTATGGCCATCTGTTAGAGCAGTACATAGAGACTGATCTTTGTTTTGTGACTAAGATTCTACTTTGCAAATCAGTGCCGCTATCGATTAGTCTCGCAAGCCACACCCATTCTTCCCTTTTTTAATTGGGTGGGGTCTGGTCAAATTCCTATACATGAGTGGTTCTAATGTCCAAGAAAATCTTGGACACTTTAAGTAATTACGTCACATGACGTTATGTTGGGTGGTGAATGCAATGTTAAATATTATGTGAGTGTGTATGCATGTTTTGCAAACCACCTGTATGCCAAATATTTTGTCAGAAATTCAATCAGACTTCAAATTTTGCTGACTGTGCAGAACCACTCATGTATAGGAATTTGACACAGGGGGGGGGGGGTCGGACACACTGCTTTAGTCATGTGACGTAGGAATGCAAACTATGCACACGCGGATAAAATGGCCATTCCCATTCGTTTTTTGGAGAGATCTTCTCATCATACTGTCTGTTGGCGATCCTTTTTTATACGTCATCCAGTTTCTGTCTATTGAAATGAGACATGAAAGTGAAGAGCTACAAGTGGAGGGTGAAGAGAAGACATACAAGATAATCAGAAATCACTCGTCGCTATGTAGAGTATTTCATAGATCATTAAATGCCATTATACGTAGGAAACTGAATTTAGTGTGTCTGACCCCAATGATACCCCAATTCCATCACTTAGCCCATCATCAGGTGGAGAGTCAAAAATACATACACTTAGATTCAAATGTGCAGGATCAAATCATGACTCTAATGCCCAAGGTGATGTTCCAGTATGGAACCAAATAACCAGTTATGATTCCAAAGCTATTGCATATCATTGCCAGATAAACAACAAATGGGAAACATTATTCAAGAAGCATTGGACACTTGGCAATTGAACAGTAGATCTATGTTAGGTTTAAGTACTTGGTTACTTGGACACGTTCTGGGCCTGGATTCTTTGCTGGCATAAACATCAGCATTAAAGGAGAGTGACCACTAGTTGTTTGTCACTGTGCAAGCACACGCTGAACGATTGCATTTCTCTTTATTTAATCATATTCACTTATCATGAAATATTAAATTATTTACTCATGGAGCCAATATTCAAATACATGAATTGGGCCAGAAGGTGGTGGTGGGAGTTCAAGGGGTATTTTAGGCTTCACTGCTGTGCTACCTCTAACTGGCATAGTGGCATGCCGAATGGTTGTTCTCGCCTACGTAGGCACCCTTCGGCTCTTACATGTGCTTGGTTCCTAGCAAGTACTGCATTAAGAGCATTATAGGATGCTGTGTCTACATTAGATACACTAGCTTATTTATAACTCTGAAATTTCCCTTGTAGATTGATTAATCTCAGAGAGTGCATGATTGTTTCAGTACTTTTATATGTGAATTGTGTAACAATGTTTGCTGTTACATCTTTCCTGTAGATAATCGTGGAAACTGTAGAGAATTCTATGATTGACAAGTTACTCTTGCAGCTTATACATCATCGATACTATAGTCAATGCCAGCTGGATTCAGAGCTTCTTCTATCCTAGATATATAAATAGGTTAAGACAGCCTAACGAAAACAGATTGAGAATTTCCCATTTTCTTCTACCTGTGTGTGTACCATACGTCTTAGGGCCTGGGGCCCTGGAGTGCATAACCTTTTATAACTCAGTATAATGGAAGACACTCCTGATTTCAAGCTTTCCCTGGCAAGCATTACTGATCATGAAGGTGATTCACAGCTTGTTAAATCCATTGCAATTTCTGAATACTTTAGGAAGTTGTCTCTACTCATAGCAAAAGTGATACCACATTTACTTGTGAAGCATGTGTCTACAGAGAGCTGCTCTGATGATACACGTGTTAAAGAATTGCATTCTCTTATGTCAGATGTAGTTCGTATAGCAGGCAAGGGGAGCTTGCTATCTTTTTTCAGCAAGTATTCCCAGAAAATCATTTCTGTGATTAATTATTCCTTACCTTCCTATCAACATTACAAAGAACTAGCTGAATATCTTGATAATGGTCTGTGCAAAGATCTTCCTTCAGCCACACATTTGGATGTGAATGATTTGGTGATTGCATTTAAAAAAGGAGTATTGACAGAGTGTGCAGAATTGGCTCAGGAATTGCAAAATGAATTAACTATGGAAGATGAATTCACAAAATTCTTGAAAACACGACTCACTAGATATGAATGGGTCTGCAAACTCACATCTATGCAAGAAAACATTTCTCAGTACCTCAAGATTGGCAAAGAAAGGTCTTTAAATAAATCAGAAAAGGTTGGCCTTGCAGGTTTGATTGGAATGAATAGCTTATCAGATGAAAATATTGAAGCTGCCTTAAAGCTTTTGAAGCATTATGGTATCATTCAGCGCAAAGAAAAAGGCTCGTCAAACCATCCCATTATTACTATTACAGCAGCCAGTCTTTCTTTATCTGATCAGACTCATTGGTTAGGCACTGGTAACTATAAAGAAGTCCAATTCTTGTGCAAAGAGTGCTTCTACTTAGATGCCTCAATACATTACAGTGAATGCAATGTGAAAAATGTGGTAATTGTTGCATCAAAACTCATTGTATCAGGAGAACGAGAGATAGATGTTTCTGGGTCAGATGGAAAATCTTGCTGGACCCTTTCTCGTGCCAGTGATGGCAAAGGATCAGGGGCTCATGGGAAGAATGGAAAGT
This sequence comes from Crambe crambe, assembly GCA_963924555.1. NCBI lineage: Eukaryota > Metazoa > Porifera > Demospongiae > Poecilosclerida > Crambeidae > Crambe > Crambe crambe. The sequence continues at coordinate 1,792,918 of OZ004586.1, read as the reverse complement.
CTGGTGAGCCAGGAGAGAGTGGGGGCAATATTCTGATTTGTGCTGATGAGATTGAAAACTCTGAACTCTTGACTCTGTGTTCCAAAGGTGGTGATGGTGGGGATGGGCAACATGGGGGAAATGGGCAGGATGGGAAGGCAAAGCGTAGCAAATCAGATAATCTCAGCCGATTTGGTGTTTTTAATAAGTTGGACTTAATCACTACATGGGAAGTGAATGACTGCACTGAAAAAATTAAGTCAAACTATCCAAACGTGAAAAGTAAGGATAATTGTCAAGCATATGGAAAATCAATTGGTGGCGTCCAAGTTCTTTATGGAAGAGGCTATAAGGAGAGATTATTTAATTATGCTTTCTTGTACTCAAGGGGGGTAGATGGAGTTAGTGCTGACGGAGGCAATGCTGGTAAAGGGGGTAGAGCAGGTGGTGGAGGAAAAGGTGGACATATTGATATTTTCATGAAGAATGGTATTGACCATAACCTCAGTCATAGAATTAATGTGTCTTCTCGAGTTGATGGCTGTGATGGTACTGCAGGTGAGCCCGGAAAGCCTGGAAAAAGACACATAGCTAAAAGTAGAACAGATTATCTGGTTGTTGATGGTTTTTGGAAGACACCATTGAGATATTCTGGATTTATTGATGCCCGGAAAAAGACTGGAAAAGATAGTTCAAGGCTGGATCGTGGCTGGTATTACTGTGACCCTAGTGTTGCCAAATATTTTGATTCCACTATGACTGATGGTTACATTGAATTTTTTAAAGTTAGACGGCCTCCCTACTGCCTAACAAAGTATAATTCAAGGGCTGAGGATGGTAAGGAGCAAGAACAAGAAGAAGAAGTGATTCACTCAACTAAATCAATGTCTATCAATAAAGCAGAAACTCAGATGGAATACCTGATTTTTTCCAATGAGCATCTTCAAGTGCAAGATAACTCTTGTTTGATTCAATTCCTTGAAGAAATACAACGAAACCTCCTTGAAAAGCTTGAGGAGCTTGAAACAACTTACATGAAGCAGCAGTATAAACAAATACAAAGGCTTGATGACACATCAGACTCTAATCCTGTCCTTTCTATTAATGCTAATGCAAAGTCCATATTGAAATTAGATTTAGGATTGACTGACTTGAGCCTTCCATCTGAAATTATTGCTAAAATAAATGATAATCCATTAGTGCCTGACAAAGAAAAAATTAGTGAAAAAGATTCAATACAAGAGGTGTACTCAAGATTGGAAAACCTCATAGAAGAAGCATTTGTAAAAGAATCTACACGTTCACTGGTAACCCATTTACCAGATATCTATCAACTAATGGAGAGTGTATATAACCCTATTTTTCTGATTCATCTGGATCGGAAGAAATCACTTCAAAACACTCTTAACCTCTTACATATAGCAGAAAATAAAGCTCCCAGACCAGATTTTCATACCAAAATATCAAGTATGAAGCAAAATATTAAACCAAGATATGAATGGTCAAAACTTTCTCAAGCACATCAAGACCTTTTGAATATCAGTACTTATTCAGATAAGAAGTTCCAAAAAAAAGCTGTAGCTGTTTATCTCAAATTATGTTCGCAAGAATCTATTGAAAATATTGATGAACAATTTGCCAAATGTTTTCAAGGAGATCCAAGATCTTTAAAAATATCTCCATTCAGAAAACCTCTGAAAGGTTTTGAAACTTCTTGCAGTGCTGATTTGCCTCTCAGTTCACAGACAAAATTAGCACTTGAAATATTAATGGTCTTCATCAATGAAGCAAATGAGAAGAGTTATGGAAAATTTCATTTTCCCAATATATTACAGGCTATTGAAAGAGAGTACAAAGCTTATCATAGCACGATCAGTGACCATGATCTTATGTTCATCATGACCTATATCCAAGACAAGCTCAATAAAATATTACTAGAGAGAGCACAACTAGAAAATTTATTCTGTGAAAATTTCCTCTCAGAAAAAGAGGAACTTGGTTCTTACAAGGGAGGTTTCATCTTTTACCAGGAAGAATCATATCCAATAGTAGATATTAAATATCTGCCAAGAGAACATGAAGTTCATGTCATATCCAGGCATGATACTTTCAAAATTAACCTCCAGAATTTGGAAGTGATGCTAAATGGAAAAGCTATTAATTTTCCTGAAGCTCTCCTCATAAGCAAACTTGATATAAAAAGCATATGGAAAGATATTGAAGCAACTTTTATTAAGGGTATTAATGATAAAAAGATTAAAAATTTTCTTAATAAAGTATCTCTCCCTAAGAATGAGTATAAGTACCAACTTGCTGCATTGCTGCAACAAGCATGCACAGCTAGGGATATTCAGTTTGATGTATTCTCATTCCAACCTCCTTCTCTCTGGGTGGAGAAGTTAATTTTGTCTACAGTACAGAAACAATATAATGATCACGACCCTAATTTTGTTGCTAAAATTGAGACAAAAATTGATGGTTTATCACAATGCTATGATAAGTCACTCTATTGCACCATTTACATGGAATTTCTGCAAGAAACCTTCCGAAGGAGTACCAGCTTTAAAGTGAATCTCTTGGAAGCATTGAAAAGAATGTGTTCTATATTCATTGATCAAAACCTTTGCTCTCTAGTCACAGAACAAGGTATGACACAAATAGGGATAAAAGATGCTGATTATATTTTCAGTGACCTCATCGATTCAGAAATCATTGACTCTACTGGTATGTTTTTACCACATATTACTGAACATAGAGTTGAACAATACTGCAGCTCTCAAGAAGTTGATGCCCTCTTTCTCAAAACTGTTTTCACCATGCAAAAGTGCATTGGCCAATTATCTGGCAAAGAGCTTTCACTCTGGAATCATAAACTGGGAGAACTCCATTTGCAACTCACTCTACAACTGACTGGTCGTGATAACGATGTGTGTGATATGCTGCTAGTCCATATCTACCAAATGCAGAAACACTATGGTGAACAGAAAGTACTTGAGTTTGTCGAGCTAGTCTGGTCTCAGAGCCAAAGAGATATTTCCAGTGATAAACTGGTGGATTTATTCTCAAAATGCTCAAGTAAAGAGTGGATCTTCTCAATTGTTAATTCTCAGATTGAACGAAGCAAACAAGTCAATGAAGGTAACAGTGTTTCTCCCTTGCTTCAAGCTTTGGATAATCTCCATTCTTTTGATTGGGAGGCACAGCGAAACAAGGAATGCACAGCTGAAGAAATCATTGAGTCTATAAAGTCACAACATCCATCTAAAGAGCATTTGTTTTCTGTACTGGATGCAATCAAAGAAAACATTGCTGATATCAAGGAAAAAGAAAAGAGTAAATCACAATTTTATTTCAATGTGGATGATGAGCAGTTGAAAAAAGAATTGAACTCCTTAAAAATAAATAAGTACAGTAAGCATCATATTGGTCACTGGGCTACTAAATTCAAAGAGGATGTTTCTAGTAGGAAATCATTGCAGAATTCTCATCTCATTGAAGCATTTGCAGTGATGCGAAGAGGAGTTACTCTATTTTATGAGACAGAAAAGAATGAAAAAGGAGTAGCACCCCGAGACACTCAAATGGTAGCCAGTCTTCTGTTCTTTCAAAACCTTTCAGCACAGGGAGGGGTTCATATCACAAAACTGCTGCAGCAGATCTCAACTGGAGAAGGCAAGACTATGATTCTTTGTATGGTGGCCATTTACAAAGTTCTAATTGGTGAAAAGGTTGATATTGTCACCAGCTCTTCTGTCTTGGCCACTCGAGATGCTACCGATCTAAAACCACTCTATGCATTGTTCAATATTAGTGTATCACATTGCTGTCATGAGGAGCTCTCGAAGCGACACAAGGCTTATGAAGCTGACATAGTTTATGGTGATATCAGTCACTTTCAAAGAGACATTCTTGAGACATATTTTTATGACCTTGATATTAGAACAGAACGAAGGTGTGACAATGTGTTTGTTGATGAGGTGGACAGCATGCTAGTTGACAAGGGACAAAATATGCTCTACTTGCCTCATGCCTTGCCTGATATGAATTGCTTGGATCAGATCTACCTAGAGATATGGTCACTTGTCAATGCCAAGGATTTCCTTGGTTTAGAACAAGAGCAGGAAGAGTTGTATTTTGCTCTGAGGCATAAGTTACTTGGTGCTATAGCTCCTAACACATTTACTGAAATTTCAGGGATCAGTGAAAAACAATCTGAAAATATTTTTGAATCTCTTGTTAAAAATGGAACCATTGATAGTAATGATCATTGTTTGACTTCTACAAATTTCACTGCCATCAAGGATTGTGTTGAGACATTTATGAGAGAAAAGCACATCCGAAATGAGATTCTTATGATTATTCAGCAACACATTGAAGCAAAACCACTCATTCAGGGAATTCCAAAAGCACTGCATCCTTTCATTAAGAAGAGCCTGAGGTCGTGGATCCATTCTGCAGTTTGTGCAAAATATTTTCACCATAACAAAGAATACATTATCGATATTGATCGCCGAGAGTCAGCTAGCGATCGCTACCCTAGGATTATCATCATGGACATTGATACTGGAGTTGAACAAGAGTCGTCTGAGTGGGGTAGTGGGCTACACCAGTTCTTGCAGCTGAAGCACAACTTGCGTCTATCAACAGAATCACTGAAAGCTGTGTACATGTCCAATATTTCATTCTTTAAGAGGTACAAGAACATTATTGGTGTAACAGGCACATTGGGTGAACATAAATTGTTTAAACAACTTTATGAGAACACTCTGATAGTGGAGATACCCACTAACAAGCCCTCCAGGTTGATAATTGAACTACCTGTGTGCTGCTCTACTAAGGAAGAGTGGGAACAAGCTGTGTATTCAGATGTTCAGGAGAAGTTACGAAACAATCGTGCAGTTCTACTAATATGTGAAGATATTAAAGGAGCGAGAGACTTGCATCATTTTTTAAACTTTGAAGGTGAAAATCTGAACCCAGTGCTTTATTTCAGTAGTCACCAAGAGAAACTTGAAGAAAGGGCCAGATTTAAGCCGAGGCAACTTATTATTGCAACTAATCTTGCTGGACGTGGGACTGATATCAAACTAAATGATGAAGTGAGGCGAAATGGTGGATTGCATGTTTGTTTATCATACCTTCCCCCCAATGTACGGGTAGAGTTACAAGCATATGGACGAGCTGCACGCTGTGGTGATCCAGGAAGCTGTAGAATGATATTCCACGATAAAGAAGGTGACCTGAACAATGCAATACAAAAGAGAAATTTGTCTGAAGCATATCGTATTGATGAAATAGAAGCTGACTATTTTAAAAATATTAAATTCCAGGAAGAACTTTTCCAAAAGTTCAAGAATCTGTACTGTGAAATAAGATTTAAAAATAAAGATGAGCCAGAGTGTAGGGTTGTATTAGACTACTGCCTGGATTGCTGGGCTTTCTTCTTGGACCTCTACACTGATGCCATTGAATCTATCCCGAAGAAGTCATATCATGAAGCCAAGAGTGAGAAAGATCGAATCTTGCTAGCATTTAAGAATGAAGTACAGATGAGGTTGAACGATTTCGTAATAGATAAGCTGCCACCTAGTCGCTTAATGCAGGTTGGACACACTTTCATGAAACGAGAATTGAAAAGAGGCAACAAGTTTAAGGATGCTAATAACAAACCTGACTTTGAAAAGGCTGTTAGTTTGTACAAGCAAGCTGCCATGGTTTCTAATGATCCTTTTGCATCTTATTACTTAGCAGCTGCTCAACTAAATACGAACAACAAAGGAAAAATAGCACTCAAGCAAACTTTTTATGAAATAATTCCTCTGTTTCAACACAAGATAAGACAATGCCAAACTCATGCAATAATGCTTCAGCTAGCTAACAGACACCAAAATCAAACTTTAACAGGAAATGTTCAGTATTTCCAAGAGCAGAAACAACATGAGATAGAGCTATATAGCCAGTTTATTTCTAGCATGCAGGATATTATTGGCAAAGAAATTACTCTGAATATGTTTGACCACACTGACTGGGGAGAAGAAGGGGCTTGGGTTTTATTCAAGATAGTACAAGAGGAATTTTCCCTCAAACATCCTCGCATTGCTAAAAATTACTGCAAGAGACTGGACAGTTTGTTATCTAGCAATGAGTCCTACTTCACATATGAAGTCAAGATAAGAGAGAAGGTTAAATATTTGAGAAGGGAAGGGAAGGAAGTGAGTAGAGATGATTTCATTGGAGTTCTTCCTGACAAGGAAAAATTCTGGAGCCTGTTGAAGGAGAAAAATCTGATCACAAGAGAAACAAAAACTGTTTTACCACTATCAGATGAAGAGGTAGCCAAAGGTATAGCTTTAAGAGATGAATTGATTGGCTATTGGAACCCATCAACTGATATTGACAAAGTGCAATTAGAATCCTGGGATTGTTTAGACATTCACTCATTTGATTGGATAGAGGGGCTTAAAGAAGAGGAAAAAGAGCATATTTACTCTCTATTGAAGGAGAAACACATTTTGAGTAGTGAAGGACAACTGATGGATTTAGACCTTGTGAAGCCATTAGAAATACCTCTACAAGACTCATGTGTGAAATATTACAAAGCTATAAAGGATACCCTGTGGCATCACACTATTTATCGTTTCATTCTTGATCATTTGCATGACTGTGCAGAAATTGATGCAGAAAAAGAACTTTCTGACTCTAATGCTAGCAATGAAGCAACTACCCAAAATTCTGTGGTTGATGTACTCATCTCTCTCAATCCAAATGCCAATGTATCCTCTGAAGGAGAGGTTAACCATGGCCACATCATTGAATCTGCTCCTGAATCTGCTTTCATTCCAGAATCTGAAGATTTTCCAAATATTAGAGACCATGTTCCTACTGAAGCCCTTAATGGTAAGTTCAGAGAGCAATTGATGGATAATAACCTGAGAGCCACAGATGTTTCTGGTAGTGGACTCAACTGCATGATCAATGCCATGATCCAGCATGCTAAACGAGACTACCATACTCCAAACTTCCAAGAAGCTAATACTGTACGAAATTCTGTGAAACAGAAGCATCCACACTTAGACTTGAGTGGCATGCTACACTGTGATGATGAAATAGCAAGTGAAGTTCTTGCATGTGTAAATGATAAGTGTTCCTCTGAAATAGGAAGGGTGTCAGGGTTTATTGCATCAAGTGATGGCCCTATCTTATATGGGGATACTTCTGATGGACGGTTCACTTCAGGGAAGCATGTGGCTATATGGCAGCAAGGAAACCACTTTGTAGCAATTGTACATCAACAGGAATTTATTGAGTCAAGTTATCAGGTGGAAAGTGACGACTCTGTTGATTTCAAGAAAGAAGTACCCATGATAAGTAAAGCTCAACTGCAAAAGCTGGAATCATTGGATATTGTGTCTAAAGCCAAAACCAATGGAAAATACAAAATCTGCAAGCCTATAGAAGAAATTGAATCCAAACTACTCAAAGCTGATTCACTTCCTACAGAGGATAGAGATCAGATGCGAAAATTTCTCACGCTCAAACTGGAAGTGGACTTTAAGACACTCAGTAACTCACCCAGAGTACTTGCCTCAAATCAAAGCCATGTTCTCCATGATGATTTATGTCTATATGCAGTAATCAAAGGGTTTAAGATGAAGAAGACTAGTAAAGAAATTGACAATAAATGCAGTAAATTGAAAATTAAAAGGAAAATATTGAACCAGTATCTTAAACATAAGAAAATTCAGGAATTAACTCTAGAACAATATAAAAAAATGATTGAATCAACCAAATTCTTGACTGATACTGAAAGACTGGGGGTGGAAAACTTTGTGCTGTTGATGAACCAATTTAGAAGCAATGCCACACGCACCCTTAAGAATCAGCAAAGCACCATACTGGAATTAGAGACCCCAGAAATATCACTGAGAAGGCTAGCCGATGTGTTTGAAGATAGTATTCAAGACAAGCAAGATGTTTTGGGGTGGTTCTCGGACAATCAGTGTGACCTTGTTATCAACCTAGCAGAACAAAAGTGGTCTTGGAAATCCATCTTCACTTCTCTGAGTGTCATTGCTATTGGAGTGGCTCAAATTGCAGTGGGGGCAGTTTTGCTGGTGGCTTCTCCTGGAAGTGCCTCATTCGTATGTAATGGTCTCATTAGTGAGGGAGTATCGGACATGATATTTGGAATTCAAGGCCTAGTTCAAGGACATTGTAATTGGTCGCAATACTTTGAGCATAAAAAAATGAGTGTGGCCATTACAATAGCTACTGCAGGAATTGGTGCCTATTTAGCTAGGGGGACTGAAGCTTCCAGGTATGCTTACAAAGCCTTTGGCAATGCTAATAAAGAAGTGGCCAAGTCTACTGCTAAACAAACGGGGAAGAGCTTAGGTAAAGTAATGACAAAACAAGTATGCAAAAAGATAGTCAAAAAGGCTGCAGGCGCTGCAGTAGATGCAGGAATAAATCTTGCATGTAATAAGATTGTTGAAGAAATGTCACAATCGATTGATGGCCTCAGCCAATGTATTGTTGACTCATTTGATAACATGACTGAAGATGAAGAGTTCACAGGAAAAGTTACTGCTTTTTTAACAAAACAAAATACAGAAAAGGCAGAGAAGTGTCTCCACCAAATCTTGACACGTGTGATGCAACGAAAAACATTTTTGGAAATTTGGGATTATATTGAAAGCAAACTACAAATAGGAGCAAATGTAGCTACTCAAGCATATGGAAGTGCTTCAAAACACCTACAGATGGCCAACAAAAAGATTAAGGGCAAAGGACTCATGAAAGGTATTGGATATGCAAGTCGTTTCGCTCCACTTATTACAGAAACAATAAAAATTGGCCTGGTTAAGGAGAAGATGGATTTGCTTAAGAAAGAACTGATACAAGAACTCGATCAACATATAGTTACTGAGCGTGACAAAGGGTTACTTAATCCAAAAGCTTGTAAGGAAATCTTAAAAAAAGAATTGAGTGAAATGAAACAATATTTGAGCCAGGGAATTAGCCAGCGTGGAAGAACAATAGTAACTACATGTTTACAGATAGTGGGACAAGAGCTGAAAAAACATTCCATCATATGGGGTAAGGAGATTGTGATACACAAAATTAAAAGCCACATGGATATGAGACAACTCAAGAAATATGAACGTAAACTATCAACAGCAAGATATGAAGAAAATCACTCAATAGTTGCCAAATATGAAAGAAAGCTAATTAGGCTGATGTCCTGCACACATAGCCCTAAAGTTTTTGCCCATTTGATAGAACATCACAGTGTTGAACTTGGCCCAGCATATGCAATACCAACACTTGAAATGATAACTGGTCGTCGTATTAAACTTGTCAGTAACGATGGCAAACCACTGCTTAATATGCAAGAACAGCATGTCACTGGTGAGCCAATTGAAATCAAGTTTATTCCTAGAAAAGGCAGCCAGCCTGGGCATTTCTTTGCCGGCGGAGAATCATTTTCATTTGATCAACATGGCAATGATTGCTTGATTCATGCTGCAATGAAAGGAGCTGGTAAAACTGATTACATCGCCTTGGATATTAGAAAGAAGATAGCCAGTGCATGTAAAAATAGAAATCATCCTTGTTATAATTACATTAAAAGTGGCATTGCTCGTAACTATGTGGAGATAGCCTTAATAGGAGCTGGAAGGCCACAATGGTGGAGTCCTGTATACCCATTCTTAAAGGCATATGGAGAAGAGGTACAAGGGATTTCAGGCCTGGAGAATTGGAATCGTTTTAATCCAGATGGTAAAAGTGGATTAAGATACATGAATCTAGACATTTGTCACATTCTCTCTTGGAATGATATGTTGAGTATTATTAATGATGGTTCGAAGACCAATGGAGGTGGAGTCGACTCTTTGAATAAACTTGTAAACTTCTTTTTGCCTACAATTGAAGATGTACAAGAAGAAAGATCCATTTTTAATAAGAGCAAAGGTCGAGAAATTTTCCTCAACGTATATAAGAATGATCAAAATTATATCAAGGGTGCTTCCAGAGCAAGAGAGATTGTAAAATCATTTTCTAAACCTGACAAGAAGAACGATTCTGATCGTAAGGAACTTGAAAAGTACTTGTACAGTGCACCAGGCAACCTAAGGCTTGGTGATGCAAGCATAAATAGAAAAATCAAAAAATCCATGGACCACAACCCTGATGAACAACGGTCTCAAATTATTTATGAGGAATTCCAAGGTTGTAAACATTTCAGTGAACCAAAGAAAGATGAGAAAGGAGGAATAATGACATCTTATTATCCTGTGAAGAATGAAAAAATGAATAAAAAAAGGAAAAAATGATACTTTTGTAACTTCAAACATGTTAGTAGTCATAAAGCTGATAGGCTGATAGTATAACTCTAGAGAACTTTAGTAGTGTTTTTATGAGTCATGCCAATTCCACACTTTATGGGCACTGCGCCAATGTGCAATTGGAAACAGTTTATGTTATATTGTGTCTTTTGTCAGTCGTTAAATGTGCAAGTTGTGTTAGTCTATTTGAGCTCATTAATGAAATTAATAGTTATTTAAATGACTGTAAATCTTATTGGCCAATGTCTGACCAATCAGAGCACAATAGTCCAACTTCCCGGAAAGAGAAGAACTGCCATCTTTGATTTCAGCTACTGTTCAGCAACCATGATCTAGCTTGGAGCCTGCATGGCCACGGTATGGTGTCAGTGTTCAACAATGCCCAAGAAGACTGGAAAGAGTATGCTGAAAGACTTGAAAACTATTTTATAGCCAATGACATCAGCGATGATTCAAAGAGGACAGAAATAGAACAATGAAAGCAATAGCAAGACCTAGATAAAGAGCATGAATACCATGGCCATAATCTTCACCAGTATTAAATCACATTCTTCTTTCTGAAGTGTTGGAGGAACTGATCGCATCTATCACTGTCTATAAAAGAAAGATAGAAAAGGGTAGCCAAGACTTGCACTGATGACTTCGATATTAAATTAGATACCCTTATAGAATATTTCGATATGATGATCTTGATGAGATGATACTTCCTAGGACCCATTCCACTAAGAACATCAGCAGCAAAGCTGACAAATATGCAAGCTTCAAATTCTACCATGCTTTTTTCTCCATGAATCATCCTCCAACTTGATTGGAAATGCCAAACCTAATGGCTTCACTGTTCCAAAGTATTTAACTAAAAACTGAAGTCTCTGTTTGTGAATCGCAACCATTGTGGTATAGAACGAAGACAATATCAAATCCCAGAAACCGGAATCCATCGCATGTGCAAGGCTATGAAAGGATACAATACGACTTATAAAGTCAAGTTAATGCTCATTACAGACATCAAGTACCACACGACTGTGATAAAATTAATACTCGTGAAGATGAAATAGCAATGAGATTTGCACACAAGCTTGTGTTCTTAAGTGTGATAGCATCGATTACTGATGGGTATCAACTAGCCACACAGCTCTCCCTTTTATGTACATGATGATTATTTTTAGTTTGAATTATAACACATTGCTAGCTAATACAGTCTACACGCCAGCGTACATTTACAATACTTTTTGTATTACATGATGACGTCATAATTTTTGAGAAAATGGCCGCTGAGGTACATCTCTTGAGCTCGGCTTTTCATCAGACTAGATACTTTATAGGTGGTAGGTTTGTTCTCAACAGATGGTGATAGGCTTATTCTACCTTACTATCCGCTATGTAAGTAAACAGTAACTCTTTTTAGCATAGAATAGCCATGGTGGTTGAGAGTCATGGAAGTTTAGATGGTTTTTAAGGACCCTTCAGAGAGATGAACAGAAGTTATCTTACTACAAACATATAGTCAGTATGTATTCTAACATGTATGTCCATATTTTAGGTTGATACTTACATTTTACAGCAAATGGCCCATGTTTGTATATATAAGTGTATGTTTAGTATAATCATAGCAGTGTTAGAATCATTCTCAAGTTAGAATTTTTCATCTGTCTCAAATAATTTTCATGTCTACTTTGATAGGGTAGACTGTTCATTGCTGATCTGGCTCAAATAAGGGTTGATATGTCGGGTGATGGGCAATATTTAGAGTACTGTTCTCTGTGTTGGATCTGATACACATTCACTCCCTATGAGCTTGCAAGTTGCAAGGTACTGTAAACCTGAATGTAGTGTTCCTTGAAAGTGTGTTTACAGTGTTATTCACAGTGAACACCACCGGTTATTTCCCTGTTAGAAGGTGTGGCTATGTTAGTATGCCTGTAGACCCTATTTTGCATTGCAGTTTAATATACCAGTAGTTACTGGTTTAGGCCTTCGGTCCTGGGTGAAAATTTATATTTCCTGCTACTCGGTTATTGCAAGCTTGACATTGGATCCAAAATTAACATTTGTTCCATATTCTCTGAATGTGTATACTGCACGCTCTCCTTATGACACAAATGTAGCAGGGGCCACGTTTACTCTGATGTACTTTACTTGTCATTGATCACTGCAGGCACTGAAGTAGAAATTCAAGAAACAAAGCTGTCAAGACTGTAGTCATTATAGTGTGTATTGTGATTTATTTGTGGCAAAGATGTGGTGTCATTTATACTGTGTTATTATGTTTGAACAGAAATGATTGTTGGATTTATACATGCAGTAAGTATTCCTCTATAGAATGTACCTGGTATCAAAATGAAATAACTTGTTTACAGGAAATGGCCCTATAATCCAACAATACACTTGAAATTGAGACATGGCTTGATAACTCTCTAGTGGTAATAGCTACGTGTACCAAATTCACACTAAAGGTCATCTGTGCCGGCCTAAAACTGCCACCCAAGTCTTGTTGATTTATGTTGACAGAATCCAGAGATACAAGGTCATGAAAATTTCCTAGTATCCTAGTGTCCGTATATTCTGCGTGATGAGCATGTAAATGAAATTGTATTGCGTAAATACAACCGGATGCACGCTGGCGATTAGACTGAATAGTAGTAACAAAATAAACAAAAAACATCAGGTAGATTAACATTGTATTATATAAGACTCTATAACAATTTAATAATAGTATAATAATAATAATAATAATAATAATAATAATAATAATAATAATAATAATAATAATAATAATAATAACAACAACAATAACAATAACAGCAATGATAATAATGAACAACACATGCCACTTTCCACCAAAAAAATCATTATGTAGAAGCCATTATCTTTGGTCTCATCTCTGCTGCTTTGAATACTTGTACATCTTCATCACTGTCATAACTATGGAAGCCGAGAAGGGCAATTTTTCACCGATTGACGATCCCGACACTAAAATCCCGACAACGAAATCCCGACAACGAAATCCCGACAGCCAACACCCCGGCCAGCCCAGTAACATAGTTATATAGCTAGAATAGAGTAGATTCCAGGATGTAACTGTCTTGTATATAACATAACAAAGCAGTACCAAGTATAGTTATGAAAGAATGACTCCAGATTTGAGCCCACTGCTTCAAAAAACACCTGGATGGTAGACAGAATTATGGAAGCCGAGCTAGAAGGGCCGATTGAAGTCCCGATCCCGACAACGAAATCCCGACAACGAAATCCCGACAACGAAATCCCGACAACGAAATCCCGACAACGAAATCCCGACAATGAAACCCCGACAACGAAACCCCGACAACGAAATCCCGGACGAGGCTAGCACACCCGCCCCCCCAAGAGTAAAGTATAAGAACATTAAATAGAGCTGCATCTCATAATATGTTACTTCAAGGGTATATATACTGTATGATATTCAGGGCCCTAACCATGTATGGCATGTGGATGGATACGATAAACTCTCCATACGGATTAACAATCCATGGTTGTGTTGATGGGTGAGTTGGCTATTATTTAGCTATTGATTTTGCAGGCTATTATTTAGTTTATACTCTTCAGATTTTCCAGGAAGATATTATGGCTCAAACTTGCTCCATCTAACCATAATCCCAAATATATATGCCATTATTATTTAGAAAAATTGGAAGAGCTTGCTGGCAAGTAGCTATCTAAGCTGCTATAACTTCATGCATGCATAAAATTGTCCATAATAATAGTGTGTCCAGCAATTCTGAGGTCAGATTATGGAACAGAAAACTAAAGTCTTGCTTCTGTGCAAGTGGCTTTGAGATACAATCATCAGGACAACTTTGCAAGGGAGAAAAGTTTTATTTATGGACAATCAAAGCATAATGTGGTACCTATAATGGAACCCCCAAGCTGTTCTTAACTTGTTATTGCTTATCATAGAGAATAGAGGGTTGGTGGTCCCAACTTAAAAGAAGGAAAACATCATGGTGGATTGATCTGTTCAAGGTAACTATTATAATAGCTAGCTAAAATTTTGGTTTTTTTATAATTATTTTTTAGCACCTTGAAGAAGTTGATTTGCTGGACCGTAAAAATTTGTTTCATAGGTATACAAGACTTTTATTGATTTGTGTGCATGATTAACTGCAATAATGTATTATTCACAGTACTGTTTGATATTTGCAAGCTTGCCATGTCTTAGGCAGGAACTAAATGACTTTGTCATTTATTGGAACTCACATTTGATCCGTAAGAACAAATTGACTCAATCACCTAGTGGGGTCCCCAATGAGATGTACGAGGTTCCATCTTTGTATGGTATGTTGTTTATGAGGACATGTATAGGCTATGTAAACTATAGCTAAAGTTATATTTTGTTGCAGGTGCCACTGACCAATCCAAACCATTTGATGTTAATGTGTGGATTCATGCAATGGTAAATGAAAATGAAACCCCTCCACCATTCCTTCCAACTGAATTTGAAGAGTGGGCAAATGACATATTAGGCAGAGATGCAAGTACTATCCATCCCTCTGAAATTCCTTATCTCTATTTGATCTTGAGCCAACAGCAGCCACCTTCATGCCTATAATATTGCAGTCTAATGATGACTCAAGTGACTCTTATTCAAGTGATACTTGATAGCCATATAAGTATGATTGTTCCTAATGTGATTATTCAGAATGAAAGTCAAGCTTCAGCTTCCCAAATCTTCATAACCTAAAATTGAAAGGACAATAATAATCACGATGATTCCTTTAAGATATTGACCTCAGCTGCAGAAGGTCTCTTTGAATGGCTTCTTAAGCATTCCCTTTGAACCTTATAGAAAAGCATTGATGAATTGTCAGCTGACAAGTATGGGTCATGCAGAGAGAGAAAATCATCATGATTATGAAGTTGTTCTTCCAAGTGGTCTACCTGTAAATTGCAATTGTACTGTATTAGCTATAGCTAGCTTCAAGCCTACAACCCTTACAAGTTTCTTATCTGGCCTTGTGAGGTCAAAAACAAGCTGACCACAAAACGTCTCTAATACAACCTATAACAATATACACTATTATACAAATGCACTCTGGATTAACTTCATAACTTACTACTCCATAGCAATATATGTCACTTCGATCACTAAATCTCCCTGAACTGATTTCAGATGGGTAGTACCCCTCAGTACGGGCTATACATGTAGCAGTAAATTTGGGAGCTCTACAGAAAAACCAAAGTCTGAGATCTTAGCAGTCATTGATGAATCCAGTAAAATGTTTGCTCTGTTAACAAGCCATATAGAAACTCAAAAATAATAATATTGTGTAATGGAATGCTTACGATTTGATATCCTGGTGTATCATAGGTGGTTCAGCACTGTGCAGATAAACTATACCTCTACAGGTATCTTTCAATATTGTAACACGCTGTTGCCATGAAAGTGGTGTGTGGCTGTCCTGTATAATACATGTCAGTAAAACTTGCTTACTTACAGTATCTACTGTACCTTAAAATCATGCAGTAGGTCATATAGGCTACCACCACACATATATTCATATAATAAAGAGGGCGGTTTTGAACAGAAGCCACATAACTGGACAATGTTAGGATGACGAAAGCTGCGTACATTAAAAGCTTAAGTGCAATTTTATAAGGAAACTTGCTATATATATATACCGTGTTAAAGCAGATACTTCACATTGCATTTGTGTAGACCTAGCCAGAGCTTGACATCCTTCCTATAAACCAAACTAATTATTTTATACCTTCACAGATTGATGCTACTCACTTGAGTTAAAACCTTGACTGCCAGTATCATAGCACCAGACATAGTGAATAAAGCTAGCACCATACCACGGATTGAATAATCAACATTAAAAGTAGAACGCCCATGTTCAATCATCTGATCATGAGAATCTGAATTTTTTGCCATCACTTCCACTGACATTCCATCCCTAACATATGTACCCCATCTTCATCTTGCACATGTTGACCTATGGTGAGCACAAAATTGATAGCTACAGAAATCAATCTTTCACTAGTAGCTACTTACAGCAACATCACGAGTCTTGACCTTGTACTGAACATGCTCCTTTTGCTTCAGCTTCTTCTGAATTTGTCTTCCTCTCTCAATCAGATTCCCTTCATAGCCAGAGTAAAGTTATTTTAAATAAAGCACACCATGAATATCTGGAGATATCTAGCTACTTACTACGCACTCTGCATGAGCCTAGGGAATAATTATCATGTAAATCAGATTTGATCTGTATTGTATACATGTATAGCAACAGTCCAGAGTCACTCAACTAATCTCACCTTCCCACATTTTATATCCTGCAATATAGGAAGTACTAACATAAATTTATCGATCAACTCGGCAGGACTCAATTGTTGTAGCCCTTTTTTTTCATCACAACTAGAAGTCCTCTTCATCATCATCATGCTAGAATTCTAAATAACGCACCCAATCGCAACGCGCGAGCGTCCGGATTCTTCGGGTCTGACTAAAACACGGACCGGACCGGACCACCGGACCACGATAAACTTTTGCGCACGAAGTCAAAAATGCGCATGCGCGCTTGATTGCAAAGATCTGGGACATAGGCCTGGACTTTGGCCAAAGAGGTACCAAGGCAATACAGTCACTATTCAAAGAAATGACCAGACCTGTGTTTTGGCAGCATCCCATGCAGCCTATGCGAGTCTACTACCCTATGTGAATGAACACATCCAAGGACAAGAGATGACCAAGGAAGATATCGAAAAGACCCTTCCTGGACCTTGCACCTATCATTGCACTGTTTTCCACCACACCCACCTGACGGGGGCAGTTTTCTCATTTTTATTTCACTCCTACCTGTTTGTGCTCCTGCGGCTTATTCAAACTTGAATTGAATTGGAATTGCCACAGGCCAGGTGGGGCTGACAAAATCACAGACCATGGACCACTAATGAAGTTGCTTCTGTAACACTTAGCCTACATAGCTAGCTACAGTTCACACTTGCTGAACTAGTTAATATTATTATTAAATCAAAATCTTGCAATTTCTAATTGCATCTGTTTCCTTTTCAAATGGATATCATTCTGTATGAGATAAAATTAATGAGACCATGATAATAGTTATCTGAGTATATGGTTATTAAATCAACCCACCTGAGAGAAGGTGAATGGCCAGTTTAGAGCCTGGTAGCGTGCATACTATTATCATAACAGTAATATGCATAATTATAGCTAGAGCTTGTACTATTAGTAACACTTACTAAGCACAAAAATACTCCACAATCATTGGCCATGTTTGAAAATAAAAGTATAGTTCCATAATAGCTATAGCTATACTGGCTAATGGCAACACACTGTACTGATCTCCACACATACAACTAGCTAGCTTAACTCACTTTAGCAGAACAATCTCCATTTTGAGCTAGGATGTTTAGTCATGATATATTTAATATTTGCTGTGTGGACATAAATATTATCCTCTAGTGGTATAGACAGAGTAGCTATGGCTATAGCTACTTGACTTACTGCACATTTTGTAAGCATTTCATGTTGTCACCCAATAATGAATCATTATCTGATCTCATAGCTACTTCTCAAAATCGAGAATCCAATGACACCCCAAAAATATTGGTATGATAAATTTCTTGTACTGTGCTATATCCACCTATAATTATTAGTTTTAAGTTAGCTACCTATCTTATCAATTACTTTAATCCAAGATTCAACTTCAGAACATCCAAGTAGGAGCTTGTATAAAAAAAAAGTTGACACACAGTAGACACGATTTTCAAGTTTCTTATTGCATTCTTCCGCAATCAAAAATAAGTAGAAGTCTACGATCTGAGCAAACCATATTATATAGCTACTGCATACAGTATATATACATACTGTATATAGATTTGTTATAATTATGTTGCAGCACACAACATATGTACCCTATCATTCACTTAGTGATCTACCCTAGACTCTGAAGGTCCAGGAAGGGTCTTTTTGATATCTTCCTTGGTCAAGTACTCAGGAGTCAAGTGCAAGGTGGGAATAAATTTCTATTGTAATTTATTTATTGAAATTATTATTATCATAATGTTGATAAAATGAGAAAACTGCCCCCGTCAGGTGGGTGTGGTGGCAATGATAGGTGCAAGGTCCAGGAAGGGTCTTTTCGATATCTTCCTTGGTCATCTCTTGTCCTTGGATGTGTCCATTCACATAGGGTAGTAGACTTGCATAGGCTGCATGGGATGCTGCCAAAACACAGGTCTGGTCATTTCTTTGAATAGTGACTGTATTGCCTTGGTACCTCTTTGGCCAAAGTCCAAGGCTGTGTCCCAGATCTTTGCAATCAAGCGCGCATGCGCATTTTTGACTTCGTGCGCAAAAGTTTATCGTGGTCCGGTGGTCCGGTCCGGTCCGTGTTTTAGTCAGACCCCGATTCTTCCCATCCTCCGTCCTAATTCTTGGTTATAGATTGTCGGGATTTCGTTGTCGGGATTTCGTTATCGGGATTTCGTTGTCGGGATTTCGTTGTCGGGATTTCGTTGTCGGGATTTCGTTGTCGGGATTTCGTCGTCGGGATTTCGTCGTCGGGATTTCAGTGTCGGGATCGTCAATCGGTGAAAAATTGCCCTTCTCGGCTTCCATACATAACTGTCCTCCTCTTCAAGCCTTTGGCTACCTGCTTGCTTCACGCCTCTTGAAAAAACCTGGCTTTGATTCGATGCGAGATCCTTGAATTTCTCAAAACTGCATAGCAGCAATGAAAAATCAGTATCAGAAATAGTGCAAGAATTGCTAAGCTCAGAAAGAAGGTGTAGACGCCAAGGAAGATAGAATGAGCAACTAAGTAAAACCCAAGTATAAGCCAGAAGTTCAGCATGAAGAATACATCTAGTATTTCAATGAAGAGTTTTTAGAAAGGGTGCAGGAGAGCTTGAAATAGAATAAAAAGATGCAGAATTACGAGTGTGAAGATCAAAAGAGTGTTAGTGTTAGTTCCCTGCAGAGCGCCACTGATGATGAAGAGGATGATGGTAATCCAGAGATGGAGTCCAAACCAGAACTTCAACTTATCCTTGAAAGGACCACCATAAGCGTCGATGATAGGTTTGAATTTGTTAACCAGCTTGAACCTCACCAAGCAGTAAGAGAAGGTGACGAGAATGGCATAAGGTAACAGAAATAAAACAATGAAAGCAACAGCAAGAGCTAGATAAAGAGCATGAATATCATGGCCGTAATCTTCACCACTAAAGGGCCATACAATCCTTTCCGAAGAAGTATAAAGTGACAAATTACTGGGATCACTTATCACCAAGTCAAGTGTGGAATGCACAACCACATCGATCACTGTTTGTAAGAGTTTAGAAAAAGAAAGATAGAAAAGGGTAGCCAAGACTTGCACTGAGGATTTCGATATCAAGCAGAAAACCCTTATGGAATACTTCGATATGATGATCATCCCAATGATAATGCTCCATAGATACACTGGAAATATAAACTGGAATCCTACTCTAGCAGTAGTAGTCATTCCCTTATAGAAGCAGAGTGGAAAACCAAGGTTCAGATTGAGTAGTGAGACAACAATACGAAAGAATGCCAGGTAAGTACCAGAGTAACCTCTTGTCAATTCATCCATAAGTAGGCCCAACACGTTAGCATAGAATATGATCCCATTGATAGTGCCTGTGGCTACAGTGAGTCGTAATGCAAAGAGAAGTACTACTAGAATGAGTCCGGCTATAGCATACATTGGGAGAGTGAAGAGATAGAGATCAGTACAGTTGTCATAGCAGACATCAGATCCAAATACTGCACTGTAATTCTCCTTGCACTGACCACATAAGATTCCAGTGCGGTTGTTGAGGCAGGATAGATCGGTAATGGAGTTATTCAGAGTGAAATCAGGGTCGCAGTAGTTAGGTGGACAATTCCTGGCAAAGAGGATTTTAGCAAAGCTAGGGTTAATGTCCAGTCCATAGCCTGTCCAGTAACCCGGAGGGCTGGAAAAGATTCGTGTGTCGATGTTGCATGTGTATCCACGGCTCCTCAGCCCTGAGCATCCACAAACGCCCTCAGGTGACAGAAAAAATCCAATAGGGCAACCGTCATTCAACTGGACCTTAAAAAGTGAGAGGGAAAGCTCTGGAATATCTGTATTTGTCAGAATGATGAGAAAACAAGGGGTTTTCCTCACTTTATTACGGAATGTGAGATATACTGTAGAGACATTTCTCGTTAAAAAGTGATACTTGTAGTCCGATTGGACTCTTCGGTATGGGAAAATGCACATGACTTCAGCCACAGTATATTCTTCATTGCTTCTTTGGAATAACGAAATTGCTCTTTCCCCAGGAAAGCTGGATGTGTATTTTACAACAGTTAGAGGCTTGTATCGATACATTCCGTCGAGATATTCGCAATTCCATGGCTGCCTGGGCAACTGTGAGCATATACCATTGGAGAGTGATGCATACTTGTCAAATTTATCCATCCCTTTGAAAATTGTGTCAATGAGCGAGGTATAAGCATATTGTACCTGCAGTGTCCCAAGTGGAGTTTAGAAATTGGAAATTTGGAGACGTTTCAGTGCAGAAAAAACCAAATTGAGGAGCAAACAAGGAAATGCTAGCGCCAGACATTTTGTCACTGTTATTTTTGAAGTAAAGTGCTATTTCAATATCAAATATGCTATTCACAGAGTAACTTCGACTTGGGAGTATCTGTATCGAGCACTCCGGTTGTGCAAGGACTGACGAATATATAGCACTTCCTTGAATGGCTGTGTTGTTATGAAATTGAGCTTCAAGAGGTTCCATCAGATATAAAGTGGATCTTTCGAGCCTGATCCCCCCCACCTTGAATTCCATCACCACCAATGACAGTCAAATTCCCAGTAACGATCAAGTTACTGGAGACAGCATTCAAAAACGACCCGCCATTACTGGCTGCAAAGTAGTTAGTACCACTCATGGTTATATTCTCGATGTTGACGAAATTTAGGAAACTGAGGGAGGTTTGTGGAAGGATTTCATACTGGCTGTCATACTGCAAGAATATATCAGTCATCTCTATATGCAAGTGCCCACTAGCAGGAAGTGATCGTGCTTGTAGCAAATGTGGAGTTAGGAACTGAAGGTTCAGGATGTTAGAATTGCTGACATGTGCTTCTCTCCCGCACCAAGATACCTTATCCATTGTTATTTGATGTGTAATCTTCTCCGACATCTTCTCTATAGAGAGCACTCTATCATATCCAGATATTATATATCCACAATTGGAGTAGAGAACAAGTGAAGTATTTCGTATAGTCATCGAGTTTTTAATACCATTCACTGAAATATTAAAAGAAGGAGTTTCATAAAATATCACATTCATTTGCAGTGGAAGGTAATCATTCTCTGGCACTTTTTCATCCTTTAATAGTCAAAAGCTAATCCTCGAAAAGTGATGTGAGAATCAGTTACACTGTTGATGAACATCACTGAGACTTTTGTTGCAAAGAAAAGTTTTTTTAGTGAAGAAGTTGGCGTAATGATCATATCAATAGTTGCATCGAACCTTTGCTGTGTTAGCATTACTGCAAGCCCATTCACTTGAGGCACTGGAATACGGTTCGGTTTATCTCCAAATACATTTCCAACGGATGGTGGCATTGATTTACAGCAGGGATAAGCGTCAAACTCTATATACAAAGCACACTCTGAATCGACTGAGGTTATATCACTGTCGGTGTAGTAAAACAACAAGTTGAGAGTAGCAATACTGATACTCAATTTAGACGTTAGTAGTTCACCAATTTCGTTCAGCCCACATAAGTTAATTCCGATAATGCTAAAGACATTTAGATTGGTGGACTCAAAAAGGAGTCCATACAACTTAACATTGTAGCAGTGATTCAGGATAAGTATTGTCTCTGTAGCATTGTAGTACATAAAGTGATTCGATTCATTGATGTAACGCACAGCAGGAGCTGGGATTACATTCTCACAGCCAGAAAATGAAATCGATTCGATAGTGAGGTTAGTGACATTGAAAAACCCAAATCCACCAGATCCATCAGAGCATTGAATTATACTGAAATCTTGCGATGAAGCATTTCTTATATTGGAAGTATTTTGGATATGACAAAATTGCTTTCCTCTGATCGTCAAAGTGGATTGGTTGAGTACCATGCTGGTGTTTGGAGAGATGGTTCCACTGGGAGGACAGAGATACTTTCCCAGAGTTTCATCATCGTTTATAAATACCACTTCAGCTGAATATTTGGTCACTTTGTAGGAGAGCAGCATCAAAATCAAAAGTACTAAGATAACTTGATAACCACTTAGCATTCCCATACTGGGAATCCAGTTAGTTAGCTAGCGATAGACAACTAGATAGACAGCTAGCTAGCTAGCTAGATGCTAACGTGATCAAAACGTGACCCACTATGGCCTCTTGCCAAAAAAGTCGAACCGCGAAACCTGACTAACTCCCACCGGAAAATGACTCCCCCCAGTCATTCCTGTAAATCCACCCCCCCCCCCCCCCCTGGTAAAAATGTGATCACAAAGGTAGATTTTAATGGCATACCGGTGTCAAAGTCACGGATGACTCCCCCCGGAAAATGACTCCCCCAGTCATTCCTGCCTAAGGCATAAATGACTCCCCCCTGGTGAAAATGACTCCCCACACGGTCATTCCTGCCTTGGTGCCTGATCACAATAAATCATGTAGCTAGCTAATTTATCTCAGGAAGAAGTTGATGCTGAAGATGATGATGAACCTGTGGGACAATTTTTATGTATAGCTATATAGCTGGCTAGCAACAAAAATGGTGTCATGGATTTACTGCTCCTGTCAGATTCTGCATATTGTGACTGCCTGCATGATGCCAGAGATATGGTGGAATGTGAAGATTGCTTGAACTGGTTTCACCAAAACTGTGCATATTTTATTATAACTGTCCTTTGTGTAAGCACTATAATTATGTGATGCATCTTCCTTTGAACTTTAATGCATGCATATTCTGGTAGTCATTCATGCCTAGGATGGAATGATTCTCTTCCATGGCTAT
The DNA here is from genome assembly GCA_963924555.1 of Crambe crambe. Lineage (NCBI taxonomy): Eukaryota > Metazoa > Porifera > Demospongiae > Poecilosclerida > Crambeidae > Crambe > Crambe crambe. Next base: position 1,769,553 of record OZ004586.1, on the reverse strand, counting down.
AGATTTTCAGGGAGTCATTCATGCCTAGTATGAAATGACTCCCCTTCAATCATGCCGAGGATGAAATGATTCCCTTCCATGGCTATTAATTTTTCAGGGAGTCATTCATGCCTAGGATGAAATGATTCTCTTCCATGGCTATATATTTTTCAGGGAGTCATTCATGCCTAGGATGAAATGACTCCCTTCCATGGCTATAGATTTTTCAGGGTGTCATTCATGCCTAGGATGAAATGATTCTCTTCCATGGCTATAGATTTTTCAGGGAGTCATATATGCCTAGGATGAAATGACTCCTTCCATGGCTATAGTTTTTTTCAGGCAGCCATTCATGCCTAGGATGAAATGACTCCCCTTCCATTTAGGGAGTCATTCATGCTGAGGACGAAATGATTCTCTTCCATGTCTATTGATAATTCATGCCTGGCAATTCGCCTCGTCAATCTCCCCTCAAAACTGGTTCCCAAAAGGTCAGGATATTGTAATGGACCATTGTGCTACATACTAAGATTGTGCAGAATAAGGAGGTACCTAGTAATTATCCTCGTCAACTTCCCCTCAAAACAGATTATCTGCTACAGTTCGCTTCAAAATCAATAGTCAACTATAATAGCTACCAATCCATAATATATTATTGTAGAGAAAGATCCAAAGAAGATGAAAAATATAGTGCTGGGTGGGAAATGGATCTGTGATGAACATATCATCCTTGCTCAGCATATCTTGAAGATGCAATTTCCGAATATTGGTGGATTTCAGTCACCATTGCTCTGCCAAAACGATGCCTTGATTCCAGTTCAGAATGGTGAAACAATACGTATACGTAGGTACATACATGCATAGGTAGCTATTATAGCTATAATTTGTTTTTCTCATGCTCAGGAAGAAGTGGATGCTGAAAATGATGAAATAATGGAATACAGGAATATGCTATACATACATGTTCCTCCTGTGCAGCAACAAAGTGGTATTGTGGATTGTGGAGTATTTGCAATAGCTTTTGCTGTCCATGCAGCACTAGGAGAAAATGTGGGAGAGATTGAATTCCAGCAGGAAGAAATGAGGAGCCATCTTTCTAAATGTTTATGGAAAAAAAACTTTTTCTCCTTTTCCAAAGTTGGGGGAAAGGGGGCATAGGGATAATTACTTCCCCTGTCGGATTCTGGAGTTATACTGTGACTGCCTTATGCCACAACATGGTTGAATGTGAACATTGTTTTAATTGGTTTCACCAAGACTGTGTAGATTATGACAATATATAGTGAAAAAATTTTGTGCCGTTCATGCAATCATAGCTAGCTTATCTTCTTATCGTTATTATTGTTATTGTATCAGCTGTGTGAGAATGAACGTTAATGCATTCACAGGGAGTTATTTGCCCCTTTATAAGCAAACATCATTTCGTCCCCCAATCTATGCATGGATGGAATGGGAGCTATTTCACGAATGACTCCCTGAAAAATTTATATCCATGGAATACATCCTAGGTACAAATGACTCCCTGAACTGAGATAAATGGACTCCACATACATGCCAAACTAGCTATAGGAGAGTCATCCTAGGCACGAATGACTCACAATGAAGTGAACTTGTACATGGAGTGGCACGAATTATAGCTACAGCTACACCGGAGTCATAGCCATGGAAAGGGAATTATTTCATCCTAGGCACCAATGACTCCCTGAATTGAGATAGTTAGACTACATGATTGGAGTCATAATAGCCATGGAAGGGGAGTCATTTCATCCTAGAGGCACCAATGACTTCAGGAGTCATTGGTTCCTAGGATGAAATGACTCCCCTTCCATTCAGAATGGTGCAGCCATGGAAGGGGAGTCATTTCATCCTAGGCACCAATGACTCCATGAATTAAGATGACTGGACAGTCATGATAGCCATGGAAGGGGAGTCGACACATCCTACAGGCATGAATGACTCCTTATCCAATAACTCCCTGAAAATCTTGCCTAATGCCTGGCTATAGGATGAAATGACTCCCCTTCCATGGCTGTCATGACTCCAACTATGCATGCATGGGGGGAGTCCATCTATCTTGATTCAGGGAGTAATTTCTTCCTAGGCACAAAAGATTCCATTCACTCAATTTCATAAGCAACTATGGTATAAATCCTTGACTTATTATGATTTTGCATGCAGCAATGCAATGAATTGGGACTGGTGAGTCTTTTTTCAGGGGCAGACAAGTCAGAAATGACTGGGGAGTCACTCAGACCTAGGCGTGAGTGACCGGGAGTCATCCACGCCTAGTCAAGAGTGCTCGGAACTGGGGAGTCATTTTTTCCAGGGGGGAGTCATTATAGACTAGTCAGAAATGACCGGGGAGTCACCCAGACCTAGGCGTGAGTGACCGGGAGTCATCCACGCCTAGGCATGAGTGACCGGGAGTCATCCACGCCTAGTCAGGAGTGACCGGGGAGTCATCGCCGAGGGGAGTCACCGCTGACTATGACACCGGTATATTGCGTTTCCAATCCCGGTTCAGCCATGAAATTTCTCATAGTGCTGCTGGCTTGGAGAGTCAGATTCAATCAAGGGCAAGGTACCTGGCTGGAGTGTAGCTATATAGCTAGCTACCAGTTAGTAAATACAGAGAACTGCATAGTTATTAGCATTATCAATACTAAATTAAAGGTAGCTGGCTAGACAGATAATGTGTGGAAGTGCTCCTCTAGAGTCCTCAACTAGCTCGATCCTTTTCAAATAATATTCATAGTAATGGCTTGATTCTTATTATTTCAGATGATATGCCAGTTACTGGACTGTATTTCTTGTTGAACAATACTGTGATTCTACCCGGAGATAGTATACTGATGGTAGATATTAGAGAGAATGGACATTCTCTTGCATGTGTCACTACCAATGTGAACAACACTCGGTGCTGTAATGATGGAAGAGATTCAGGGAAATGGTTCTTCCCTGATGGATCTATGGTTGATGATGGTGGCTATAGGGGATTCTATACCAATACTTCCAATCAGCGAATTACTCTAAATCGTTATCATGGATCAATAATGCCTTTTGGGGTGTACACTTGTGAAGTATCTGGTCACTCTGCAAATGTATCCATATTGTTGAGAGGTTATGGCCTTTACACTTATACTAATAGTAGTTATAAAATTTTGACCATCAAGGACATTCTTTACCACTTCAAATGTGGCTGTTAGTGTTATTTTACTGTAGGTACAAAGAGTTCTTTACCACTTCTGTCTGTTTATTTGTTTGTTTATTTTGTTGCTGGATTATAGCACTGTATATCTACCTGGTGACACTGTATTGATCACTGATATTGGAAGGAGTCATATATCAAAACCCAATGCTGGATTGTCTCTAGTGTGTGTCACTGCAAACATTGATGAGGGGACTGGTTCTTTCCTTTGTGCCAAACAGGACAAACACTGCAATGACTAGGTCGGCCTTTGCTCAGCAAATTCGTCTGGACCGCAATAATGGGACCATATTGCTGATTGGAATGTACACGTGTGAAGTGCCTGATGGGAGAAATAGTTCAGTGACTCACACTGCCAAAATAACTTTAGCATTAAAAGGTACAGAAGTACCTATTTCAGCTACTGTGAAACCTGTCTAATAATACCACCTTGTAAGGGCACTTCATCATGTCCCAGCAGCACCTATTCCATTTACAGTGGAACCTCATGTCTGATCAGACCACCCTGTAATGAGACCACCTCTCTATTAAGGGCGGAGAGGGAGGGAGGGAGGGAGGGAGGGAGGTTTCAAGCTATACACTTAGGATTGAGGTTGTCAAAGAGAGCAGATATTGCATAAAATAGCTGTGAATTAAAGCCATTATTTCACATCATTATAGGTGTCATGCCCCCAAATACTGGACTGTATTTTATGTTCAACAAAACTGTGTACGTATCAGGTGATGCTATAACAATCACTGATATCGGATACAGAGATTCAGATCATCCTGATGTTGGACTATCTCTAGTTTGTATAACTGCTAATATCAATGCTGTAGAAGTAATGACGAAGGGAGTACGGGGGAGTGGCTTTTCCCTGATGGATCTGTGGTCTCTCATAACAGTTTCAATGGTGATGACTTCATTAGGAGTGGCTTTGCTCAGCAAGTTCGTTTGAACCGTCGAAATAATGTCAGCACACCTTTAGGAGTATACACCTGCAGAATAAGAGTGCTGGAAGGAAGCAATGATTCAGCAATTCACTCTGCTAATATATCCCTATTACTGTGTGAGTTCATGAATAACAATATTATACTCTAGCTCTCCATAACTAATGGCTTTATAGTCTAATCAAAGCATTAGAATTGGGTGTGCATGTAATTATAGTGTGTATTTAAATAATTATGTTTTCACACAGTGCCTGCTCCTCCTTCCATCCTAACTAAGTCTATTCTCTTCAATACCATCTCCCTTACCTGGAACCAGTCTTCCGAGGTCATGGTGGACTCCTTTCTCATCACTCACTCCTACTTATACACTTCATTGGGATGTAGAGAAGCAACCAGCAGTAACACGGTCACTTTAAGTGATATAGCTCTTCTAGAAACTACACCCTAATAGGACTGCAGTATAGAGACTACAGCATCTCCATCATGGCCCAGAATAGATTGGGGAACAGTCGGCCTGCTACTATAAGAGCAAGATTCTTAGCAGCAGGTATAACATAACAAGGCCCTCCCAATCTGGGGGTACCACTGTATAGGCTCTCTATAAGTATCGTAGCTGGTGCTCAATACATTGTATGCTTTGATGTAGGCACACTTCCTAGCACTGGACTGTATTTCATACTGAATGGTGTTGCCTATCTACCAGGGAATTCTGTACTGATCACTGATATTGGATATGGATGTCCAGGAGCTTCAGATCCTGGATCTTCCCTCAGATGCATCACTACCAATGTCAATACTGATGGAAGAAATGTGGGAGAGTGGCTTTTCCCTGATCAATCGATAGTTCATAGTAGGAACAGCTATACAGAAGAAGTTCGCCTCTCTATTTGGAATGGCCCCTAAACACCTCTTGGGGTATACACATGTAGAGTACCTGATGGAAAAAATAATTCAAGGATTCATACTGCCAATATTTCTTTGATATTGAATGGTTTGTTACTTGTATATTCAATATTTGTCATTGGTATGCACAGAGATATCTACGTACGTGTAGCTAACTGATTATTAATGTGATAAATGTGGTCAAGTTTTACTTCATAGTAGGTAGCCTCATCTCCAGGCTCTAAAATTTTGCGGAGGTGGACAAAAGAGTCTGGTACCTACTGCTTGTGCATGTGCCAATCCCCCCCCCCCCCCCCCCCCCGATTGGGAGAAATTGTAATATCTCAGTAATCTTCTGTGACGCATGACGCAATACTGCTGAATCAGCACTGCAGCAGAGCTCTAGTTCACCAGTTCTTCTTCATGGATGGTGTGTTTGTTTTACGCCCTATTCTCAGCTGGGACAACCCTGAACAAGGAGCAGCAGCAAGCAATTCTCTCCGTTTGTTTGTTCATTGGGTAATAGTGCAGAGCTGAGGCTGTGAGCATCTCCTCTGGATTTAAGGGAGAGCGGCTGAAATTCTTGCCACTTATGAGAAGTGCCAGTTTTATCTTTTCTTCTCCAGAGAATTTCATTGCAATACCTTTCTTGGTATCTTATAGCGCATGCTCATACGTGTAGTTACGTACATGCTGTGACATCACACACTGTCATAAAGTGTAATAGGTGGGAATTTCGCGTGAAATTTTTAGCACATGCGCAAACAGTGGGTACCCCTGCCTCCGCATAATTTTAGAGCCTGGGCCAGAAATAGCTACATACTTGACCACTGAAATGAGGATAAGGTACGTGTCCATGCTGACTTTTAGACATCCTCAAAGCCCTTTAAACAATATCCAGTAGTCCTGTCCAAAAGTACCCACATAGTATTGTGTCATGGACACCAGCATATGAGCCCTTGAAACATTGTATTATAATCATGCTATATATATTCCATGATAGGAACACCTCCTAGCACTGCATGGACTCTATATTTTATATTCAATGGAACTGTGTATCTACCTGGTGACATTTTATTGATCATAAATATTGGTAGCATTGGGCATTCCAGACATATCGGATCATCTCTTGCTTGTGTTACTACTAATGTCAATACTCAGTGCTGTAGGAGAAGTGACAGAAGAGCTGTAGGAGAGTGGCACTTCCCTGATGGGTTTATTCTACCTCATCGCTTTTTAGGTGGCACTTTCACCACTGGAAAAATGTGTCATACCCGACGTATTACAAATATCTCCAAGAATTTCTACTTCAGTTCAGTTACCATGCCTATGGAACTCTTTGCCTCCTTTAGACTGGAAATCATCCTCATTGTCAGTCATTCGTAAAGAACTCAGATCAGTGTTAAACAGACATTTTATTGAGAATTTTGATCCTTCCAACACTTGCACATTTCATTATCAGTGTCCATGTTCAAGTTGTAGCTCAATTCCACTGACACCTACTTTTCATTAGTTTCCTTTGTTTTTGTTTTGTTTTTGTTTTTTTTTTCAATTAATTTTTTAACATGCATGCCAAGGCAGTCAGCTAGCGTTGCCTGTCCCTTAATTAGCACTCATTGTCACCTTTATTCTGTCACCCTTTTTTCACTCTTGTGCTATAAGGCAATAATAATAATAATGGTTCTAGTCTGAGAGTAAACTTCAACTCCACTTAGCTCTCTAATTAAAGGAAGTTGTACATGATGATGACATCATAGCAATTCATGTGCTCAGACTCAATCATGAAATTTCTAGTGTGTTTGGTTTTGCTGGCTTGGAGGGTTATATATAATCAAGGGCAAGGTACTGTTTGTTGATATAGCTAGCTGGAGTGTACAACTAGCCCTATAGCTACTAGATCTGGTTCAGGAGTGCAATGTCTATATTTTAACCTACAATTTAGCTAGGTATTGCTCAAAGGAAATCAAGCTGATAATGATGTCATTAATTTTATCATTGTAGATGCTATGCCTCCTAGACCAGACACTGGACTGTATTTCTTGTTAAACAATGCTGTGGTTCTACCTGGTGATAGTATATTGATCACTGATATCAACATATATTTATATACTCCTCTTGTATGTGTCACTGCTAATGTTAACACTCGATGCTGTAATGATGAAAATGTGAGTGGATGGTTTTTCCCCAATGGATCTATGGTCCCTCGTTTCCGCTCTACAATTACAGGCTTCTATACAACTTTTTACGATGACGAAATTTATCTACGTCGCTCTATAGCAAAGATTCCTTTTGGAGTGTACACTTGTAGAGTACGTAGTGAGAATAGTTCGATGATTCACTCTGCAAATATATCCATATTGTTAAGAGGTGACTTAACTAAAATTCTGCCATCTAATAATAATAATAATAATAATCAATAAGCTTTTTATTATTATACTGTAGGTGCTACACCTCCTACTACTGGACTGTATTTCATAGTTAACAGCACTGTATATCTACCTGGAGATAATATATTTATCACTGATTTTGAAAGGGATGAACATTCTCTTGCCTGTATCACTACCAATGTGAACATTCAGTGCTGTAATGATGAGAGAAATTTAAGTGAATGGCATTTCCCCAATGGATCTATTGTTTCTCATAATGTTGACCTCTCCACAGGCTTTTATACATATGCTGATAATGAACAAATATATCTAAATCGCTATCCTGGAACAACAACACCTTTTGGGGTGTACACTTGTAGAGTACGTAGTGAAAATAGTTTGGTGATTCACTCTGCAAATATATCCATATCATTGAGAGGTAAATTTAGCTACTAGCTGCTTTTTAGTTTTGTATTTTTGTTTGTTTGTTTGTTTTTGGTATGTAATTTTGGTTGTTCCCCCCAAAAGGGCCAACCACAAAGCAAAAATTGACACTTCGTAGATCAAGCCCATAATTATGCAGACTTTTCAAAGGGGGTGTATATCAAACAAAGCACACCATCTAGGGGCCTGGAATTTTTTAGGGCCTCTTAGGGGAGATTTTGACAGCCATGTAGTATGTTAACAATGTGCCTAACTCTTGACTTTCATGATTTAATATCAGGAGTTAATATCTTTGTGTAGTCAAGTTTTTGTTCACATTTTGCATCACACAATAATTATTAATAATGCAAATTAATTAATTTGAATTAAAGCAAGTGAGAAAGCAAGTATCCTAGAGCTGATATTTAGCTCCAATGAATTTATACTCAGAAGATTTTGCTATTAAGTTATGCAAGTGCATAGAAAGCTACAAACCTAGCACCAATATAGCTATATGGTAAAACGATCAAGCTTACCTGACAAAGAATTGATTTAATTTCCCACTCTAGTTAGAAGTAAGTGTGATTGTAGCCTTATAAGTAGAGAAGTTGGTTAGCTACATATTTTGATTTTGCTACATTTGTATGTAAATCTTCTTCTCCTCTGCCTTCTTCTTCTTTTTCTTCTTCTTCTTCTTCTTAGGTGCCACACCTCCTACTACCGGACTGTATTTCATAATTAACAGCACTGTACATCTACCTGGAGATAGTATATTTATGACTGATATTGGGTGGAACTATGGAATAGCGGAGCCCAGTGCTGGATCATCTCTAGTGTGTGTCACTGCAAATGTTAATACTCACTGCTGTAGAGATGTTGATGGAGGAAGAGTAGGGAACTGGTTTTTCCCTAATGGAACCATAGTACCTCATTACTCAAACTCATCAAATTATGTAATATCCAGGACAGCCTTTACTCAACAGGTGCGTCTTGATAGCAGAAGTGGGATCATACTGCCAATTGGAGTATACACATGTAAAGTGCCTGATGGAAGAAATGGTTCAGTGATTCACACTGCCAATATATCACTAACATTAAAAGGTAAAAATATTAATTTTTTTCTTAAATTTGAATGCTGTTTACTTTTTGTGCAGGCCCTACTCTTCCTAGCGCTGGACTGTATTTTGTGTTCAAAGGCACAGTGTATTTACCTGGTGCTACTCTTCACATTGATGACATAGGAAAAGCTAATGATTTTTATAGTACCAGATCTCACATGATTGGAGGGGCTGACCCGGAATTATCCCTTGCATGCATCACTTTAAATGTAGATGATCAGTGTTGTCATGACTTTGAGGAAAGAAGAGCAGGATGGTTCAACCCTGATGGAGATTTGGTCCCAGAAAATGGCATGTATTTCTGGTGGTCTGTCTATGTTGAACAAATTCGTTTGAATGGCAGGATGGGTGACTTTTTTCATGGCATTCCAACTTCTGGAGTGTACACTTGTAGAGTACCCGATGGAAGAAACAGTTCTGTGATTCACTCTGCTAATATAACACTACTATACAGAGGTGAGTTTCAAAGCTAATAACAGGAGGCTATGAATATGGTATAACTAGGGCAATGTGCAACAGTTGACAGTGAACAAGTGAGCAATTAAAGTATTCCTAAAATTTTACTGGTTTTATAACTACTAATCAGGACTGCGTCTGCATGCTGGGATGCAGCTATGTGGCTAGATGGGGCATGTATTTCAGCTATCATTTCGACCAGTAAGGGCTGACTTAGCTACTACTCATTTTAGGTGCCACACCTCCTAGTACTGGACTGTATTTTGTGTTCAAGAGGACTGTGTATCTACCAGGTGATACACTAATGATCACTGATATTGGATCTACACGTCCTGGTAGTACTGATCCTGGATCTTCTCTTCTGTGCATCAGTACCAATGCCAATACTCAGTGCTGTAGAAATAGAGATGGAGGGAATTTGGGGGAGTGGTACTTTCCTGATAGATCCATGGTTCGTCGTAACAGATATAATCCTAGGGGTGACTTTACTAGGCATGGCTTCACTCGACAAGTTCGTCTGAATCGTCAAAATAATGCTGTTGCACCTTTTGGAGTGTACACCTGTAGAGTACCTGATGGAAGAAACAGTTCAGTGATTCACTCTGCCAACATATCATTGCTATTATGTAAGTAGCTACTGTAGCTGGCTAGGTATAAAATTGTAGAATCAGAGCTACCAGCCTGTATAGAAGGTAGAGACAAATAAATTGTCGCATTGATTGCATACATACTAGCTCAGAGTTTCCACTGTAAACTATTATTATAGCTATAGCTATAGCTCTGATAAAATTGTAGATGTATATTACTTTGCAGATAATGGATTCCTTCTGAAAGGTGTGTTTTATTCCAACAACAGCGTGGTGTCTCTGAGAAATATTGGAGAAGGGAGTACTGCTTTATACTGTCTCACTAACTCTACCACCTGCTGTCAATCTGCTGACACAGGATCTTCAGGTCTTGGCCAATGGATACTATCAAATGGATACATTCCTGATAATTCCAGTAGTGATGGTTTCTATAGTGAGAGAGGAAGTAGTGTAGTTCTCCTAAATCGCCAAGCAAATGAAACAGGACCCATTGGAGTATACACATGTCAGGTGCCAGATGCTAGTGGAGTAAAGAGAACCATGTATATTGGAGTGGATTCAGGTATAATGTAACTATATTTAATAATTATACACACAGTTATAGCTAATATCAGTGATTAAACTGATGTCATTACACATCTGGTGTACTAGGTATTCCTGCCATTACTGCCTTTAATCTCCGAATTGATTATGACCATGCCACACTGACTCTGATGTGTGTATCCAGTGGGGGACCTGTGGACTCCATTACTTGGCTGAAAGATGGGGTTGAAATCACAGGAGATGATTCAGATTTCTCACAATTTCAAATCATCACTAATACGTCTTCTGCCACTTACCGTCACACTCTTCTTATTCGAAATGTGTTATATTTTGTGGGCCAATTCACTTGCATTGTGAGGGATGTGGTTGGCAACAATGACACAAGAGATCTTACAAGTGAATTAAGCAGTTATACAGCTAGTTCAGTGCAGTGTATGCATGTGCCCTAACTATGGAGCATCACAGAAGACACTATTGTGGTTTTGAATTGTATAGTCAGCATGCAGTTCTTCTTTACTAAGGCCAATGTGACTAAATGCCTTGTTTCCTGTCCTTCACTTGCTCAAATTGGATGAGGGAGGGTGGGAGGCTATTTTTTATTATTTTATTTACTAGGGCAATGTGCAATATTTGAAGCAAGCAAGCTCAACCTGTTAAAATTTTGCTGTTGGAGAGCAGCTACATACTTAAGAAGGTGTAATGTCCAATAATAGATAAACCACCATACAACTGATTAATTGGTATAGAAGTCAATCAAGCTTGCTTAGCAGATAATAATAAACGAGTATGCGGTGACCAAATTAACATGTGGGGGGGGGGGGGGGGGGGGGGGGTTGACAGGAAACAATGAATTTAATCACATTGGCCAAATACTGACCTATATATGTATAAGCTGGCTTGAAATTTGGAATTGCTGCATTTGAGGTTGATAAATTGCTTAGAGTGAGATTGATATATAGCTGACACTGCCACATGCAGGCATGATACTAAGCTACTTCAACCTCATAAATCAGCAATCCTATTGGTCCAGCATAATATTATCAGCCTCTTCGTGCATGAGGTTATGTTGGGCTTATTGTCCTTGGTGTGCAATAATTATAGCATTACTCTATACCTTTTTATAACCTATATAGATGCTGTGACTCCTAGGCCTATCACTGGACTGTATTTCTTATTGAACAATGCTGTGATTCTTCCTGGAGATAGTATACTGATAACTGATATTGGTCGTCTCGCATGTGTAACTACCAACGTTAATACTCGGTGCTGTAATGATGGAACAAATTCAAGTGAATGGCTTTTCCCCAATGGAACTGTGGTCCCTCGTGATTACAGCCGCTTAACAAGCTTCTTTACTACCGGCTCTAGTGGACACATTAATCTTTATCGCGGTTATCGAGCAATAAGTAATCCTTTAGGGGTATACACTTGTAGAGTGCATAGTGAAAATAGTTCAGTGATTCACTCTGCAAATGTAACCATATTGTTGAGAGGTGAGCCTTATACTACAGCTATAGCTATACCCACTTTAAAATTTCCATTTCATTCTAGGTGCCACGCCCCCTAACACTGGACTGTATTTTGTTTTTAATGAGACTGTGTATCTATCAGGTGATACACTAATGATCACTGATATTGAGTCTCCTAGTTATTATAACGGTCCTGGATCTCCTCTTGTGTGTATCAGTACCAATGTCAATACTCAGTGCTGTAGAGGTAGAGATGGGGATGGGGGGAGAGTGGGAGAATGGTTCTTCCCTGATGGGTCAATGGTCCTCCGTTATGCTGATAATTTTAGAGGTGACTTCACTAGAGGAGGCTCCCTTCAACAAATTCGTCTGATTCGTCAAAATAATGCTATTGCACCTCTTGGAGTGTATACTTGTAGAGTACCTGATGAAAGAAATAGTTCAGTGATTCACTCTGCCAATATAACACTGCTACTGAATGGTAAGTTAATTACAGGAGACTGTGATTATGACTGAAGGTAGCCAGGTGGAGCTAGAAGTCCCCACACCCACCACCTACACCCACACCACCTACATGCATGGTGAAGCAAATCATTTCCACTTTGTAGAGTTGACTCATACAAGCTTTCCACTTTGTAGAGTTGATTCATACAAGCTACTTTTTCTTTCTATTTTAGGTGCCACACCTCCTAGTACTGGACTGTATTTTGTATTCAATAAGACTGTGTATCTACCAGGTGATACACTAAGAATCACTGATATTGGGTCTGCATACAGATACAATTATATTGTTACTGATCCCCAATTTTCTCTTGTGTGCATCAGTACCAATGTCTATAATGTGGGGGAGTGGTTGTTTCCTAATGGATCCATGGTCCCTAATGGCAGTAATGGTGACTTCACTAGTTTAAGGAGCAGCTTCACTCAACAAATTTTTATGAATCGTCAAAATTATGCTTCTGTCACACCTTTTGGAGTGTACACCTGTAGAGTACCTGATGGAAGAAACAGTTCAGTGATTCACTCAGCCGGCATATCCCTGCTATTATGTAAGTAGCTAGCTGGCTATTATTTGTAGAAAAAAATTTTCATGCCCACCTTAGTAGCTCATGCTGTCAAGTTAGCTATCATGTTATTATCTTTCAGATAATGGTTTCCTTCTGAGTGGTGTGTTTAATTCCAACAACAGCGTGGTGTCTCTGAGAAATATTGGAGAAGGGAGTACTGCTTTATACTGTCTCACTAACTCTACCACCTGCTGTCAATCTGATGACACAGGATCTTCAAGTCTTGGCCAATGGATACTATCAAATGGATACATTCCTGATAACTCCAGTAGTGATGGTTTCTATATTGAGAGAGGACCTAGTGTAGTTCTCCTAAATCGCCAAACAAATGAATTGGGACCAACTGGAGTATACACATGTCAGGTGCCTGATGCCAGTGGAGTAAAGAGAACCATGTATATTGGAGTAGACTCAGGTACTTGTAATAGTTAGAACATAGCTACCCATGCACAAGTGGTGTATAGGATATATTTGTCCAAGCCCAAGGGCGAATATATCCCATAAAACACGAGGGGGTGTGTTCTAACTGTCTTGTAGCCAAATGCCTGCCCACCGTCTCTTTTCCACCAGAAGCTAGTAGTTGTTTAGTAACAATGATGTTGTTCATGCTACATTGGAAAACATTGCTAAGAAGATTCAACATAGATAGCTAGCTTTAATCTCCACAAAACTTCATTGTGAATATTAACAATACAGCAAGGAAGACAGAAAAAGAATTTGATGGTATACTTAGCGATGTTCAAGTCTTAGCTAATTATAATTCCTGAGATTTCCAGTTGAAACCCATGAGACTGAAGAAATATGGATAGCATAAAAAGGATTGCTGTTGTGCTATTTGTATAGTTGTAAGCGCACAATTAAATAGCATTAAGAACTGAGGTTGGTTTAATCATAAGCCAGTGGTTTTACTTCCTGGGAAATATATATATATTCCTTTGGCCACTTCCTGGTGAATATAATTATGTCTTCTTGATATATCGTAGCTATGTGCCGGCACTTTTGATCTCCCCATGCATTGGACTATACAAATAATTTTAATATACAGTAGTTTAAATATCACCCAGAGAATCATGCATTTGCTCTCTACAGGTACTCCTGCCATCACCTCCTTTGATTACAACCATGCCACATTGACTCTGACATGTGTATCCAGTGGGGGACCTGTGGACTCCATCACTTGGATGAAAGATGGGGTTAAGATCACAGAAGATGATCCAGACTTTTCACAATCTCAAACCATCACTGATGCATCTTCCGCCACTTACCAGCACACACTTTTTATTCAAAATGTGATATATTTTGTGGGCAGATTCACTTGCATTGTGAGGGATGTGGCTGGCAATAATGACACAAGAGATCTTACAAGTGAAGTAGCTATGTAGCTAGCTAGCTCTCTCTCAATTTAATACAGGTACTCCATCATGCAGCTTGTCCTGTGGGTCACTACATTTCACAAACTCATGATAACTACTCGGCATGTGTGCCTTGTCCCAGATACAGCACTACTAGTCCTGAGACCAGTGAGATGTGCAAGTGTCTACGTGGATATTTCAGGAGTCCACTGGAGGACATCCATGTCCCCTGTACCAGTAAGCCTTGAATTTGTGATTATAGCTATGTGTATTTTCAAATCTACATAGGTGTGTACATAGACAGCTATTTGTGGTCAAGAGTGTGGTGTGTGCGTGCGTGCGTGCATGTGTGTGTGTGAATTATGTCAGTAGATTAGCTCATAGTATTATGTGAATGACAATATCTTCATCAGGACCTCCATCAGCATGCACTGGCTTAACAGTGGATGACCGCAGAACCAGGGATAACAGTATCACTGTGGGATGGAATCGTCCTGCCATTACAGGAAGGGAAGATTACTACTACAACATTCACCATAGCAACCCAGACCTCCCAGGAAACTTCATAAAACACAATAGCAACCCATACATCAGCACATCTTCTATTTTGCAGTACACTGTATCAGGACTGAGGCCTCTGACCAACTACACCATTAGAGTGACAGTGCACAATGGAGTGAGTGACCAGGACCTTGCAGGGGAGGAGAAGAGGTGGTGTGAGGTAGCAGCTACTTCAGGAAACATATGTAAGTTATAGCTATAGGAAAATGTGCACATCATACACATGCTCATGTTCTAAGTATGTAACTAGCTAGCTATTGAATCACCACAGATGCTGAAGCTCCTCGTTCTGTTGGTTCTTTCCATTGTGTGGTGTACTGGAAGGCTCCATCCAGAGCATATGGATATATCACTGGGTATGAGGTCTCCTTCTTTCTCCCTGGGAAAGGGAATGAAACTGTGGTTGTGAGAAAGGAAAGTGATGAAATCTTCCACATTGTGAAGGATGGAGATTTGGAGAGTGTGCAGGGAGATGCACATGTCAAGGTAACCTATAGCTAATACTGACAATGCTTTGATAAAAACTCAAGTGCATGATTGTTACCATTACAGGTGCGTGCAAAGACATTATCAACCTATGGAGCCTGGTCTGATCCCATTGCTCTGGGTAAGCCATTCAATTAGAATGAAACATTTAAAAACCTCTCCTTTTCTATTTTGAAGATTGCCCCCCAGCTACTCCAGGTACTCCTCCTACTTGTCCCGGATCTGTTACATCCTGTGATTGTGGAGTGCCATAACTAGCTACGTATTAAGCTATTAAGTTTTTGCAATAACTACGTATAGTCAGTATCTTTGTCCATGTAACTAGCTAGTTCTGTTTCATAGTATATTAGTTACTGTACAGCTAAGGCATTTTCTTGATCTGTGTTATTATTAACTAATGATTGCTACAATTATTTCATTATGCTATAACTATTTTGAGTTCAGCTGCTACAGCTAAACTTCAACTCCATTAGCTCTCTAATTAAAGGAATTGGTACACATAAAGATGACATCATAGCAATTACCAATAGTCCATTAGCTATGCAGAACATCATGAAATTTCTGGTGTGTTTGGTTTTGCTGGGTTTGAGAGTTACATGTAATCAAGGGCAAGGTATAGTTACTGTTTGTTGATATAGCTAGCTAGCTGGAGCATAATTATAGCAAGCAAGTAGCTAGCTAGCTCTTCTCAGAATCTGATATTTAGGTAACTACTGTACATAGGTATTAAGAAGTAACCACCATTCTGGTCTAGGAATGATAAATGTTAAATGTTATATTTCCCTGTGCTAATCTTGCTAATTAGAGAATTTTTTGCTAGCTATTGCTCAAAAAAAAAATGTTCAAATCCTTTCTTTTCCTCCCAAAGAAAACTATTAATTTTCATTATTGTAGACCCTAGGCCTGACACATTTCTTAATGCTGTGGTTTTATCTGGTGATAGCATATTGATCTGATATCAACTATGAATATTATCAACCTCTTGCATGTGTCACTACCAATGTTATTATTATTATTTTAGGTGCTACACCTACTGGACTGTATTTCATAATCGGCACCACTGCATATTTACCTGGAGACAGTATATTTATGACTGATTTTGAAAGGAATACATATTATAGACATTCTCTTGTATGTGTCACTACCAATGTAAACACTCAGTGCTATAACAACAAAGGAAATTTAAGTGAATGGCTGTTCCCCGATGGATCTATGGTCCCTCGTGATTATGACCGCTATACAGGCTTCTATACAACTGCCTATGATGAACAGATTCATCTAAATCGCTATCGTGGAACAATACTGCCTTTTGGAGTGTACACTTGTAGAGTACGTAGTGAAAATAGTTCAGTAATTCACTCTGCAAATATATCCATATTATTAAGAGGTAACTTTACTAGCTAGTAGCTATTTCACTTTTTACAACTCAATAAGGTTTGTTGTTTTGTTTGTTTTTTTGTAGGTGCCACACCTCCTACTACTGGACTGTATTTCATATTCAACAGCACTGTATATCTACCTGGAGATAGTATATTAATCACAGATATTGGGAGAAGTTCTATAGCAGGGGTCAATGCTGGACGCTCTCTAGTGTGTGTCACTGCAAATGTTAATACTCGCTGCTGTAGAGATGTCGATGGAGGAAGAGTAGGAGACTGGTTCTTTCCTAATGGAGCCTTAGTACCTCATTACTGGTACAGGCCAAATGATGTAATATCTAGGACAGCCTTTACTCAACAAGTACGCCTGGATCGCTTTAATGAGACCATATCTCCAATTGGAGTATACACATGTGAAGTGCCTGATGGGAGAAACAGTTCAGTGAATCACACTGCCAATATAACACTAACATTAAAAGGTAAAATGCAAAGAGTAACTGATTCTCTTGAATTTGATTAAATACTTCTGTATAGGTCCTACTCTTCCTCGTATGGGACTGTTTTTTGCATTCAAAGGCACACTGTATCTACCTGGTGATACGCTACAAATCACTGATATTGGGAGTAATAATTATCATTCTTATCTTCATAGATCCGAAGTGGGATCATCTCTTGTTTGCATCACAACTAATGTGAATAATATATGTTGTGATGGTGGTATTGGAATAACAGCAGGGTGGTTCAACCCTGATGGATCTAGGGATTACCGTTCACATTTCTGGCAGTCTGTCTATGTCGAACAAGTTCGTTTGAATGGCAGGACAGGTGATTTCTATAGCATTCCAACTCCTGGAGTATACACCTGCAGAATACCCGATGGAAGAAACAATACAATAATTCACTCTGCTAATATAACACTACTATTAAATGGTGAGGCTGTAAGCAGCTATATGCTTGATGATAGAGAAACACCCAACTGCATGATCTCACTATAGAGCTATATACCGTAAATTGGGAAATTTTGGTTATAGATATTAAATAATTCATGTTTACAATTTTCATGTTAATTTATTTTGGTTGTTAATTTTCATGTGATTAATTTTCATGTTGTTAAAACATGACCACAAAAATTAAGTCTGGACTTCTTTCAGAATGTACAGCTAAGGGACTGCTCATTTATTGGGGTGAACAAATATATTTATGTATTATATCCTAACATTTGCAGTTTTTTTGTGACAACCTTGGATAACTGAGCATGCACACACACTCACCCCACAATGCTTGCATTTCCCTGTTAGTATAGGAAGCAGGAGGAATAAGTTTAATCACTGTACTAGTGTTCTTCAGTCACATGAACCTCTTCCTAAATATACTGCAAGTTTACAAGTAATAGTTATATCCCGAGTGCGAGGGATGTATCCGGTTTAAAGCTCAAGCTCGAGGGTGCACAGCACCCAAGGGCCAAGAGCTTTAAATCCAGATACTCCCGAGCACGAGGGATATAAGTATTTTGTGTCTGCCAAGTCCAAAGATCAAAGAAGGTGGCACGCAAAACACCAGCTTGCTGTTGACCAACTAGAATGTTCTGTCTTTTATACTAGCTACTTGCATAAAAGCTTGTTGGGTTTGAAACGTGTGTTATTCATTGACCACGGTGCACTTTATAATGACATTCATTGACCACATTCCACATTCAACACACACTGTGCTTTAACTTGCCCATGCAGGGCGGGGGGCACAGTGCCACAGTTGGACGCTGACCTAGCAGGGCAGCTAGGAGCAAACTGGCATGCGAAACGCCAGCCCACGTTGTGAGACAGCTTGGAAGTTCTGCCTCTTATGCTGGCTACAATCACACTCGGACTTTAAAGTTTGAGCGGCTTCTTTGATCTTTGGGCTGGGCATGACACAATCACGGATGGGCCATGCATGAATCAGCACAGCACAATTTACCAGTACAATTATTAGAAATGACTGCTTCTTTTCATTCCAGGTGCCACAGCCCCTAGTACTGGACTGTATTTTGTGTTCAATAGGACTGTATATCTACCAGGTGATACACTAAGGATCACTGATATTGGGTATACAGGTAGTGGCTATTCTCCTGTGGGATCTTCTCTTGTGTGTATCAGTGCCAATGTCAATACTCAGTGCTGTGGAGACAGTGATGGAGGCAATGTGGGGGAATGGTTCTTTCCTAATGGATCCATGGTCCCTCATTATAATTATTATGGTGACTTCACTAGGAGTGGCTTTACTCAACAAGTTCGTCTGAATCGTCGAAATAATGCTATTACACCTTTTGGAGTGTACACCTGTAGAGTACCTGATGGAAGAAATGGTTCAGTGATTCACTCTGCAAACATATCATTGTTATCAATTGGTAAGTAAAAGATAACTAAAATTAATGATTTAATCAGACAATCTGCACTATCCACAGCTCCACCCCCTTCCATTCTGAATATCTCCATCTTCCCTACCGCCATCTCCCTGACCTGGAACCAGTCTTCTGAGGATGTGGTTGAGTCTTACTTAATTACATACTCCTTCATCATCAGAGGCTGCCCTGAAGATGGTGGCAATGGTATAGTCAGCTTAAACAATGGCCACTACAGAGAGTACACTCTGACAGGACTCCAGGAGAACAGTGACTACAACATCTCCATCACAGCTCAGAATAGAGTAGGGAATGCCACACCAACACTCATCATTGTTTCAACCAATACTGATGGTATGATTCATGTGTGCATTATTTAATAGCTAATTAGATGAGTTCATTCATTATTTGCTGCAGCTCCCTCTTCTCCTCCCATGTCTCTGGAGGTCTCTTCCATTGAAGCCACTAGCATATCCATCAGGTGGCAGCATGTCTCATGCATTGATAGGAATACTGATAATATAACTGGATTTAAAGTATCATATCATCCTACTTCTCTTGGTGGTGTGCTGAATAGAAAAAGTCACCATATAAAGGGCACTGATGCTGAATCTAGAACTTTTATTGCTAACAACCTCATTCCAAGAACCAAGTATGTGTTTACAGTCTCAGCTGTATATGATGATAACATCACATCTGAACTATACACCAATGTGACAGGAGTCACTGGAGCATCACGAGGTAAAGATTCTTTTTGAATTAGCATGGTTTAATAAAAATATGCTTCTTGCAGTTGCTGGTTTCTATCTGAATGGTGCATCATACCCCAACAACAGTGCGATTTCCTTGACAGATATCAGAGAGGGCAGTGGTGCTCTCTACTGTCTCACTAACTCCACCAGCTGCTGTCAATCTGCTGACACAGGGTCCTCAGGTCTTGGCCACTGGATACTGTCAAATGGATACGTCCCTGATAACTCCAATAGTAGTGGTTTCTATATTGAGAGAGGACCTAGTGTAGTTCTCCTAAATCACAAAGCAAATGAAATGGGACCCACTGGAATATACACATGTCGAGTTCCTGATGCCAGTGGAGTAAATAGAACTATGTATATTGGAGTGGACTCAGGTATGTATGTAGCTATACTATAAAAACAACCCATTTTTAGTCATCCAGGTTGCAAATTGGAACTCATATAACCTAAAAATGGGTTGCTTTTACACATTTTTACAGTGTAGCTACTCAAGTAGTTAAACAATGATATAGCTATAGCAGTGTTGCACACCCTATGCACTCTATTACATTTATATATAGGTATTCCTGCCATCACCTCCTTTGATTATAACCATGCCACACTGACTCTGACATGTGTGTCCAATGGGGGACTTGTGAACTCTGTCACTTGGATGAAAGATGGGGTTGACATCACAGGAGATGATTCAAACTTCTCACAATCTCAAACCATCACTGATGCATCTTCTGTCACATACCAGCACACTCTTTCTGTTAGGAATGTGTTACACTTTGTGGGAAGATTCACTTGCATTGTGAGGGATGTGGTTGGCAACAATGACACAAGAGATCTTACAAGTGAAGTAGACTAGCTTACGTATCTCTCCTTCTCTCTCTTACTTTAATGCAACTATATTATGTATATGCATTATACTCCATCATGCAGCTTGTCCTGTGGGTCACTACATTTCACCAACTTATGGTGACTACTCAGCATGTGTGCCTTGTCCCAGCTACAGCATCACTAGTCCTGAGAGCAGTGAGATATGCAAGTGTCTGCATGGATACTACAGGAGTCCACAGGAGGACCTCCATGTCCCCTGCACCAGTAAGCCTTGAATTTGTGATTATAGTAAGTGAGTCTTATTTTCAACCCTGTACCTAGCTATATATGGTCAAAGTGAGTGTGTGTATTTTGTATGTGTATGAATTACGTCTGGCTGCATGCATTATGAATAACTAATATCTTCATCAGGACCTCCATCAGCATGCACTGGCCTAACAGTGGATGATCTCAGAACCAGAGAGAGCAGTATCACTGTGAGATGGAATCGTCCTGTCATTACAGGAAGGGAAGATTACTACTACAACATTTACCATAGCAACCCAGACCTCCCTGGAAACTACACTAAATTCAACACCAACCCCTACATCAGTGCATCTTCTATTTTGCAGTACACTGTATCAGGACTGAGGCCTCTGACTAACTACACCATTAGAGTGACAGTGCACAATGGAGTGAGTGATCAGGATCTTGCAGGGGAGGAGAAGAGGTGGTGTGAGGTAACAGCTACTTCAGGAAAAATGCGTAAGTTATGGCTAACTGCAGTGGATAGGAAAATTATTATAATTGCTTGACTCTACCTGCATGCCCTCAAGGCTGTCAATAACATAAAATCACTGTGCATCCCATGCACTCTAGATATTCCAATCATCACCTCCTTTGATTACAACCATGCCACACTGGCTCTGACATGTGTGTCCAGTGGGGGACCTGTGGACTCTGTCACATGGATGAAAAATGGGGTAGAGATCACAGAAGGAAATTCTGACTACATGTACTCACGATCTCAAATCATCACTGATGAATCTTCTGACACTTACCAGCACACCCTTTTTGTTAGGAATGTGTTACACTTTGTGGGCAACTTCACTTGCATCGTGAAGGATGTGGTTAACAACACTGACACAAGAGATCTTACAAGTGAAGTAGAGAGTTTGCTTCTTACTTTAATGCATTTATTGCATGACTCCATCATGCAGCTTGTCCTGTGGGTCACTACATTTCACCAACTTATGGTGACTACTCAGTTTGTGTGCCTTGTCCCAGCTACAGTTTCACTAGTCCTGAGAGCAGTGAGATGTGCAAGTGTCTGCATGGATACTACAGGAGTCCACAGGAGCATATCCATGTCCCTTGCACCAGTAAGCCTTGAATTTGTGATCATATTGATATCCTGTGTGAGTATTTTCAACTCTGTATGGGTGCAAAGTGCATGTGTGTATATATAAACTAATAGTATTGTAGTTACAGTAACATGTTGTGTGAATGACTTTATTTCTTCAAATCTTTGTCAGGACCTCCTTCAGCTTGTACTGGCCTAACAGTGGATCACCAAAGAACCAGAGAGAACAGTATCACTGTGAGATGGAATCGTCCTGCTATTACAGGAAGGAGAGATTACTTTTACAACATTCATCATAGCAACCCAGACCTCCCAGGAAACTTCACAAAATTTAGCACCAACCCTTACATCAGCACCGCTCCTTTTCTACAGTATACTGTATCAGGACTGAGGCCTCTGACCAACTACACCATTAGAGTGACAGTGCACAATGGAGTGAGTGACCAGGACCTTGCAGGAGAGGAGAAGAGGTGGTGTGAGGTAACAGCTACTTCAGGGGAAATGCGTAAGTTATACTTGCTAAGATCATCTTGACTATTATTATACTCGGATGCCCTGTCAGTGACGTATATACCATGCACACTAGGTATTCTTGCTATCACTTCTTTTGACTATGATCGTGCAACACTGACTCTGACATGTGTATCCAGTGGGGGACCTGTGGACTCTGTCACTTGGATGAAAGATGGGGTTGAGATCACAGGAGATGATCCAGACTTCTCACTATCTCAAATCGTCACTGACATATCTTCTGCCACTTACCAGCACACTCTTTCTGTTAGGAATGTGTTACACTTTGTGGGAAGATTCACTTGCATTGTGAGGGATGTGGTTGGCAACAATGACACAAGAGATCTTACAAGTGAAGTAGACAGTTAACTATATCTCTCAATATCTCATATGCATTACTCCATCATGTATGCAGCTTGTCCTGTGGGTCACTACATTTCACCAACTTATGATGGCTACTCGGTGTGTGTGCCTTGTCCAAGCTATAGCTTCACTAGTCCTGAGAGCAGTGAGATGTGCAAGTGTTTGCATGGATACTACAGGAGTCCACAGGAGGACCTTCATGTCTCCTGCACCAGTTAGCCTTTAAAATTTGTGATTGTTATAATAGCTATCCTGTGTGTGTTTTCAACTCAGGACCTCCATCAGCATGCACTGGCCTAACAGTGGACAGAACCAGAGAGAATAGTATCACTGTGAGATGGAATCGTCCTGCCATTACAGGAAGAGAAGATTACTACTACGACATTCACCATAGCAACCCAGACCTCCCTGGAAACTTCACCAAATTCAATGCCAATCCCCACATCAGCACCTCCCATTTTTTGAAGTACACTGTATCAGGACTGAGACCTCTGACCAACTACACCATTAGAGTGACAGTGAACAATGGAGTGAGTGACCAGGACCCTGGAGGGGAGGAGAAGAGGTGGTGTGAGGTAACAGCTACTTCAGGAAACATACGTAAGTTATGGCTACCTGCAGTGAGAAGGAAGATAATTATAATGAATATCCACACACCCAGGGGTGGATTCAGTGGGGGGCTGGGGGGGCTCTAGCCCCCCTTCCCCCCAGATTTGATTCCTATTTAATTGCTCCTACCATAAGCTGCTAGTCTAACCTTGCAGCACTTTTACTACTTTTGTTCTCAATCATTGGAGTGAACTCTTATTTATTACTGTATATTGAGTTTTAGCAAAATGGGATGTTGTTACACAAAAGTGGGTGTGGTTGTACAAAAATTTCTAGCCCCACCCTTCATGTTCTTCCTGGATCTGCCTCTGACACCCATGTTCTAAGTTGTGCAACTGCTAAGGCAACAACATCTTCCCCCTCTTTCATTAATAGCAGTTGCTAACACTTCAAATCAGAATTCAGATGATGTGGGTTGTGTTAAAGCAGGTTAGCTGTGGTTAGCTAGCTATATCATACTATGCTTATAGTGCAGCGCAGTGAGCAGACAATCTGGATTAAAACTCCTCAAGTGAACAGGGAGGGCATCCTGATTCAACACTCAATCAAGCTATAAACCACATGTAATCTGAATACAGCTGTTTTAACCCACACCTGAATGTGGGTTAACTCACAAGATTATTTGGGTTGAATCATTAACTCACAGGATTCAACCCACATCTCCTGTGGGTTGAATCCTTAATCCAGAAGCTATATAGCTAAACCACAGCTAATCTGGATACACCCACACCCGAATGGAGGTTAACTCACAGGATTCAACCCACATTCAGACAGGATTCAACCACATCTGAATGCTGCTTGAATCCTGCCTGGGTTGGTTTTATGTACCCAATCAGGGTTGAATCCCAGGTCAAATTCTAAGGCTTACTAATATAGCTAGCTATATTGCTGACATCTGAATCTCCACACAGATGCTGAAGCTCCTCGTTCTGTTGGTTCTTTCCGTTGTGTGGTGTACTGGAAGGCTCCGTCCAGAGCATATGGTGTGATCACTGGGTATGAGGTTTCATTCTTTCTTCCTGGGAAAAATGAAAGTGTGGTTGTGAGGAAGGACAGAGATGAAACTTTCCACATTGTGCAGGATGGAGATTTGGAGAGTGTGCGGGGAGACACACATGTAAAGGTGCCCTATATATTGACTGACAGCCACAAGCCACACTGACAATATATACCTATAATTATACACATTGGTTTTACCATTACAGGTACGTGCATGGACAGCATCAATCAAAGGAGCTTGGTCTGGTTCTATTATTCTGGGTAAGCTGTTAAATAATTATTATGAAATTGCTATAATACTTTTCTATTTTGAAGATTGCCCTCCGACTATTTTGAGTACTGCTGCTCCTCCCACTTGCCTACCCTGAACTGTTATAACTGTAAATACATACAGTAATCAGTAACTCTACTGCTATAATATATGTAGTGTATTGCTAATGTCCAAGTCACTGTGATGGATTGATGGTTAGTTTGTGCAATCATTTCATTAGTAATTACTTTGTGCTGTGTGTGCTCCTTTAGAGACAGGTTTTTTTTCATGATTTGCCATTTGTGCATTATGTAATGGGATAGTGGTTATTGCATATTTTTCTTGTTTTTTTCCTTTTTTGTATAATTATAATATAAATAGGAGCTTAGTTGAACTGTATAGTTAGTTGAGAATTTATGCTCTAGTCAGTGTTGTTCAGTTATTGTACCAATTAAAATTTAGTATACTATCAAACTCCTGCTCTGGGTCCTCTACAGTCACCATCTGGAATCAACCCACTTATATATGCCTACGAGATCAATTTAAACAATGAGCTAAACCAGAAACAGGTCTTTCATAGACACTTTAAATATTCCAGTTGAAATAATTGGAATAGCCAGCTATAGCTTTTTTCCACTCAAGTAGCCATAATACACTAGCATAATGTACAGTACACCATCAAATCACAATTGCAAGTCCGTACTGCGCATGTGCAGTAGCCAGGTACTGCACATGCGCAGTGGCTGTTTCATTTTTGGCTGTGCAGTATAGTACAATTAGTCTCGCTAGCAAGCCGCACTTGTACGTATGTCTGGTGCGCGAGACTAGCAGTGCAGCTCGTTAGTTGTTCGATAATCGTTGGAGTAGCTATACTTCTTACAAGTTGAACTATTCTTTCACGATTATGAATAAGTTAACACGAGCTGTTGTTGCCATGGTGCTTGTAGCACTCCTGATGGACACAACTTCTGCTTATACCTGCATACCTTCGAATTCTTCAGGTGGAAATCTTTGTCGATTAGAGGTTACTGCAGACGTATGATTGGAAAATGGACGTAATTATAACTATAATAATTTTTTGATTGTTGGACTGATCCCTCAATATCCCAAGAAGCGATCCCTGCTGAAATTTGAAGACATCCCTTCCTCTTGTGAGCAAGTTATATCGGCACACATGTATCTCTACTACTGGTATGCCCACAAAGCAAATTGGCAGACTGAACAGCAAGCCCCCTTTATCCCTAGACCACTTCAAGTGCGCCAAGTTTTGAAGAGTTGGACTGAAAATCAAGCAACTCGTTACAATAGGTTTCACTCTGCACCATGGAGCACATCATATCTCGGACTTGATGATACTGATGCTAAATCATATGTTGATGACACTCTCACAATTTCTAACCGTGATTCATCAGGCTATGTCAAGTGGAATATCACCAATGCAGCTAGAAATTGGAAGAATGGACAGAATAACTATGGTGTAATTATTTCAGCATCGAACGAAAATACCTTTGGCAGAAGTATTCGATTTCGTAGTCGTGAATATGTTGGGCGCAAACCTTATGTTGATGTCCTCTGTGGAGGTAGCTCCACCACGACCACTGATGGGCCTACCACCATTTCCACCACTCCTGCTACCACCACTGATGCTGTGACTACTACTGCCATAACTGGTACTTAATTTACTACTGTGCTGCATCATAATTATGTAGCTAGATGCAGCACAGCAGTAAGTATATCTAGCCATTATGTATCTGCCACAGCAGTAGCTATCTAGCTTATGATAGGGTAAGAAAAGGGGATAGCTAGCTATCAGCTAGACCCTATCATTATTGTGATATTGTACGTACAGGTATTCCTACTATCACCTCCTTTGACTATGATCGTGCTACACTGACTCTAACATGTGTATCCAGTGGGGGACCTGTGGACTCAGTCACTTGGATGAAAGATGGGGTTGAGATCACAGGAGACAATTTGGACTTCTCACAATCCCAAATGATCACTGATAGATCTTCTGCAACTTACCAGCACACCCTTTTTGTTCTAGATGCTTTACATTTTGTTGGCAAATTCACTTGCATCGTGAGGGATGTGGTTGGCAATAAGGATGCACGAGATCTTACAAGTGAAGATTTCATTTGCTCACCTCTCTCTTTTATCATAACTGTATGCTCCATCATGCAGCTTGTCCTGTGGGTCACTACATTTCACGAGCTTGTGACAGCTACTCAATGTGTATACCTTGTCCAAGCTACAGCATCACTACTTTTGAGAGCAGTGAGATGTGCAAGTGTGTGTGTGGATACTACAGGAGTCCACAGGAGGACATCCATGTCCCCTGCACCAGTAAGCCTTTGATATATGCCATGAAATAATTATGGCTGTGATAAATTCTTTATCAGGACCTCCATCAGCATGTACTGGCCTAACAGTGGATCCCAGCAAGAATAGTATCACTGTGAAATGGAATCGTCCTGCCATTACAGGAAGGGAAGATTACTACAATATTCACTATAGCAACCCAGACCGCCCAGGAAGCTTTATAAAACACAATAGCAATCCATACATCAGCACCTCTCCTATTTTGCAGTACACTGTATCAGGACTGAGGCCTCTGACCAACTATAGCATTAGAGTGACAGTGCACAATGGAGTGAGTGACCAGGACCTTGCAGGGGAGGAGAAGAGGTGGTGTGAAGTAACAGCTACTTCAGGAAATATATGTAAGTTATGCAGTGGAAAGGAAAATTAGCCACACACCCATGTTCTAAGTTATGCAACTGCTAAGACATGGCTATCTTTCATCACTGTATAATAACAGTTGCTAGTATACTATCGATGACTATACAGGTCAGCCCTGTTTATATGAGGATTTAATCAACAGATTCAAAATTCAGTCTTCCCACTACACTGCACAAAGTATATATAGCTAGCTACTAGGATACAACTCTTTTAACCACACATCTGAATGTGGGTTGAATCCAGCCTGAGTTACATTAATGGTACCCAATTCGGGTTATGGGGTCAAAATTCAGGGTTTACTAGAGTATAGCTATAGCTATGGCTACATATTGCTGACATCTGAATCACAACAGCTGCTGAAGCTCCTTGTTTTGTTCGTTCTTTCCGTTGTGTGGTACACTGGAAGGCTCCCTCCAAAGCATATGGTGCAATCACTGGGTACGATGTTTCATTCTTTCTTCCTGGGAAAAACGAAAGTGTGGTTGTGAGGAAGGAAAGAGATGAAATCTTCCACATTGTGGAGGATGGAGATTTGGAGAGTGTGCAGGGAAACACACATGTAAAGGTAACCTATAGATATTGACAGAGAGCCACGCTGACATAATAGTTGCATGTTGATTACCATTACAGGTGCGTGTAAAGACAGCATTGATCAATGGGGTTTGGTCTGATTCAATTATTCTGGGTAAGCTGTTGAATATAGCTAATTGGTTATTCATTAACTGAAGAATCGCTATTTTTGAAGATTGCCCAC
Source organism: Crambe crambe (assembly GCA_963924555.1). Lineage (NCBI taxonomy): Eukaryota > Metazoa > Porifera > Demospongiae > Poecilosclerida > Crambeidae > Crambe > Crambe crambe. The sequence goes on along the minus strand of OZ004586.1, from coordinate 1,741,224 downwards.
CAACTATTCTGGGTACTGCTGCTCCTTCCACTTGCCCCTGAACTGTTATAACTGTTTACTATAATTTCAAGTGGAGTGACTTTAATATAATATAGCTCTACTGCATTGTTATGTATACTAGCTAACTAGCTAACTTGTTGTGAGGTAATTTTGATTCATTAAGAAAGATGATCTGCATGAAACTGCATATTCTACCACTGGCGTAGGAACAAGGGGCCACAGGGGCCAGGCCCCCCCCCCCCATTATTTATTTTCAGACAGGGGGCAGGGCCCCCCTATGTTCAGCTATTAATTGCATAATTGCTATTGCAGAATGCTCTTTTTTCTTCACTTTATCAATTTAAGAAGTACTGTACAGTTGAAAGAAGAATAAACTACTTTGGAGTCTTTTTTTTTCTAAAAACTAGTCGGTAGTGCCACCCCCCCCCCCCCCGTAAAATAGGCGTGGTCTTAACTAAAACTTAGGTGCCCCCCCCCCCCCCCAATTCAAAATCATCTTCCTATGCCACTGTCTACTATAGTGTGACAATAAAGTAGAAAAAAAATAGCTAGCTAGCTATGGACTAAGTCTATGAAAGACTGTTTCTTTTATACTCATAGGTGGTAGTTATAAGTCCAACAGGGTAATTCCAGAGGGGGGATTCTGGGTGGCTCTGAAAAACTAGCTACTGTACTATGTGTGAAGAACTCACATGCTGCACAAGAAAGTTAGGATAGTAAAAACAGAGACTCCTCTACACAAAAATCAAGGGATTCAAGGCCTATTTATACATTATTCAATGAAAATTTCTAGAACATGCAGCAGGTTCATGGAAAGCTCCAAAACATATCCACAAGACACACAAATAATAATTTCCTTCCTCCTACATCCTTCTCTGGCAACAACAGGCCTGTCGGCATTAATTCCAGTTCCTGCTTCCTGGTTGATATGTCACTTGATATTATGGTTGGAGGAACCTTGTCAGTCTTGCATTATTCTCCTTCACTCTGTCCAGCCATTCAGTTGTGAATGGTGCCTCTCCAGCTAGTAGTTAGATAATAGCTATGTCTGGAAATCTTGGTGCCCAGTTTAATTGCTAAGCATTCCTTTTCGATTGTTGAGAATCTTTCTTCTCGGGGTAGCTAGCTTTTGCCGTACTGCGCATGTGCAATAGCCAAAGAACAACGCATATGCGCATGCGCATGTGCATCATTACGTAGCTAAGCGACAGGTCATGGAGGTAAGGAATTCTTTATCGGTGTTGGCACTCTGTTATTTGTTTGGTAAGTAACTAGTACCTAGATAAGTTGAAGCTAGTGGAATATCACAACTGCACTATGCACTTGCTGTGTGACACCCAGGCCATTATGTTCTGACATTTTGATTCACTCTAGGTGCTGTTCATAACTGTGTGAAAGTAAGACAACAGTATGATGATGTTATCTTTGTAAACACAAGCTTAGAAACAGTTTGTTTTCAATGTGTTTGGGCGGGTAGTGTTAGTTCACGTGGCAGTCTGTTTTCAGTAATAGAACCTGCAAGGGACAATTTTCCTATACCTCATTATGATGGTGGTCATCGGGATCCAACTCGTATTCAAAATGTTAACGGAGTCCTTACGTTCTTCAATGTCAGTCGCATCATCAGTGATGGAAAATCTAGTCCAGCAAGTGAAGTGACAGTGATTTGCCAAGTGACCATATTAGACCCTGAGTTAAGAGCTATTATAAGATCTTCAGGTATGTTCAACTTATTGTTTCATGGGCTAGCTAATGTGAGCATGCATGATGCTCATCATCCCTTATTATTCCTTGTAGCCCATCTCCATCCAGTTATACAGAACAGTACTGTGATCGTAGTGAATGAAACTGATTCAGTTTTTGTGAACTGTACCGATGATAACCACACTGGATTAAAAAAAGCATCACCTGCAACAGATTTCATTGACTCAAATTTGAATGTTGCCTCAGTAAATAACTCACTTTCTTTTCCACGTATCAGCAGGAATGATGCAGGAGTTTACTACTGTAGAACTCACTTTGCAGATGGAGATGTACTATTTTCAGAACCTGTCAATATTACAGTGCAATGTAAGTTTCAACTATTATCCCAAAACGACAACAATTACAACAAATAAACAAAAATAACAACAAAAGAACGGATGTAATTTTAAGCAGTAGCTACCAAACTTTGTGTATAAGATTAATTCTTTCTGGTTTTAGGAATCACAAAACTCTTTGTATTTCATTTATGTAGTTGGTTCTGAAATCTCCACTACTGAAAGAATTAAGTTTCTTCGTATTGGTAGCACTCTTATGGCAGCTTGCAATTATGAAGGTGTTCCTGCTTCAATTGTGCAATGGATATACAATGGATCGGTTCTTAATGAGGCCAGTAATCCAAAGTTGTTGTTATCTTTTAATAGCAGCAGAATGGAGTTAACAATAATGAGAGTAAGCCATGCAGAAGTTTCTAGCCTTTATACATGTATGGCCAGTAATGAATTTGGCTCTCAAAACATCTCAATCACTGCCCAAATTTTGCGTAAGTTCTTTATCATAATATATCTATAAGTGATCCTGTCCTTAGCTTATGTAACAATGAAAAAAAAATGCAGCATTACTCACACTTTACTACCTGAGAACAAGTATGGTGGATATGCTCACCTCACGTAAACAAGTAGAAGTTGTGGCTGCACTGGATCTAGAAGGTCCATCAGTGTATCATTCTATCGAATGCCTAAGCTTTCATGGGAATGATAATTTGGTATGGGAAAGAGAGAATGGTTCACAGAGGTTTCCAACTCATCCTGTGGAGGATGGATTGTTACTGAACATGTCTGCTGGTGGACTTCCTGTGGGAACTTCAGATTTGGGAATTTATATATGCAGAGACACTTCAAGAGGAGACAGGATTACACTCAATATCACTGGAGGTTTGTATGCTGAGTTATTGCATGGTGCTGTAAGAATTATGGCAATTACATCCCATTGCTATAGCTGTTGCTAGTACGTATATCTCCCCCAGGTATTGAAAACTGTGATTTATATCTGCCCCAGATACAGAAAGTACACTGCTGGGCAATAAACGACTAGGTTGATTGGACAGTTCGATCGGCTTCTCCTTGGCAAATTGCCAAGGAGAAACTATCAAATTGTCAATTCTAGCATGCAACATGTAGCTAACATGGCCTGGGCAGAATAGTAGTCTCTTTCTTCTTTTGCAGGACTGGCAAAGTTTTCATGCAGGTTTCAGGATGCCTATAGAATAGCCTCAGCAACTAAATGTGCTTCATTCATAATTACACAGCCAACATAGCAGTAGAATATCTATAACATAGCAGTAGAATATCTATGGCTATACAGTTATGAACTACGTAAAGTGTAGCTACAGGTATTATGTTGTTTCTATGTCAACAGCACATGTAACCTAAGAGGGAAATACTTCGACCATAGCTATTTCCCTGCCTTCTATTACTGTATACAGGTCCCTTAGCAGTTCAACCAGAAAGACCACATTTTCTTGGTCCAGAAGGTGGAAATGTATCACTCAAAGTATACACTGCTGGAAATCCTCCTGTGACTCCTGATGAGATTCAGTGGTATGATCACAGGGGCAATAGGATCACGTCAGGAGAAAACTTTACATTTCTGGAGGGTAACACTCGTTTAATCATTCAAAATTTAGAGGTGTATGATAATGGATACTACAAAGCAGTAGTGTCCAGGTCATCCCTTCCTGCTAATGCTACCACAGGCTTTCGATTGGAAATAACAGGTATATCTAGCCTAGAACCTCTCTACATGGACCAGGAGGAAATGGAACTTTTCCTCTCAAGCCCTTATACCTCCTGTAGATGTACGTAGGAATGCACTTTCCATTGGAGGGCACAGCCAATAAGAGGGGCTGCACTAACTACTGGGATTAAAAGTTGTGGGGGGGGGGGGGGGGGGGGGTGGGGCATGTAACCCTAATACCCCCACATTTGCATAGGCTCTGTACCTAGGTAGTTGGGTAGGTTCTCTCTCTCTCTCTCTCTCTCTCTCTCTCTCTCTCTCTCTCTCTCTCTCTCTCTCTCTCTCTCTCTCTCTCTCTCTCTCTCTCTCTCTCTCTCCTACCTATTATTATATAGATTATCTGTATTTACTATGCATCAATATTAATAGTGGACTGTCAAAGCCCACTCTCATTGCTTAGAAACGCATCTGCCATTGAAAATATTGTGAATACCACAACAAATTCTACTGTGGCTATCCAGTGTAGCGCTGGATACACTCCAATCAGTCCAATAGATATCATATGCAATTACAAGAACTTCAGTTATGGATGGGAACCAGATCCAAGCACTCTGTGTATTGAACTTAGAGGTACAGGCATTCCATAAGTTCAGAAGTCCACAATAATTATATAATTTTTTAGTTTCTTTGAGCTTAGATTTTATTCAGCGAAACAACTCTCGATCTGATATTGAATGTCCCGGGGATACTATATTATACAACTGCAGCATAGTGTCAAATGCTGTCTATTTACAACTAACATGGGTTGTCACCTTCCCTGGGAACTCCTCTATAACATTCACTTACGATGCCCACTCTATTCGTAATACTGTCAATGATCTTGGCATGAACGTCAGTGCTACTTTGACCAAATTCAGAGCCAGTGGATACATAGAGTCTGTTATCAAGTTGACAGTTTTGGGAGACGCCATTGTGAATGGGACTTTGCTGGAGTGCAATCTTGCTGGATATGAGAGTGATCAGGAGAAAATTGCAGTCAACACATCTGGTAGGCTGTTATAAAGTTAGTTGCATGCAATTTATTTGACCTTGCATGTTTACTTTTTTTTCAGCTCCCAATGCTCCACTGAATTTCACCACTATACAAGAATATAGCATGGTACTAGAGACTACTCTAACTTTTCATTGGGACCAGCCACGTGGGATCAATACAGAGAGAGTTATAGACAGCTACTTGATCACTGTCACACCAGCACCTATGATGGGTTTCAGTAGAATTATGAGATATCACCCTTCTCCTTTTAATATAACTTTTGCTCACAATGTGCAGTATAATGTCTCAATCTTTGCTGTAAATTGTGCTGGTGAGAGTGTACCAACTTCCTTGCCAGCTATGGAATTCAGTGAGTGAATATATTGATGTGAGAAAGAAACCATGCAACTTGATTCTATTTATTTAAAAAAAAAAGATACATTCTGTATTGTATGGTTTCGTATTCTTTTAGTTGGCTGTGGTCATCCATCCCCCCCTATGAATGGGAGCCTGGGTAGCTATCAAAGTACCGCTGAGGGAACCAATATGACCTTCCAGTGTAATGCATGCTGAGTTAGTTCCTTCTGCTGTGATGGTAACCACATGTACAGATGAGAGAAGATGGAATCCACCACCAGAGAATCTAAACTGTGCCATAGTTGCAGGTATTTTCTATTCCCACAAACATGCAGATCATCACGCAAACACGTGCAGATTTTTGTTCATGAAATCTTGCTTGCAGCACAAGTGGATGCCAATATTGCGCATTTACGCTAATGCTCACACAATCTAGCTAGCTTTAGCTACACCATGCTTTGTCGTGGCTCCATTCATTATGAGCAGAATACAAGCAGATTTGATATAGACTAGCGCTGCCCTGGAGATACATTCTCATATATTTAGCATCACAAGATGATTCATAACCTGATATGGACAGTTATATTATCCTGTATCCTGGAAATGAGCTATCATTTATAATGTCAAAGTGCTGGAAGATGAGGTCAAGTGGTACTGAACACGGGAAATAGCACGATAACTTTAGTGAACTCATCTGGTAAGTGACAGCTAGAATACTTTAATAGCATATTTTTATTAAGCTACTGTAACTAGCCGAGACCATCACAAATATAATTACCTTTTTATAGTTCCTCTTCCACCAACTGGTTTTGAAACTACTGGTCGGCATGATGAAGCATTGAGTATACCACTAGCTATCACATTGCAGTGGAGTCCACCACAGGTAAGTTGTGCACAAATTATTGTGGACAGGTATATGTCATACATCTTGCCACCACCACTCTCTGGTATGCCTATCAAAGGCAATTTCATCACTCTGAATGTTACTCTGAGTTTCAATGTGGAATATACAATTACAATTAACTGTGCTGGAGTGAGTGATCCTGTGCTATTCACCAGTCCCTCCCACTAATGGTAGCGTGATGGTACAAAAGTGGGTGATAATGACCATCAAATACGAAGAGAGATTTCATCCCTCAATGGAGATGAATGGAATTGAAGGAAAATGGAGTCCAGCACCTCAAGAACACAATTGGTTAAAGTTAGGTAACAATGATTGTTATACTGTGAACCTTAGGAATCATAACGCTAACTCTTTCGAGTACCTGATCTGATATCTACTATCTCCAGGAGATACTCTAGTGAGCAAAAGTTATATGGGCACACATGTATCTCTTACTGGTATGCCCACAAAGCAAGTTGGCAGACTCAACAAGAAGCCTGCCCACTGCATCCTGTGCCCACAACTCTAGCTATGTATCTGGACCAGATATAATACTGCTCACATAAGGTACAACTTATAATTATATATGTACTCAGTAGGATCTTTCCTTCTTACTGTAGGAATTGAACCAGAAAAAAACAGTGGTGGTATAAGCATAAGAATAAATGTACTCATAGCTATAGCTATTCTAATTTGCATAGTGTCTATTGCTGCTGTCGTGCCGGCCTTCTGCATGCTACATGTTCTACAGACACGATAAACCTAGACGTGATCGATTGCACCATCAGAAGAAACATCTGATAACAATCGTAGAAAATAAAGACCAGAGTAAAGAGGGTGATTCAGGGTTACAATTCCACACACTGAGGATAATTTACTCGTTTAATAATTGAGGTGTATGATAATGGATACTACAAAGCAGTTGTGTCCAGGCCATCCCTTCCTGCTGATGCTACCACAAACTTTTGATTGGAAATAACAGGTATATCTAGCCACAGCCATTAGCTATTGAGTGGACTACTCAATATGGACCAGAAAATAGGTCTACTGGGAATTATAAGTTGGGGGGGCATTAGCCCAGGGCAGGGGTGGATCTAGAATTTTGAGGTGGGGAGGGGGACCAGACCCTCAGCGAGTGCCAAGCATGGAAGTGAAAAAATATGCAATCAAAGCATCTACCTACTAAAATAGCATGCACCTTGGGTGGTGAACATTTTTTGTTTATAGTTGGATCTGCCACTGCAGGGGGTGCAAAAATATTGAGGGGCACAATATCGATAGTAGACCGTCAAAGCCCTACCAGCTATGGAATTCAGTGAGTGAATAATTTGATGTGAGAAAGAAACCAACTTGATTCTATTTGTCTTTTTTAAAAGATACATTCCGGTTATAGTTGGCTGTGGCCCTATAAATGGGAGCCTGGGTAGCTTTAAAGTACTGCTGATGAGGGAACCAATGTGACCTTCCAGTATAATGCTGTGATGGTAACCACATGTACAGATGGAATCCACCACCAGAGAGCCTAAATTGTGCCATATTATAGTTCTGTAATATGTATTTACCTGTGCTGCATGGTTAACTATTATTTGCATGTGTAAATCTGTACGTGCCATTACACGTTACGTAAGCGTCTTCATGGTCATTTTGCATGTGATTTATCATGATAATCTGCGTTTTCATTTTAAGTGCACAAAATACCTTCGATTACACGTCATGCAATCTTTAACACAGGAATTAATTATTGCTTGTAGCAATAAATTTAAAGGTAGCTATAACCACGTAGCTAGCTATTTATTTTGATTCACAAATACTTCAGTTAACTGCTATGCACCAGTCCCTCCCACTAATGGTAGCGTGGCGAGTTTTTCTGGTACAAAAGTGGGTGATAATGTGACCTACAAATGTGATGAGGGATTTCGTCCCTCAATGGAAATGAATGGAACTTGCACACTGGAAGGACAATGGAGTCCAGCACCTCAAGAACACAATTGTACATTGGTTAAAGGTACAGAATAATAATTAAGTTAGCATAACAATAATAGCTATACTATGAATCTTAGGAATTGTAACGCTAACTCTTTTGAGTAGAAACACAAGCCAATCTGATATCGTCTGTCCAGGAGATACTCTATCATATAATTGTAACATCCAGTCTAACAGCGAATACATTCACCTAATGTGGCATGCCACTCTCCCTGGCTCCATGCCAGTGAACATCACATACGACAGCAACTCAGTGCTTAACACTCCAAGCCCACTGATTATGAACACCAGTGTGTACCTGAATAACTTCACTGACAGCTATATAGAGTCAACCAGTGTTATCACAATACCAAAACGTTTTAGTCTGAATGGAACTAAGTTGGAATGTAGTATTGAGAGCCTTGGTAGTGACATGGTAACAGTATTTATCAATACATCAGGTAAGCTATGTGAATAGGCTAAAATTTATTTTGTGTTGGTTATTTCTTTATTGCTACCTATCATAGTGCCTAATCAGCCCTCCCACTTCGACATCATAAAGGAATACCACACTGTATCAAATGTCACTGTAACATTCAAATGGAGTCCTCCTCAAGGCTATGGCCCAGAGGTCATTGTGGATGGCTATAAGATAATAATCACGCCTGCCCCCCTCTCTCATCCTACTTCGAATATTATCACAGCTTTAATTTGGAATGTAACACTTGAATTCAATGTGATATATAATGCCACTATCATTTCAATAAACTGCGCTGGATTTGGGAGCCCATATTCACTCCATAATATCATATTTCGTGAGTGTAGATTAATATACCACTAAAATTTGTCATGCACTAATTTGAGCATTGAATACAGTTGATTGTGGAATCCCTTTACCACCTACTAATGGCAATATAGTGAGATACTCTGGTACTAAAGTGGGAGACTATGTCATCTATAAGTGTAATGATGGGTTTCGTCCTTCCAATGAGATGCTTGGTACATGTAGCATGGATTCAAGTTGGCTACCAGTTCCAAATTGTAATTTGATTAAAGGTATTATAGCACCCTGGTTTATAATATTAGCAGTGAGGATTTTTTTAATAATTATAGCAAATATCAGTTTACTACTTTTGGAGAGAAATGAATTGTCGACCCTCATAGACTGTCCAGGAGATACCATAACCTACAATTGTAGTGTACTATCCAACAGTGAGATGGTTCATCTTACATGGCACATTACTTTTCCTGGACTTGCACCGATAAATATCACATATGACAGCAGTTCTTTGATTAATGCCATGGATTATTTGGGTTTGAACGTCAGTGCTACTCTATTACGATATATAGCTGATCAATACATTGAATCTGTAATAAAGTTCACATTGCTAAAAAATGTTACAATGAATGGAACACTACTGGAATGTAGTGTTTCCCCAAGTCTTGATAACGATACCACATTTGTATTTGTTAATACATCAGGTAAAGTGCATGATTGTACTTAGGTTTATAAACAGACAAACTGGGAATAGCTGTACTTTAGCTACAAAGTAATGTAAGATTGTGATATACCTTGTGATTTATTAGTTCCTTTTTCTCCAATCAACTTCAATATTACAAGTAAATTTCATGGAGTTTCGAATGTCACTGTCACTTTTCAATGGGACCCACCACAAGGCAGTGGTCCTGCAGTTGTTGTAGATACTTACGAAGTAATAATAATGCCAAGATCATTATCTCATCCAATTTTAAATGTGCTCAATACCTTATCATTAAATGTGACACTGAACTTTAATCTGGAGTACACAGCCAGTATAACTGCTGAGAATTGTGCTGGAGTAAGTGAGCCTTTGACACTACAGAACATCAAATTTTGTGAGTGTAATAATATATAATCAGTAATATCATGATCATTCTTATACAACAGTGGACTGTGGTATCCCTATTCCTCCTATCAACGGAAGTATCGTAAACTATTCTGATACGAAACTAGGAAATATCGTTACCTTTAAATGTGGTGATGGTTTTCGACCCTCTGCTGAGGTGATTGGTACTTGTGGATCAGACACAAGATGGAATCCAGCACCAGAAAAGCATAATTGTACACTTATTAAAGGTAGGTGGCCAGATATGTAAAATAGTTAATTTAACAGGACTTTGAATTCATAATTCGTGTTATACACTCATAGCAAATGTCAGTTTACTTCTTTTGGAGAGAAATGAAATGTCGACCCTCATAAACTGTCCGGGAGATACCATAACTTACAATTGTAGTGTACTATCCAACAGTGAGATGGTTCATCTTACATGGCACATTACTTTTCCTGGACTTGCACCGATTACTATCACATATGACAACAGTTCTTTGATTAATGTCGTGGATTATTTGGGTTTGAACGTCAGTGCTACTCTATTACGCTATATACCTGATCAATACATTGAATCTGTAATAAAGTTCACATTGCTAAAAAATGTTACAATGAATGGAACACTACTGGAATGTAGTGTTTCCCCAAGTCTTGATAACGATACTACATTTGTGCTTGTTAATACATCAGGTAAAGTGCATGATTGTACTTATAGGTTTATAAACAGACAAACAAGAATAGCTGTACTTTAGCTACAAAGTAATGTAAGATTGTGATATACCTTGTGATTTATTAGTTCCTTTTTCTCCAATCAACTTCAATATTACAAGTAAATTTCATGGAGTTTCGAATGTCACTGTCACTTTTCAATGGGACCCACCACAAGGCAGTGGTCCTGCAGTTGTTGTAGATACTTACGAAGTAATAATAATGCCAAGATCATTATCTCATCCAATTTTAAATGTGCTCAATACCTTATCATTAAATGTGACACTGAACTTTAATCTGGAGTACACAGCCAGTATAACTGCTGAGAATTGTGCTGGAGTAAGTGAGCCTTTGACACTACAGATCATCAAATTTTGTGAGTGTAATAATATATAATCAGTAATATCATGATCATTCTTATACAACAGTGGACTGTGGTATCCCTATTCCTCCTATCAACGGAAGTATCGTAAACTATTCTGATACGAAACTAGGAAATATCGTTACCTTTAAATGTGGTGATGGTTTTCGACCCTCTGCTGAGGTGATTGGTACTTGTGGATCAGACACAAGATGGAATCCAGCACCAGAAAAGCATAATTGTACACTTATTAAAGGTAGGTGGCCAGATATGTAAAATAGTTAATTTAATAGGACTTTGAATTCATAATTCGTGTTATACACTCATAGCAAATGTCAGTTTACTTCTTTTGGAGAGAAATGAAATGTCGACCCTCATTAACTGTCCGGGAGATACCATAACTTACAATTGTAGTGTACTATCCAACAGTGAGATGGTTCATCTTACATGGCACATTACTTTTCCTGGACTTGCACCAATTACTATCACATATGACAACAGTTCTTTGATTAATGTCGTGGATTATTTGGGTTTGAACGTCAGTGCTACTCTATTACGCTATATACCTGATCAATACATTGAATCTGTAATAAAGTTCACATTGCTAAAAAATGTTACAATGAATGGAACACTACTGGAATGTAGTGTTTCCCCAAGTCTTGATAACGATACTACATTTGTGCTTGTTAATACATCAGGTAAAGTGCATGATTGTACTTATAGGTTTATAAACAGACAAACAAGAATAGCTGTACTTTAGCTACAAAGTAATGTAAGATTGTGATATACCTTGTGATTTATTAGTTCCTTTTTCTCCAATCAACTTCAATATTACAAGTAAATTTCATGGAGTTTCGAATGTCACTGTCACTTTTCAATGGGACCCACCACAAGGCAGTGGTCCTGCAGTTGTTGTAGATACTTACGAAGTAATAATAATGCCAAGATCATTATCTCATCCAATTTTAAATGTGCTCAATACCTTATCATTAAATGTGACACTGAACTTTAATCTGGAGTACACAGCCAGTATAACTGCTGAGAATTGTGCTGGAGTAAGTGAGCCTTTGACACTACAGATCATCAAATTTTGTGAGTGTAATAATATATAATCAGTAATATCATGATCATTCTTATACAACAGTGGACTGTGGTATCCCTATTCCTCCTATCAACGGAAGTATCGTAAATTATTCTGATACGAAACTAGGAAATATCGTTACCTTTAAATGTGGTGATGGTTTTCGACCCTCTGCTGAGGTGATTGGTACTTGTGGATCAGACACAAGATGGAATCCAGCACCAGAAAAGCATAATTGTACACTTATTAAAGGTAGGTGGCCAGATATGTAAAATAGTTAATCTAACAGGACTTTGAATTCATAATTATACAGTCATAGCAAATGTCAGTTTACTTCTTTTGGAGAGAAATGAAATGTCGACCCTCATAGACTGTCCGGGAGATACCATAACCTACAATTGTAGTGTACTATCCAACAGCGAGATGGTTCATCTTACATGGCACATTGCTTTTCCTGGACTTGCACCGATTAATATCACATATGACAACAGTTCTTTGATCAATGCCATGGATTATTTGGGTTTGAATGTCAGTGCTACTCTATTACGCTATATACCTGATCAATACATTGAATCTGTAATAAAGTTCACATTGCTAAAAAATGTTACGATGAATGGAACACTACTGGAATGTAGTGTTTCCCCAAGTCTTGATAACGATACCACATTTGTGCTTGTTAATACATCAGGTAAAGTGCATGATTGTACTTAGGTTTATAAACAGACAAACAAGAATAGCTGTACTTTAGCTACAAAGTAATGTAAGATTGTGATATACCTTGTGATTTATTAGTTCCTTTTTCTCCAATCAACTTCAATATTACAAGTAAATTTCATGGAGTTTCGAATGTCACTGTCACTTTTCAATGGGACCCACCACAAGGCAGTGGTCCTGCAGTTGTTGTAGATACTTATGAAGTAACAATAATGCCAAGATCATTATCTCATCCAATTTCAAGTGTGCTCAATACCTTATCATTGAATGTGACACTGAACTATAATGTGGAATATAATGCAACTATAACTGCTCAAAATTGTGCTGGAGTAAGTGAGCCTTTGACACTACAGAACATCAAATTTTGTGAGTGTAATAATAATATTATATAATCAGTAATTATCACGATCATTCTTGTACAACAGTGAACTGTGGTATCCCTATTCCTCCTATCAATGGAAGTATCGTAAATTATTCTGGTACCAAATTATTAGTTACCTTTAAATGTGATGAAGGTTTTCGACCATCTGCTGAAGTGGTTGGTACTTGTGGATCAGACACAAGATGGAATCCAGCACCAAGTGAACACAACTGTACATTTATTAAAGGTATACAATTTTTTAAGAAAGTACTTGATGATGGCATGTGCAGCAATGTGGGACCCTGTTGTACAGGATATATTGCCTGATGCCTGAGGGCAAAGGCCTGTACAGCACAAGGGTGAGGCATGGTTTAACTGTTTTTAAAGCCTACAATGGAAATGTATCGGCTTCCTGATATTGCCCTAGTCACATCCTAGGTAGTACCTCACTCCTCCCTTGTTGGCTCAGCCTCCTGTAAACAACAAGTCTGCTGTATGGCATATAGAGAGCAGTAGTGTGGTACTTTGATCTTAACTGCAAGTAGGCTTTTTATATTATGGTACATAAAGAAAGAACCAAAAAGGGCGAGTGGGGGGAGGGGGGTCCATTAAATCAATTATCAATTTTTCTCTTCTGTCAGCTTGAACAAAGTGACATCAATTATTATTTTCTCTCATAATAATAGCCTCCATCACTTTAAGCTTGCTTGAACAGAATGAGATCTCTCCTGATATTGATTGTTCTGGGGACACAATTATTTACAATTGCAGTATACTGTCAAACAGTGAAAGTTTGCATTTAACATGGAGTATTAATCTTCCTGGACTTGAACCTTTCAATATCACCTATACTGCCACTTCTACCCTCAGACACATGGGAAAATTGGATTTCAATATCAGTAGTATATTGACTGAGTTTAGATTAGATGAGTACATCGAGTCTCAAATCACATTAACATTGCTGAAGAATGTCACAATGAATGGAACAGAGCTAACATGTAGCACCGGTCCTGATTATGTTAGTATGATGCATCTACTAGTTAATACATCAGGTAAGTCCTAGGATGTTACTTTAGCTAGCTATTGAATGCAATTAACCATGAGGCTTTTCCATTCAAGCCTCGAGTCATCTTCAGTGTATGCATATAACTACTATTATAAAATCCTTCTACGTAGCTATTTCTCTTTCAAAATTTCAGTGCCACTCATGCCAACAGGCTTCAATACTTCAATGCAATATGACAGCTCTCTTGACACTGTTGTCACTTTCCAGTGGGACCCACCACAGGGTAGTGGTCCAGAAGCCATTGTCAACAGCTACAAAATTTCAATTACTCCTAGACCCATATCCCATCCTGCTTTCAATACCATATCATACTCTACATCTTGGAATGTCACCCTCTATTTCAATTTGGAGTATTCAGCAAGCATTACTGCTGTTAACTGTGCTGGAGATAGTCATCCGTTTACATTACATGGCATCAAATTTAGTGAGTCAACCTTGAGTTTCTACAGTATTAAGGCCATACCAAATAGATTGGTTGTTTCTTGGGCCCTACATATGTACCCAAAATTGGATACCAGGCTCTCTTTTCCATCCCTCCGCCCCCCCCCCCCCCCCAAAAAAAAGCCTGGGTTCTTTGCACTATAGAGGCATTGTCTTTCATGCAGTTGACTGCTATGCCCCAGCTGCCCCCATGGACGGACACATACTGAACTATTCTGGGACTAAAATCGGTGATTTTGTCATCTTCAATTGCAGTAGAGAATTTCGTCCTTCACACAATATGAGAGGAAATTGCACTAAAGAAGGGAGGTGGTATCCTGCACCAGCGAAACATAACTGCACAGGTACTTAATATATATAATTTTCATAACTTAAAATAATTATTATTATCATTCAGCTCTTGTGGCTGATGTGGATTTAACGATTCATGACCAAAAAACGCAACGATCAGATATTAACTGCCCTGGAGACATCATATCATTCAATTGCAGCATAGAATCCAATAGTGAAACTGTAGAGCTGACCTGGAAAATCACATTGCCTGATGAAGTAATGACACCGATTAGCATCACATACAATAGCAACTCCTTGCTCAATAGGCGAGATTACTTGGATATTCATATCAGCACAACTTTGATGAAATTCAGGGAAGATGAGTACATTGAGTCTCTCATTTTCTTTAATATGTCGGAGAATGTTCATATTAATGGAACTGAACTGCAGTGTAGTTCCTCTGACCTTGATAATGCAGTAGTTGATGTTTTAGTCAATATGTCAGGTATACAATAAAATGATTTAGCTAACACTCTACTATATAAAGTGAACATATCAGACCACATCTTCCTGAAAAACCTCTATTCCTGGCCCATAAGGTGGCCATAAATATGACCTAATGACTTAATTAATGATGTTTTATCTTTAACAGTTCCTCTTTCTCCTACTGGATTTTCCATCATTAAAGAGTATTATTCACAATCATCTAATATCACAGTCACATTTGATTGGGATTCCCCATCAGGCACTGGTCCAGAGGCCATTGTAGATCGCTACAGCATCTCAATATCACCTAATCCACTCTCTCACCCTGGATTGAATTCTATCAACTCTCCACCATGGAATGTGACTCTTCTTTATAATAGGAGATATGTAGCTATCATCACTGCAGAGAATTGTGCTGGAAAGAGTCCCCCCTTCAATATTGAATACAGTAAGCAGTATCATATGTAACCCAAGTTTGCTTACATGCTAATGCTACTAATCATAATAATTTATATATTCCTAGTTATTAATTGTGGTATTCCTGCACCTCCTGTCAGTGGCAGCTTGAGCAACTACTCTGGTAGTAGTGGAATAGGAGCCACTGTCAACTTTCAGTGTGACCAAGGCTATACTCCATCAGCTGTGATGAATGCAACCTGTATGAATAGCAGCAATGGTATAGGATCCGGAGTATGGAAACCAAAACCACATGAACATAACTGCACACTGGTCAGGGGTATGTTATTTATCACCATTCAGATTTGTTTGTTTGTTTGTTTGTTTGTTTGTTTGTTTGTTTGTTTGTTTGTTTGTTTGTTTGTTGTTTGTTTGTCTGTCTGTCTGTCTGTCTGTTTGTTTGTTTGTTTATTTATTTGTTAATTTTCAGCTTCTGCAAAACTAAGGCTTATTGAACGAAATAAAACATTTGATGATATTGACTGCCCAGGAGACACTGTAGTCTACCGCTGCTTAATAGAATCAAACAGTGAGAACCTACATCTAACATGGAGTATCCACTTCTCTGGACTCATGCCCATTAATATCACATATAATGAAACATCTGTTCTTCATAAAGTGATCCGTCATAATGATATTGGAGTCAGTACAGTATTGACTAACTACACATACCAGAACACGATAGCATCTGAGATGGTATTCACACTGAGCAGAAATGCTTCAATGGGTGGCGATACAATAGTGATGTGTAGCATTGCCCCAAACCTAGCAAGTAGTGCAATGAGCCTCACTGTCAATACATCAGGTATGTAGCCCTCTCTAAATAGTCTTGATACTGTCTGCACTACTGTATAGAATTACTTGGATACCATAGCCATGGCTAGTAGCTACTTATTTCTTCTTTTTCTAGCACCACTATCAGCCACCAATTTTGAAGTCAAGGAAAGCTACACTGCTGCTTCAAATATCATTACATTAGGATGGGATCCACCTCATGGTAGCGGTCCAGAGGCCATTATCCACTACTATAAGATAGTAATCACTCCAGAACCTCTCTCACATCCAAACCCTATCATAGTGTATGCTACCTCTTGGAATGTGACTGTGGAATTCAATGTGCAATACTCAGTTACTCTGATAACAGTGAACTGTGAAGGAGAGAGCAATCCACTGGCGTTGAATACCTATATATTTGGTAAGTAGGGCCATGGTAATTTAATTCCTTAGGTCCTCCCTCCTTGAATTTCGATGCCTCCCCAAGTGGTCAAAGTTCAAATTGGGCTCTCCAGCAACTAGTACTTTTTAGCTACTCCAATATCTTTGGTCACTTTTTTGTATTTTCATAAACTGCTCAGCTTGAATTCTAATGGATAATATTACGTATGCTGTGTAATGTAGCTAGCTAGCTAATCACATGCTCATGAGTGCAATTTGGGTTATTGCATGGCTAGGTAGCTAATTCATGAGGCAAAGCTGAGTGCTATTTTAGACCATTTTGAATGTAATTATACCCAAATTGCATGAAAAAGCATGTGATTTGCCTATTAACTATTGCAGCCTGTATCAACCAGGCAGCTGCATGTAAATAATGCTTGCCACAAAGAGGAAGCACTTAGCTAAGCCCCATTTACACAGCATAGCACCACTTGTCCAGAGATACAAATCCACTTCACATGTAAACA
Source organism: Crambe crambe (assembly GCA_963924555.1). Classification (NCBI taxonomy): domain Eukaryota; kingdom Metazoa; phylum Porifera; class Demospongiae; order Poecilosclerida; family Crambeidae; genus Crambe; species Crambe crambe. The sequence continues at coordinate 1,723,775 of OZ004586.1, read as the reverse complement.
GTCAAAGTGAATTAGCCACATCTAGATGTGGGTTGAGGTATTTACATGTGGATTCTGATCTGGATAAGAAGTGCCATGCAAACGGGGTGGCCTACTAGACTAACAATCCACTAGCACATGTGCAGTATAATAGGTAGGAGTGCAATTAGGGATTAATTGCATGAACTAGCTAATGAGGGAAAATGTATTCTATAGGTGTATACAACTTATAATTACGTATGTACTCAGTAGGATCTTTCCTTCTTATTTTCTTACTGTAGGAATTGAACCAGAAAGAAACAGTGGTGGTATAAACATAAGAACTAATGTACTCATAGCTATAGCTATTCTAATTTGCATAGTGTCTATTGCTGCTGTCATGTCGGCCTTCTGCAGCTACATGTTCTACAGACACGATAAACCTAGACGTGATCGATTGCACCGTCCAAAGAAACATCTGATAATCGTAGAAAATAAAGACCAGAGTAAAGAGGGTGATTCGGGGTTACAATTCCGGTTACCTGACAGATATGGTTCAGCATTCAGTCAAAGGACTCAGATATCTTTATCTTCTATAAAACCCTCTAGTGGTTATACCACACACACTGAGGATAATTTGTCACCTATTGAAGAGCATAATATTATAGTTTGACATCAAACAAACAAACAACAACAACAAAAAGATATATTACTATTAGACTTATTTTGTTGAAAATTATGAATCAATTAGCTACCTTTGTATGATAAAAAAGTTGACCCCTCTTAATGACCTCATGCAACCGTACAACAAGATCAAAAGTGGGTAAATCCCAGCCAGCTATATACGTGGCTGTGTGGCCTGGAATTGTCTTTTCAGCGAAATGGCAAAACATTAACAGGTTATAATCATGATCATTAATAGCTAATTACATATCAATGAAAGAATAGTGTAAACACTAGCTATGGCCAACAAAAACAATAACTGCAAATTTTGAGATTGTTAAAAAAAAATTGAAGGGAAGAAATTAGTACATTGTTATGTAATACAAGCATCATTCTTGCTAATGGAGCAATGAGCATAATTATTCAGCAATTCTCTCTAACTTTGACGACAATTGGATGGATTCTGGATCCATCTCAATTCATTCCCACTCTCTGCAGCATCGTCACCGCCACTGCCACCACCACCACCAGCATTTGCCCCACCTCCAGCTCCTTCATCATCACCCTCATGTGGTTCATAATGAATCTCTCCCTCTTCGGCCATGGCTAGTCTGAAACCCATCCTCATCAGCATCACCTCAAAAGGGTCCACTCCCATTCTATGCTGGTTGTCCTTACTGATCTTGATAAGGTCCAATTTAACCCTAGATTCTGATTCCTTACCACCACAGTTTGGTTCCCATAATCTCACCACATTCTCTATTCCACTGGTAGCCATTAGGGCTGTGGTCGGATGCCACTGGATACAATTCACAATTGAAGTATCACCATTTAAAACACGCACCAAATTCCCGGTAGATTTTTCCCATATAAAGATATTTCCATCGTCGCTGCCAGCAGCTATGTAGTTTCCACGATCACCAATAAAGACAGCCTCCTTGATGTCTGTGTGCGTGTTACAGTGGCCACAGTATCGTTTTTTGTAGTCAAAGACTGGCTGCTGATGGGAAAGGAGATGGTGGTTTGTTCGGCCATTGCCATGATAACTACTGCTCCCATTGGATGCTGGGGAGGGGGGAGGGGAGAGGGGGAGGGGGAGGAGGATTAAGTATATAGCCACATTACAATTCACCCTAAGCTATTCAATTGATCTGCAGAAGGGGTGTGGCTGTCTTATAAGACTGGAGGGGGTGTGGCTGCTTTATAAAATACTATATAATAGGGGCGTGACCTTATTTACGCAAGCCACAGAAGGGGTGTGGCATCAACTATGAGGGAAGGAACTCTTTCAAAAAAGCTACTTTTACATTAAGTTTACCTTGTACACGGCCATCTTTGATACTCTTGGATTTTTCCAGCTCTTTTTTTGTCCTGTTGGTAAACTTGGAGTCGCTGGGATGATCGAGCTGGTATTGATGTAGGAACCTGTTGGCTTCTTCATGCATGTCCAGGTCCATCAGACACTGAATCCGACGCTGCTGGGACAACTTATGGGAGGGGGAGAGAGAGAGGGAGGTCTCAATATCCCTCAGGGCAGCATATATATCACCAGTCCTGTATGATAAGAAAAATAATTGTGGAATGAACTCAGAGAGCATTTTGTGGGATGAAAATGCAAGCATTGTAGTCACCCAAGGTTGTCATGAAGAGAATAAACACTATGATTGAAACTAAACTACAAAATTTTAATTAGCTCTTTTCAACTAAGTGACAGGAGAACTGACTCACCATTTGCGAGAATAAAGTGTCGTTCCTCTCAAAAAATACAGAATGTGCCAATTAGGACAAAGATCGACTGCCGAGTTTAACGATCGCAGAGCTTCATTGAATTTTTCCTGTTTATAAAACTCTTTTCCCTTGTCCCTCAATTTCAACACTTTACTACTCACTTCCGTCTCCTCCACAGACCTTTTTGGAATGGAATGCGGTTCAGATACAAACGGCATCAATTTCGTTCTGATTCCAGCTACACCACTCAAATGTTTTCTATAGGTTTGTAGAATGGGTCTGAGTCTAGGTATAAAACTGGAATTAGACTTATCAAATTCGTAACTGAGGGGAACTTGGTGCTCCATGATGTCGTAGAGATAGATCTGTTCACCTGAGAGATTCACTAGGAGTTCTCTACCATCTGGACTAAACGTGATATAAGTCGACGCAACAGTGCTACAAGACGGTTTCCTCCCTCGATTAGCAACTATTGAACTTGTAATGTGACCAGGAGAGAACATAGTCACACAGCTGGGATCGCTCTCACTCGAAGAGCTTCTTCCTGGTGACCTCAGGGTACAAAGACGAGCATCATATATCCTAGCATAAGTGTCAAGGGCACCGATGGCTATTAGTTCAGTACGTACTGGGTTGATGTCGATGCATTTACACTGTGGAGACATGGCTAGGCCTGATTTTGTACTTAGTTTTATGTCAATCAAGACGTTTCGGCAAGTTCCATCTCCATCGCAGGTGTGGGGTTCCCTTGTGTCCAATCTGCGGACGCACCCATCCTCTGAAGCAGACCAGCATAGGTACGGAGAGTTGGGACACGTGGCCACACGTTTGATACGTCCCTGACTACAACGCCACACCTAGGTGGGGATTAAATAGAATATACAGTAGTTTACGTACATATGCTGAAGCATCAAAGATGTCTCAGTTAGAGCAATTTCTGAAAGAAGCTACCTATTATTCAAAAAATTATTCCCGAATAATTAGCTCAGGCCTAACCATATCACCATACCATTACCCAAATGGATTTGATGACCATTACCAAATGGTTTTGATGACCATTACCAAATGACATACCTGGGTGGTATCAAATGTGGTGAGGTCATGCAAACGAACTTCCCCATCCTCGGATCCAGTAATCAGCAGATTGTCACCAGTAAAAGGAAGAAACTGACAACAACAACAGTTGATTAATTTCACAGATACACAATCTTGAGGTACAGACCTTAACAGAGAATATGTTTCCAGTGTGTCCAGTGGGCATAGTAGCTTCTGCTTTCCTCTGAAAAGGATTCCACAAAATGGCCGTCATGTCGTCTGAACCAGACACTAGAAGACTAAGGAAAAAGATGACCTCTGAGCAGATAGATCAACTCATGGAAACTCTGTTTATATAAGTACAGAGACCACCAATGGGTTCAAATAAACATGCCTGAATAGACAATGGCTATCAAAAGGTCATAATTATTGTGGGAAAATTTTTTTTATGGTTTTGCAAAATTGACTGACAGTCACATGTAGGAATCAACCCAAATTTCTGTCCTGTGTGTGTGTCGTATACTCACTTTCCACTATCACTCCATTGGAGGCAGTTAACACAGCCCTTGTGGCCCTGAGGGGAGGAGGAAATGAAAATTAAGAATTCAATTTCAGATGTAGTTGTACCGTAGTTCAAAATGTCTCACCTGTAGCTCACAAGAGTAACCCAGCTTCTCTACCAAGGAATCATGGCTATGAAGATGCTGGAATAACCTCCTTTGCAGAGAGTCCAAAGTCTAAAGTACAGGAAGAATGCAGAATGCAACCGGTGGCACTAACAAAGGCTGATTTCTAGAATGTAAATTAGGAACTGGACATGCTAGTATTGGAATGGGAGGATGATCATCTAGTTGTGTCCCCTTGATAATTTGCTGCTCTAACTCTCTAATTCTTGACCTTTTAAAACACCAGCAGAGAGCTGATCATCCACTGGTTTTGTTTGTTTTATTGCTGATTTTTTTTTTGGAAATTTGGTTAAATGATGGAGGTAGGTATCTAATAGACTGTCACTACCAAGTGTTATAAGAGTTGCATATTTGTTATACAAGGTTACAACATATTACTCAACCATGATGGCACAGTACCATACACATGTGTATATATATGTACTGCTCGTATGAATACTACTTGTCTTTACTCACTGACATGAACACTTGTCAATGGAAACATGAAACTAGTGAATGAGAATCAAGGAACAATTGAGGATTCTATGTATGTATGTATGTGTGTATGTATGCAAATTGGGCCAGTTTAATGTGTCAAAATAGCCTGATGTCTGTCCCACACACTGTCTGATCACATGACTGTACGAGACAGCCCAGCACTCAACATCAACTGGAGCTCAATGACAATAATAAACCCTCCTTGTGTATGAGAAAGTAAGTAGATAACCCCACTAATTAAACGTGATCTTATGACCTACCCTTAGTAAATAGAGCTCAGTAAGTTACCAACTACTGACTCCAATGACTGACTCACTGATTGCTGTCTGTATGAAATCAGCTCGCATATGTTTGTCATGTCTTTTTATACAGCTATAAAGATCTCCTCCTTGTGGTAAATATTTCTCTTCCCTACCACTTTCTCATCTCCCTGAAAACGAACAAACCTCTTGATCTTGAGATCACTTCTAGTATTTCAATTTTGCAAACGTACGTATAAATATTTCGGTTAAATAGAAAGGACACGCCCATCCAGCAAGTTGCTAAGCAACTAACTTCAAAGAAGCAAACAAAGAAAAGATGTCTGACGATGGAGAACCCGAAGGCACCTTCGCAATCTTCTTTGCTGAAGGAGAAATTCTAGCTAAGCAGGGTCAATTCACTAAAGCCATTGACTCTTTTTCTAGGGTAAGTGTAACCTACAAGTTGTTTTAATAGCAGCTAGCAAGCTCAACAGTTCTAATGTAGTATATGCAAATTAGGCTTTGGAATTTCAGCCTGAAGACAAATTATGTTTGGTGTCACGTTCCAAGTGCTACTTACATCTGGGTAATACTGCATTGGCTCTAAAGGACTCAGAAGACTCTCTCAAGGAAAATGAAAAGTACCACAAAGGACTCTACCAGAAGGCAGAAGTGCTCTATGCTATGGGAAATTTTGAGAATGCTCTCGTGTTTTACCATCGTGGGCACAAGATTCGTCCTGAGCTCTATGAGTTTACACTCGGGATCCAAAAAGCTCAGGAGGCAATCATTAATTCCATAGGAAGTAAGTCATCAATTAGATATTGTGTACCTAGCTGATTTATAGCCTCATACCCAGGTACAAAATTGGGCCTGGGTTGATTCAGTGCCTCCAACCTGTGAACTTTGATCAATATAGCTAAAGTGCCTCCATTTTACCATGATTTTTTCAGCCTTTTTATAATGTTTATAGTAAGTTTACCAGGTATTTTTGATCAAATCAGTATGATTGGAGGCTCTGCTGATTCCATGATATCTTTCATGTAATTTCATTTCTGTTAGCTCCTGATCATTGCAAATTGGAAAAAGTTGGAGACTTGAGTTACTTTCAGCAACAGGATAATCTTGTAAATTAAAGGAACTGAGTAGTGTGATTGTAGTTATTATAATAGTTCCTAATAAAAATAGGCAAAGAAAAAGACCAAAAAGATCCTCAGGCCTCAAGTTGCTCAACAAAAGAAAGAGAGAAAGCCAGTTGCTTCTGAGAAAACTATAAAAGAAGTTAGTTTTGTTAATTTGTGAGTTGTTATTGGTTTACTTTGTGTATTCATTCACTTGCTCTAGTTACTGGGAGAACTATATTCGGACAGAGAATACTTGGACAAGCTCATGAAAGACCCTAGTAGGTCTACTATACAGTACCTGTTCCCATGTGGTCTAGTGGTTAGGATCCGGCGCTCTCACCGCCGTGGCCGGGGTTCGATTCCCCGCATGGGAGGATTTTTTTTTCTCCCTTTTTCCCCCCTCTACCTCATGAAATGACCTTTATATTACTACAGGTTTAGTATTAGGTCAAAAAGACCATTCTATTTATGATGCCGCGGAGGATGCTCTAATATACCTGGATGCCAGGACTGAGTTTTGGAGACAGCAAAAACCGATTTATGCTCGCAAGAGGGAAAAGGAGCTTAAAAAATTCAGACCTCCACCTACTAAACCAAGAGAATTTGGATATCCTCAATATTACTAACTAAATCCCTACCCTGTCTGGCTCCCTATATCATTTTTTGTTCTACATAGTTATCAGTACAATATTAGTATCAGAGATTCCTTGACTGAGTGTTATATACTAAGCATGGTGCTGGTCCAGTTGATCACACAAAATATGTCATCAAGTGTTTGGAAGACATAGATTCAGGTAAGTATGGTTTACAGTGGAACCTCCGAATAATAGACACACAGGACCCAGCCTTTTGTCCTTTGTCCTCTTTTTGTCCTCTTTCAGAGTGTCCTTTTAATTATATATAATCTATCCTGTACAGCACTGTCTAATGGTGATGCTGAAGGCAGCCTGGCACAGGCAGAAAAGTTGATGAAGACTGTGAAGGGACTTAACGATAAAGACTTGCCCAATAAGCTAGAGTTTGTAGCAAGCCTCCATTCTTGTATTGCAAATGCCCACCTGGAGACAGGTGAGGGGGAACTAGCCCTGAACCATCATCTTAAGGATTTGGAGATAGGCGAAGAGCTGTAAGTCAAAAATTATTAAGTAGAAATTCAGTGTTCTCCCAAGCATTAAGTATAAGGGCCTACTATGCCTTTGATGTGTGAAACCACCCCTATTCCTTCAGGCTGAAAAATAATATTAATAGCTATTTATAATATTCTCACAGACAACATGTTGAGATCAAATCCCGAGCCCTAGACAATATAGGACGAGTGTATGCTGTCATAGGAGACTTCAGGAAAGCATCAGTATAGTAAGTTACTAATCTATTATCTATTTATTTATTTATTTATTTATTTATTTATTTATTTATTTATTTATTTATTTATTTATCTATTTAGCTGGGGCAAGAAGCTACCTCTGATTACCACAACAGAGGAGAGTGCATGGCTCCATCATGAGCTAGGGAGGTGCCAGCTGGAGCTAGGGGATCTAGATGAGGCTCTTGAGCTGGGTCAGAAATCACTCAAAGCTGCAAAGCAATGTAATGACCAGATGTGGCAGCTCAATGCTGGTATGCTTGTGGCTCAGGTCCAAAGTAAGTTTATCAAGTTAGGACCAAGTGAATTAGCATATCAATTGTGTTAGAGGACAGAGTGTCCTCGACAATATTTCTACAATGAGTCTCTCTTGCATTACTTTCAGGTCGTTTGGGTGATTCTGAAGCTGCAGTGGAGGCATACGAGGAAGCATTAGATTTGGCCAATCAGTTACGAGAAGACGGGACTGAGCAAGCTATCAAAATGGCCATAGAGGAGGTGCGTGGAAAGGAGGGAAAGAAAGAGGAAGAAGTTAAGAAAAGGAATGAACTGTTAGAAAAAGCACAGACTGTAAGTATAAGCGTTGAAGGAATTGAAGGACGTGTGGCAACAGATACACAGGATGAAGACACACTGTCTGAAAAGGGGAGTAAAACAACGAATAAAGAATATGATGAAGATGCAGAAAGTGAACAACAGGATGACTCTGCAAAATCAAATAGGAGAAGAGAACAAAGCAGAGATATTTTATCTGCAAAGTCAAGTAAGACTGAAAAACGGGAGGGGTCTGCAAAATCAAGCGAAGGAAGCAGAGTCAGTATCAAAGATATGTCGTCCGAAGGAAGTGAAAAACGCCCGGAGTCTGCAAAATCAAAGACAAGCGAAGGAAGCAAAGTCAGTCTCAAAGATATTTTTTCTGAAGGAAGTGAAAAACGCCTAGAGTCTCCGAAATCAAAGACGGGTGAAGGAAGCAAAGTCAGTCTCGAAGATATTTTGTCTGGAAAGTCGAGTAAGACAACAAATGAAGTATCATCTGCAAAGGAGAGTGATAAAGAAGAACCATAACTGCTGACTGTTTGCTTAGCAGCTAGTTAATAAAAGTGTAAAATAAATAAATAAAATGGTAAAGCGTCGTCACGCGTCTAACCATATATAGCTGTATATAATTAAAGCAACTTTTAAAATAATAGCTGCCATGCCTCCTTATATCGCCTCTGAACACGGGCAGAGAACTGGAGTCTGGGGTCCTCCTACCTCCACTCTGGACTGGTGCGAGGAAAACTATATCACTACTTTACTCATCGCGGAACTATGTAAGTAACACTATAAATCCCTAGCTAGCCACTCCCGCAATTATTGCAATGCATATTGGTACTTTGGCTGTGTTTCCTTCATTTTAATTCCATTATTCCATACATCGCTCCCATTCCATAACACACACATATTCATTTCTATTCCATTCTATCGTTATTCCTCACTTCTCCCATTCCATGACACACGTATCCTATTCCCGATCCATAACCAGGGAACACCATGACCAACCTCCTGTTTATCATCCCGGCCTTTGTTGGAATCTGGTACACAGTCAAGTATAAGTTTGAAGCCCGCTACCTCTTCTGCTATGTTGTACTCTTAGGTAGGTATGTGGACATAGGAACAATGATAGGTGCCACACCCCCTGGGGCATAATGCCATTCCCCTTTTAAGTGAAATTTGCTCGCTAAAATTAATACAGACTTTGTGTCTGAGGCTAGCATAGGGTGTAGATTTATGATGATGTATTTTGTGAAGTTCTTGGCATTGGCTCGTTTCTGTTCCATGCTACCCTCAAGCTGAGCATGCAAGTAAGTTTATCATCATCACTTTCATGTAAGTAATTGCATTCCTTCATCTCCTTCCTCCTCCTCCTCCCTCTCTTCATCCACTCCCACCCTCCCCTCTACTCCTTCCCTCATACTCCCCTTCCCGTCCTCCTCCCTCCCTCTCCTCCTCCTTCCCTCCCCCTCCCTCTCCTCCCTCCCTTCCCCCTCCCTCTCCTCCCCTCCTTCCCTCCCCCTCCCTCTCCTCCTCCTTCCCTCTCTCCTCCTCCTTCCCTCCTTCCTCCCTCTCCTCCTCCTTCCCTCCTCCCTCCCTCTCCTCCCTCCCCCTCTCCCTCCTCCTCCTCCTCCTCTCCCTCCTCCTCCTCCTCCTCCCCTCCTTGCAGCTATTGGATGAGCTTCCCATGCTGATCTTGTCGGCCTTCATGCTTTTTGCACTGTAAGTGTCACAAAAGAGCTTCCACTTAAATTATGTGCGTGTAACAACAACACACAAGGTGTCCCTTTAACGAGGGAGTGGACTCTATTGTTCCATGTTGTACTCACCAATACACCAGACATGTGAGAAATATCACACCAAATCCGATAAAGGACATTCCAAAAGTCTCAACAATACCTTTTGTATATACACTCTATACTAATCCAAAAGAGGACAACCTCTCTACGAAGGACAAAAGACTGGATCCCAAGTGTGTCCATTATTCAGAGCATAGTGAGAAAATTTTGTGGAGGGTAAAAGTTTCGTAGTTCTGCAAAATTGAAGTCCAGTGGAATCATAGACACTCTTCAGACCCAACCTTTTTTTTTTCTTCTTTTTTTGTAGAGAAGGTTGTCCTCTTTTGGAGGTTATTTTGTATACAAGTGTATAATCATTATATTGTTCTTTGTCGAGAAGTTTTTTTCTCTTTCAGAGTCCTATAATCGAACATTCCACGAATTTCCTTTTAAAAACCACGAAAATTTTACACCACAAATTTTTTTTTACTATAATTATGGTATGCATTGCAAGGCAAGTTATGTACTGTATCCCTTACTAGGAAGGAGAGGGTCTCCCATTGATAAAATATTAGATCTGATGCTTGTCTTATTCCCTCAAAACATTATAGACAAGAAATGGGGGAAGTAAGAGGACACCATAGTACCTGGACGTATGTCAAGACATCTGTCTTAATTGCCTACACAGTTATAGTGTCACTGGTGAGGAATATTATATTTGGTAAAGGGTCGACATATTAACATGCTCTTATTTTATTTTCATTGTGACAGGTATACATTATCATCAATGACCCAACATTTCATGAGGTGAAATAATTATATCCTGCACTAATCCATAATGCTTGCTTCTTTTATACTGTTCTTTTGTGTCTCTGTAGGTGGCATATGCCTTAATGGTGATCGCTATCGCATTCTTGGGCTTTAAGAATCTAGTGTGAGTTATGGGGAAATCTGATATATATTATAGCACATTGAATTGAATTGAATCAGATAACCTCTGGTATGATAGCACAATGTCATTGAATAAGCTCTGGCACATTGAATTTAATCGAATAAACTCTGGTATGATAGCACATTGAATAAACTCTAGTATGATAGCAAAATGTCATCGAATAACCTCTGGTATGATAGCAAAATGTCATTGAGTAAGCTCTGGCATGATAGCACATTGAATATGATAGCACATTGAATTTTATCAAATATGGTAGCACATTGAATAAACTCTGGTATGATAATGAACTCTGGTATGATAGCAAGTTCTGGTATTTTGTATCTAATGAGACCACCCTGTATTGAATTAGGGACATGAATTTCCTAGGCCACTTTATTAATTGACCATAGGACATCCTAATAATAGACCACAGGGCGTCCTACATAGATTCCTACACTGTAGTCTCCACTGCGCCCCCAGACCATCGGAAGGGCTGTGGGGAAGGGGAAAGGAAAAGATGGCCCCTGGTACAAATTGTGCATAACTTAACTTATAAGTACCAGAATTTCTGGTACATTTTTCAGTCAATGTGTGTATACCGGGCTGTCTTTTTCCCAACCCCCTTCGGATATAACAGTTAGGATTCTCTTGACTTGCATGACATAAATAACTTACTTACTAGTTTTCCACGTGCTGTGCACGAGCTCTTTATTATGAGTGCAATAATTAAATGACCCTTTATAATCTTCTAATCATGTGCACAGGAAATACAGCAGGTGGAAGTATATGGCATTTGCTGTATTTTCCTTCTCTTTGTACTTGCTGGCTTTCATCCTATGGAACATAGACAATCACTTCTGCCCTTCTTTCAGGTAGAGCAATATTGAATAACTAATTTGTACAAGAGTTTAAAATAGTAAATGGTCTGACTTGATTACATATAGTACAGTGAAAAGTGAACCTACCTCTGGGCCACCAAAAGGTGCAAGGTGGGCTCTTAATGGAGGTGGTCTCATTACAGAGGTCAAATTTAAATCAATGGTACAAGTGCTTATTGCGAAATATCATAAGCAAGAATTGATCATGCATGCAAATTAATATTTATTTGTGTGTGAGCCATAATAAGTTTCCCTTGTTTTGTGTGTATCATAACGGAAATCCGGCCATGCACGTTTCAAGGCAAAATTCAGTTAGATATTCGATATTTTATCCATTAGCCATTTCCTTGGAAAATGACTGGTGGTCCAGGTCACCGATACTTCCATTAGGAAGTGGCCAGAAGCTGATCTGGTTCCTATTGTAATCTGAGCTATAATTGACAGTGAATAATGGACACAGTCCTTTGTCCTTTGTAGAAAGGTCGTTCTCTTTTGGAAGTTATTTTTAAATATAGAGTGTATGTACGTATGTGTGACAGTCAAGGGTAGAAACTTTATTCACGCTTTCTACTTTTGAAAAAAAAAAAAAAAAAAAAGGTTCGACAAAAGGGCAGAAAATTTTATTGTAAATCATCAGTCAAGACAAAAGTAAACTTTGACTAAAACATGAATAAAGTTTGATTTCTACCCTCGACTGTCACATATACAAAGGTAGTCAATTTGTCCTCTTTCAGAGCATGTTCTACTGTAATCTTTTTTTCTTTATTTCTGGACAGATCCTTCAGGTCAACCCACTCTATGGTGGGTTTCATCACTCAATTCCATGCCTGGTGGCACTGTCTGGCCGCCATAGGAACATATTGTCATCTGGTGCTCAGGTAGGTAGGTAGGAGCCTAGAAAAAAAAAAGAAGACTACTCAACTACACTATATCTCTAATGCTGTGCATGAATGCATACAAGCTACAGTACAGGAAAGTTGATTTTCTCCGTCTCAATAGGCTAACAGTGACTTAGACAGAGTAGAGCTTAGATTATGTATGAATGCATACGAGGTATCCAAAGTGAATCAGTTTATTCTTTTTTTCATTGAAGTCCCTACACTAACTGTGTAGAGCTTAGATTTTGCTGTTGAGATATCTCGTTACTGTATTGGTGTCTTTCTGCAGTTCTAGGTTGAGAATGGAGTATCTAGGTCATACCTGTGCTATGAAGGTAATTAAATGTTGAAATAGCCATGTCACTTCTGATGTTTGGAACCCCGCCCCCTCCCCTGTAACTAAACAGTTAATCGGAACCTTTATAATATTAGGCACTTTGGAACTCTTCAGAGATTAGCAGATTGAAAAATACTGAATATAGAGAGAGAGTTCACTTGAAGTAGCTTGTACATAGACACACCAGATTCAGCTACAGCTCAAAGATGAATATTAAGCATATTTGGGCAGCTGATAATAGTCATCCCATGGCCATGAGCGAGTAGAATTATACTGTATAAAATTCACCAAAACATCAACAAAAGTCATTGCTGGGTGACACTCTACAGCCCCATTGGAATGTACCCTTGCATAGCCGTGCCCATAATCACATTACTAAGGCTGCATGTACACTCTACTCTACTATCTTGTTATTCAATTTTTTCCCACCACTAGTACAAATATGGCATGCCCTACATTGAAGTCTCCCAGAAAGGAGCGTGATGTAATGCGATGTCACTGATGCCAAATGACATAATTATTCATTTCTAGTTCTTCTTTTCTTCTTTTTTGCGTCATCATTGAATTATCAGTTTATATAATTGTCATAAAAATTAATGACAACCCTGATGATAGTCATGGTAACAAAGATATTTGTTAGGTGCGGGGAATCTTGTGAAACTTTGTCGTGCTGGGGATTGATTTTTGAAATTCTTGATCATCAACGAGGAATTCTGTATGGAAGTTTGAAACTGCCAGTACTCAGTAGGAACCTAACTCTTCACTCTGTTCCTCAGAAAATGCTGTTAATCAAAAAGGGAGTTGCCATTATTATCAGAGTAGTTAAAAAATTAATGTAGGATGTCTAATTAATTGCCATGGTGCTTGTTGCAGTTAGTCTGAGCATCTAGTTTGCAAGAAAACAAAGAATCACTTCCAAGAATGGACTTAAAAAGAAAGGAATTGGTCTATCAGAGGAAGTGGGTTCATGTAAAATTATAATGGCAAGTACAGAGGCAATGAAAGTTACATATCTCCAGGTTAATAAGAACAAGGAACTGCAGTCATGTTATGTTATTGTGGGAAAGCAGTTAGGGTGGGCAATGTGCACGTGAGTGGTGGGGGTGAGGGTATCCATTGAAATGGGCTTCACAAGGAAGCCTTTATATGGCATAATCACACACATGGTTCTGAATATGCAATCTGTCTAGATAAAACATTATAAACCTCACAATAGTTGAAAATAAACAATGATCATTATGGAGTATTTCCAATTCCTCGTAAGGACATTTTTGAGGAGTGGATGATTTCTGTAAATAAAGGCTCTTTGATTTGATTGGCCAGACAACCTCTGATGAAAGACACTCCGAAAGAGGACAAAGAAAACCAAACCAAACCACACACTATACATAACCACCTCCAAAAGAGGACAATCTCTGTATGAATTAAAGGTCATTGTCCACTATGTGGAGGTTTCACTGGAAAAGAACCAGGCTCTGTAATGTTCAATGCAAGATGTCAAAAAACCATCCATGCGATAACTAAATTACCATAAGGGAAGCTGTGACATCTGTGCTGTTCAAAACAAAAAAAAAGAAGTCGTGATGATGATGATACAGTATGTCCTGCTCACATACAGGAATTGTAACGAGAGTTATTACTTTAGGAAGTTATTCCAGGAAAATAAAGGAATAGATATTGAAGTATCCTCTCCCCTATATAGGCATCCAGGACATGCCAGCAATTAAGCATACATGCCATTAAGAATGACACTGAAAATTCTGTGCACTTTTCTATAATAGTTATAGCCATCTTGCCTCAAAAGTAAAGCCACTGTGACTCAGTAGCACGATGTACAATGCAATTATTCCCTCATTTTCTGCTAAGAAGGTTTTTGATGAGAAGTAGAAACTTAGAGTTATTCTTATAACAAACAACTTACTTGTGTACAAAACAGGAAGATATGTAAACAAACAAACAAGTTATAGTTTATAAATAATCATAATTGGTTTTTTTCCAACTGTCCCTACTGTATAAAATTTCATTATTCCTGCAAAGAGTACAAGTTTAATAAAAAAAAATAACACATTTTCTGCTGATTCAGCATTACTTACTTTAGGAGGAGGAAGAATGGGTATAGCTTGACTACGGGATTTTCCTATCGTTTGAATGTGGGCCCCTCCCCTTGGTAACTGTTGCTGCTGCTGCTGCTTCTGTTGTTTTTGTTGTTGTTGTTGTTGTTGTTGTTGCTGTATTTGTTGTTTGTGTTGTTGTTGTTGGGCATGGAGTTGTTGTTCAGGAGAGAAAGCAGGGATAAATAGTCCTCCAGGGGAAGTGTAATGAGCAGAAGCGTCTGGGGGTACTTGATCCATGCCCCCTCCATGTGATAACACTGGACCCCCTGAAAAATTATAGAGAAACAGAGTGAGACCTCCAAGGATAATCTGGACACTTAGTTGAGGACCAATTATTATAGTGATTATCTGTTTTGTTTGTTTTTTTAAGGTTTTTTTTTAAAAAGACACCTCTCTCTACAATGGACAAAATGCTTGGTCCCAAATCCCATTACTGACAGGTTCCAAAAGCACCTCCAATCCAACACCTAGAACTGAATACGCTTCTGATGCCAAATAGCAATAGTGATTATCTTCCCACTGCAAAACATGATATAATTGCTCTAAAATTATACGCAAGGTCACTTGTCATCTTCCTGACTGACTATTTAAGGAAATTTGCCCAACCAAAGCTCGACCAAAATTCATCTAAGTGAGACACTGAGACCATTGGAGTGAAATCATGCACACTGCAACCACTAAGTGGCCTTAATATGGAGGTGGTCTCATTTAGGGAGGTTGAAAACATCTGGAATAGGTGCTATTGGGACCTTCAATACGGAGGTGGTCTCATTTACACTTAGGGTAGTCAGGTTTCATGGACATGGGGAAGTGGCCTTAATAGAGGTGTTTCATTACAAAGTGAATATATAGGTTCTATTCAGTGCTATTGGGACATGGAGGTGGTCTCATTGTAGAGTGAACAGGTTTCACTGTAGCTGGAATAGGTGCTATTGGGACATGATAGAGAGGTGGTCTCATTACCAAGTGAACAGGTTTCACTGTAGCTGGAATAGATGCTATTGGGACATGATAGAGAGGTGGTCTCGTTACAGGTTCCACTGCGTAACAGTTGATTATGTAGTAAATCTGATGGAATGAGAGCAATGGGTGTCACTTTCAGCTGATACCAAACAAACAATCAGTAGCCGATGTTTGAGCCAATTTACCACCATTTTACTAGGTTTCAATAATTGACATCAGTGTTTCCCCCAGTATACTAAACGCAGGGCGGGACAACCCTGTTTGGATATAGAACTTCAAAGAAAGTGGGCTGGGTCTATGGCACTAACTTGAATTATATTCTCATGAATATACTTAAGCACCCTGTTTGAAAGTACAGCTAAGGGGAGACTCTGGACATGCAGTCAAATTTCATTTAAGTAAGAAGATAATATATAGCTAGTCAGAACCAATCAATAATCAATATAATTAGACCATAACCTTTACCTTGCATGTCAGGAGGATATCCCATCAGGGATATATCTCCTCCCATACGTGGGTGGGCATGGTGAGGGGGTGTGAAATGCGTGGAAGGAACTCCCTCGAGGATTGGAGGCGTGCTCGTAGGGACCTGATCGGGTCCCATGGGTACTCTATGCATAGCAGAGGCCTACAAGAGAGAAAGAAATGGCGATAAGATATTGAGAAGTGTCCTGATTCGGGGTTCTCCACAAAGGGTGTTAGAGAGGTGCAACATGTACCACTCTGATGGGGCCCATTTTTCTTTCATGTGGTTAAAACAATGCATTTTAATAGCCACAAGAATGTCAAAATCCTTTAATGTGGTATTCAAACACTGCTCTGATCCATTTCACTGTGCTGATTATAGAGAAGTCCTTGCAATTCATGATTTTAGGCATGAATTATTGAAAAATAAAAAAACATAAATAAACAACAACAATAACAACAAAAACACACCATACCTCTCTCTGTTGCTGTTGTAATGACACCCAAAAGAGTGGGTTATTCTGGTACATCATGGCCTGCAGGTTCAGTAGGTCCTGAGGGGAAGTGCTTCCAGGCATGGGCACAGCCCCCCGGGGCATGGCTCCAGCTGCCGCAGCAGCTGCGACCATCGTCTCGTGCAGTTGCATCATGTTCATTTGAGCCATCATGTCTTGTTGGGTTTGGTAGCCTTGGTAGGCTTGCTCGGGAGCCACTGCTTGCTGAGCTGCTACACTACTAGGTACTACAGAAAAGGAAAGGAGTGTCGAATAATTGCCATTTTCCTGTTGGTCTGACACTATCACAGTAGAAAGAAGTATACCAGGTCAGACTATGTACATACTTTTTTCTCCAGATATGCAAGAAATGCTGGCCTAGGTATGAGGTTAAGACTACCAGAGACTAACCTTGTTCGTCACTTTGCCCACTACTGGCTACCTTCTGTCGCTGACTGGAATACCTCTTTGGTTTGGGAACGGAGGCAGAAGGAACACCAGGTCCTTCCTTCCCAGCCACTTCCACACTCGCTTGTTGAGACGAAGCACTAGAAACAGGAGGTGTCTCCACTTTGGACTTTGCACTTTCCGTTTCTATAGATGGAGTATCAGAGGGCTTTTCAGGGTTATTGCCGCCGTGACCCCTTGACGGCAGACCAGGTCGATCATCAGTTGAGTCTAGTGTGCTGGTGTCAGCAGTGCTGTCGTTAAACTGAGCAGGTTCTTGTTTCTCTTCTCCCTTGTCCAAAGGCTCGATAACTGTTATTCCCCCACTGCCCGATTTTGGGGGTGGATATTTCGTCTGAGTCGTCGTCGTCGCTGCTGATCTCTCTTTGGCTCCACCCACTTGAGGTGTGGATTTATTAGATGTGATACGACCACGCCCTCTTGCCTTCCCTCTTCTCTCCTGCAACTTGACAAGTTCTTTTTCTTTCGAAAGAGAAAAAACCATCGACGCTTTCCCCCCGCCACTTCCAAACATGGTACGTGGGGAAGGGTCCTTGGGTGGGGCATCGATCCCCCGAGAAGATGGGGAGGACTGATCTGGGACCTCTGATAGAGAGTGTGGCGCCTCCCCCTTCTCATTTTGAGATGAAATAGACGTTGCTGTAGGAATGGTGCTGTTACTTTTCTTGGATCTGGAATCAGATGGTGCATCAATATTGGAACTGGAGTGGGAATTGCTGGGTTTATTGGAACTTGAATTCTGTTGTGTTGAAGAAGCGATAGTGTTGATGCTATCGTCATCCCAGTTTTCTTCCAAGGGAACAGGATTAGAAGGATCTTGATTCGACTGTGAATCTCTAGAGCTGGAGGGGTCAAATTAAGAACAGAATATGCAATTACATTATTAAATGACAGGATCACCCATGCACTTACTCGTTGCCTCTTGTCCGATCACTTTGTTCTTGTCGTGCTCCCCATCCTCCTCCTCCTCCTCTTTCACCATCAAAACCACGCCTATTATCTCCGCGTTTACCTCCACCTCCTCTGCGATCTCCCTCGTCCTCTCTTCTCCTACTCCCCCATGTTCTCCCACCATCACGTTCCCTTCCTCCTTCCTCTTCCTCTCTCCTCTTCCCCCAATTCCTCTTATCCCCACCACGTTCTCCACCTTGTCTCTCCTCTCTATCTTCCCACCCCCTCCTCCTCCCATCACTATGCCTCCCTCCTCCTCCCCAATCATCTCCATCTCGTTTTTCATCTTCTCTCCTCCCTCCTCTCCCATCACCACGTTTCCCTCCTCCTCCTCCTCCCCAATCATCTCCATCTCGTTTTTCATCTTCTCTCCTCCCTCCTCTCCCATCACCACGTCTCCCTCCTCCTCCTCCCCAATCATCTCCATCTCGTTTTTCATCTTCTCTCCTCCCTCCTCTCCCATCACCACGTCTCCCTCCTCCTCCTCCCCAATCATCTCCATCTCGTTTTTCATCTTCTCTCCTCCCTCCTCTCCCATCACCACGCCTCCCTCCTCCTCTTCCTCCTTCCCAGTTATCTCTCTGTTGATATCTTTGCTGTCTGGAATCATTTCTAAAAGGTACAATTATTCATGCATGTGATAACAGCATGCATATGCGTGACAGCATGCATGTGCACAGTGACTGTATGCACATGCATGTGATGAAGTGAATGCATGCATGTGCATGTCATAAAGTGACAGTAATGAGCATGCTCATGCACAGTGATTACGCAACTGCATGCATGTGCATGTGACATACATGTGATGAAATGACTGCATGCACATGCAGGTGACATAAAAAAAATAAACTGTAGACTATAATATGTACATGCATTAGCAATGAGAACTAACATACCGTCTGGAAGACTTCCAGTTCCCATCTCTCTCCCTATCGTCTCTCTGCCCACGTCCAGGACGATCCCAATTCCTTCCACTCATATAGCTGCCGAGGTTTGTGTTCCTGTTTCGTCTGCCCCCACGCCCCCCTTCGTCGCCTCTATTCCTACCACAACAAAATATGCACACACAGTCAAAAAACAACAACAAAAACTGAGACTAAATAAGAGGCACCAGTTCTACCACAAACAAAGAATTTACACTAAAGGATAGCAACCAGAATAACGTACACCTGGATAAAGGAATGCGTAAATCCCATAAACGTAATCCCAGCGAATTAACAGATCTCTCACTGTGGATACATACGGTCCTGATTCTATTTCAGGGTTGACTCTAGGACCTTTAAAATGTGTCCTGATTCTATTTTAAGACCTTAAGGGGGTGAATTTGGATACTTTGAAAAGCATCCTGATTTTGTTTCAGGACCAATTGTCTATATTGATATTGAGAGGAAAAAACGTATTTTATGGAGCTGATATCTTAAGGCAGACAATACTTTAATCACAACCACTTAGACTTGTTCACTGCAATCACTTTGACTAACACCATAACCTCATTAGCAGATATGAAAACAATGTACTGACTTACTCTCTCCTCTCCCAGTACTTGGCATCCTGAAGGGAAAGAAGAATTTCAAAACAAGATTAGACAATGGGCAAGAAATTTGCCTTATTAGATAACATTCTTCTGTAGGAAACAGGCAACCATGTCAAGTGTTAATTGGCTGATCAGTTCTGGAAGGATTACCTTATTTGGAAATATAAAGGCTTACTAGCTTTATCTTTATCAAAACAAAAAAACCTATACAATGGAACCTAAACTAAAGTACCAGATAACACAAAAGAGGACAACCTTTCTGCAAAGGACAAAAGGCTGGGTACCAATTATTTGGAAGTTCCACTGTAAAACATGTTGATAGTACCACAGTGTTTGAAGTAAGGCAGTTATAATTGCCTATACCTGAAGATAGACCGCTATTAAACAGTTCTGCTATTTCAAGCATTATGATTATTTATGTACAGTCAGTGGGATGCAAAGTAGCCACCAGTTTGAATATCGAGCATTGTACATACATTATGTGGTTTCGTTTGCATTTATGAATCCTCGTATGTGTACAGTGGGAAGGGCAAAGTACACTAAGATGCCATACACATAAAATTGGAAAGCAATCCTACGTGTATGTTCAGTGCTAGATACATAATTGGAAAGCAATCCTACGTATGTTCAGTGCTAGATACATAATTGGAAAGCAATCCTACATAGCTAGGGCTTGGTGAATCACATCAGCAAACTCTAAAAAAACAAGACACAACAAAATAACTACAGTGGATTTATGCTCCGTTTGAATATTCCGTATGCCGTACACGGGAAGCTTATGCCTTGATTTTCAATATAAATGTATTCACGCACAAAGCATACGCTTCCCATGCACGGCATATGAACGGACCGTAAATCCATTGTATACTAAACCAGAAGGTGCCTCATTAGTTATTGGCATTCACAGCATGCTCTTATTATTGATACATTAATGAGCATAAAAATTTGAATTACAGCTCACTCTTTGTTTCTCCCACTCTTGGCGGGGGCCTTGTTCTTCCTCTTTGTAGAGGTCGTGAGTCCATCGGTCTACTTGATCAGCACGAGACAAAGGAGGGGGAGGCTCACTAAAAATACATAAAAAATTGACTCATTTTCTGGATCTAGTGTACACCTTTCAAATTGTCCACTTACGCGACTTTTTGGTCTTCATCATCACCCTCTGCTCCTTCTCGTGTGTCATGCTGGAAGAATTTTCCTGCTGTTGGCACATACATGGGGCTATTAACTGTGTTCTCCTCCTGTTCAAGACAATGAATGTAATCGGTTGGAAAAATATCTCTACTATTTTAGCTGCTCCTGTTTGATCTCTGACCTCATCATCTTGTGACTTGTCCTCTGGATCTTTAGCACTGCTTTCTTTATTGTCCCATCCGTCACCTTCTTCCTCCTCCTCCTCTACCTTCTCTCCGTCACCATCAGACACACCCACTTTCTCCATCAATTCCCTCTCGTCTCGTTCAGATACATCTAATTTTACAGTTTCTTCCCTTTCCTCTTCTTCCTCTGATACACTCTCTTCCTCCTCCTCCTCTGACACGACCTCTTCCACTGAATCCTCATTGTCCCTTTTTCGTCTATGATCGACTACACCCCCTTCCACTGATCCCTCATTGTCCGACACTTCCTCTTCTTCACCATCATCACGTTCCGACAGTTCCTCTTCTTCCTTCTTATCCTTAACTTCTTCTTCTTCCTTTTTATCCTCTTCTTCCTTAACTTCTTCTTCCTCCTCTTTATCCTTAACTTCTTCCTCATCCTTCACTTCCTCTTCTTCATTTTCTCCTCCTTCTTCTGTGGGTGTGAGATAGTCCTCATCATCACCCCCCTCACTCCCACCATTCCCAGTCTGACCGGCCACACCCACTTGCTCTTCTACAGGGGGAGGAGTCACAGGTTTCTTGCTTGTGGAATCATCTACAGTTGAGGGTTCTGGAGAATTTGCAGCATCTAATGGGGAGTTCTTGGGGATATCTAGAATAATTTGGAGGGGGGAGGAAAGTTTGGATCTTCTGATTATTAAATTCCCTTATTTTGTGTAAACATGAAATCCACATTTCACTCCACAATACTTTCCCGCTATATGGCCCTGAACTTCTATATGGTGGACACTTTGAAACCAGCTATTTTTTTCCTTAATAGAGAGGGTTCCACTCTTCAGAGGTTCAATTAGTATGGTTTGGCTCCTTGAAAATGAGGTTTTTGTATTGCGTTCTGAATATATGAGTAGGTTGCACTATAATATCAATTGTGTCAATGCATAACACACTCTCTAAGTAGGGATGGCAGGTCAAAGGTCACATGACTGCCAATGCAATCTCATACAAGAATGTGGAAATTTTGTGGTATAGGTATGAATTTATTAAAAGATATAGAGCTTCTTATGTGGTGCCTTTACCAGTGTGACAGGACATCACTATTCCAGTCTTTGGGGTCCTGATAAATATTTTGATTATCAGCAAAAAATATTTAGTTCTGCATAGAAAAGGGGATACACCAGGTTGTAGAATTCAGACTTGCATGACTGAGCACAAACAAACACTACATACACACCACATAACAAACCTTTTTTATCTCCTATCTCATTAGGAGGTGGGCTGCTAGTATCTGGATTGCTATCAGCTGCTTCATTGGAGAGCTCACTTGGAGGTGGAGACAATTTTTGTTCAGTTTCTTTCACTACTGCTTGAGGCTCTTCGTCTGCTTGGACCTGGGGCAGCTCCTCCCTTTGAGCTTCTGCCATTCTTTGTGGATAAATACCTATTAAAGGCCAAAGCTGAATTATTTCTAATAGACGCACACCATGAAGGTCTTTTCCAGGCTTGGCGCCATTTTTATACTTTTTCTGCACAGCTAGCTATGATTCATGCCCCACATGTATGAATATTATCTGGACACCTTCATTGCTAAAAATAACCAGTTACCTTTTTATCGTAGCAATAACGCTGCGCACTCCGATGCAGAATCAAGTAATACCCGGAGTTAAAACGAAGGCATGTCGCAATCATAAACGGAAATGACAGGAAGTTATCCGAAATATAATGGGGCGCCTCAAGGCGTGTTTTTAGGTAATTTAGTACAGAGACAAAGTTTAAAAGTAAGTGGAGGGAAAGGAGGATTATTACCCTCTCCTTGTTCGACTCTTGCCACATTAGCAAGCGTGAAGAGTTTACTAAGTGTCAACTTTTGACATCTTTAAGTTCGATCTCTAGATACCTAAAAACTTGAGCTATTTTTCCATCCTTCGTTAGCTACTATCCCTTCACAAGACTCCATTTGAGTTATAAATAATGATGTCCCGTTCACAACTTCAAGATTCTGAAGCAACTGCCGTCCCTGACAAGGCATTGCTAGCCACCGTTCTTGGCTTCTTGAAAAACAAAAACCTAAAGGTAAGCTTACCATAAAAATCTAGCATAGGCTGTATTCAATTGAAAAATGGGATTTGTGTTCAGAGATATCCCTTTAATGTAGTTAGCCGGACATATTGAGCTAGTTATATCCCAACATACATGCCCACACACACACACACACACACACACACACACACACAGACTGTCCATGACCCTGGGTCACATTTTCATTTCCCACTTCCCATGTGTGATCCTCTTTAGTTTGCTAATCTCGTTCCAATTCCAATTCCGTGGTACCAGTACCAAGGCTAGCTATGGGTAGGCACCTAGGATATGGGTGACCTTCCACAGAGGTATTCCCATTCTGGTTCCAAATGAATCAAACTGCCCGGGCACATGTTATGTGGTCTTGATCTTGATAGAATTTGAATGATTTTTGTCTTAAAAATGAATAATCGAGTTACCTCTGGGCGTCATTATCAGTCTTGATCTTGATAGAATTTGAATGATTTTTGTCTTAAAAATGAATAATCGAGTTACCTCTGGGCATCATTATCATCGCTGTGACAACAACAACATCTCCATATTAGTGAGTTGAGGTTAAGAAAACTTGGCAAGTTTCTAGGCAATTTTAATTCATATCCTTTGGAATGTAGTCCACCCAATTTAGTGTGAGGAGTTTTGTTAGAGAGGAAAGGCCTTTCACGTGGCTTGCTACAGGAGTCGCCCAGTCTAGTGATCACTTTTCCTTTTTTTTCTCCTTGTAACTAACCCCGACCTCAGCTTAATAAATGCGCTTCTCAGATATGAGATTGGCTGTGTTTCCACACGCTCCTTGCCTATTCTTCCTGGAGTGTGCTCACATAATATATCTGCCATTGATATGTCAGTTGATAGCCACAAATCAGAATATTAAAAGTGGGTAGTGGATAGAACAATGGGCTATATGGATCTCTATGGGTGGGCAACGTGAATAGATGCATGTATGATAAGATAAGAGAGAGCCCAATCCTTCAAATTTCAAAACCAGGTATTTTACAAAATTAATGTGAGAATTGAGAATGTTAGAGCAGATATAGGAAATTATCAAGGGATGAAGTGAATGCAAATTGAGAATGGAGCATTATCTCAGTGTTAGTATACAACTAACAAGTCAGTCTTTAAAAAGACTTATGCCTCGGCACTGGTAGCTTAGCTATATGGAACAATGACAAATTCAAGTTTTTGTAATCAATGAAGGGTTTAGGCTCATGTAGCTTTGTTAAATAAGTCAGATGATTCAAATGTCAATTTAAGAGTTTACTTGCGTGTGTGTGTGCCGTTCTCAAATGCTCACTTCCATGCAAGGTCTGTATAGTCTTTGATTTCATTGTTCTTGCCTTTCCTGATGTCTAGCTGATCACATGTGGTCGCCTCTGCTTTACTTTCTGGCTTGTAGTCTTGTCCTCTCAGTGGTCACGCTATTATCCTGGCTTTCTTATTGACTATAGACTGTTGTCTCTGCTGTTACTTTCTGGCATGTAGTCGATGTTCTCTCACTCTTGGCTTTCCTGTTGAGTGTTGCCTGCATGCACACTAGGCCTACCTTGTTGAAATATTCACTTGTTCATGAATTCTTTACCTAGTCTCTAGCCTGCTGTTTCTTCCCCTAGACTGTCGTCTCTAGCCTGCTGTTTCTGTCGCTGTCTCGTGTTCTGCTCAAATCTATGGCCTATTCTTCAATTGCACATGCATGCAATGTATTGCATGGGTGTACATGAACGCGTGGTGTGCTAGTATTACGACGTACGTACCACGGACACATAGTCGATCCCAGCACTGCGCCTCGGCACCGAAGTGCCGAGGCAAAAAAATATTGTACAATTGTGATTCCTCACCAACAACCTGAAAATTTGTACTTAAATGGCCTGAGGTGTCCTTCCTTTGGCATTGCTTTCTAAAAGGTCTTCCTTTTTTTGCAGCGTCGTCATAGCTTGGTTCATCCAAGACTGTTAATTTGGTGTTAGTTGTAGAACGTTTAGAATAACTTCCTCATCTTCCTGCAAGTGTAACAATCTCTGTGTCCTAGCCTCACAGAATAATAACAACAGCAACAAACAAGTGTAGATTGTCCATTGTGAGTAGTTTCTCGCTTGTGTCCTTCATTTTCGTTTTCATGTGTGTCCTTCAATCCGAGACTGGTACGTGGGTTAAAAAAATGTCAATATTATGTCCTGGTGGAGTATTTCGCCAATCACTGCTTGCGTCACAGGCCAATACTCATTTAGTGACCATGGTGATCACTTGTATCTCCACGGTTACAGTGGAACTGTAGTGGAAACCTTGGCAACCATGTAATGATCTTATCAATAGCACTAAATTGTTATAAAGAGTGAGGAGAAAAGTTCAGCCGATAAATTTTTGAAGGATTTCTTTGACTGACAAAGTGTCTATCAGTTACTTCCACCACTGGTTCACAGCGTTCTTTTATGTTTTTATTATAATTATGAGTGGGTTTAAAAGAACCTAATCTCATCTCTCTCATCATGTTCCCACGGCACCTTTAAGTAGATTTGCTAAGAGCCTAATCGGCACCTTTAAGTAGATTTGCTAAGGGCCTAATCGCCTTGTCTTCCATCCCATCCTGTTGTAGTTTTAGGGGCCACAGGATCAGGTCGTCCTAGTATGGTCCCACTATTGTTTCAGGTGCACTTATGTAGATCCTGAGTTCCCTTTATGGCACACACATTCCAACTAAGTAAGTGATGGTTGCCATAGTAATATGTGTACTTTCCGTACTTTGACTGGGTTTATGGTGAACATGCATTCCCAGCAGAAGTGAGATGGTTGCCATGGTGAAAATTAGTTGCGGTGTAGCATGAATTCCTTTGAGAGGGTAGGAGGTGCTTGCATGTCAGAGGGTTCTTTTTGACTGTAGCATTGGTGTGGGCTATTTTGAATGAAAGCTATCGTAGCAGATCTAAGGCAGTTCCACAGTATAGATTGGACTTTAAAGTGATCTCATATGAGCAGATTTTATGTGATTTCTGTACGTCTTTTTGTAGGAGACTGAAGAAGCCTTGAGGAAAGAATTGTCCAGTCAAAGCGAGGAAGACGTAGAATTGCTTGGCTCCTACCAAGTCTCTGCCATAGGACAGAGGTGAGTAAGACCCACTCTAACAGGTACTCAGTTGGGAGCTTAATGGTCCAATAGATAAATGATGATTTCCATTGAGAGACTATTTATTTATTTAATGTTTATTTGTTTGTTTGTTTGTTTATTTGTTTGTTTTAGTGGCACAGAGCCTGTTCATTATGAGGACTCCTATACCAGGTAAGTTTAGGACCTCTAACATATAGTATTTTAGTGGAAAAAATATAATTGAAGTTATGTGGGTGTTAATATTACAACTAAAATAGGCAGCTGCAGTACTTGTTACATAGTAGTGTGCATGGTTGAGTATGATAATAATCTGTACTATGTAAACCACTAATCAGACACTAGAAGAGCTTCTACGTTACAAATACGTTTATAAATATCATAGCAATTGAATTTGTCCTCCTGCAATCGCTGACATATTATTCAAGACTTGGTAGAGAATGATTGGTTATAAAAACGCTAAAGAGTATGGCAAAAAAAAAAAAAGAGTTTTTCTTCTGGCTCAGGGGGTGTGGTGGGTCAGGTTGGCCGGGGAGGAGACCACAATCACAAACTTTAAACAAAAAATTTTTTTCCCATTCTTTCTACAGCCTTGCTCCTTTTTCCTCCACTTCCCAATCTACAAAAGCTGTCACTTCTCAGCTAGCTAACGCTACCCCCATGTCTCCTACTGCTACTGCTTTCAGCTGCAATGAAGCCACACCCATTAACCCCACCCCCTGCCTGCCATCCAGCTCCCAAGCCCCTGTCATTGAAGTGGAAGATGAAGAAGACGATGAACAGCAAGATTTCGAAGAAGATCACATTTCAAGCAATGCCACATGCAAACAAATGCCTGTTTTGATGCCGTTTAATGATATGAGGAGGAACTTTCATAAAATGAAAGAATTGAAGGGGTCAAAGTCCAAGGCTGATGATGTATTTGATGGTCCATCACCTTCCATTCCTGCAACTACTGCTGCTAATGTTTCTGGCGTTTTCGACAAGAGCCCACTTTGGGTGCGCAACTCTTTGCCATTGAGCAGCAGCAACATGAGCCAGCCCATCATCGTTCCAACTTCTGCTGGTATTCCCCTCTCCTCTCCCCTCGGCAGACAGACAGTTCTCATTCAAAGCACACCCAGTACGACATCAACAGTCGGACTGACATCCGCCTCACAAAACTTAGGCATGCATACCCCTCTCTTGTACCAGTTGGCAGGTCCATCGGGTGTGACCACACCTCTCTTGGGGCCTGTTCTAACTGTTTTTTCTCCACCTTCAGGATTGGCAGCCACGCCTTCAATGTTTCTAACCAATCCACTCCAAGCTCCCAATCTCGACATCCAGTCACTGATCAGCAAGACGTTCCCAGCAACCAATCCTCAAATTCGAACCGAGAAGAGATCTGATTCCATCACGTCCGAGGATATGTCATTGGAGAAGAAAGTCATGGCTGAACCTACAACTGGACAGACTTTCTCTCAAGATAACTTGATGTCGCCTATGAGTGGTGTGCCTCAGCCACGTACTCTGGCTTCTATCCCCCACTCTGAACTTACTCCCGAACAAATTGAGCTCAAAGCCTTTGCTGAGGATTTCAAGACAAGGAGGATCCGTCTCGGACTCACACAGGGAGCAGTTGGACAGTCTCTTGCTGATAAGGGTTATAGCAACTTCGCTCAGAGCACCATCAGTCGGTTTGAGCAAATGCAGTTGAGTCCATCGAATGCTGCAACTATCCGAATCATACTTGAAAAATGGCTTATCGAAGCCGAAAGTCCTGAAACAGCCCTAGCCAATTCGGGCAACACTCTCCCTATGATGGCTGGCCGCAAGCGCAAGAAGAGGGCTGTTTTCTCTTCTCAGACTAAGTCCACCTTGGATGAATATTTCAGCCAAAACCCCAAACCAAATCGCCAGGTCATTGAAGAGATCTCGCAGAAGCTTGACATCCTCCCCGAGGAGGTGCGTGTATGGTTTTGCAACAAGAGGCAGAAGTCGAAATCTGGCACTCCGCTGTCTGATGGCCCAGTTGCTTTTGAACAAGACTCTTCCATCTCCACCACCTCAAGCGGTGCCCCTTCACCTGCATCCTCCTACGAGGGAGGTATGGCTCAGAAGAGGCGAAGTCCATCTCCACCAAAGACACCCTTTACCATCGAAGAGCTCAGCAAGTCTTCCAACATCTCCAGTCCCATCCAATTTAGCAGTTCTTCTCTCTCCCCTATGGGGCTCGTAGCATCTGTCACACAGTCGCGAGACCACCCGATGCTTTTTGGCACGAGTCATACCAACTGCAGTCCACCATTGGTCAGCAACCCTCTGATTTCCCAACTACTCAGCTTGCAACAAGTGGCTCAGACCAGGGCTTGAATCATCGCTATCAAAATTTAAACACTGAACATCAAATCATATAAGTCCAAGTGATTATAATAGTTATCCGACTTTTTTTTTTTTTTTTGAATGCATACCAGTGCAACTCGTGCTGGTCAATGCTACATTTATGCTTATTCAATCTTCAAACTCAAAAATTCTTATTGTACGATGTATATACTCTCATAACGAAGCTTAGCATTTTTTTTTAAAATGCAAGTGAAACAGTTATTGTTTGTGCTACCCCTTTTACAGTTTTGTACATTTTTTCAATACGACATGTCCATAATTTTGGATTTTCAATATGCTTTAAAAAATAAATACTTTCTTGTGTAACTAGTTAGTTACTAAAGACATGCATTGAGTTCATCTCATGGCACTTGGAGACCACACTGGCACCAGCTTTATTAATTAGGCTCCAGTATTAAATATTTATGTAAATGCCTTGAAATTAGGAACCATAAAGTCCATCTCTTAGGTAATTGCAGATTATGTTGCTTTTGGTATTTAATTTAGCTATTTGCATCAGGAAAGGTTAATGCCGACTGCTTTAATTGATGGACCTACTCTCAGACTCCCATGTATACTAACTTGTGTATAGGAAAATCTGGAAAGCATCAATAATAAAAGTTTGCAATCTTATCTGAATCCATTTGAAGTGTATTATTACTGTATCGTACACTGACTTCCTTCAGTCCTCTGAAGTCTGCCAATCCTGAAAGTCAACAATTCTGTTATGATAGTAATGAGAATAACAACAACTTATTTATGAGGTCTGGTTTATGCTATTGAGTGTGAATCCAGCCAGGCTCTACTGAATTTTGGTAATCTTGAACATAATCTATAGTTATACTAGTTCGCTGCAATGGAGCCTGAATGTGACTATGATGTTGTCAATGAGATTTATCAAACTGAGGAAGTGCAGCCTTATACTGACTTGAAGCTGCCCAACAGAAATGAAGTACGACCGTACGATACTACCAACACTAGAGATAAGAACAATGCAGAAGAAGAGACAGAAGTGGACCCTTACACTGTCCTGAAGCTGACCAACAGAGACGAAGAGCGACCGTATGTTACTCTCAACACTGGCAATAAGAACAGTGCAGAAGACAAGACAGAATTGTATAGTACCGTTCCAGAAAACACTGCAAAGAGTCATAATTCAAGTAAACATGCTCAACCAAGGAAAGTGAAACCAATCGTGGTTGTCTTGTGTGTTATAGGATTGGTGTTGGTCAGTGCCTTGGCTTCTGCTTCTTTAGTGTTATCTTTCTCCAGGATAAATGCCGACATGTGTCGATGCCAGCAGGAGCTTCGAAATGAGATAGCTGCTCAATTGGCCACTAGTGAGTGCGTTTGTCAAGTCCCCAACCTCATGGAAGAGACAGAGTTTAACATCACTTGTAGCTTGCAAACAAGAATGAAGAACTAACATTTGAAGTCACAATTACAGTACATACTTACTATAAGAACCATATAAGGAAATTCAAGCTTAGCTTTTTGCAGTAAGAACAGAAGTGATAATTATTATGCACGTTAAAATATCTCTATTTAAATGCACTATATACACAGTGTGCAGTACGCACTTTCATTTTTACAGTGTGTCCAGCTGCTTTAAAATCTCATTTGCTATTTGTTATTATGTAGCCGACTACACATCACTGCATGCCACTGGCTTGCATGTCACAAGGACACTTTGATAGTAACAGCAGCATGCGTTGCTGCAAAACTCGTGTTTTATAGTAGAGTATCTGCACACACATCTAAATTCCCAAATTTCCTTCACTGTGTAAGCAATAATGTCAGATGCTATAAGATTAATGGTTTGCATTGTAGTGTGCACACATCAATGCTGCACTAGTTATCAACAATGCTTATCATAAATTAGTGGATTTTGGTTGATGGTTTATCTATCCATGCTATAGATAATCATCTCCCCTTGTATTTATATTCTCTCTCTCTCTCTCTCTCTCTCTCTCTCTCTCTCTCTCTCTCTCTCTCTCTCTCTCTCTCTCTCTCTCTCTCAGCCTTGTGAAATTTGTGGATCAGTCTTTGGATATGTACAGAGTAAGTGACTGAGGACCTTTATAAATAATTTATGCAATGCAATCCCTCCCAAAACCTAGAATTATTATTTTAATGATTAATCAGGCCATGTTCTTTAGTTGTCTGCATGAGCAGTAATTCCACTGAATTAAATAACCATTTGCCACAGAGTGAGCTCTCCCTCCTGTTATATCCTATCTTTGTGCATCTCTTCATCGACTTGACATTATCTAGACATTCTCAACAAGGTATTATAGAGGTTAAGAATGTAAACAGAGGTTATATCCCTCGTAATCTCTTTATCTGCAGCTCAGCTGTTTTTCTCTCATCACTATCAAAGGCAGGAGACATTCTATGAGGAAGAACTTCTAAGACTTAAGAGCATCACAACTGTGCAACAAATGATGAAGAATGAGCTCTTTGAAGCCTTTAGGTCAGTGACCCTTTACCATATGATTATCATGCGGTTGTCATTCGACCCTTTACCATATGAGTATCATTCGAGGCATAATTGTCATTCGACCCTTTACCATATAATTGCTTGCCTTTACAGAAAGAATAAGTTCACAGTCAGGATTTCCAATGACTCCTTTCAGTGTCTTGTCAACCATTTGCAGGCAAGAGTAATAGCCATTGCTTAAAAAATCTGAACTGGAGAGAATGGCTATTAACTCACTAATATATTCTTGTAGGTCAACCAGCAAACCCTCATTCTTAACATTGTCAATCAATTTTTGGATTTGGATGGTTAGTAAAGATTACTCATCAGCTATACAGGTCCACTTCTGACTCTGAAAGAGAACAAACCTTTCAATGAAAGAGGGACAAAAGGCTAGGTCCCAAGTGTGTCCATCACTCGGAGGTCCCATTGTATACTGCTGAAGCATCAAAACCTGTTAATTTAACTAGTGTGATTTTTTTTATGCCTAGTGTTTGATGGGACCCCAAGGACGAGGATTGACATCACAGCTGCAGCTGGAGCATTAGATGGAGAAGCTTCAGCAAAAGGTGTGGCTTAGCAGGAACTTTTCAAGTAAAATTTCGTTTTTTTAAAATACACAAAAACAGGATGTAATGTAGAAATTGCCGTTTTCCAAGGGGTGATTTTGCATACATAAAGAGGGTTGGCACTATTACAAGAATGAAATCCACCTATGCATGCAGTGATGATTATAACAGTCTGCCATAGGCCATTTACCAGGTCAAAGGGTCAAATGTCTGATCAGATTTGCTTTGGTCTGACATCATGTTGGCATATTGCACTTAGGAATGTATCTATTTAAAGGCCATATCATAATATTATTATAGCCGATCAACTCTTATTTGATCATTTCAAAAGAGTTATGATCCTCACTGGCATGCATGGAGAAGAACTCACTTCCTAGTTCCTTCCTAGCTGGATTCTACAGTTATTTTTAATTTTTTATATTTAACTACTAACACTTTGTGCATGACTATTTATAGCCAATAAGGCCAAGGTTCTCCACGGGATGCCAAGGGATCCTGACCTGGCTGCTGCCCTCATCCAGATGGAGGAGGAGGAGAATGAGAACAATGGAGATGAGGACAAGCCAAAGGTACGTTTTGATTGGTCAATTGTCTGTGTGTGCTACAAGAAACTTTATGCTATTCTCTTAATTAGAAAAAGAAATCAAAGAAAGATCCTCTTGGACTCTACTCCGGTATTATATAATTGATTTTCCATTCCTGCTGAATTAGATCTTGTTATTTTCATAGGCAAGAAAGGGAAGATGACCAACATTCCCAATGCCCCATCCCTAAATCGCATTCCAGTTCCAAAACTGTGAGTCAATCAGTTCTGAGAATGCAATTTAATTTCCACAAATTTGTATCCAACTCAGACGTGAATGTGAGCATACTGCCAAGTATATAGCCTTCAAGGAGTCTGCTAAGTGTGTGGGTCTCGGTCCTTCTAACCTTCCTTCCATCTGCTTCTATACACTCATGAACACTCATAATGGGCAAGTGAACTTTTTATATGTACTCCTGACACTTAGAAAGAGGACAAACCTCTCAACAATTTTAGTATATGCACTCTATATAATTAATTATATGAAATGTCTCCACTGGGTCCGGTTTCACTGCAGTTTAGTTTTCGATATGCATGAATTCATGGCAATTCCTCACCATAATAGTTATACTTCACCTATGCAGACATGTTTATAGGTCTTGTTTGTTTGTTTTTGTTGTGTTTGTTTGTTATTTTGTCTGTTTGTTTATTATTTTGTTTGTTTGTTTGTTGTTTACAGATTGAATGCGGTGTGTATCTCTGAAGACTCCACACTCCTCTCTGGTTCCTTCAGCGACTCCATCATCCGTGTGTGGACTTTGACCCCCAAGAAACTCTGTCCACTGAAGCCTCCTACCCAGCTACAGATGATCACATTTGGAGCAGGTAAGTCTAATAATTACATCCTGTAATTAAGTCCCCCCCCTCGCATTCGGACCAGGTACGTAAGTCTCCGTAATCATCCTGTGCTATTATAAATTTTCTCCCTTTTGCAGAGGATATTTTTGAACGAATCATTGACATCACGTAAGTAGAAATGACAAATGGAATTACGCATGAAATTTTTGTTGGGTAGATTTTTGTCATTTGGCAAAAATCGAAGATGAACCATATAAATCCCTTTGCTTTAGTAGTAAAACCACAAAAATTAAATTTACCAACTCCTCCCCCTCTCCCTCTTCTCCCTCTCTCCCTCTCCCTCCTCCCCCTCTCCCCCCTCCTCATCCCCTCCTCCTCCTCCTTCTCCTCTATGTATGTGTGTAGCTCCAGCAATGAAGTACGACTGCTGACTGGACATAGTGGTCCCGTATTTGCCACCTCCTTCAATCCAGATAACTCCTTCCTTATTTCTGCTTCGGAGGATGGCACTGGTATAGCTAACATACATACATGCATGCACAACCCAACAAGGACTGTAGCAATGTGGACTCCCTGAAATAAGGAGAAAAAACAAAACAAAACGAACAAAACCAACCAACCAACCAGCAAACAAACAAACAAACAAACAAACAAACAAACAAATAAACAAAACTGAAAACCCCATTGCTGTAATTAACCCCTGAATTAAGTTCACATGACTACCCCCAAAGCATTGATTCTCATTGTGCTTGGTTCCCTCAGAATTCGGGTGTGGGGGGCGTGGTGGGGCGTGTAATTTTTTACTATTTGCTTCAGTTCGATTGTGGAGCCTGCAGACATACACAGCTCTGGTTTGCTTTAAGGGCCACAACTTCCCAGTGTGGGATCTCCAATTCAGGTACGTATATGCATACGTACAATAAAGAACACTCTGAAAGAGGACAAACCTCTCAACAACTGTACCCCCTTTACTTTAGCCCTCATGGCTTCTACTTTGCAAGTGCATCACATGACAGAACTGTCCGAATATGGAGTACGGACCACATCCAACCAATCAGAATCTTCGCAGGCCACCTCAGTGATGTTGAGGTAACTTTCATCCATCACATAATTATGAATTGCTTTATATGTTGTTGTTGTTGTTGTTGTTGTTGTTGTTGTGTTTTGTAGTGCTGTAAGTTTCATCCAAATGGTAACTACGTGGCTACTGGGTCATGTGACCGTAGCGTGCGACTGTGGGACATGCTGAACGGACAGTGTGTCCGAGTCTTCACTGGACACAAGGTGAGATAGTATGGGAGATGTAGATGGTTTTAGAAGGGAAGGATTCCTCAGACTACCTGGTAGATTCTAGAATGTTGCTTATCCAATGTGACTTCATTATTTTTCAAGTGTCCCATTTGTACATGATGATGCAGTTACATTACTGTCTTTACATGATAAGTATTGTACACTCCATTATACATGAGTAGTTTGGCTTGAATTTATATGGTGTGTACAAGTGCACTTTATGACAACTGGACTATAGCAGATAATCTGCAGCTGCTGTAATAATAATTATGATGACTTTTTTATTAGGGAGCAGTGCAGTCCCTGTGTTTCTCACCCAATGGCAAGTATTTGGCATCATCTGGTGAGCCATAACACGTACGTACATAGACATGGGATCCCCTTTTCCTTTCTCCTCCGAGCTTCAGTTATAACCTCAAGCACCCATGGATTTGTAGTGGAACCTCTGAATAATGGACACACTTGGGACCCAGCCTTTTGTCCTTTGTAGAGAAGTTGTCCTCTTTTGGAGGTTATTTTGTATGGAGTGTATATACAAAGGTACTTTTAGATTGTCCTTTGTTGAGAGGTTTGGAGCGTCCTTTTATCAATCACTGTATTTGAAAAGATTTTTATTCATTTTTGTTTTGAAAGGAGTGGATCGGCGTATCTTGATTTGGGACTTAGGCTCCGCCTCTCAGGTGTGTGAATTAAAAGACCACACCCACACTGTGTACCAGCTGGTATTCAGCCGGGATGGGACTCTCCTGGCGTCAGGGGGTCTTGATAATTGTGTCAAACTCTGGGATGTTGCCAGTTTTGAAGAGAACTCAAAGAGCATGGATCCTACTAAATGGTCAGTATATAACGTACAGAGGAAAAAAATATTTTTTTTCTTCCAAATTTTCTTTCTTTTTTTATGCTGTAGCTTGCTGGGAAGTTATCGAACAAAGTGTACCTCCATCCACTGCCTTCACTTCACTAGGAAAAACCTTTTATTAGCTTCTGGACCGTACAATGAGTGAACAATACATAATTATTAGTCGCCCATTACTAATTACAAGTACAACAATTTCTAATTTCCCGCGTATTCTGTGCGCATGCTTGGGCCGGCCGGCCATGACTTAGGGGGTGTGTCTATTATGCTGAATAGGCATAAGATCAGCTTTTATGTCGAAATGTCGAAGCTACTGTACAGCAAGAAGTAGGTAAGCTCAGCTGCTCGAAAAAGTTGTAACTACTAGCCGGTGTGGTGGCGTGGTTTAATCATACGGAAGAAACAGATGTGCTCCATGCTTCTCGCCTGTAAGTGAACATGACTTCAGAGAGAATTACCAAGCCTCCTACGTCGTCTGAGCACCCGCCTGACACTAATGACGAGGTCCAGATAACTCTATTTGCGCCCTTCGAAGCCAACAAGTCATCCCGAGCGCCTTTCCTGAGGAGCTCTGAAAATGACAGTGACGAAAGCAGGACTAGTGTGAGCAGTAATAGGAGCCGAGAGATAGAGTTTCAGAATTCAGAATCCCGCTCAGCGGGTAAAGTTCTTTTCAGGAAGATAAAGTCAGCTGTGAGTGGCTCTAGTAGTGCTTCATCCAATACATTCTCTGGTCCCTCTCCTGCCCAAACCTCTGTGATGAATAAGCCCCCGAATGTCAAAGGGCCTGCAATGAGTAGCAGTAATAATGCAGCTCTGAGCAACCAGGCTACCAATTTTGGAGACGGCCTCGCTGTCGTCATGGAATCGACTCTCGATGAGGACCCGCGAATTTCCCTTACCTCTTATTCCGATGCACACAGTCGTATGGTTGCCAAGCAACAGGGGAGAGACAGTGGCGGCAGTAGGGTCCAGTCACAGGCTGTCAATAAAACGGAAATGTTAAAGCGGTTTGGAAGCATAGCAGAGAATAAAGTCCAGGTGAGTTAAAAGGGTTCTCTAACAGATGCAATCATCTGGTACATGTGTCTGCTGCAGTGTATGAAGGCTGCATATGTAGTATTGTTGTATCCAAATAAGTACTTTTTATCACTATGTATCGTAGAGTTTTACTATTGTTAGTACTGGGGGAAAACTGCTCTCTATAATTCCTTTGCTAAACAGTGTGGTAAGAGCTATACTTCCACTGCTCTCTTTAGATGGACGTCTTTGATTCCTTGAATTGCAAACATCTTTTTGCTCTCAGTCAAAACAGTCACCCATGAAACACATTTCATTATTTTCCGTGTAACTAATTCTCATTCAGCCTCTTCATTGAAGTATGTATGGTCGGTATTCTTATAGTATACTGAATTAGCTTCTCATTCTGCATATGGTCAAAACTTCTCATTCAGCCTCTTCATTGAAGTATGGTCAGTATTCAATTAATACCTTAGCTTCTCTCATTCAGCTTCATCAAGTACGAATGGTCAGTATTCTTATAGTATACTGAATTAATAATACCTTAGCTTCTCATTCAGCCTCTTCATTGAGGTATGTGGTCAGTATTCGTTATAGTGTACTCAACTGATTTGCAGGACACAAATGCCGACTTTCGTAAGTACTGGATGCCCGACAAAGCCTGCAAGGAGTGTTCTGATTGTGGAGTCAAGTTTAATGTGTTTGTCCGTAAACACCATTGTCGCATCTGTGGACGCATCTTCTGTCACTCCTGCTGCAACGTCACCATCCCTGGAAACCTGCTCAGGTCTGATCTGCAGGTGAGTGGTGTATATACATTGTTGAGATATGAAGGACATACAGCATATGTATGTATGTATGATCACATGACTATGCAGTGCTTGAAATACATAAGGCAGTAAAATTGTAGTATGAAAAATATAGGGCTGCTATTCAGTACTCTATACATACATGTGATTATCATGTGCTCTCTCTCTCTCTCTCTCTCTCTCTCTCTCTCTCTCTCTCTCTCTCTCTCTCTCTCTCTCTCTCTCTCTCTCTCTCTCTCTCTCTCTCTCAGGGTAACTTGAGAGTGTGCAAGGACTGCTGCGAGGTATTCAAGGAGTTCTGCATCTCTAAAATGCCTGAAAAGGTGACACAGACCAGTGATTCCATCAAGGTGGACCTGACCCTCGGATCCACCTCCCCGCATCCCTCATTGGGGGCCGAATCCTCTCAACCTCTCTCAAGTAAGCTGTACTCCAGTGTCTTGAAATTCATATGTGACAGTCATAATATGTAGAAATTATTAATTGGCTTACCAGACCATGGCCACTAGTAGTCATGAGTTATGGTAAGCCAAAATTTTAAAAGTGGCTATTTGATTTCTACTTGACATATCAATTTTGTTTGATTTCTGCAGATAGTGGTAATCTTGGTCGCCCCCATGCTGGCTCACGTACAGGAACGATGAGTATCTTGAGTCCCCACAAGTCCTGGGACGAGGCATCAAGTGGGCGGAGTCAGGAGATTGTGGAGATGTCCCCTTCGCATGCCGGTATTATGGAGTTTGATAACCCCACCCCCACCAGGCGTCGCCTAACTAGTCGCAGGCCGACTAACTTTGATGCCATCAGTGCTAACCCTCAGAGGAGAAGCATAATGATTCTTGACGAGGTACGTATGAGTAAAGACTGTTGAGTACAACCCTTCAATTAGGACTCACTAATCAGGACACTAGTCAGGACATTAGTTAGGATACTAATCAGGATACTAGTCAGGACACTAATCAGGATACTAGTCAGGACATTAGTCAGGACATTAGTCAGGACACTAATCAGGATACTAGTCAGGACATTAGTCAGGACATTAGTCAGGACACTAATCATGACACTTCTGTGTCCCTCCTGAAATATGAGGACATTGTAGTCCCATATGTGTTTCTCCATCTTCTTCGCTGTAGGATGAAGTTGGATTCATAGCCAGCGGGATTTGGACCTCATTCATGGATCCAACGTCTGGCTGCTCCCGGATGAACCGTCGCCATCGGTTGCGTGTCTTTCCTGACTCGTACACTGGAGCCTGCATTGTGGATTGGCTCTTGCAATATGGCCACATTGCCTCAAGGTCAGCAACTCAGTATGAAAACAACACAGTGCAAGTTGTAATATCTAGGGCATACATAGCTTACAGCAGGGCCAAATCACATGCTGACCTGATAAACAGGAAATGGCAGACAAACCGTTCCCCTGCACAAATTCAAAAAGCCACACATATAACCCACACATATAACCCACACTTTAAAACATTTTCCATCTAAGACTCTGAAATGCTTATTTCAAGATTTTTTTTTCCCTACAGATCTGCTGGGATACAAGTGGGTCAGGCACTTGTCGACACAAAACGTCTGAAGATTGTGAGCTCCGTAGACCCAGAGTTCAAGGACGAAGGAAACCTGTTCCTGGAGTTGGGAGAAGCAGCCCAGCTCCCTGTGGACGAGGAGGGGAACAGTCCTGTGGTCAGAGATGCCCCCAAGTGGTTTCAGCACCTGCCGCAGGAGAGCGATTCGGAATACGAGGTATCTCCGCATCTCCCCAAGGAGAAGTGAGTAGAATACAAGTCTCCAAAGCCATAGCTAATCTAATTTAACTCACCAGTGACCTCTTTTAGACCCAGGGCACCCATTTAGTTCCACAAAACTCGTCATACTTTAACTGTTCTCTTCTTTTTCTAGTAGTAAGTCAACTTCCACGTCTCCTAGAAGCCATACCCCTCCCTACAAGCCCCTCTACGACCACTCTGTCACCCTCTCCTCTGTCTCCAAACTCACCGGCAGCCAAGAGAGCAACAAGGAGATGACCAAGCCCTCCAAGGACGACTACCTCGTCATCGATGAAGAACTAATGAGCAAGAGCATTACTATGGAATCGTCACATTCAAGCCCCTCCCCTCTCTCCACTTACCCCTCAACTCTACCAATTCCCCCAGATCCGTCCATCCAAGATAATAAGACTGAAAAGCCAAAGCTTGCGAGTTCTCCTGCTTCGAAAGCGAAGTATTCTACAGGACTGGTCTCCACCGAATCATCTCTCCTGAGTTTTGATGTGGAGCGTGATGGCATAGAGCCAGCATATATCGTTGGGAATCAAGATGACGTTTCAAGCAGCAGCAGCAGCAGACCCAAGTCTTATGGAGATGTGAAGGACATCTTCAAGAAGAAATACAATGATCATTTTGATACTCTGATGACACAGGTCAGTGGTCAACATTTGCATACATACATATAACAGGGTTTCCCCCAGTATACTAAATGCAGGGTGGGCCACCCTTTTTGGATAAAGAGACAGTTGGGTCCGTATATTCTCGTGAATATGCATAAGCACCCTGTTTGAAAGTACAGCTAGGGGAGACTCCAAAATAATAGGTAGAAAAGTCTTCAAACTTACCCGAGCACAGAACTACTGATCGCTGCTGGTCACTTTAGACCATTTCCAGGGATCTCAGTGTTAGGCTGCTAGATCTCTATAATGAGACCACCTCTCTATTAAAGCCACTCCACCATGTACCCCTTATCCATCCTGTACCCAACCTTACAATATTTTGCAGAGAAATATAGCTCCAATTTTCCTTCATCCTTTAAAATTTTTTATTTCCTCTGTAGGTAATAAAATCTTATGGACTAAGCCTGTCCTGGTTAGATATCCTGCGCCCTTGCATCTTCGAAGCAGTTCAGACAGTCCGTACGGACGTCACAAATGAAGACGTGATGGACATCAACGAGTACATACGTGTGAAAAAAATCCCTTGCATCCAAGATCCCAATTGCTCCCTGAATTTTGGTGTCGTCTGCACCAAAAATGTCACTCACAAAAAGATGTGCACAGAAATCAAGAAACCAACGATCTTGCTCCTCAAATGTGCTTTTGATTTCCAGCGACGTGAGAACCAGTTTTCTTCTTTCGACACTCTTTATCTCCAGGAGACCAAGTATTTGAATAATCTCGTTGATAAAGTCAAAGCTTTCAGTCCGAGAATAATACTCGTGCAGAAATCAGTTTCAAGGCTTGCTTTGGAGAATCTTTATGATCTTGGAATCGTAGTGGTTGTGAATGTGAAACCAAGTGTTATGTCTCGTGTTGCCAGATGCACTCAAGGTGAGATACTCACTTCTCTTGACCAGCTCTTCTTCGATGTCCGCCTGGGGACATGTGGGAAATTTTACCTTCGTAATTACACTCTTGAATCGGGCATCAAGAAAACGTTGATGTATTTCGACGATTGCAATCGAAAATTCGGCTGCGTTGTGACACTACAGGGAGGCACGAAACAAGAACTCAAGAAGGTCAAAAAGGTCACTCAATTTGGGTTGCATCTTGCTCACAACTCGCTCCTGGAGTCGTCATTTCTTTTAGACGAGTTTGCATGTCCCAGTAAAACCAACGATTCACCGCCTTCTCCTCCTGAGCCTTATTCCTCAACTCCAGTGACTCCAGAGTACCCCCTCTACCCCTCGTTAGCCCACCCTTTCGAGTCTTTGCCTCCTGCTGAGGTCGTCAAGCGGCTGCAATCTCTTGGACTCTGTGGTGATGATTTTGACACAAATGATGCTCTTAACAAGGAAACTGATGAAGATTCCGAAACTCCTCTACCAGCCTTGGGAGAAAGTGATTCCACTACTACTCCTAGTTTTCAAATCGGGGGAAACGAAAATTCTGGATTGGAAATTGGGAGTGGGACTTGTATCGGTGAGAAAGTCTCCGTAGAATCCAATGACAGGAATGGAATGCAGTCCGACCCCCCTACACAGGTTCATACCAAAGATGATCAGTTCGTTGTTCCTCCTCAGGTCGATTCCCAAACTGCTCCTACAAAAACTGATTCCCATACAGGTCTTACAAAAACTGATTCCCAGACTGTTTCAACACAGGTAGATTCCACGACTATGCTCCAAGATATATATTCTTTACGACTTCAAGGCATAGATAAAGAAGTGCTGGCCACCCTGAGTGAGAAAGAGTTCGAAGCAGCTATGAGAAGACAGATACTATCCATTTCTCCTGACGTGAAATTCGGGATTCCTTATCTTCAGACTGTTTCTGGTCGTGAAGCTGACGTTCGGCAGTATCTGCCAAGCGTGATTTACTGGTCATACCAGTTCAAACCTGTAATTAGACCTAAAGTCACACATGGCAACTCGACAGACCAGCTGGAAATGGGATTGACAAAGGGTTTGGCGGATGCTGCATCTTCAAATAGAGCACACCCCAGGTCCAGGAGTTTTTCCAGAGTGCAGAGCCAATTGCACCAGCCTTCTTATAGGAGTGTTTCAGAACATCCCCTTACCAATTCCTTTCTCTTGCTGAAGGCAGACACGAATGAAATGCAAGCAGCATTGGCTGATTTTCGAGCAAGAGCTGGTGTTCCAAGTGAGAGCAACTCCTTCTTTTTCAAATCCGCTAGAAGAGCTGCTGACTACCACCTCCACCTGCAGAACGTGTTCAACAAGTACAAACAGTTTGAAAACGAGTTTGACCAGAAACATGAGGAGGAGGGAAAAGAAAGAAGAAGAAGAGGATAGAAAGAAGACCTGCTTGATGACTGTCAGTGTGGGTGGAGTCACTGATAGAGAAGCCACACCTACTGTGACGATAATAAGTGCTAGTCAGCACCGCTCTGAGGAATCAAGTGCTCTGACCTCAAACCGACAGGAAACCGAAAAATGCGCCCTTGTCACTTCTGCTGAGTCAGGTCACTCACATGCAAGTCATAAAATGCACCGGAGCTTCAGAGCAGGGAGTGCTGAGTCACCAGGGCATGATATCGGATTCCGGTTCCGGACTAGGAACTTGGAAGATATGGATTTGGTTCCAAGGGATGCGGCTGAGGAAGATGATGAGAACTTGGAGAAGTATGGCTTAGAGCTGAGCTACAATGACTGGCTAACTTCTGACCAGGTACGTATGTGCATAATCGGTTCCATTTTTGAATCTAAATTCTGATTCCCATTCCCTGGATTTCTATTCCTCGATTCCAAATATGTACATTTAACTAGGAAAACTGATATGGAAATGTAATGATCAGCTCAATATTTACATACATTAGTGGTAGAGAGAGAGAGAGAGACATGTGTACTTGATTCTTACACTGGAACCATTTTTGGTGTATTTGCTTCTTCTTTCTAGCAAACAGACTGTCTGGACCCTTACAAGCACCAGGGGATATCAGTCCTCTTCAGCAACACTTGCCATGATGGACAGAAACATCAGCGTCCCTGTCTCAATCCTTGGTGAGTCCACTCTCTTCAAGTGATAATACTCTGATCCCTTCCCAACTCATCCTCCTCTCCTCCCCTCCCTTTCTTCCTCTCCCTCCCTCCTCTCCCCTCCCCTCCCCTTCCTCCTCCCCTTCCTCTTCCCCTCCCCTTTCTTCTCCCCTTCCTCCTCCCCTTCCTCTTCCCCTCCCCTTTCTCCTCCCCCTTCCTCTCCCTCCCTCCCCTCTCCCCTTTCCCTCCCCTTCCTCCCCTCCCCTTTCTCCTCCCCCTTCCTCCCCTCCCCTCCCCTCCCCTTCCTCCTCCCCTCTCCCCTCAGTGTTATCCCCATGTTCTACTATGGACATAATGACATATCCATTGGAGACTTCCTCCAACGTTACTGCTTCAGGTACATACTAATAGGCTGTGCATTTAAAAGGGAGGGACTAATGTATAGTGAGAAAAAATTTGAGGCCCAAGTATTCAAAAATGAGCCATGCACTATATACGTACTGTTAGCTTATAAGCTCTATTTCTGCTTATTTTATTTCGCTGGTATGCTAAGCTTACCTCACTTATTACTGCTTCTTTGCAACCTATAAGTGGTACTCTAAATAATGCCCACCCCAAACAACTATGTTATTCACACGTAAAGCTAATCCACGCAAGTGATAGACAAAAAAATTTTTTTTTCATAAATGGAAATATCGTTATATTATGTGGTAATGATAATGTAGAGGTACATAATATGCATGTGTACAAAGGACTGGTTTCTATAGCTATGATATAAGACAGCTAATGCAGTGGTATTTAATTGATGCACAGAATGTCCACAACTCATTAGAATACTTGAACACGATTATTAGACCTGTCACACACATATACTACTCCACTGCTATCCACTGCTACACCATGAGGATACTTAAACTCTCTTGGCTCTGACCCATAATGACCAAATAATCTCACAAACTGACCCTTGGAGGTGAATACAGAGATACGATCATTGTTATATTCACTGACATAGACTATGTCATCTCTGTCAATAGCAATACCACCGGGGTAGTTTAGTTCCCCCAAGCCTTCACCATACTTCCCAAACATCATGCAGAACTGTCCCTTAGCTGTGAAGACTTGGATGCGATGGTTACCAATATCAGCCACATAAACCTTCCCAGTGCTGTCACATGCTATACCACGAACTACATTAAACTGTC
This sequence comes from Crambe crambe, assembly GCA_963924555.1. Taxonomy (NCBI): domain Eukaryota; kingdom Metazoa; phylum Porifera; class Demospongiae; order Poecilosclerida; family Crambeidae; genus Crambe; species Crambe crambe. Next base: position 1,680,280 of record OZ004586.1, on the reverse strand, counting down.
CCTTGCCATTGCCTTTCTTTCCAAAGGAGCTGGAGAAGTTAAAGTCAGAGTTCAGAACCTGAACACGATGGTTATCACTGTCTGCCACGTACACCTTGTTATTAGTGGGATTGTAGGCAATGTCTGATGGAAGGTAAAACTGTAAAGGTCCTTCACCTCTAGTGCCAACTGCAGAGAGAAACTGGCCATTTGCTGTGAACTTCTGTATGCGATGATTGTTATAATCTGCCACAAGGATATTGCCCTCACCATCCACTGCCACTCCCCGAGGTACACAAAACTGTCCCTGACCAAAGCCATAAGTACCAAATGTAAGAAGTTTCTCACCACTGGGGCTAAAGATAGAAATGCAATGTTTATCTTCCTCTGAGATCACCACCTCTTCCCTCTGGTTGACAGCAACTCCCCATGGACGCATTAGTCCATCAATACTTTGGATTAGAGTGCCAAGCTCCTCAACTGGTAACTTCACAGATACAGCAAACGGACTCCCTCTGAGGTGTGTGTCTTCAACTTTAATGCTTAGCTGGTGCTTCCCCTTGATGGTGGGCTGGTAGCTGATCTCATATTTGTCTCGTCCTTTGTGTTCAACATTTCCTCTCTCTGTAGCACCTGTTATTTCAGACACTAGTTCACATTTCAATGAATCGATTGCTCTCATACATGGTTCACCATTAAAGTCAATAGCTTGCAGGAAGGCAGTAGACTTCTCTCCAACCACTGCCACCTCCAAACCCCTACCTGTGGCCTGGCATTTTGATGGATCAGGTGACCCTGGTAAGAATACTTGTCCATAGTTCTGACACTTTGCTATCATGTCTCGTGGTGCTGAAAACTTCATGTCAGCTTCTTCATTAGGCTTCAGTACATCTGGTTGGAAAGGTGAAGTCAGTTCCTTCACTTGGTTCATTATGTTTGACTTCATCATCAGTACTTCTCCCTGACTGTCTATCTTTAAGCTCTCCCTGACAAAGTCAAGACAGCTGCTCAGCTGTGCCAGGATGGTCTCCATCTGGTCCCTCTGGACTGCAAGGTCTTTCAACTTTCTCTGAGTGATTTGATGTAACTGGCCTATTAGCTTGGTCTTCCTGACATTGAGGGTTTCCTGAAGTTGTTTGAAAGTGTTGTGTATGTCAGCTTCGATAACTTCCCGTAGGTCGGATATCTCCCCACAACGCTTATCCAACACTGCCAGTGCTTCCTTGACAGCCACCAGTTTCCCTTCCATCGGCTGGAGTGATGGTGCAACCTCTCCCTTGTACCTCTCAAATGCCTCATCCAATAGATGGTGATCGTGATCATGATGCTTCCCCCCTTTAATCGCACACTTAAAACAGATCAGGTCCTCACACGTCTCGCAGTAAAGCTGTCGTTCTGTGCCTTTGTGTTCAAAGCAGTTAGCAATGACCTTCTTTGAAGGAAAGGAGTGTGTCACGTCAGTCTTCACCACCTCCTGACTGTCTGCTGCATCTTTAGCCTTCTTGTGTTGTTCCAAGATCTCCAAGAGGTGGTTGACTTGAAATGCTGACTGGAGGCCTGTCACTCCATTGGCTGGAATGGGTGTTGCCTGACGACAGGTTGGGCAAGTTAGGGAGAGTTGTCCCTGCTGGTCTCTGACCACAAGTCTCTCAAGGCAGTCCCTGCAGTAGATGTGGAAGCACTGGAGTAGTTTAGGGTCTTTATAGGTCTCAAGACAGATGGCACAATTGAGCTGTCCTTCAAGTTTCTTGATGGTACTTTCAGCCATGACTAACCATTAAACTAAGCTATAACTTTTCAAGGGCTGTTTTATGTGTGTTGCAATGATAAGCCTTATTTGGTAAAAGTCGTTATTTGTGGAATTCCACAAGTCAAGGTAATGAATAAACTAGTGGAACACACAGTATAGGGTAGATGTGGGTATTATGAGTCAGTCCCTATTATGGGTTCACCACTTGATAAGAATCTACAAGAGTTGATACTTTAGATATGAAAACTTAATCATTTTTTTGGTCTTTTGATCAAATAAAATCATCCAGAAAATGCCTTATTCATGCATAAACATAATCTTAAATGAGAACTTTAAAAATGGGTATAATCGTAACCAATCTGAATAAAAAAAGCGCAGGGAAGCAATGATGCCATAAGATGGAGTAAAAAATGAATTTTAAAGTAATCTAAGGTTATTATTTTTATTTTGTAGAAATCTTAGCTACATTATCAATTTTTAGAGACAAAAATCAAGTCAGCGACTCATAATTCATACCCTTAACTCATAATACCATCCTGAGTATGTTATGTAAGATCATAACTCCTATCTACAAGATGCAATATTTTTATTACTTTCTCCACACATTAGTTCTACATAACCTATTTTATATCTGGAGCAATTTTCAGGATTCTAAGATAGTCCATTTCCAAGAAAAGAGCAACAATACTTAGCTGACTCATAATACCCACACCTACCCTATACAGCAAGTTTCCTCACTTTTGCCACTGCTACAGTAGTTTGCAGAACAGTTGTCATGCATAAGGCAGAGATAGGCAGCGGCTCTGGAGTAGCTAGTGGCTAAGAACAATAGGGCTATGAAAACATTTTATTGTTCCCCAGCCACAAATATACTTCAAGGCCACCACCTATCCCTGCCTGATGCATGACAACTGTTCTGCAAACTACTGTACAGTAGTTTGCAGAACAGTTGTCATGCATAAGGCAGGGGCTCTGGAGTAGCTAGTGGCTAAGAACAATAGGGCTATGAAAACATTTTATTGTTCCCCAGCCACAAATACTTCAAAGCCACCACCTATCCCTGCCTGATGCGTGACAACTGTTCTGCAAACTACTGTAGAGCTAGAGCCTTTAGACCAAGCACTCTGTACTCAAAGAAATCACCAGGTCTATGTACACTGTGACTCAGTAGAACAAAAGGTTTGTGTCAACTGGTTTTAAGACCTCTGGCTTTGCAAGGCAAAGGTGAGGAAACTTGCTGTACAGCCTATTTGAGTGCTACATCAAAGGGAAGCCACCAGTTGTAATTCTAGTACATTGTGGCTACTTCAAAGGCCAGACAGTTGATATGAAGTGGCTACTATTATAACATGTCCAATTGAATTTTATGGTTTGTGATAGTACATCTCTATGCAACAAGAGTTTCCTGGAACGTATTAGGCCTGCCTGTCTAGACACTTCTATATCAGCCCTGGAAATTTATTGATGGTGCCCAAGTGTTGAGAAATATTGAAAGAAAAAAAAGATTTTTAACAAGAGAAATCAGCCCCATTCGCTCAAAAACACAAATACAGAAATCTTTCAGTCCAATGCAGAACTTACTGCTAACAGTCTCAGCTACTTCTATATTTGATATCACCAGCAGCTTCTCAACATTAACATGATGTCATCGATGATACAGCTAGTTGCATAGCTACCTAGCAGCTGTAGACTGTAGCTATGTAAACATTTACCAGACGGCTGTAAAATAGTTATACAGTCTGTTCCACCACCTTTACAACCAGGACTTCCAGAAGTCCTTACCCCTGGAATGAGATGTCTATGCAATCTGAAAGATCAAAGGCTTACTCTAAGGTGGAGATCAATAGAAATAGCGAAATAGTGTTGTTATTCTAGACAATGCCAGTATTCACCACTTACCGGAAGTTGAATCTCTCATAGAATCAACTGGAGCACTACTGATCTACCTGCCACCGTATTCCCCCCCCATTTGAATCCCATAGAGGAATATTTTTTCAAAAGTTTATTAAGAGCAAATGACTCAAATAGCCAATGATTCGGAAATTGATTACATAATAGAAGCATCATTTGCAATGATCACAGCAAATGACTGCCAAAATTGGATGGAACACAGTGGATACATATAATAGTTTGAGTATAGTAGCAAGCTCAGTACAATGATGGAATCAGTATGCATAATAAAATAATGGTTTGAATGTTGACTTACGCATTGAATTATTACACATGAGTTTGAATTATTACACGAGTTCTTTGAGTTACGCATTGAGTTGTTTGAGGTTGGCAAGTGTTATTCCTTTCTATTCCTCAAACTCGGAAGCAGTTAGCGCACCTGACTCCTGTAATTTTAGAAGTTTTTCCAATTGCTCCAGGTATTGGCCTGAAACTTGAGCACGTTTCCCTGGAGACATAGTACCTTCTGTGTACTACAGCAGTAGCTGCACTAGTTAGAGCATCACTCAAAGATTCCCTCTTAGCAGGCTTAACATTAGCTCCACTAAAGAATGAAATACAGGGAGGGTGTTCCAAGCTAGTATGTTGACCATTGAGTTTCATACGAGCCCAGAGCTGTAGCTGTCTCAAATCGTACTGTTCACCATGCTTCTCACGTAGTTCCATTGCCATTGCATCCACTTGATCTTCCTTTGATACACGTTTGGTTGGTGCTGCCTCTTCTGATTCCTCAGTTTTTCACTTTTTATCACGTTTTTCAGCTATACACCAGAGTGTCACATCACAATCACGATTCTTGAATAATTGATACATGGCTGAGCAACAGGGCAAGAGGAGATGGATACTTGAGGTTGATAATAACCCCACTGATAGTTAAAGGTACCTGGGTATCCACTGCCTTCTCCACTAGTTTTTTTGTCTATCCATCAAACTCAAACGCACGTGGTCAAAGACACAGTAGCAGAGAAATGTCATTGTGTAAACTGTGGTTTAGAGACTGCTTAGTTGCCCGTTGCAAAGGTAGTGAAACAGACTGTAGCAAGCCTTTACCTCGGGCAGTATGTGATTTATCACCTTTACCCTCGGCTCAGGTGATAAATCACATACAGCCCTCGAAGGCATGCTATAACTATTACTATGGGAACAGTTGGGAGTTGGGACAAAACAATAATAATATATTAGTCTATATGCGGCGTGCGCAGCCGTCCGTGTCATCCTTACATAGAGAGAGCTACCACTCTCTCTGATATATTCTGAGAAAATTCAACTTCATTTAGTATTAGTCCTATGGAGAGTCATAGGTTGTCCCTACATAGAGAATGCTATCATGCTCTCTGATTTTACCAAGTCCCTTCCATAAGCCTCATTTGATAAAAGTTGTTGTGACTAGTGGAACACACAGCCCACTAATCCAGTTAACCATGTCAACAATCATATTATGGTAAATGCAATGAAATTCAATACTGTATAGTGTTAATGGTAAAAAAAACACCTTGATATGATCATTGTCATAATCACGCACATACACAACTCCATTGCTCTACGTATAGATTATAGCTATGTATGTGTACAAATGACTAATTTCTATAGTTATAATGCAGTGCTATCAATTGATGTGCAGAAGATCCACAATTCATTCAAATACATACTTGAACACGATTGTTATAGCTGTAACACACATATACTTTTCCCAAACAATCTCCCTTAACTGTGAAGACTTGGATGCGATGGTTTAAAATATCAGCCACATAAACCTTCCCAGTGCTGTCACAGGCTATATCATAAACTTTACTAAACTGTCCCTTGCCATTGCCGTTTTTCCAAAGGAGCTGGAGAAGTTGAGGTCAGAGTTCAGAACCTGAACATGACGGTTCTCACTGTCTGCCACGTACACCTTGTTATTAGTGGGATTGTAGGCAATTTCTGATGGATAGCAGAACTGTAAAGGTCCTTCACCTTTAGTACCAACTGCAGAGAGAAATTGGCCATTTGCTGTGAACTTCTGTATGCGATGATTGTTTCAAGGATACTCCCCCACCCTATGGACAGCTTAAGTCAAATATAAAAAAAATCCTGTTAAGCACATCACTCAACGATCATAAAACACCAATAATTCAATATACACACTATAGTATTATTAGAATGGTCAAATTTGATACGATCATTACCATAATCGAACATACAACTCCATTGCTGTCTACACATACACCACAAGGATTCCTTAACTCTCCTGGTCCTTCCCCTAATTGGTCAAATGACTGGAGGTGAACATAGACACACAGTGCACGTGAATGATAGACAAAATATTTTTAATGGAAATATTGTTATACAGATAATGATAACATAATGTAATACTCCAAAAGGTACATATTGTGTTCAAAGGACTGTTTTTCATAATTATTATGAGCAGTGCTATCAATTGATGCACAGAAGGTACACAATTAGAATACTTGAACACGATTATTAGACCTGTCACACACATATACTACTCCACTGCTATCCACTGCTACACCACGAGGAGACTTAAACTCTGACCCAAATAATCTCACAAATTGACCCTTGGAGGTGAATATAGAGATACGATTATTACTCTTTTCACAGACATAGACTATGTCATCTCTGTCAATAGCAATACCACAGGGGTGATATAGTGCCCCCAAGCCTGTACCAAGCTTCCCAAACATCTTGCAGAACTGTCCCTTAATAGCTGTGAAGACTTGGATGCGATGGTTACCAATATCAGCCACATATACCTTCCCAGTGCTGTCACAGGCTATACCACGAACTACATCAAACTGTCCCTTGCCATTGCCGTTCTTTCCAAAGGAGCTGGAGAAGTTGAGGTCAGAGTTCAGAACCTGAACACGATGGTTATTACTGTCTGCCACGTACACCTTGTTATTAGTGGGATTGTAGGCAATGTCTGATGGAAAGCAGAACTGTAAAGGTCCTTCACCTTTAGTACCAACTGCAGAGAGAAACTGGCCATTTGCTGTGAACTTCTGTATGCGATGATTGCTACGATCTGCCACAAGGATATTGCCCTCACCATCCACTGCCACTCCCCGAGGTACACAAAACTGTCCCTGACCAAAGCCACGAGTACCAAATGTAAGACGTTTCTCACCACTGGGGCTAAAGATAGAAATGCAATGTTTATCTTCCTCTGAGATCACCACCTCTTCCCTCTGGTTGACAGCCACTCCCCATGGATGTATTAGTCCGTCAATACTTTGGATTGGAATGCCAAGCTCCTCAACTGGTAACTTCACAGATACAGCAAACGGACTCCCTCTGAGGTGTGTGTCTTCAACTTTAATGCTTAGCTGGTGCTTCCCCTTGATGGTGGGCTGGTAGCTGATCTCATATTTGTCTCGTCCTTTGTGTTCAACATTTCCTCTCTCAGTAGCACCTGTTATTTCAGACACTAGTTCACATTTCAATGAATTGATTGCTCTCATACATGGTTCACCATTAAAGTCAATAGCTTGCAGGAAGGCAGTAGATTTCTCTCCAACCACTGCCACCTCCAAACCCCTACCTGTGGCCTGGCATTTTGATGGATCAGGTGACCCTGGTAAGAATACTTGTCCATAGTTCTGACACTTTGCTATCATGTCTTGTGGTGCTGAAAACTTCATGTCAGCTTCTTCATTAGTCTTCAGTACATCTGGTTGGAAAGATGAAGTCAGTTCCTTCACTCGGTTCATTATGTTTGTCTTCATCATCAGCACTTCTCCCTGACTGTCTGTCTTCAGGCTCTCCCTGACAAAGTCAAGACAGCTGCTCAGCTGTGCCAGGATGGTCTCCATCTGGTCCCTCTGGACTGCAAGATCTTTCAACTTTCTCTGAGTGATTTGATGTAACTGGCTGATTAGCTTGGTCTTCCTGATGTTGAGGGTTTCCTGAAGTTGTTCGAAAGTATCGTGTATGTCGGTTTCATTAACTTCCCGTTGGTCGGATATCTCCCCACAACGCTTATCCAACACTGCCAGTGCTTCCTTGACAGCCACCAGTTTCCCCTCCATTGGGTCAAGTGATGGTGCAACCTCTCCCTTGTACCTCTCAAATGCCTCATCCAATAGATGGTGATCGTGATCATGATGCTTCCCCCCTTTAATCGCACACTTAAAACAGATCAGGTCCTCACACGTCTCGCAGTAAAGCTGTCGTTCTGTGTCTTTGTGTTCAAAGCAGTTAGCAATGACCTTCTTTGAAGGAAAGGAGTGTGTCACGTCAGTCTTCACCACCTCCTGACTGTCTGCTGCATCTTTAGCCTTCTTGTGTTGTTCCAAGATCTCCAAGAGGTGGTTGACTTGAAATGCTGACTGGAGGCCTGTCACTCCATTGGCTGGAATGGATGTTGCCTGACGACAGGTTGGGCAAGTTAGGGAGAGTTGTCCCTGCTGGTTTCTGATCACGAGCTTCACAAGACAGTCCCTGCAGTAGATGTGGAAGCACTGGAGTAGTTTAGGGTCTTTATAAGTCTCAAGACAGATGGCACAATTGAGCTGTCCTTCAAGTTTCTTGATTGTGCTTTCAGCCATACTTACACTCTTTTAGCATTTGAAGGGGCGAATCTAGGGGGCGTATCTGCATTTTTAAGGGGTGTGTCAGTATGAATGTCTTATTTGGTTGTGTCGTTATATGCAGGACATGAATAATACTTTTAAGTACAATGGTATCATCACCATGGTTACATATTGTATACATTACTATTACTGGGATAAAGGCTGGAAAGCCCTCTTCCCCTCTGACCCTATTATTAATGCTAATTGAAAATTGAGAATCGCCCTTTATATTGCCCCCCTTCCTCCCAATGAGTGTCACATTCCTCTATATTACCCACCCCACATGCATGCTGGCTCTTATTAATCTTAATCAACATTCCTCTATATACTGCCCACCCCAACATACAGAGAGTACTAATATTATTAACACTCCTCTCTATTCCCCACCCCCTCACATGCATGTGCATGCAGAGACTACTATCGCTGTCAGACGTGCAGTGTTGACATGGCCAAGCACGTTCGACACATCATACACGGTCCGAGAGCCATCCACATCAACATACAGACTGCTCCCAGTGACTTCCAGGGCAAGGAGGACAGCATCTACACCTGGCTCTACTGCACCAAGTGTCGCCAGGTAAGCCCCCACGAATGTGTAATTAGTAATTAAATCCCAAGAGCCAATATTTATTACATGAATTATTTATTTTGACGTGATGAAACTTGCTACCTATGAGCCAGCTAGGAATTATTAAGTGGCTGTAATAAAGAGGTAGTCTCTTTAGGGACGTCGAATGGTGAAGCCCTAATAGAGAGGTGGTCACTAGAAGGTGTTGATTTAGGCAGGTTTACTCAATTACCTAATGTAGCTACCTCAAAACCTTGAGTGGAAGGTTAGCCCTTTACTCAGATCCTATCAGCTATAGAGCTTGAAGCAACTCTGACCAATTGGATGTCTGAACCCCATGCATTCACACAGTGTGTTTACAATTTAAATCTTCTTTCATATTAGACCACTCCCTACACACCAATGGACCCCAACTCTCTCCTCTTCTCCTTCGCCAAGTTCCTGGAGCTCAAGTTCTATTGTGACTCCTACACTTCTCGGTCCCATATTGACGAGGGTGACTACTGTACCCACTCGTTCCACAAGGACTATTGCCACTGCTTCCTCTTTCGCAATAAGTTGGCACACTTCAGGTAACAATCATGCCATATTTGGTCATTCAATAAGTTCAGGTAATAATCATGCCATATTTGGTAGATAGCAAACTTCAGGTAATAATCATGCCATATTTGGTAAATAGCAAACTTCAGGCCATATTTAGTCATTCAATAGGAGAGCAAACTTCATGCCATATTTGGTATAACAGTGATTTAATAACAGTTAGTTTATAGCCTAGCTTCTTCTGTATAGGCCATCGACTGTGTGCATTCTTGAGGTACTGCTGCCTCCTCGTGCCATCTACATCACCACACCCAATAACAAGTATCACCTTGACTATGCCACTGACATCAAACATGTCAGCAGAATGTAAGTACTGTTTTCTGATATAAATATTGAATTTGATATTCTGATATTTTTAGTGTTGAAGGTGTCTTTTATCGTATCCGTCAAAAGCTGGAGCGATATCGTCTCGAACCAATCAGTGGCTCAATAGATGACCACATCTCAAACTCAAAGGTGCGATAACAGTCCAACATCTCTAGAATGTATCGTAGTTCCATACCTAATTGAGCAATTGAATTTGCTTTTATGTACCTATTTATATGCATATGCAGGCTGAGAGAGATGCCTTGCGCACCAAGGTGAAATACCTCAAGGAATTGGTGATATCTGGTGGTTTCATCGAGTCCAAGACCAGAGTAAGGGGAGTGAAGTCTTCCGGGAGCGGACCTGAGCCTCCTCTTCTGGAGTCTATTGAGTTGAAGGTACAGGAGGAGAGCATTGGTGGTGTCCTGGATGGACTGGCTGACTTGAAAAGAGCTATTACTGAAGTAGTCGAGTGCTGGAACATTCTGTGAGTACAAAAAATATCACTAAATTAAAGTAGGGTAGCCCTCATAATATCATGTAAATTACTATAAGATTACAGGGTAGCCCTCATAATATCATGTAAATTACTATAAGATTACAGGGTAGCCCTCATAATATCATGTAAATTGCCAGGGCAGACTTCTATGTACATGCATGGCCTCTTCAGGGAGGGACATGGCGGAGTATCAAAAATGGCCTCATTTAATTAAGGCAACACTCTATCTAATTAGCTACATAAAATCTGTCGCTTGCAGTTTGGAGGAACTTGATGCAAGGGTCAGGGAGTATCGACGTCGGATAAGGGAAGCAGGAGGAGGCAGTGAGGTAGTGATGGCTGATGGGTTCTCACGTTCCCCTCGGGACAGTCCAGTGGCTGCCATACAATCTGTCAGCGACTCTATCATCATGGTCACTTCAAAGTGAGTGTGTACCATATATGGCCATTAGCGCTTACTTGTGACCACCTATGGGTCAGAAACTAGTGGCCTTAATAGGGAGGTAGTTTATTTAGGTTGAGTCAGGGTGGCCTTAATAGGGAAGCAGTCCCATTACGTGGATAGTCACTACAGGGTGATCTGATTACTCTGTTAGCTGAAAGGTGGTCTGGTCTAATTAGACAGGTTTCACTGTGAATAATATACTCCACTAATCATGGGCTGACAAGATGGCTGACTCTGGTTATTTATTTATTTATTTATCATTTGTTTTTTTATTTGTTTGTTTATTTGTTTGTTTATTTGAGGCCCACGCCCCTTATGGAAGTTCCCCCTATACGCACCCCCATCAGTCAGAGTCCTGAAACCAGCAACCACTCCTCCTCAAACCACACCCCCGAGATCAGCATCCACACATCCTCAAATGCCTCATCCGTTGCATGTCTGCCTGAGGAGGTGAGGAATCACCTAGCCATGCCCACTGATCACTCCTCCCCCAAAGTGAACCGGAAAATATCTCATGAGAGGAACCATTCTGATGGAGGGGGCGTGGCCAGTGCCACGAAGGACAAGGGGCACAAGAGGAATCTATCGGACTCCCAAACTATCAAAGAAGGAAAAAGGACACCTCCTCCCTCTACGGAATTAGCATTGCCTGTTCAGGTACTTAGAAAAATAAGAGGGATAGAAAAATTTCAGCTAAAAATGTGACAGTCGAGGGTAGAAATCAAACTTTATTCACGTTTTAGTCAAAGTTTACTTTTGTCATGACTGATGCTTTATAATAAAATTTTCTGCCTTCCGAATTTTTTTTCAAAAGTAGAAAGCTTTGATTTCTACCCTCGACTGTCACAAGTAACAAAAGTAATTAACATGAAAATTGTATGATTCATTGTAATTTCAGAATTCTGGGAGTACCACTTCTAATTTATGCGTGCCTGAGACCGACTTACAAAGTACCACTCCCAGTTTTGCCTCTAGCAGCTCTGTCTCAGGCAAGGACAGCTCCAGTTTCTCCACCTCCCCCCTAGCCAGTGGTGGCACACAGACAGACGGGGAGAGTAGCGGGGCAAGAGGGGGAGTGGTCAAGGAAAAAGAGGAGCATCAGCTTGCCAAGAGAGTGTGAGTGGAGTTGATCATTCTAAATTCTCTGCATTTACAAATAGCATTGAAAAAAATCTGGTTATGGTTGTATACCACAATTAATTGTATGGCTACAAACGTGTTGAAACAAAGTAGGCCTACCAGCTAGGTACAGCTGAATAAGTAACACTCAACACAAAAAAACAGAATGATCTAGAAGTATACAGTAGCTCATGGTCTGAGGTGAAGGTTTAATGGGGTCAAGGTTCAGTTGATTACTACATATGCATATCAATTTTTCTCACAGCTTGGCTGAGGAGCAAGTAGAAGAGGATTCCCATACTGACAATCCAGGTGGCTTCCTAGCAAAGTTCAGAGGTCAGTTTCTTTTCATGTGTACTTTTGTAAAATGCTTCCTTCATCTTCTTCCTTTACAATAATTCTTTTTGCAGACATTCATATTGGTAGAGAGGATGGCCGAGATGACCCTACCAAGTTCTACCTTTTGGACCCCTATACGATCACCACTGGAGTCCCTCCCCCTAAATCATCCGTCCATGGCAATGGGAACTCTGGAGCAGGGAATGGGCCCCATGACCCCCCAGGGGGAAAATCAGCCATCAAGCGATATGGAGGAGTAGGCACAAGGAAAGCAGGATCTGTTACAAGTTTAGATGAAGGTAAAGATCATCACTAATAATTTAGAGTTAAAATGTCACTGTGTGAACCTCACGTTAATGTTTATAAATATAATTATAATGGACATGTACACAGGTAAGGGAGAGAAAAAAGGATCGAAGGATAAAGATCGTAACAGTATTCTCTCTCGTCCTTTCCAAAAACTCCCTCCTCCGTTTGAATTTAATGAGCACCACACGATGCATAGCCATACCACATTACCCATTGCCATCTACGAGAAGGAACCCACCTCCATCATTGCCTATGCGCTGGCCTCTAGGGAATACACCCTCAAACTTGTACAGTTGAAGGACAAGAGTGTGTCCAAGATACAAGTGTTGGTTGGCGGAGGAGGTGGGGTTGGAGGTGTGGTCGAGACTAAGGCATCACAGAGTGCAACACCAAAAGTGCAGTAAGTTGCATCATAACTTTACAGTGATGCTATACAATCTGGAATAGACAATATTGGAGGATTTCTGACTTTCGTTCGTGGGGGATACTTCAATGATGCTGGACATTATCCATTAATTAGTAGAGGTTATCCTCTGTTCACAATTACTAATTGCTGATTTGGACAGTGGAGCTTCAATAATGCTTCTTTGTGTATTTCACTTCACCATTTTTAGGAAACGGCTGATATCTGAACCTGAGAAGCCATCTTCTTCAACTACCAGCTCCTCTAAAGGTTTCTTCAGTGAGCTCAAGAAGAAAGGCAGTGCCATTAACATTTTCTCCGGTCTCACGTCCTCCACCACGGCAGCCCCTTCAGAAATGGTTGACCCCTTTGATCAGTCCTTTGAACCTAGCGTCAAGAAATTGGACAGTTCTTCATCAGGACCCTCCACGAGATCTGGGGAAGGGAGTGGGTCTGATACCTCTACATCTGCAGTCCTTCCTCCTGGAGGTGGCCAGGAAGACACTGACCAAGGGAAATCCAACAGAGCCCACATTGGTTTAGGTCCGTGGGTACATTATAATTTTTAGGACGCACGAGTGATATAATTTTAGGACACATGTGATTATTAGGACGTACATTTATAAGACACGTGATTATTAGGACATACAATTTATAGGACACAGGTGATTATTAAGATATACAATTTGTAAGACATATGTGATTATTAGGACACACAATTTGTAGGACATAGATAATTATTAGGATATGATTTGTAGGACATGATATGTGATTATTATTATTATTGCCCCTACACAGAATTCTCCAATCCTGACAAGACAGCCAACTTCTTCTGTAAGGTGTACTTTGCGGAAGAGTTTCGTCAGCTGAGAGAGAGGATCTTCCCTAGCGGGGAGGAGAGGTTCATACACTCCTTGACCAGGTGTGTCAAGTACGAGGCCAAGGGTGGCAAGTCTCGCTCTGCCTTCTGTAAAGTGGCAGGTAAATTGTATAATAGTTATAACATAGATTAGGCAGCATTTTATCTAAGTATTATAAAAGACTGATAAAGAGCATGCATGCTCAGTATCCTTGTACCAGCACCAGCCAAAGAAACCCTCCTGTGAAGGGCCACTCAGAATAATCATGTTCTGCTTCCAATCTATAGATGACAGATTTATCCTGAAACAGATCAAGTCCATTGAGATTTCAGCTTTTGAAGACTTCGCTCCACGTTACTTGGACTATGTCAACAAGGCTTTGGAAGAAAGAGTAAGTATAAGTGGTTGTGTTGATGATAATCATGTTGTACATGCTATGTAACTCATTTTTAGAGGCCATTAGCCTTGGCTAAGATTCTTGGAGCTTACAGCATTGGGTTCAAGAATTCCAAGACAGGGAACTCCAAGAGAATGGACGTAGTGGTGATGGAAAACCTCCTCTATAATCACAATGTCTCCAGAGTAAGTGTACCCTACCTATACCCTACCTAACTCATCACTCATCCTCCTGCCTGTAGGTTTTTGACTTGAAGGGATCGATGAGGAGCAGATACATTGATCCCAGTAAGGACAGCAGTGGAGATGTGTTGTTGGATGAAAATTACCTCAACAGTGGGTTGTTGTTGTTGTTGTTTTTTGTTTATGATATGATTTTATTTTCTATTTTTCTCTTAGCAATTTGCCATGATCCCGTTTATGTGCACCCTCACTCTAAGTTCGTGCTGATGCAAGCAGTCTTTGCAGACAGCGAGTTTCTAGCACAGAATTCAATCATGGACTACTCCCTCCTTACCTGCATTGACAACACAACAGGACAACTCATTGTGGGCATCATAGGTATGCATATTACTAAGATATAGATGATGTGCAGCTTGTATGCACAGCACAAAGATAGAGATAATATTATGTAGCTTAACTACCTTTGGAGATCACATACTGCAGGTATATACTACAGAGACAGTAATAATCAGCAATGAAGAATCAGAATAATATTAGAAGCCTTTGATGGCATATAGAGTAGTCTATAGAGAGTGTTCAAAAAGATCTATTTGGCTTCTTTCTTCTTTCCTTCTTTCTTTTCTTTCTTTCTTTCTGCTGTACTTTAACTTTTGTATATAGATTATGTCCGAACCTTCACTTTCGACAAGCGCCTTGAGATGTACTTGAAGAAGACATCAGGCAGAGAGCTACCCACCGTCGTGTACCCTGAACTTTACCGCAAACGTTTCTACGAAGCCATGGAGCGATACTTCACAGTGGTGCCTGACAAATGGTCAGGTCTTGGTGCTGACTTCTAATCATCTGCATTACAATAATTATTGTGTATAATATGATTGTGAAACATCATCCTCTGGTATTGTATAGTTATGACATTGTGGTTTTTTAATTGCATTTTAAAATGTTTTTTTTTTGTTTTTTTTGAAAATGTCACTGAATTGAAAGCGCCACTTTCCTAGACTGGACCTCTCTTCATGCACATGATATCAGATAATGATAATGCAAAACAGTTGATTAGGAACCTCTGGATAATGGACACACTTGGGACCCAGCCTTTTATCCTTTGTTGAGAAGTTGTCCTCTTTTGGAGGTTATTTTGGTTAGGTATTTTTAAAAATTGTCTGCTTTTGAGAGATTTCGGAGTGTCTTTTATCATCAGAAGTTCCACTGTATAACCACTTAAGTTTAGCTTCAATAACAATAATTTTAATCTAAATGGTGCAGTCATTGATAATAAGCCACACAAAAATGTAAGCGTTGTGGGGAGACTCCAAATGTAAGATATCTTGGAAGATATGGTTCGGTTCCAAGGGATGTGGCTGAGGAAGATGATGAGAACTTGGCTTAGAGCTGAGCTACAATGACTGGCTAACTTCTGACCAGGTATGTATGTGCACTGTTTAAAGTAGATCGGTTAAATCTAAATTCTGATTCCCATTCCCTGCATTTCTATTCCTCAATTCCAAATATGTACGTTTAACTAGGAAAACTGATATGGAAATGTAATGATCAGCTGGTGCATTTCAATATTTACATACATTAGTGGTAGAGAGAGAGAGAGACAGACATATGTACTTGATTCTTATACTGGAACCATTTTTGGTGTATTTGCTTTCTTCTTTCTAGCAAACAGACTGTCTGGACCCTTACAAGCACCAGGGCATATCAGTCCTCTTCAGCAACACTTGCCATGATGGACAGAAACATCAGCGTTCCTGTCTCAACCCTTGGTGAGTCCATGTAATACCCTCTCCTCAATAATATTCTGATCCCTTCCCAACTCATCCTCCTCCCCCTCCCCTCCTCCCCCTTCCTCTCCCTCCTCCCTCCCCTCTCCTTCCTCTCCCCTCCCCTTTCTCCTCCCCCTTCCTCCTCCCTCCCCTCAGTGTTATCCCCATGTTCTACTATGGACATAATGACATATCCATTGGAGACTTCCTCCAACGTTACTGCTTCAGGTACATACTAATAGGGTGTATACAAGACTGCATTTAGCTAAAGGGAGGGACTAATGTATAACGAGAAAAAATTGAGGCTCAAGTATTTAAAAATGAGCCATGCACTATATACGTACTGTTAGCTTATAAGCTCTATTTCTGCTTATTTTATTTCGCTGGTATGCTAAGCTTACCTCACTTATTACTGCTTCTTTGCAACCTATAAGTGGTACTCTAAATAATGCCCATCCCAAACAACTATGTTATTCACATGTAAAGCTAATCCACGCAAGTGATAGACAGAAAAAATTTTTTTTTCATAAATAGAAATATCGTTATATTATGTGGTAATGATAATGTAGAGGTACATAATATGCATGTGTACAAAGGACTGGTTTCTATAGCTATGATATGAGACAGTTAATGCAGTGCTATTTAATAGATGCACAGAAGGTACACAACTCATTAGAATACTTGAACACGATTATTAGACCTGTCACACACATATACTACTCCACTGCTATCCACTGCTACACCACGAGGATAATCAAATTCTCCTGGCTCTGACCCATAACGACCAAATAATCTCACAAACTGACCCTTGGAGGTGAATACAGAGATACGATGATTGTTATATTCACTGACATAGACTATGTCATCTCTGTCAATAGCAATACCACTGGGGTAGTATAGTTCCCCCAAGCCTTTACCATACTTTCCAAACATTGTACAGAACTGTCCCTTAGCCGTGAAGACTTGGATGCGATAGTTATGAGTATCAGCCACATATACCTTCCCAGTGCTGTTACAGGCTATACCACGAACTACATCAAACTGTCCCTTGCCATTGCCATTCTTTCCAAAGGAGCTGGAGAAGTCGAGATCAGAGTTTAGAACCTGAACGCGATGGTTAAAACTGTCTGCCACATACACCTTGTTATTAGTGGGATTGTAGGCAATGTATGATGGAAAGCAGAACTGTAAAGGTCCTTCACCTCTAGTGCCAACTGCAGAGAGAAACTGGCCGTCTGCTGTGAACTTCTGTATGCGATGATTGCTACTATCTGCCACAAGGATATTGCCCTCACCATCCACTGCCACTCCCCGAGGTACACAAAACTGTCCCTGACCAGAGCCACAAGTACCAAATGTAAGAAGTTTCTCACCACTGGGGCTAAAGATAGAAATGCAATGTTTATCTTCCTCTGAGATCACCACCTCCCCCCTCTGGTTGACAGCAACTCCCCATGGACGTATTAGTCCATCAATACTTTGGATTGGAATGCCAAGCTTCTCAACTGGTAACTTCACAGATACAGCAAATGGACTCCCTCTGATGTGTGTGTCTTCAACTTTAATGCTTAGCTGGTGCTTCCCCTTGATGGTGGGCTGATAGCTGATCTCGTATTGGTCTCGTCCTTTGTGTTCAAAATTTTCTCTCTCATTAGCACCTGCTATTTCAGACACCAGTTCACATTTCAATGAATCGATTGCTCTCATACATGGTTCA
The DNA here is from genome assembly GCA_963924555.1 of Crambe crambe. Taxonomy (NCBI): domain Eukaryota; kingdom Metazoa; phylum Porifera; class Demospongiae; order Poecilosclerida; family Crambeidae; genus Crambe; species Crambe crambe. The sequence goes on along the minus strand of OZ004586.1, from coordinate 1,662,517 downwards.
CCATTAAAGTCAATAGCTTGCAGGAAGGCAGTAGACTTCTTTCCAACTACTGCCACCTCCAAACCCCTACCTGTGGCCAGGAATTTTGATGGATCGGGTTGCCCTGGTAAGAATACTTGTCCATAGTTCTGACACTTTGCTATCATGTCTTGCGGTGCTGAAAACTTCATGTTAGCTTCTTCATTAGGCTTCAGTACATCTGGTTGGAAAGGTGAAGTCAGTTCCTTCACTCGGTTCATTATGTTTGATTTCATCATCAGTACTTCTCCCTGACTGTCTGTCTTTAAGCTCTCCCTGACAAAGTCAAGACAGCTGCTCAGCTGTGCCAGGATGGTCTCCATCTGGTCCCTCTGGACTGCAAGATCTTTCAACTTTCTCTGAGTGATTTGATGTAACTGGCTGATTAGCTTGGTCTTCCTGATGTTGAGGGTTTCCTGAAGTTGTTCGAAAGTGTCGTGTATGTCGGTTTCATTAACTTCCCGTTGGTCGGATATCTCCCCACAACGCTTATCCAACACTGCCAGTGCTTCCTTGACAGCCACCAGTTTCCCCTCCATTGGGTCAAGTGATGGTGCAACCTCTCCCTTGTACCTCTCAAATGCCTCATCCAATAGATGGTGATCATGATCATGATGCTTCCCTCCCTTAATAGCACACTTAAAACAGATCAGGTCCTCACACGTCTCGCAGTAAAGCTGTCGTTCTGTGCCTTTGTGTTCAAAGCAGTTGGCAATTACCTTCTTTGGAGGAATGGGGTGTGTCACATCACTCTTCACCACCTCCTGACTGGTTGCTGCATCTTTAGCCTTCTTGTGTTGTTCCAAGATCTCCAAGAGGTGGTTGACTTGAAATACTGACTGGAGGCCTGTCACTCCATTGGCTGGAATGGGTGTTGTCTGACGACAGGTTGGGCAAGTTAGGGAGAGTTGTCCCTGCTGGTCTCTGACCACAAGCTTCACAAGGCAGTCCCTGCAGTAGATGTGGAAGCACTGGAGTAGTTTAGGGTCTTTATAGGTCTCAAGACAGATGGCACAATTGAGCTGTTCTTCAAGTTTCTTGATGGTACTTTCAGCCATGACTAACCATTAGACTAAGCTATAACTTTTCAATGGCTGTTTTATGTGTGTTGCAATGATAAGCCTTATTTGGTAAAAGTCGTTATTTGTGGAATTCCACAAGTCAAGGTAATGAATAAACTAGTGGAACACACAGTATATACAGCAAGTTTCCTCACTTTTGCCACTGCTACAGTAGTTTGCAGAACAGTTGTCATGCATAAGGCAGGGGCTCTGGAGTAGCTAGTGGCTAAGAACAATAGGGCTATGAAAACATTTTATTGTTCCCCAGCCACAAATACTTCAAAGCCACCACCTATCCCTGCCTGATGCATGACAACTGTTCTGCAAACTACTGTAGAGCTAGAGCCTTTAGACCAAGCACTCTGTGCTCAAAGAAATCACCCAGGTCTATGTACACTGTGACTCAGTAGAACAAAAGGTTTGTGTCAACTGGTTTTAAGACCTCTGGCTTTGCAAGGCAAAGGTGAGGAAACTTGCTGTACAGCCTATTTGAGTGCTACATCAAAGGGAAGCCACCAGTTATAATTCTAGTACATTGTGGCTACTTCAAAGGCCAGACAGTTGATATGAAGTGGCTACTATTATAACATGTCCAATTGAATTTTATGGTTTGTGATAGTACATCTCTATGCAACAAGAGTTTCCTGGAACTATTAGGCCTGCCTGTCTAGACACTTCTATATCAGCCCTGGAAATTTATTGATGGTGCCCAAGTGTTGAGAAATATTGAAAGAAAAAAAAGATTTTTAACAAGCTGTCCTTCAAGTTTCTTGATGGTGCTTTCAGCCATACTTACACTCTTTTAGCATTTGAAGGGGCGAATCTAGGGGGCGTATCTGCATTTTTAAGGGGTGTGTCAGTATGAATGTCTTATTTGGTTGTGTCGTTATAATTATGCAGGACATGAATAATACTTTTAAGTACAATGGTATCATCACCATGGTTACATATTGTATACATTACTAACTATTACTGGGATAAAGGCTGGAAAGCCCTCTTCCCCTCTGACCCTATTATTAATGCTAATTGAAAATTGAGAATCGCCCTTTATATTGCCCCCCTTCCTCCCAATGAGTGTCACATTCCTCTATATTACCCACCCCACATGCATGCTGGCTCTTATTAATCTTAATCAACATTCCTCTATATACTGCCCACCCCAACATACAGAGAGTACTAATATTATTAACAGTCCTCTCTATTTCCCACCCCCTCACATGCATGTGCATGCAGAGACTACTATCGCTGTCAGACGTGCAGTGTTGACATGGCCAAGCACATTCGACACATCATACACGGTCCGAGAGCCATCCACATCAACATACAGGCTGCTCCCAGTGACTTCCAGGGCAAGGAGGACAGCATCTACACCTGGCTCTACTGCACCAAGTGTCGCCAGGTAAGCCCCCACGAATGTGTAATTAGTAATTAAATCCCAAGAGCCAATATTTATTACATGAATTATTTATTTTGACGTGATGAAAAACTTGCTACCTATGAGCCAGCTAGGAATTATTAAGTGGCTGTAATAAAGAGGTGGTCTCTTTAGGGACGTCGAATGGTGAAGCCCTAATAGAGAGGTGGTCACTAGAAGGTGTTGATTTTGGCAGGTTTACTCAATTATCTAATGTACCTCAAAACCTTGAGTGGAAGGTTAGCCCTTTACTCAGATCCTATCAGCTATAGAGCTTGAAGCAACTCTGACCAATTGGATGTCTGAACCCCATGCATTCACACAGTGTGTTTACAATTTAAATTTTCTTTCATATTAGACCACTCCCTACACACCAATGGACCCCAACTCTCTCCTCTTCTCCTTCGCCAAGTTCCTGGAGCTCAAGTTCTATTGTGACTCCTACACTTCTCGGTCCCATATTGACGAGGGTGACTACTGTACCCACTCGTTCCACAAGGACTATTGCCACTGCTTCCTCTTTCGCAATAAGTTGGCACACTTCAGGTAACAATCATGCCATATTATAAGTTCAGGTAATAATCATGCCATATTTGGTAGATAGCAAACTTCAGGTAATAATCATGCCATATTTGGTAAATAGCAAACTTCAGGCCATATTTAGTCATTCAATAGGAGAGCAAACTTCATGCCATATTTGGTATAACAGTGATTTAATAACAGTTAGTTTATAGCCTAGCTTCTTCTGTATAGGCCATCGACTGTGTGCATTCTTGAGGTACTGCTGCCTCCTCGTGCCATCTACATCACCACACCCAATAACAAGTATCACCTTGACTATGCCACTGACATCAAACATGTCAGCAGAATGTAAGTACTGTTTTCTGATATAAATATTGAATTTGATATTCTGATATTTTTAGTGTTGAAGGTGTCTTTTATCGTATCCGTCAAAAGCTGGAGCGATATCGTCTCGAACCAATCAGTGGCTCAATAGATGACCACATCTCAAACTCAAAGGTGCGATAACAGTCCAACATCTCTAGAATGCATCGTAGTTCCATACCTAATTGAGCAATTGAATTTGCTTTTTATGTACCTATTTATATGCATATGCAGGCTGAGAGAGATGCCTTGCGCACTAAGGTGAAATACCTCAAGGAATTGGTGATATCTGGTGGTTTCATCGAGTCCAAGACCAGAGTAAGGGGAGTGAAGTCTTCCGGGAGCGGACCTGAGCCTCCTCTTCTGGAGTCTATTGAGTTGAAGGTACAGGAGGAGAGCATTGGTGGTGTCCTGGATGGACTGGCTGACTTGAAAAGAGCTATTACTGAAGTAGTCGAGTGCTGGAACATTCTGTGAGTACAAAAAATATCACTAAATTAAAGTAGGGTAGCCCTCATAATATCATGTAAATTACTATAAGATTACAGGGTAGCCCTCATAATATCATGTAAATTGCCAGGGCAGACTTCTATGTACATGCATGGCCTCTTCAGGGAGGGACATGGTGGAGTATCAAAAATGGCCTCATTTAATTAAGGCAACACTCTATCTAATTAGCTACATAAAATCTGTCGCTTGCAGTTTGGAGGAACTTGATGCAAGGGTCAGGGAGTATCGACGTCGGATAAGGGAAGCAGGAGGAGGCAGTGAGGTAGTGATGGCTGATGGGTTCTCACGTTCCCCTCGGGACAGTCCAGTGGCTGCCATACAATCTGTCAGCGACTCTATCATCATGGTCACTTCAAAGTGAGTGTGTACCATATATGGCCATTAGCGCTTACTTGTGACCACCTATGGGTCAGAAACTAGTGGCCTTAATAGGGAGGTAGTTTATTTGGGTTGGGACAGGGTGGCCTTAATAGGGAAGCAGTCCCATTACGTGGATAGTCACTACAGGGTGATCTGATTACTCTGTTAGCTGAAAGGTGGTCTGGTCTAATTAGACAGGTTTCACTGTGAATAATATACTCCACTAATCATGGGCTGACAAGATGGCTGACTCTGGTTATTTATTTATTTATTTATTATTTGTTTTTTTTATTTGTTTGTTTATTTGTTTGTTTATTTGAGGCCCACGCCCCTTATGGAAGTTCCCCCTATACGCACCCCCATCAGTCAGAGTCCTGAAACCAGCAACCACTCCTCCTCAAACCACACCCCCGAGATCAGCATCCACACATCCTCAAATGCCTCATCCGTTGCATGTCTGCCTGAGGAGGTGAGGAATCACCTAGCCATGCCCACTGATCACTCCTCCCCCAAAGTGAACCGGAAAATATCTCATGAGAGGAACCATTCTGATGGAGGGGGCGTGGCCAGTGCCACGAAGGACAAGGGGCACAAGAGGAATCTATCGGACTCCCAAACTATCAAAGAAGGAAAAAGGACACCTCCTCCCTCTACGGAATTAGCATTGCCTGTTCAGGTACTTAGAAAAATAAGAGGGATAGAAAAATTTCAGCTAAAAATGTGACAGTCGAGGGTAGAAATCAAACTTTATTCACGTTTTAGTCAAAGTTTACTTTTGTCATGACTGATGCTTTATAATAAAATTTTCTGCCTTCCGAATTTTTTTTCAAAAGTAGAAAGCTTTGATTTCTACCCTCGACTGTCACAAGTAACAAAAGTAATTAACATGAAAATTGTATGATTCATTGTAATTTCAGAATTCTGGGAGTACCACTTCTAATTTATGCGTGCCTGAGACCGACTTACAAAGTACCACTCCCAGTTTTGCCTCTAGCAGCTCTGTCTCAGGCAAGGACAGCTCCAGTTTCTCCACCTCCCCCCTAGCCAGTGGTGGCACACAGACAGACGGGGAGAGTAGCGGGGCAAGAGGGGGAGTGGTCAAGGAAAAAGAGGAGCATCAGCTTGCCAAGAGAGTGTGAGTGGAGTTGATCATTCTAAATTCTCTGCATTTACAAATAGCATTGAAAAAAATCTGGTTATGGTTGTATACCACAATTAATTGTATGGCTACAAACGTGTTGAAACAAAGTAGGCCTACCAGCTAGGTACAGCTGAATAAGTAACACTCAACACAAAAAAACAGAATGATCTAGAAGTATACAGTAGCTCATGGTCTGAGGTGAAGGTTTAATGGGGTCAAGGTTCAGTTGATTACTACATATGCATATCAATTTTTCTCACAGCTTGGCTGAGGAGCAAGTAGAAGAGGATTCCCATACTGACAATCCAGGTGGCTTCCTAGCAAAGTTCAGAGGTCAGTTTCTTTTCATGTGTACTTTTGTAAAATGCTTCCTTCATCTTCTTCCTTTACAATAATTCTTTTTGCAGACATTCATATTGGTAGAGAGGATGGCCGAGATGACCCTACCAAGTTCTACCTTTTGGACCCCTATACGATCACCACTGGAGTCCCTCCCCCTAAATCATCCGTCCATGGCAATGGGAACTCTGGAGCAGGGAATGGGCCCCATGACCCCCCAGGGGGAAAATCAGCCATCAAGCGATATGGAGGAGTAGGCACAAGGAAAGCAGGATCTGTTACAAGTTTAGATGAAGGTAAAGATCATCACTAATAATTTAGAGTTAAAATGTCACTGTGTGAACCTCACGTTAATGTTTATAAATATAATTATAATGGACATGTACACAGGTAAAGGAGAGAAAAAAGGATCGAAGGATAAAGATCGTAACAGTATTCTCTCTCGTCCTTTCCAAAAACTCCCTCCTCCGTTTGAATTTAATGAGCACCACACGATGCATAGCCATACCACATTACCCATTGCCATCTACGAGAAGGAACCCACCTCCATCATTGCCTATGCGCTGGCCTCTAGGGAATACACCCTCAAACTTGTACAGTTGAAGGACAAGAGTGTGTCCAAGATACAAGTGTTGGTTGGCGGAGGAGGTGGGGTTGGAGGCGTGGTCGAGACTAAGGCATCACAGAGTGCAACACCAAAAGTGCAGTAAGTTGCATCATAACTTTACAGTGATGCTATACAATCTGGAATAGACAATATTGGAGGATTTCTGACTTTCGTTCGTGGGGGATACTTCAATGATGCTGGACATTATCCATTAATTAGTAGAGGTTATCCTCTGTTCACAATTACTAATTGCTGATTTGGACAGTGGAGCTTCAATAATGCTTCTTTGTGTATTTCACTTCACCATTTTTAGGAAACGGCTGATATCTGAACCTGAGAAGCCATCTTCTTCAACTACCAGCTCCTCTAAAGGTTTCTTCAGTGAGCTCAAGAAGAAAGGCAGTGCCATTAACATTTTCTCCGGTCTCACGTCCTCCACCACGGCAGCCCCTTCAGAAATGGTTGACCCCTTTGATCAGTCCTTTGAACCTAGCGTCAAGAAATTGGACAGTTCTTCATCAGGACCCTCCACGAGATCTGGGGAAGGGAGTGGGTCTGATACCTCTACATCTGCAGTCCTTCCTCCTGGAGGTGGCCAGGAAGACACTGACCAAGGGAAATCCAACAGAGCCCACATTGGTTTAGGTCCGTGGGTACATTATAATTTTTAGGACGCACGAGTGATATAATTTTAAGACACATGTGATTATTAGGACGTACATTTATAAGACACGTGATTATTAGGACATACAATTTATAGGACACAGGTGATTATTAAGATATACAATTTGTAAGACATATGTGATTATTAGGACACACAATTTGTAGGACATAGATAATTATTAGGATATGATTTGTAGGACATGATATGTGATTATTATTATTATTGCCCCTACACAGAATTCTCCAATCCTGACAAGACAGCCAACTTCTTCTGTAAGGTGTACTTTGCGGAAGAGTTTCGTCAGCTGAGAGAGAGGATCTTCCCTAGCGGGGAGGAGAGGTTCATACACTCCTTGACCAGGTGTGTCAAGTACGAGGCCAAGGGTGGCAAGTCTCGCTCTGCCTTCTGTAAAGTGGCAGGTAAATTGTATAATAGTTATAACATAGATTAGGCAGCATTTTATCTAAGTATTATAAAAGACTGATAAAGAGCATGCATGCTCAGTATCCTTGTACCAGCACCAGCCAAAGAAACCCTCCTGTGAAGGGCCACTCAGAATAATCATGTTCTGCTTCCAATCTATAGATGACAGATTTATCCTGAAACAGATCAAGTCCATTGAGATTTCAGCTTTTGAAGACTTCGCTCCACGTTACTTGGACTATGTCAACAAGGCTTTGGAAGAAAGAGTAAGTATAAGTGGTTGTGTTGATGATAATCATGTTGTACATGCTATGTAACTCATTTTTAGAGGCCATTAGCCTTGGCTAAGATTCTTGGAGCTTACAGCATTGGGTTCAAGAATTCCAAGACAGGGAACTCCAAGAGAATGGACGTAGTGGTGATGGAAAACCTCCTCTATAATCACAATGTCTCCAGAGTAAGTGTACCCTACCTATACCCTACCTAACTCATCACTCATCCTCCTGCCTGTAGGTTTTTGACTTGAAGGGATCGATGAGGAGCAGATACATTGATCCCAGTAAGGACAGCAGTGGAGATGTGTTGTTGGATGAAAATTACCTCAACAGTGGGTTGTTGTTGTTGTTGTTTTTTGTTTATGATATGATTTTATTTTCTATTTTTCTCTTAGCAATTTGCCATGATCCCGTTTATGTGCACCCTCACTCTAAGTTCGTGCTGATGCAAGCAGTCTTTGCAGACAGCGAGTTTCTAGCACAGAATTCAATCATGGACTACTCCCTCCTTACCTGCATTGACAACACAACAGGACAACTCATCGTGGGCATCATAGGTATGCATAGTACTAAGATATAGATGATGTGCAGCTTGTATGCACAGTACAATTATTATGTAGCTTATAACTACCTTTGGAGGTCACATACTGCAGGTATATACTACAGAGACAGTAACAATGAAAAATCAGAATAATATTAGAAGCCTTTGATGGCATACAGAGTAGCCGTTCAAAAAGATCTATTCGGCTTCTTTCTTCTTTCCTTCTTTCTTTTCTCTTTCTGCTGTACTTATAGATTATGTCCGAACCTTCACTTTTGACAAGCGCCTTGAGATGTACTTGAAGAAGACGTCAGGCAGAGAGCTACCCACCGTCGTGTACCCTGAACTTTACCGCAAACGTTTTTACGAAGCCATGGAGCGATACTTCACAGTGGTGCCTGACAAATGGTCGGGTCTTGGTGCTGACTTCTAATCATCTGCATTACAATAATTATTGTGTAAAATATGATTGTGAAACGTCATCCTCTGGTATTGTATTTATAACAATGTGGTTTTTTAATTGCATTTTAAATGATTTTTTTGAAAATGTCACTGAATTGAAGGCGCCACTTTCCTAGACTGGACCTCTCTTCATGCGCATGATGTCAGATAATGATAATATCATGCATAGCTATTGCAAAACAGTTTATTAGGACCCTCCAAATAATGGACACACTTGGGACCCAACCTTTTGTCCTTTGTTGAGAGGTTGTCCTCTTTTGGAGGTTATTTTGGTGAGGTATTTTTTACTTTTGAGAGATTTCTGAGTATCTTTTATCAGAAGTTCCACTGCATAACTACTTAAGTTTGGCTTCAATAACAATAATTTTAATCTAGCTAAATGGTGCAGTCATTGATAAAAATAAGCCACACAAAAATGTAAGTGTTGTTGGGAGACTCCAAATATAAGGTAATTATCTTGGAAGATATGGATTCGGTTCCAAGGGATGGCTGAGGAAGATGATGAGAACTTGGAGAAGTATGGCTTAGAGCTGAGCTACAATGACTGGCTAACTTCTGACCAGGTATGTGTACTGTTTAAAGTTGATCGGTTGATCGGTTCCATTTTTGAATCTAAATTCTGATTCCCATTCCCTGCATTTCGATTCCAAATATGTATGTTTAACTAGGAAAACTGATATAGAAATGTAATGATCAGCTGGTACATTTCAATATTTACATACATTAGAGACATATGTACTTGATTCTTACACTGGAACCATTTTTGGTGTATTTGCTTTCTTCTTTCTAGCAAACAGACTGTCTGGATCCTTACAAGCACCAGGGCATATCAGTTGTCAATAGCCAACTGGCCACTCTGTACTTACTGTACAAGTGCACTTCAACATATATTTAACATCAGGGCTGGATCTAGGAATTTTGAAATGGGGGGTTGTTGATCACACCTACAACCATGCCTATAGAAATGGGCATGGTTGTGGGTGTATCAACTTTAGTTCTTTATAATTAATAGGCAATTCAATGACATGTACAAGTCTTTATGTTGTATCAACACTGACTGGTCTGATTTAAGTGCAAACCACCAATTATGCAGCAACACTTTAATAATTATCTTAAACATGATTTATGTACTAGCAATGCAAGATTAAAGCATGTTCATTAAATAAAGCAAAAGGGGCCCCTTAACCCCCCCCCCCCCCCCCCCCCCCCTTCCCTCTAGATCTGGCCCTGAACATGTACTGCTCAGCTGCCTTTATTAAGCTCACCTTGCTTCTGCTTCTTATTTACTGGTTTTGGGTTTTGCTACACTTAGCTACATCTGCATGAAACCGTTTCTTTGCAAGTGGCACTCTGAATAATACCCACCCCAAACAATTATGTTAAATGTAACATTTAATGCAAGCACACGCAAGAAAATTTTTCATGGATTTTCGTCTATGAATGGATTATTTATTTGTAAATTTTTTGTGAAAATTTTGATTCTTAGTCGACTAGATAACAATCAAACCTTTCTATGTAGTATTTGTTACTGTACGTGGAAATATGACATTGTATGAAACAGGTAATTGTAATACTCAAAAAAGGTATATACATGTATAAAAAAAAACTGTTCTCTATAGTTAATTAATGCACATACAGAATGTCCATAACTCATTAGAATACTTGAACACGATTGTTATCCCTGTCACACACATATACTACTCCACTGCTATCCACTGCTACACCACGAGGATGATCAAATTCTCCTGGCTCTGACCCATAACGACCAAATAATCTCACAAACTGACCCTTGGAGGTGAATACAGAGATACGATCATTGTTATGTTCACTGACATAGACTATGTCATCTCTGTCAATAGCAATACCGATGGGGTGGTGTAGCTCCCCCAAGCCTTTACCATACTTCCCAAACATCGTGCAGAACTGTCCCTTAGCTGTGAAGACTTGGATGCGATGGTTATTAACATCAGCCACATATACCTTCCCAGTGCTGTCACATGCTATACCACGAACTACATTAAACTGTCCCTTGCCATTGGCATTCTTTCCAAAGGAGCTGGAGAAATTGAGGTCAGAGTTCAGAACCTGAACACGATGGTTCTCACTGTCTGCCACGTACACCTTGTTATTAGTGGGATTGTAGGCAATGTCTGATGGAAAGCAGAACTGTAAAGGCCCTTCACCTCCAGTTCCAACTGCAGAGAGAAACTGGCCATTTGCTGTGAACTTCTGTATGCGATGATTGTAGTAATCTACCACAAGGATATTACCCTCACCATCCACTGCCACCCCCCGAGGTACACAAAACTGTCCCTGACCAGAGCCATTAGTACCAAATGTAAGACGACGTTCCTCACTGCTGAGACTTAAGATAGAAATGCAATGTTTTTGTTCCTCTGAGATCACCACTTCCCCCCTCTGGTTGACAGCCACTCCCCATGGACGTATTAGTCCATCAATACTTTGGATTGGAGTGCCAAGCTCCTCAACTGGCAGCTTTACAGATACAACAAATGGACTTCCTCTGATGTGTGTGTCTTCAACTTTAATGCTTAGCTGGTGTTTCCCCTTGATGGTGGGCTGATAGCTGATCTCGTATTGGTCTCGTCCTTTGTGTTCAAAATTTTCTCTCTCATTAGCGCCTGCTATTTCAGACACCAGTTCACATTTCAATGAATCGATTGCTCTCATACATGGTGCACCACCAAAATCAATAGCTTGCAGTAAGATAGTAGACTTTTCCCCAACCACTGCCACCTCCAAACCCCTACCTGTGGCCAGGAATTTTGATGGATCAGGTGACCCTGGTAAGAATACCTGTCCATAGTTCTGACACTTTACTATCATGTCTTGTGGAGCTGAAAACTTCATATCAGCTTCTTCATTAGGCTTCATTTCATCCGGTTGGAAAGGTGAAGTCAGTTCTTTCACTCGGTTCATTATGTTTGTCTTCATTGTCAGTACTTCTCCCTGACTGTCTGTCTTCAGGCTTTCCCTGACAAAGTCAAGACAGCTGCTCAGCTGTGCCAGGATGGTCTCCACCTGATCCCTCTGGACTGCAAGATCTTTTAACTTTTTCCGAGTTATTTGATGTAACTGGCTGATTAGTTTGGTCTTCCTGACATTGAGAGTTTCCTGGAGTTGTTCGAAAGTGTCATGTATGTTGGCTTCGATAACTTCCCGTTGGTCGGATATCTCCCCACAACGCTTATCCAACACTGCCAGAGCTTCCTTCACAGCCACCAGTTTCTCTTTCATTGGCTCAAGTGATGGTGTAACCTCTCCCTTGTACCTCTCAAATGCCTCATCCAATAGATGGTGATCATGATCATGATGCTTCCCCCCTTTATAGGCACACTTAAAACAGATCAAGTCCTCACATGTCTCGCAGTAAATCTGTCGTTCTGTGCCTTTGTGTTCAAAGCAGTTGGCAATGACCTTCTTTGGATGAATGGGGTGCATCATGTCACTCTTTGCCACCTCTTGACTAGCTGCTGTATCTTTAGCCTTCTTGTGTTGCTCCAAAATCTCCAAGAGGCGGTTGACTTGAAATGCTGACTGAAGGCCTGTCACTCCATTGGCTGGAATGGGTGTTGCCTGACGACAGGTTGGACAAATTAGGGAGAGTAGTCCCTGCTTGTCTCTGACCACGAGTCTCACAAGGCAGTCCCTGCAGTAGATGTGGAAGCACTGGAGTAGTTTAGGGTCTTTGTAGGTCTCAAGACAGATGGCACAATTGAGCTGTTCTTCAAGTTTCTTGATAGTATTTTTAGCCATGACTAACCATTAGACTAACCAGTTAAAAAGATATTTGTGTTTTGCAATGATAAGCCTTATTTGATAAAAGTTGTTAGTTGTGGAATTCCACAAGGTAATGACTAGTGGAACACACAAGTATATGCTTACATTCCAGTTAACCATGTCAACAATCATATGGTAAATGATGAAGCATCAACAATACGAGTGAACAACAAATGGTAAAAAAACAATATGATCGTTGTCATAATCATGCACATAGCTACACAACTTTACATATAGACCATAAGGACAAAGGAATGATTTCTATAGTTATAATGCAGTGCTATCAATTGATGTGCAGAAGGTCCACAACTCATTCAAGTACTTGATGTGTTGATGGTTATAGCTGTCACACACATATACTACTCCACTGCTATCCACTGCTACACCACGAGGATGCTTAAACTCTCCTGGCTCTGACCCATGATGACCAAATAATCTCACAAACTGACCCTTGGAGGTGAATAGCTACAGAGATACGATCATTGTTATATTCACTGACATAGACTATGTCATCTCTGTCAATAGCAATACCACCGGGGTAGTATAGTTCCTCCAAGCCTTCATCATACTTCCCAAACATCATGCAGAACTGTCCCTTAGCTGTGAAGACTTGGATGCGATGGTTGAAAATATCAGCCACATAAACCTTCCCAGTGCTGTTACAGGCTATACCACGAACTACATCAAACTGTCCCTTGCCATTGCCTTTCTTTCCAAAGGAGCTGGAGAAGTTGAGGTCAGAGTTCAGAACCTGAACACGATGGTTATCACTGTCTGCCATGTACACCTTGTTATTAGTGGGATTGTAGTATCAACTGCAGAGAGAAACTGGCCATTTGCTGTGAACTAAATTAACTTAATTAAAACTACAAATATCACACCCAGAGCACATGATTTTCATCTTTGGTTTCACAGTCCATTCCAGCTTTCAAAATGCAAATTGAAGCAATCCATATCGATTCAGAAAATCAGGCTTGCCCCGCAATGCACTGCATTTCTCTAGTAGTAATTAGTTTCCCACAATACTTGATGTAAACTTCTATAGTCTCACATGTACTGGCACATATGATACTAGCACTTCTAGTGTGTGTGTAACAAAATCGTGTAGCTACCAGTAATTACTGTTATTAGTATTTTAAGAGGCAATAATGTATCAAGTTTAAGTCCATTCCAGTAGTCCAGTCCAGTAGTCCAGTCCAGTGAATTCAGTGTTTTATGTGTTTTGCAATTTGATAAATGTTGTTAGTTGTGGAATTCCACAAGGTAATGAATACACTAGTGGACGTGGAACACACATTATTACATCACAGCCTGTCACATGATACTTGTTTTACATTCAGTACAAGTATTCACATAATCCAGTTAACCATGTCACTCAACAATCATAAGGTAAATGATGAAACATCAAAATACAAGTGAAATTCAACATGCAACATATAGTTAAGGATTACAGCTATGTATGTGTACAAAGGACTAAATGCAGTGCTATCAATTGATGTGCAGAAGATCCACAACTCATTCAAATACTTGAACACGATTGTTATCCCTGTCACACACATATACTACTCCACTGCTATCCACTGCTACACCACGAGGATGATCAAACTCTCCTGACTCTGACCCACGATGACCAAATAATCTCACAAACTTACCCTTGGAGGTGAATACAGAGATAAGATTATTACTCTTGCCGTACTCTATGAGTCATTTACTAGTTCCCCTCTACCAGAAATCAGGACTTGAACATGCATTCCCATCTTCAGTAAGAACTTTTACCTCAGCAGATAGAAACCCTGCATAGGTGCACTTCGTATGCACATGAGTGATAGACAAAAAAAATTTTTTTGCACAAATGGAAATATTGTTATACATATATATGAAACAGATAATGATAACATAATGTAATACTTCAAAAGGTACATAATTATTGTGTTCAAAGGACTGTTTTTCATAATTATTATGAGCAGTGCTATCAATTGATGCACAGAAGGTACACAATTAGAATACTTGAACACGATTATTAAACCTGTCACACACATATACTACTCCACTGCTATCCACTGCTACACCACGAGGATGCTTAAACTCTGACCCAAATAATCTCACAAATTGACCCTTGGAGGTGAATTTAGAGATACGATTATTACTCTTTTCACAGACATAGACTATATCATCTCTGTCAATAGCAATACCACAGGGGTGATATAGTGCCCCCAAGTCTGTACCAAACTTCCCAAACATCTTGCAGAACTGTCCCTTAGCTGTGAAGACTTGGATGCGATGGTTACCAATATCAGCCACATATACCTTCCCAGTGCTGTCACAGGCTATACCACGAACTACATTAAACTGTCCCTTGCCATTGCCTTTCTTTCCAAAGGAGCTGGAGAAGTTGAGGTCAGAGTTCAGAACCTGAACACGATGGTTCTCACTGTCTGCCACGTACACCTTGTTATTAGTGGGATTGTAGGCAATTTCTGTTGGAAAGCAGAACTGTAAAGGTCCTTTGCCTTTAGTACCAACTGCAGAGAGAAACTGGCCATTTGCTGTGAACTTCTGTATGCGATGATTGTCACAATCTGCCACAAGGATATTACCTTCACCATCCACTGCCACCCCCCGAGGTACACAAAACTGTCCCTGACCAGAACCATAAGTACCAAATGTAAGAAATTTCTCGCCGCTGGGACTAAGGATAGAAATCCAATGTTTTTCATCTTCTGAGATCACCACCTCCCCCCTCTGGTTGACAGCCACTCCCCATGGATGTATTAGTCCGTCAATACTTTGGATTAGAGTGCCAAGCTCATCAACTGGCAACTTCACAGATACAGCAAACGGACTCCCTCTGATGTGTGTGCCTGCAACTTTAATGCTTAGCTGGTGCTTCCCCTTGATGGTGGGCTGGTAGCTGATCTCATATTGGTCTCGTCCTTTATGTTTGATATTTCCTCTCTCTGTAGCACCTGTTATTTCAGACACTAGTTCACATTTCAATGAATCGATTGCTCTCATACATGGTTCACCATTAAAGTTTATAGCTTGCAGTAAGATAGTAGACTTCTCCCCAATCACTGCCATCTCCAAACCCCTACCTGTGGCCTGGCATTTTGATGGATTAGGTGACCCTGCTAAGAATACCTGTCCATAGTTCTGACACTTCGCTCTCATGTCTTGAGGTGCTGAAAACTTTATATCAGCTTCTTCATTAGGCTTCAATACATCTGGTTGGAAAGGTGAGGTCAGTTCCTTCACTTGGTTCATTATGTTTGACTTCATCATCAGCACTTCTCCCTGACTGTCTGTCTTCAGGCTCTCTCTGATAAAGTCAAGACAGCTGCTCAGCTGTGCCAGGATGGTCTCCATCTGGTCCCTCTGGACTGCAAGATCATTTAACTTTCTCTGAGTGATTTGATGTAACTGGCCAATAAGCTTGGTCTTCCTGACGTTGAGGGTTTCCTGAAGTTGTTCAAAGGTGTCGTGTATGTTGGCTTTGATAACTTTCTGTTGGTCGGATATCTCCCCACAACGCTTATCCAACACTGCCAGTGCTTCCTTGACAGCCACCAGTTTCCCTTCCATCGGCTGGAGTGATGGTGCAACCTCTCCCCTGTACCTCTGAAATGCCTCATCCAATAGATGGTGATTGTGATCATGATGCTTTCCTCCCTTAATAGCACACTTAAAACAGATCAGGTCCTCACACGTCTCACAGTAAAGCTGTCGTTCTGTACCTTTGTGTTCAAAGCAGTTAGCAATGACCTTCTTTGGATGAATGGGGTGTGTCATGTTGCTCTTCATCACTTTCTGACTGGCTGCTGTATCTTCAGCCTTCTTGTGTTGTTCCAAGATCTCCAAGAGGTGGTTGACTTGAAATACTGACTGGAGGCCTGTCACTCCATTGGCTGGAATGGGTGTTGCCTGACGACAGGTTGGACAAATTAGGGAGAGTAGTCCCTGCTTGTCTCTGACCACAAGCTTCACGAGGCAGTCCCTGCAGTAGATGTGGAAGCACTGGAGTAGTTTAGGGTCTTTGTAGGTCTCAAGACAGATGGCACAATTGAGCTGTTCTTCAAGTTTCTTGATGGTACTTTCAGCCATAACTAACCATTAGGCTAACAAAAAGAAGCTAAGGGCTGTTTTATGTGTGTTGCAATGATGAGCCTTATTCGGTAAAAGTTTTAATTGTGGAATTCCACAAGGTAATGACTAGTGGATATGCCCATTACATCATCCCTATGGATAGCTTGTGGACAGGATTTTCTTGAGAGAGGGGACAAAATGTGAAAACAATGATATAGCTACATGTTATACTAAGTCCCTCTCACATGACACTCACTTGTTTTTACATTCGGTAATATGCAGCAAACTTAAATCCTGTTAACCATGTAACTTAACGATCATATGGAAAGATAAAAAAAAAAAAAAACAACAACAGTGAAATCCAATATATTGGTCATAAAAATTTTGATAGGATCATTGCCATGATCACACACATATACAACTCCATTGCTATCTCCACATACACCATAAGGATGATCTACATTACATAACTCACCCATGCTAGAATTACCAGACACTTTCCCTCCCCCACTCCAAAGAAAAAGGAGGTATTGCCAGATTACTCCAAGGGTCAGTTTATTACATCATTTGACCAATATGGGGAAGGACCAGGACAGTTTAGCTATTTACATGTTTAGCTATTTACATATTTGCATATTGATGAGTGAGGCTTACTGCTAGTCCACATAGTCTGACATGTCAAATCCCAGCTTTGAAAATGATGCCCATAGGACAACTTAGATCACTCTGACCCGCCATCTGGATCTGGAATACATGGGTTATTATTAAGAAGATGCACCAATTTGATTGGGCCGCTGTCCTGGTAGCATTGACACAACTCGCCCACGCTAAAGTTACCAGACCCTTTCCTTCCCTACACCCAGAAAAAGGGTAAAGGGTCAGCGCTGCCAGACTACCCTTGGAGGTGAATACAGACACATGATCATTAATATAGCCTCACTGACATACACAACATCATTAGTGTCAATGGCAATGCACCAAGGATGTTTTAGTTCTCTTCTACCAACACCATATTTCCCAAGCATCCTACAGAATTGCCCTTCAGTTGTGAAGACTTAGATTAGATGTGATGGTTACATGTATAGGCTACATACACGTTTCCAGAGGCTATAAACATTTAAATTTAACATTTAAAGCAAATGCACACGAGTGATACACAAATGGAAATATAGTTTTATATATGAAACAGGTAATGATACTCAAGAAAGGTATATATATGCATGTGTACAAAGGACTGATTTCTATAGTTATAAAACAGTGCTATCAATTGATGCAACACGTTAGAATAATTGAACACGATTATTAGACCTGTCACACACATATAGCTAGCTACTACTCCACTGCTATCCACTGCTACACCACGAGGAGACTTAAACTCTCCTGGCTCTGACCCATGATGACCAAATAATCTCACAAACTGACCCTTGGAGGTGAATACAGAGATACGATTATTGTTAGTTTCACTGACATAGACTAAGTCATCTCTGTCAATAGCAATACCACTGGGGTAGTATAGTTCCCCCAAGCCTTTACCATACTTCCCAAACATCATGCAGAACTGTCCCTTAGCTGTGAAGACTTGGACGCGATGGTTACCAATATCAGTCACATATACCTTCCCAGTGCTGTCACAGGCTATACCATGAACTACATCAAACTGTCCCTTGCCATTGCCTTTCTTTCCAAAGGAGCTGGAGAAGTTGAGGTCAGAGTTGAGAACCTGAACACGATGGTTATCACTGTCTGCCATGTACACCTTGTTATTAGTGGATTGTAGGCAATGTCTGATGGATAGCAGAACTGCCATCACCTCCAGCGCCGACTGTAGAGAGAAACTGGCCATTTGCTGTGAACTTCTGTATGCGATGATTGTTACTATCCGCCACTAGGATATTGCCCTCACCATCCACTGCCACTCCCCGAGGTATAAGAAACTGTCCCTGACCAGAGCCACGAGTACCAAATGTAAGAAATTTCTCACCGCTGGGAATAAAGATAGAAATGCAATGTTTTTCATCCTCTGAGATCACCACCTCCCCCCTCTGCACTCCCCATGGACATATTAATCCATCAAAACTTTGGATTGGAGTGCCAAGCTCCTCAACTGGCAACTTTACTGATACAACAAATGGACTTCCTCTAATGTGTGTGTTTTTAACTTCAATGCTTAGCTGGTGCTTCCCCTTGATGGTGGGCTGGTAGCTGATCTCATATTGGTCTCGTCCTTTGTGTTCAACATTTCCTCTCTCATTAGCACCTGTTATTTCAGACACTAGTTCACATTTCAATGAATTGATTGCTGTCATACATGGTTCACCATAGATTGCAGGAAGGCAGTAGACTTCTCTCCAACCATTGCTGCCTCCAAACCCCTGACTTCATCATCAGTACTTCTCCCTGACTGTTTGTCTTCAGGCTCTCCCTAACAAAGTCAAGACAGCTGTTCAGCTGTGTCAGGATGGTCTCCATCTGGTCCGTCTGGACTGCAAGGCTTTCAACTTTCTCTGAGTGATTCGATGTAACTGGCTGATTAGCTTGGTCTTCCTGACGTTGAGCATTTCCTGGAGTTGTTCGAAACTGGCCAATTAGCTTGGTCTTCCTCACGTTGAGGGTTTCCTGGAGTTGTTCGAAAGTGTCGTGTATGTCGGCTTCGATAACTTCTCGTTGGTCAGATATCTCTCCACAACGCTTATCCAACACTGCTAATGCTTCCTTGACAGCCACCAGTTTCCCTTCCATCAGCTTAAGTGATGGTACAACTTCTCCCTTGTACCTAGGGCGCAAGCCATAGGAAGTCATGAGAAGTCACATGATTATTGTATGGTGTATGTATGGTGGTACATGAGTATAGGGATATCCTGTTTGTGCATGAGGGAAGTGAAGTGTAATGATAACACCATCCCAAAGACAGCGCACCTTAAACAAATTGTGGTAACCGAGTCGCACGGCTAGTGATAACTTTTTATTGAACTCAACAATGACACACAAACTATAACTACAGCTTATAATTTATACTACAACATAAGGAAGTGACACAAAACCACAAGTGCATGCATGCCTTAATTAGTGATTAAAATAAGTTATTAGTCAGTTATCACACAAATCAAACACTTAATCAGAATCAGAATCATTACAGAAATACACATGTCCAGTCATATTATTCTTTACTTCATTATACCTTGCCCACGTAAGAGGTTTTCCACCAGGAATAACAGCATCAGGATGATAACTAAAATATTTAGCTTCACCATTCTTTTCCAACTCCTTCAATACTGCATTATGAAGAGCAGTTTTAAGCTCCTTTTCCTTCTTTGCAATCACACTGCCGTTCTGTCCCAAATATTCAGCCATGTTTAACACAATCACATGATTCTTGTTTACAAACAAGGAAGTTACACACATTCCAAACAAAGACTACCAACACTCAAGATGAATGAAACAGGAGACCAAAACCTTCAAGGATCAGGAGGACCTAACATCCTAACTCAAGAACCACGAATCCACACTACTGGAGACCTCGCGCAACACACCCAAGACTTCCAACTATACTTTGATGAGCTATGGCCATTTGAAATAGGACAATCAGCAATACAAAGACAAGTATTCTTCACTATGTCTACATTCCAATCTTCTTATCCAGAAATTGCTCTTTGGCAAACATACAAACTAAACTCAATCAAAATGGTGGCCAACTATCCAAGATATCGAAGCTGGAGCAGATCCAGGTGATGATAACCTAACAGTATTCAGCATAGCTCCATATAGCAGAGATCCTCTCAAGTTTGGAACACAAACATTAACTCCACTTGATATAAGACTAT
Source organism: Crambe crambe (assembly GCA_963924555.1). Taxonomy (NCBI): domain Eukaryota; kingdom Metazoa; phylum Porifera; class Demospongiae; order Poecilosclerida; family Crambeidae; genus Crambe; species Crambe crambe. The sequence continues at coordinate 1,642,112 of OZ004586.1, read as the reverse complement.
TACCAGGACCAGTAAGCAAGTTCTTCACTAAAAGTGCAGTTAACTTCATTGCCAGAGAACAACCAGCTCAAATTATTGCTTGAAAAAACAATAAACCCCTTTATAAAATTCCTACAACCAATGAAATAGGAGGAGTTCCTACCAGCCCAGCTGTTACATATTCTGAAGGATGGGTAGACATTACACACGTAACAACATCATCAACACAATGGTATTGCTTCATATGGAACTTTGATAATGCCACAGCTGCCACTTCAGAAGAAGTCCCTGCCATTGAACTCAATTATGGGCTACAAGTAAACGTGTCTTTTCAAGGACTCAAATGGGGTACTACTGGCATACTCCAAAATCCACCATTAAAACCAGGTGATCCTTTATCTGGACAAATAATCAAAGGATACGGTCTGAAATCCCTCGTCTAATAGATGGTGATCATGATCATGATGCTTTCCTCCCTTAATAGCACACTTAAAAACAGATCAGGTCCTCACATGTCTTGCAGTAAAGCTGTCGTTCTGTGCCTTTGTGTTCAAAGCAATTGGCAATGACCTTCTTTGGAAGAATGGGGTATGTCATGTCACTTTTCGCCACCTCCTGACTGGTTGCTGTATCTTTAGCCTTCTTGTGTTGTTCCAAGATCTCCAAGAGGTGGTTGACTTGAAATGCTGACTGGAGGCCTGTCACTCCATTGGCTGGAATGGGTGTTGCCTGACGACAGGTTGGGCAAGTTAGGGAGAGTTGTCCCTGCTGATCTGTGACCACAAGCTTCACGAGGCAGTCCCTGCAGTAGATGTGGAAGCACTGGAGTAGTTTAGGGTTTTATTTATTTATTTATTTTTTTTATTGCTTTACAGAATTATTGCTCAAAGTAACATTTTTATAGGTCTCAAGACAGATGGCACAATTGAGCTGTTCTTCTGGTACTTTCAGCCATGACTAACAAACAGTATGTGGACTAATCAGAAGCTGTAACTTTTCAAGGGCTGTTGTATATGTGTCGCGATAATAGCCTTGGGAATTCCACAAGGATATTTGATATGTTAGCTACTCGTGTGTAAAGAATTAGAGACTATTAAAAAAAATGTGATGTTATAATGGTGAAATGCCATACCTCGGAGTGCCGCGCCGAGGCACGGCGACTAGATGGTACGTATTAATAGCGCGCGCAATGATGCGCGGTGATGCGTATCGAGCGCGTGCATTATTAGCACATAATTATGCTAGCTCTCTAGCTAAAGCCAACACAATTTCAACCTCTGCTAAAGACAGACAGGCTCAGGCTCAGGCTCAGGCTCAGGCTCGCAGTCACTACGCAGTAATGCTACACCGTGTGAAGAGAGTGCTGATGCTTCTTGGCCGTCTTTGCCAACAAATCAAGCCCATGCAGAGAACTGACTAAAAGACAGCAATGAACAATAATGTACACCAACTAGGTGATCGTTTGACGTGCCAAAGAGAGTCATGTTGAAGGAGAATCTACCAGTACACCAAGCTATGCGTGAGAATCATTCAAAACGGCAGTTTGAAAGCATTGAACAGCAAGAATACTAGCTGTGTAAATACCAACCTTACTACAATAAGCCATGTTGCTCAGTGTACATTATTTAGAAAGTTTAACAATAATAAAGGTTGCACTGAAGTCGTGCCGAGGCATCCTAGTCTTTTTAAAAGACTAACTTGTTAACATTATAATATGTGATAGTACTTTAGAAAAGGGGTCTTAAGGAGCAAAGATCCAATACGGAGTTATTGGTATCATTCTAAAGCTTTTAATTTACATGGTTTTTAAATCAAATTTATATTTTTGTTCCCCCCCCCCCCCCCCCCTTCTCAAGTACTATCATGTCATACCCCAGGTTTCCTATCGCACATTTATTATAATTATGATATCATTATTGCATAAAAAAGTGACTGAAAAAAAACAAAACTTCTTGTGATGATGCATATGCTAATAGTTAAAATTACTGGTGCAGTCAAAAGACTTGGACACGATTGTTGCCGATATCACACACATACACCACTCCACTGCTATCAACAGCCACACCATGAGGATACTTAAACTCTCCTGGTCCTTCTCCCAAACTACCAAGGGATGTAATAAACTGACCCTCTGAGGTGAACACAGAAACTCTGTGGTTGTTAATCTCGCTGACATACACTATGTCATCAGTGTCGATAGCAACGTTACAAGGAGAGTTCAATTCCGCTGTACCACTACCGCTCTTCCCAAACATTCTATGAAATTTCCCGTTTGCTGTGAAGACCTGGATACGATTGTTACCAGTATCAGTTATATACACCTTTCCAATGCTATCACAAGCTATGCCATGGAGATACTTAAAATGACCCTTGCCACTTCCTTCTTTTCCAAAAGTGCTGAAGAAGCTGAGGTCAGAGTTCAGAACTTGAACGCGATGGTTGTCTTTGTCTGTCACGTACAGCTTGTTATTGCAAGCGTTAAATGCAACATCTGATGGAAAGCTGAATTGCAGAGATCTTTTACCTTTGGTACCAACTGCAGAGAGAAACTGGCCATTTGCTGTGAACTTCTGTATGCGATGATTACCAGCGTCTGCCACAAGGATATTACCTGCACCATCCACTGCCACCCCCTGAGGCATATTGAAATGTCCCTGACTAGAGCCATGGCTACCAAATGTAGATAATTTCTCACTATTGGGACGAAATATAGAGACGCAATCCTTCTCTTCTTCAGTAACCACTACCTCCCCTCTCTGGTCGTTGACTGCGACTCCCCTTGGGTACTTTGCTTCACTGATGGTCAGGATTGGATTACCAAGCTTCTCAACTGGCAGCTTTGCTACTATGGTGAATGGACTCCCTTTGATGTGTGTATCCTCAAATTTAATAGATAGTTGGTGCTTCCCCTTGATGGTGGGCTGATAGCCGATCTTATATTGGTTTTCATCCCGTCCTTCACACTTGAAATTGCTTACATCAGTGACACCTGTGATCTCAGACTTTAACTTACACCAGAGTGAATTGATTGCTTCCATGCTTGGTTCACCCTTGAAGTTCATAGCTTGCAAGACTATGGTAGATTTTTCTCCAACCACTGCACTCTCTAATCCTTTGCCTATTGCCTGGAATTTTGATGGATCGGGTGATTCGGAAGAGGATATTTTCCCATAGTTGTAACACCTAGCAATCATATCTTCTGATGCTAAGAACTCCATATTGGGTTCTTCCAGTGAATCTGGTTGGAAAGGTGAGGTTAGTTCCTTCACTTGCTTCTTTATGTTTGATTTTAATGCTAACACTTCTTCCTGACCGTCTGTCTTCAGGCTCTCCCTGACAAAGTCAAGACAACTGCTCAGTTGTGCCAGGATGGTCTCCATCTGGTCTCTTTGAACTGCAAGGTCTTTCAACTCTCTCTGAGTGATTTCATGCACCTGGCTGATCAACTCGGTCTTCCTGATGTTGAGGGTTTCCTGGAGTCGGTCGAAAGTAGTGTATATATTAGACTTAACAGCTTCCTGGTGATTATTAATCTTCTCACAATGCTCATCCAGTGACGACAGTGCTTCCTTGACAGCTTCCAGTTTTCCCTCCATTGACTCAAGTGATGGTGCAACCTCTTCCTTGTATTTTTCAAATGCCTCATCTAGTATATAGTGTTCATGATTGTGATGCTTTCCTCCTTTGATGGCACATTTTAGACAAATTAGGCCTTCACATGTCTCACAGTAAAGCTCTTGTTCTGTTCCTGTGTGCTCCAAGCATTTAGCAATGATCTTCTTTGGAGGAATGGGGGGTGCTTCCTCGTCACTTTCCACCACCCCCTGACTGGCTGTCGTATCTATAGCCTTCTTGTGTTGTTCCAAGATCTCCAAGAGATGGTTGATTCGAAATGCTGACTGGAGGCCTGTCACTCCACTGGATGGGATGGGTGTTGTCTGGCGACAAGTTGGGCAAGTTAGGGAGAATTGTCCCTGCTGGTCTCTGACCACAAGCTTCACAAGGCATTGCCTGCAGTAGATGTGGAAGCACTGGAGTAGTTTAGGGTCTTTATAGGTCTCAAGACAGATGGCACAATTGAGCTGTTCTTCAAGTTTCTTGATAGTATTTTCAGCCATAGTTTCTTGACAAGCTACTGGTCACTTTTCTCTTCGGGTAGTAGTTAGCTATGATAACAAGTTGTTTACCACAACTATTTATAATCGAAAATTCCCAATTAAAATTATTATCCCAATAATCTCAGTGTTATTAATAACGATCAATGTCACAACCACACACACACACACCTTGAACCTTGAACCTTGAAGCTACCCATAATATAAATCATGATAGCAGTGCCCTTTGGAAATGGATCCATGGGCAATTGGCGAGACCACTCTTTTAGGTCATACAATATCTACGTAGTATGTCTGGTCAAGTCACTTTGGCATCGGAAACTTCTCCCACAAGCACACACAAATACTCTTTCTCAACACTCTCTGTTAGCTGCACACGTATTCTTCTTTCTACAGGAAGCCACCTCATTAACCCCCGCCCTACAGCATTCAAACCATTTCTTCCTGTCCTGACACAGCTTGTACCATTCCTCTTTCGCTCCCAAGGCTTGTAAATCAACTGTGGCTACATCTCTCCACCTTCGCTTCATGCCATGACATGGTCTTCTCTTCCTTAACTCCCCAAACAGCATCTTTTTCGGCAATCTTTCATCATCCATACGTCCAAGATGTCCTAACCATGTCAGCCATCTATCCATGATCAAGTCTGGGATAGACCATTCCATGCCAAATTTGTTTGCAAGATGCTTGGAAGTCAATCGTTCTTGCCATTGCTGGTATTTAGTGACACCTAATATAGTTCTCACACATCTGTTGTGGAAGGATGACAGGAGTCTCACATGCCCAGCCTTCAAAGTCCACATTTCGGCTCCATAAAACAGCACTGCCAATATCACTGCTTCATATACTGCTCTCTTGGTGTCCACTGACAGAACCGGATTACTAAAAATTGGCACTCTCAAACATCCAAAAGCTCTGGATGCCTTAGCAATTCTACCCTTAATATCGTCCATGACATCCCCATAGCGTACATCCCTGTCTAAGTCCATTTCTCACTTCAAAACTAGAAGATACCAAGGCACACACACATACACACACACACACACACACACACACACACACACTATCCCACGAGGCCATTTAAATTCTCCCCGACTTGGCTAAATGATATCACAAACAGAGTGAGATGTTATTATCAACATACATGACGTCAATCCTCCCAACTCCTCAGCTGTGATGATTATTTACCGTACTCCTTTGACAAGATAGAGCTGAGATAAGTGAAACTATCCACCATCTGTATCACATCTTCTTCCACTTGTACAGGGGACACATCCCTATCATCCAACCCTTCTCCCAATGCCATCCCTTTTGTCTTCTCTGAACTCACTGTCAGACCCCAAGCCCTGGCCTCTTTCACAAACTTCACTGCTACCGACTCTAACTTATCTCTGGATCCAGCATATATTGCCACATCATCAGCAAACTGTGACTCTGTCACCCGTACCACATCCAATCTTGATTTTTCTGTCCTATCCCCCACTAACTTCCTCCCGTGCCGAGATAAGACATCAACCCCAGCCTCCACACAGCCATCATGCCAGCTTGCCACTACAGCACCAAAGTAGATGTTAAACAAGGTGGGAGCTTAGCTAGAGCTTTGCACTCCATAAGTCAACTAATAGCTAACAATAATAATACCTAGCAAATGATAATTGGATTGATACGTAACTACCTGAACAGTCACTATTGATACTCATATGTCATAAATATACACACCCATGCCATGCCTTTGCATAGCTGAAGACACATAATAGTACACTTGTATGCGATTGTTGTAACTGTCACAGACATACACCACTCCATTGCCATCCACTGCTATGCCGCGAGGATAATTAAACTCCCCTTGTCCTTCTCCCACTCGACCAAATGATGTGATGAATTGACCTTCAGAGGTGAACACGCAGACACGATGATTTCTGAAGTCACAGATGTATACGACATCACCGTCAATAGCAATACCCTTGGGATGATTCAGTTTTCCCTTACCGGAACCGTGCTTCCCAAACATCTTCAAGAACTGCCCTTCAGCTGTGAAGACTTGGATGCGATCATTGCTAGAGTCAGCAACATACACTTTACCAGTGTTATCACAGGCTATGCCATGTAAGTAACTGAATTGACCCTTGCCACTGCCTTCCTTCCCAAAGGAGTTGGAAAAGGTGAGGTCAGAGTTCAAAACTTGAACACGATGGTTATCACTGTCTGCCACATACAGTTTCTGATTGTGAGCATTAAATGCAATGTCCGATGGAAAATTGAATTGCAGCGATCCTTTGCCTCGTGTACCAGCTGCAGAAACAAACAAACCATTCCCTGCAAACATCTGTATACGATGATTGAAAGTATCAGCTACCAGGATATTACCCTCACCATCCACTGCCACTCCCCAAGGTGTGTCAAATTTTCCCTGACCAGAACCATGGATGCCAAATTTTCTTATAAGTATGTGGCTAGAGGGCTTGAAGATGGAAACGCAGTGTCTGTTTAGTTCTGTGACCACCACTTCACCTCTCATGTCAACTGCCACTCCACTTGGAGACTTGACTCCACTTATGCTTGTAACTAAATTACCAATGGTTTCAACTGGAAGCTTTGCTACTACAGGGAATGGACTTCCTTTGGTGTGTGTATCCTCAACTTTGATACTTAGCTTTTGCTTCCCCTTGATGGTGGGCTGGTAGCTGATCTCATATTGGTTCCATCGTTTCTGCTCCTTTTTGGTGGTGCCTGTCAACGGTATTAGTTCGCATTGTAATGAGTTTACTAATTCTCCTTTTAAATCTACGACTTGTCCTGTGTCCTGGGATTTTGGATTGGGGGATTCTACTAAAGATACTTGTCCATAGTTCTGACATTTTGTAATCACATCTTGTGATACTGAAAATTTCATATCAGCTTCTTCATTAGGCTTCAGTACTTCCAGTTGGAAAGGTGAAGTCAGTTCTTTCACTTGGTTCATTATGTTTGTCTTCATCATCAGTACTTCTCCCTGACTGTCTGTTTTCAGGCTCTCCCCAACAAAGTCAAGACAGCTGCTCAGCTGTGCCAGGATGGTCTCCATCTGGTCCCTTTGGACTGCAAGTTCTTTCAACTTTCTCTGAGTGATTTCATGTAACTGACCGATTAGCCGAGTTTTTCTGACATAGAGCGTTTCCTGGAGTCTTTCAAAAGTGTCATGCATGTCAGCTTCGATAGCTTCCCGTTGGTCAGATATCTCCTCACAGCGCTTATCCAACATTGCCAGTGCTTCCTTGACAGCCACCAGTTTCCTCTCCATCAGCTCAAGTGATGGTGTAACCTCTCCCTTGTACCTCTCAAATGCCTCGTCTAATAGATGGTGATCGTGCTCATGATGCTTCCCCCCTTTATAGGCACACTTAAAACAGATCAAACACTTGCATGATTTACAATAAAGCTGTTGTTCTGTGTCTTGATGTTCAAAGCAGTTAATAATGCCTTTCTTTGCAGAACTGACATCACCCTTGACCACTTCCTGACTGGTTTTAATTACCATATTATGCTGCTCCAATATTTCCAAGAGGTGGTTGACTTGAAATGCTGACTGAAGGCCTGTCACTCCATTGGCTGGAATGGATGTTGCCTGATGACAGGTTGGGCAAGTTAGGGAGAGTTGACCCTGCTGGTCCCTGACTACAAGTCTCACGAGGCAGTCTCTGCAAAAGGCATGGAAGCACTGGAGTAGTTTAGGGTCTTTATAGGTCTCAAGACAGATGGCACAATTGAGCTGTTCCTTTAGTTTCTCGATGGTATTTTCAGCCATGCAGTCTAATCGCCAGTGGACGTAATTAATTACCACGTATTAGTGATGACGTCATAAATTGTAGTCGAAAAACAGAAACTGTGCGGGTGTTTTGTATGGACTGTAACTGCCTCTTAGAAGCCGAAGAAGCAATATGGAGAGCACTTTCGGCTAAAGATGAAACCTAGGTAAGTATTACTGCACAGTAAACATTGTTGCAAGCTATAAACAGGCAGAAAATTCAGCTATATATTGCCTCTGTTGCTTGGCTAGTTTCATCACGTCATAGTGTTTCTTGCTAGAATTTTCGTTCCTAGCAGTGGACACTTCAGATTCTAGCTGGATCCTGTGCTGTAATGCTTGTATAATATACAGTAGCAATTTTGTGGATGTAAGTATTGTAAAATGCAAATGTCACACCCATTCATCCTGTCTTTCATTTAGTTCATGTTCTTCATCACTCTCTACATTATCTCCTATCAATTCTTCATTCTCCTTCTAAAGTCCATCAATGTTTACAGCTCCATCACTGCTTCAGGATGATTGAGACTGTTATCATGGTAGCTATTTAAACAGTTGACACATTTGCATCCTGGTCCACATTTGTATGCTTGTCAATTTTTAGCCACACCCATTGAAAATAAAATCCAACCTCTCCTGAACTCTTGCCATGTTTTCAGGAACGTCTAAGACACTTTGGACTTTTCCATCCAACCATTTCCAGCTATACAGGTAAATGTATGTGTGTCAATGAGCTAGAAATCGAATCTTAATTACATTTCTCAAACAGCTAACTTACCAATGTCATTGGAAGTTGCATGATGCCACATCTATAATACCACAGGGAGTGATTCCAGTGGAGCTTTAGAGCTTTGGTAGAGGGCATGATCATGTCTGCTCGCACCCACACTGTTCTCCTGATGATAGTGCAAGTCATGGAGAGACTCTGATTTCATTGAATAAAAGAGGGTGACTGGTGAAGATTGCTGAAATCATGATGAATGTACTCTAAAATATCCACAGCCAACAAGTCGGAGGGAAGGGGAGGCAGGATCTGCTGTCACTTGTCCTAGTGAACCACACAGTGTTTCATTATTGATGAAGGAGAAAAATGATAGAATGTAGAGAGAAAACTGGTATTCCCGATCCCATGAAAAAGGAGTACAGACATAAAGTGTGGTAGTAGCTCTTCTGGGATAGAGTTAAAAGAGAGATAAGGGCATTCTGATTCAGGAACCTATAGCATCTTTAGTGTAACTCTTGCTCAATTGGATGAAAATCTTACTCCCAGGAAACATAATAGTATCAAACGTATGTGATACACATCTGTACCTATCAAGCAACTTTATCTGGGGTTGGCCTGGGGTATTAAAAGATTGGTGGTGCTGTATGTCAGTTTTTTACAGTTCTGAATACAACAAATTATTTCTGTTCGTAGCTACCTGCTTGGTTGGGCAGCCATCAAGGATGGAAATTTTTAATGTTAGCTATAAAGGGTTTTCCTTTCGATTTGTTTCATGGAAGCCTGGCAGAGGTATCCGTGTCTGAAAGTGTCCCATGATGATTAATAGTCAATCAATATTTTTAAGTGTGTATCTGAATGATCACTGCTTACAGAGTGACATGGTCCATGGGCAAGGGTTGTCATTGCTATAGTGTGTGTATAGCTATAGTAAAAGATTTGGATGGACTACTGCTAGCTAATAGCTAATACCAACACACCATTCTTATTCAGTAGGCCATTGTATATTCAATGAACAGTATAGCTTCAAGCTATGAGCAGCATTCAAAGGCTCTATAAAGCAAAGGCTGTATTACAGACATGCACTAATGGACAGTTAATTTTATTACGCATAACATGCCACTTATAATAGGAGGAGCTCTACATACCTTCGAAGTAGTGGCAGGAAGTGTGAAATACAAATGTCACAGCCCACAACACGATTGATTATCACAACATCAAAGACCACAAAAATGTAGCAGCTGCTTCGCACGTGCAGCTGCATTTGCTACTAAAATTATAGTGGAGTTAGTACCGTGCAAGGTGCAGCTACAGGCAGCTTTATGCCTTCTGTAAAGGGAAAATCTCGGCACTACAACCATAGATACTATAAACTACGTGTACGGGATTGGAAACGGCACATTAACCCGTTGAATCCGTGTCCGAGGGCGTGGCCTTGCCTAACTCTTTATCATCCGCGAGCAACGTAACGCGGGAGATTGCCGGTGCTACTGATCTCTGTGATCCTCTGAGTTACCTATGGCCTCTTGCATTCCACAAGTTAAAGGTTAGCTGACAACTTATTATTGTATAAAAAAGGAGGGAGAAAAATGAAAATTAGGTAGTTAGGTGATATTTAAGTTAGAGGCTACTTCATATCTGCAGATAGTTGTGTGGAAGCTATAAAAGCTGCTTGCCATAATATGAGCATGGATGCAGATTATGATACCTCCGTGGATAATTGTAAGATTGTAATTGACATGGCTACAAAGTTATACGAGCTATACCAGCAACCCAATTCCATTATTACTGAGTTCAGTAAATGGCTTCTAGATTCTATCTCAAAAATCATTACAAAAGGTATAGAAAATTTTCAAGTATTAAGGAAAAATTATGGATTGAGTTTCACTCACTCCGGAGTTCATCTTCATTTATTGATAAGTGGGTGAAATTCCTCACTGATTGTGGCATAACCATTGAGCCCAGCAACTTACTCTGAATTTATTCACCTCACTGATAGAAAAAGCATTACCTGTGACAGTTGATGATGATGTACACACCAATATAAAGGAGCTAATATACGAAGGACAGTGTGCAATTAGGTATATTGGAGGCTACATAGTCAGATCCATTCACAAAGACTGCACAGTCAAAGAAATTTTACTTGGACTTGACTTACAACAGTGGCGATAACATGGAACCATCTGAATCGGAGGAATGGATGTGTGCCATCGATAGGGGAGGTTTAATCCTTTTATTATACCCTATGTGCCATAGAATATAGTACACGGTGCCATTTTAATATAACAGGAATAGATACTCTCCCATGCACATTAACAATATTGTTGAAGATGTTCTGAATGATTATCTCCCCTAATTCTGCCTCTTTTACATCTCTGCAGATTCGACCCAATCATCACTAGCACTGTGAGACTGTTGCTGTCTTTTAGCATTGGAATACATACATTTCTTTGACTCATAGCTATAATTCAATTTTAATAATAGTCATTTTCAAAAAAGTGTAACAAATTAACTGTTTTCTCTAGCATCAAAAGCTTATTACAGGTACATATGGTAAGCATTGCTCTACCACTTTCAGTAGAGTGGTAGGCATTTTAGCTAATAGTAATGTAGGAAGTGTTACTACAGTTGAACTGGTTTTTTTCATCCAAATTGTCCACTCTGCTGAATGTAATAGTATTACGTGACTTAAAATATGGTTAAGTACATGTAAGAAACTATTCTCCAACTAATTTTCATTATCATTACTGTTCACTGTGAGTTCTAGGCAAGTTAATGTTACTAACATGCAAAAAAGTAGCCATTTTCACGGTAACTAGAGTTTATGAACTATTTCTGCAACTCTTTCATGTAAAAGCTTTGCATAGTTACCTTGCTAATCCACCGCAGGAACTATTCCTCCTTTGGAGATGAACTTGGGATGCGTAGAACACGCGAAATTCGCCAAAACAGGAAACTAACTTGTCTACGAAACCTCGGACAAGGATGAATTACATTGCCATATACGGATGCGGGGGCGGGTTTCCAATCCCGTACACGTAGTTTATAGTATCTATGCTACAACTAAAGGAAGTGAATTTGACCACAAATACTCTCTCCGGATACTTCCGTAAACTGGTGAGTGATAAAAGTGCGTGTCTGTGCAATTAAAGTTGTATTAGCCCATAGATATAAGAGGTTTACGGGATTGGAAACGGATCACGTGCTCTCGTTAGCAACTAACAACCGAGGCGCGTTGACAGCTGAATGACATAGCACTTTTGTCAAAGTTGCTGTTCTGACAAGATCCATGAGGTAAGACTTATGCCAATGATACTATAATACACTAGGGCATAGATTTACTGTATGAAATAAATTTCAGCTCAGATTTTCAAGTTTAATCCTACAAATACTACTGTAGTGGTTAATGGGACTATAATCCCTCTCACGCTTGATAGAATCAATTGCTGTTGCCCATTTTCTGATCAAAAGGCATGTAAACTTTAGCTACATGGAATAGTAATGTTAGTTTTTGTATTAGCTGACATATATTGTCTCTAGCATTTGCAAGTGGTGTTAAAACTGTAATCCCTCTCCCAAGAAATAAATTAACAATATTGAAACTGTATTAGTTATTTCAGGGAAAGGATAGAACAGTAAATGGAATTGGTGCATTCGTTTTCTATACAATAGTCATCCTATGGAGATGGCAAGCTTACTATATTTCCCCCCTAATATCCATAGGGTCCACAGGACAGCTGACTGAGCCGAATTCTTGAGGTGGATGGTGTCAAAATCCAACAGCCAAAAGCTGGAAATATTGCAATAATGCTGATGAGGGAGAACTGAGCAGAAACTGGCGGATAACTTTGGGGCAAAATTATGTAGCTATAATAATGATGAATTTATGTCTAATTTTAATACCAAAAGTCATTCTGGCCTTTCTTTCAAATAAATCACATAAAATTAATGTATAATGAGCAATGATAGCTACTCATAGTTATAATTACAAGGAAAAAAGTTATGAATAATTAATAACTTCCTTCCTCAGACTCTCCAACTTCAACTCTCTGACTCTTCACTTCTTCAATACCTTCCCCTTAGCTTACTTGTACTATTCTGTGAGCTGTAGGGGCAGAACATCACTTTAACTGCCTTGAAAGGAGTGAATATTGATCTCTTTTCACAACGATTAATATAATTAATGCTGCATGCGCGTGCGCATCTGTCAACGCGCCACGGTTGTGCAGTTCATTGGGCGTTTCCAATCCCGTAAAACCTCTTATATCTATGATTAGCCCTATGGGCCTCGCCAACGCTGGCGATTAGACTGCATGGTTCCTCAATTGAATATCTTTTCATAAAATCCATCAAGGCTAGCTTCCTGCATTTCATGTAGCTATCTGTTTATCATGACAGCCTTATTTGGTAGCTGGGTGAGATTATTTAAGCTTAGATAATTAGACTACGTACACAGGATTGGAAACAATTATTCGCGCGCGGACCATGCGCGTTGCGCCAAATTATTGCAGCTGTTTACAGTGTGTGGTTTGTTTCTCTAAGTGTGTGGCTTGTTAGTGCTTGTATAGCTGGAGAAAACCTGATTTACAAGGTAAAATTGTGTTGTTATTGGCTAGCCAGTGCTAAGAGACCTAGCTATGATCTAGCTAGCTCTATCAGCTAGCTGGCTACTCCTAATTTACAGTGCTAGAGACCTAGCTAGCTAGCTATTAACTGAAGCTTACATGACCACTTCATTGAGCTTAATTGTTAGTGCTTGTATAGCTGGAGAAAACCTGATTTACAAGGTAAAATTGTGTTATTATTGGCTAGCCAGTGCTAAGAGACCTAGCTATGATCTAGCTAGCTCTATCAGCTAGCTGGCTACTGCTAATTTACAGTGCTAGAGACCTAGCTAGCTAGCTATTAACTGAAGCTTACATGACCACTTCATTGAGCTTAATTGCTTTAACTATAGATCCTAGTGGAATTATTGTCCAAGTTTTGCAACAAATTGTGAAGACTAAGATGTTCTCTCATCCACAGAATTGTTCGAGAAATTGCTACTGCAGCTCTCGAGTGGTGCACAAATCCTTCAAGCTATGAAATGTTGAATTGCTTCTAATAAAATTACTTGACCCTCATCCCTTAGAGAAAACACAACGAATTATGTGGGGGCAGTACCATAAAATTAGAACCACCACAGAGTTTCAGAAAATCTGAAAAGACTTTTTTTTGTCAAGCTGGTATAGCAATCACCCCTCCTGTACTAGAAAATTACAGATGTGTTAGCTATTTGAACAACAACTGCCCTATTTCAAGTGACCTCAGCTCCGCCTCCCAGCATGATTATGACTTACGAAGAGAGTAATGCATTGCGGTATGCAGCAGGGTACATCCCAAGGGCTCTGCACAAGAGATTAAAAAGTTCCTCTCACCCTTGAAAGAAAATTTGATATGTTATATTGATGATTTGTTACTATGATGATGATGAAGAATCAGAGGATTGGATATAGACTTGGTCGATAGGAGATTACTCCACATTTCAAACTCCATGTATAGTTTCATGGTGGAGATGGAGAAAGAAGTTCAGAATCATTTGATAAAGCCCATTGATAACATTAAGAAAAGTATTAAAGAAGGAATGTACAAAAATAGTCTGAAATTTCTGAGGATTGGGATGAAGAGGAGAGCAAGGTGATTGAAATGATAGTGGACCTTTGGATCACCACACGAGGCTTTGCTTTTGCTAGCTCAAAATGGCAAGTAGCTAAGAAATTGACCCAGAAAACCAAGGGCATAAGGAAGACTACTAAGACCCTCAATAGATTATCATAAAATTAATTATTATGTAGGTATTATAATTTTATAATTATAAAGTTTCTACTGCTGATATACTAGCTTAATTTTGATGATATGGTAACACTAAAGAGTGAACAAACTGCTGTGGAATTTGGGCATTTTGAGAGTTTCACCAAAAGGTGAGGTTGGGCTCTTTCAATCTGACCCATTTAGATGGAAGTCTGTCCAGGTGATTGAAAGATCACTGATACTAGAAGCAGGACTTGAAGATAATGGCACCTTGAGAATGTTCTTATTTCCATGTTTTTTGACACACAGTTTTGCTTTTTTTCCTCCTTGGCATAGCTGTAACTAATAAATCAATGTGGATAAGTTAGCATGTACATTAGCTATAATTTTGGTCACTGCAGCTTATGGGATTGATGCTATTCCAAACTGCAGCACTAACTTTATCAGTCAGCAAAATTTCATTGCTCATGCAACAGTGCCTTTTGTGTGAAAGAAAGCAAAAATATACACCTCCAAACACAGAAAAAGCCAGAAAGCATCAAAGATTCAGGACAAAAACATAATATTATGCACACTCGAGAAACAAGGAATAAATTTCCAATTTTCCTTCGCGCATAGCAACACGGATCGTCCGCGACGATTTGTATTAGCATAATGGGCGCACGTGAGCTGTTTCCAATCCTGTGTGCGTAGTCTAATTATTATCTAAGATTTAAGCAAAAGAGCAGTTGTAATAGAGGGTGAAGATATTTAAACTCTCAGGATTTCACATGCTCCATGGCAACCATGATAAAAATATTCCCATACTCTGTTTTAATTAATAGCTTTAATAGCTATAAAAAATATAATTAAAAAAAGAAGAAAAAAGCTAGCTACTGTACATAGATAGCTATGGATATAATAATAATTCACAGATGAGTAAAAAAAATGAAAAGATAGTGAAGGAAAAAGAAAAGATAAGAAGTGAATAGTGGTTACCTATGATAAAATCATCATCATAATAATAACAGAACTTCAGAGAAACATGTATAAATTATAGCTATAAAGTTATGAAAATAAATGCACTCCCCAAGGTGTGTCAAGTTTTCCCTGACCAGAACCATGGATGCCAAATTTTCTTGTAAGTGTGTGGCTAGAGGGCTTGAAGATGGAAACACAGTGTCTGTTTAGTTCTGTGATCACCACTTCACCTCTCATGTCAACTGCCACTCCACTTGGAGACTTGACTCCACCTATGCTTGTGACTAAATTACCAATGCTTTCAACTGGAAGCTTTGCTACTACAGGGAATGGACTTTCTTTGGTGTGTGTATCCTCAACTTTGATACTTAGCTTGTGCTTCCCTTTGATGGTGGGCTGGTAGCTGATTTCATACTGGTTCCATCGTTTCTGCTCCTTTTTGGTGGTGCCTGTCAACGGTATTAGCTAGTTTGCATTGTAATGAGTTTACTAATTCTCCTTTTAAATCTACGACTTGTCCTGTGTCCTGGGATTTTGGATCAGGGGATCCTACTAAAGATACTTGTCCATAGTTCTGACACTTTGTCAATGCATCTTATGATGCTGTAAACTTCATATCAGCTCCTTCATTAGGCTTCAGTACATCTGGTTGGAAAGGTGAAGTCAGTTCCTTCACTTGGTTCATTATATTTGTCTTCATCATAATTAGTACTTCTCCCTGACTGTCTGTTTTCAGGCTCTCACTGACAAAGTCAAGACAGCTGCTCAGCTGTGCCAGGATGGTCTCCATCTGGTCCCTCTGGATGGCAAGGTCTTTCAACTTTCTCTGAGTGATTTCATGTAACTGACCAATTAGCCGAGTTTTTCTGACATAGAGCGTTTCCTGGAGTCTTTCAAAAGTGTCATGCATGTCGGCTTCGATAGCTTCCCGTTGGTCAGATATCTCCTCACAGCGCTTATCCAACATTGCCAGTGCTTCCTTGACAGCCACCAGTTTCATCTCCATCAGCTCAAGTGATGGTGTAACCTCTCCCTTGTACCTCTCAAATGCCTCGTCCAATAGATGGTGATTGTGCTCATGATGCTTTCCCCCTTTATAAGCACATTTGAAACAGATCAAACACTTGCATGATTTACAATAAAGCTGTTGTTCTGTGTCTTGATGTTCAAAGCAGTTAATAATGCCTTTCTTTGTAGAACTGATATCACCCTTGACTACTTCCTGACTATATATTGCTCCAATATTTCCAAGAGGTGGTTGACTTGAAATGCTGATTGAAGGCCTGTCACTCCATTGGCTGGAATGGATGTTGCCTGATGACAGGTTGGGCAAGTTAAGGAGAGTTGACCCTGCTGGTCTCTGACCACAAGTCTCACAAGGCAGTCTCTGCAAAAGGCATGGAAGCACTGGAATAGTTTAGGGTCTTTATAGGTCTCAAGACAGATGGCACAATTGAGCTGTTCCTTTAGTTTCTACTTGATCGAATAGCTTTACATAAATCATTTAAGGTCAGCTGCCTGCATTTCATGTATCTGTTCATCATAATAACAGCCTTATTTGGTAGCCTGTGAGATTATTAATTTTAAGCAAAAGAGCAGTTGTGGTAATAAAGGGTGAAGATATTTAAACTCTCAGAATTTTTCAAGGATTTCACATGCTCCATGGCAACCATGACCAAAATAGTTCAGTTATTATATACCGTGTTTTAATTTAATAATTATAAAAAATATAATTTAAAAAAAGCTAGCTCTGTATAGATATAATAATTCACAGATGAGTAAAAAAAAAAAATGAGAAGGAAAAAGAAAAGATAGGAAGTGAATACTGGTTACCTATGATAAAATCATCATCATAATAATAACAGAACTTCAGAAAAACATGTATAAAGTTATGAAAATAAATGCAATGAGGCATTTGTGGTACAATATTAAATTATAGTGCAGTATCGTGGAGATAACACAAAAACATACAAAGCACATGTAACAACCAGAACTCAAGCTACATGGAGTATGAACACATAAATTATGGCTACATCAGAATGGTTACGTGTCTTGGATTAAGTGGTTCTAAACTACTAGATTTTCTGAGTCGGTGATGTACAAATTTATCTTCTGAAACAGCCTGCATTAGATACATTATACACAAGATTTTGAAACCTTTTTTTTTCTTCCTTTTCTTGGGTAATTAGCTAAACTTCCCACCATTTTGATCTAAAGCTCACCTCTAATTTCTTTGCTCTTTCTTTTGTGAGTGGCTCGTACTCGCTAGGAAATACAAGTCCGTTATCTTCTGCTAATGATCGCAAATCGAAATAGTACTGGGCATATACACTTGATAGCACATTAATGTTGAATTGGAGTTGTTCCAAGTACACTCTCTCTAGTTCATTCCTAATTAGAGATAACATAGGTGGATGGTGGAGGATAAGGGTGTGTGCACATCGATGATGAACGGGTATAACTTACATGTCTTCTACTGCTATATCTCTAAGAATCTGGCAATAATCCACATTCCATACTGGAATGAAAGCATCGAATATCAAATTCTGGTTCCAATATTATAAGAAATCATACCTGCTTGGTCATCCCAGACTTTAGAAGCAAGCAAGATGGCTCCTAACAATATTCTTTTCCAGTTACTTGGATGGAGGTCAAGTTCGGAGTAGTGTAAAAGCCGTTCCAGATAGATCTAGTCACAATAAATAATATTTGACAATTGTAAAGTATTCTACAATGAAGCATTCGTGTTCATGCACAGTTAGCACAGAGTAATGGTGTGTGAAAAAGTCTATGATTTCAGTACTGTGTGCTACTGAAGATCTCGTATAACCATATCTATAATAATGCTTACCAGTGTAATGATTGAGCATTCAGCTGTCAACTGCATGTGAACAAAAAAAATATCTTTCAAAAAATATATATAAATAAAAATTATTTCACCTGTGCTGCATGGAAGAGTGTCTTGATAAATTTATAGATGACTTTATGGTCAGGGGTATAATCTCCATAATGGTCGGGAACTTCTTCTCTCTGTGGGAAGGACATCATCAAGCTAGCATGCCCCACAATCTAGTAGTTAAAGCTATCTCACTGTGAGAGGGTGTTGTTTTTCATCGAAGATGGCCATGGTGTGAGGTTCTCTTGTTCTATCTCTGTTCTTGATGTGGTAAAATACTGCTAATGAAACACTGTGTGTATGTGTGTGTGAGCATGTGAGAAAAAAAAAAGTGTAAAAAGGTCATAGGACAAGAGATGAAAGTATCGGACAATACAGTGACATACTGAAAGGGGGTGGGGTTTGTTATGCAGTTTCCATTATTGCTACTACAGTAGTGAATAATGGACACACTTGGGACCCACCCATTGTCTATTGTAGAGCGGTTGTCCTCTTTTGGAGGTTATCTTATAGAGTGTGTATACAAAGGCTTTGTATGTAGAGGATTTAATGAGGACTTGATTATTAGGAACTGACCACTTTAATGAGGACTTGATTATTAGGAACTGACCACTTTAATGAGGACTTGATTATTAGGAACTGACCACTTTAATGAGGACTTGATTATTAGGAACTGACCACTTTAATGAGGACTTGAAGTTTGGTTGACTGACAGTACTGTCATCTGTGAAAATGGTGGAGCAGGAGTTTGCCTTCTTGATAAGGACGGGGGAGGAGGTATGACGGCCTGCATACGACATGCGAGCACTGCTATGTCTCTTACGTCCAGCATAGGTCCGGGAACGCCCTAAAAATTTTTAATAAGGAAATGCTGAATCAAAAATTCCACCTGTGTGTTTAAAATATATCTTATTCTCTATACAGATGAACAAGGTCGCTAGCAGTTTGGATCCCTCAGGAATGAATCAAATTTTTTGCACTGATAATGTAGAGGTTCAGGTTTTTAGGGGATCATCCACACATTGAGAACTTCCACTGTTACTTGATTTTGATATTACACGATGCATGGGTGGTCCTGATTTAGTGTCAGGACGGATGCAGAGAAGGGGTAGTAGCAGGTCTCAGAAACCACAACATAACTGTGGCCTAATCATATTTCATTAAACCAACAAAAAAAAAACAAAAAAGTGCAAAGTTGAAGGCACACTGTGTTGCAGCATGAGAAGCACCATAAATGAAGCTCTATGCTCAGAGATGCATTTACTTTTCAAAATGACTCCAGCTTAGAAAGATGAGCCGGGACCATTTATCAACAGGTATATTACATTTTAGCACAAACGGGTTGTTGCTTTTTTAAAAGGATAATTCATTCACTTGACCCTTTGATCATTATCTGCCTTAAATTTCTCAATTCTTGACCAAATTTCACATTTAAAACACCAGCAGAGAGCTGATCATCCACTCTATGAGCTGGTTTTTGAAATTTGAAGCTATAGTAGCTGTCAAGTGAACACAAATAGATTATACTACAGGTCAAGTCAGCTCCACCTACCCATTTATGCAGGCACATCGACCGTATGCTTGGAGTGTTTTAACTCACCATTTCTCATCATCATTTTACGGGCATTTTTTGACTTCTCTAAGAACATGGTTCCTTCCTTGTTAGTCAAGTCTGCAAGTATAAAATATAGTTAATACACTGTACACTATTCATTATCATAAAAGTCTGCATTCACTGGAGTTAGGAAGGCCTTGGGCATGGAGCTCCTGAGTTTTTATATTCCTGGAGATCCCCTATATCAAGTTTTATCATAGCAGCGTGATAAGCCGTGCCTGACCTTCTCTATCCGCTATATGTTCCAATTGTTGTGGTTCTGCTGGTGCCACATGGTCTAATGGCAAGCTCTCAGGGGTCTCGAGGCCTGTCACATGACTTGCCACACCAATCCCCTGGGAATGTGGAGAGTTGCCGGACAAGGAAGGGTCTTTTCTGTCATTGACACCAAATCGATGGCTGTCAGCGGTGGGTGGGGCAGTACAACAGTTACCCATAGCAACTAGAGGTAGTCTTTATTAACAGTAGAGACCAGACACATCAGAGAACTACATAGAAAAAAGACAAGTGTATCACTGTCTTTTGTAGCTTGCTAAAAGCTAGCTCCATTGATAACAATTTACAGAGCTTCCATGCACACACCAATAAGCTCACTTAAGGATTAAGGCATATGGCTTTAATTCTATTTTGGAGACGCCAAAACAAAGCTGACATGATTAGCTAGCTAGGTAAACAAACTTGAAATATGCCCCTCCTTTAAAACATGCTTGAAATCGCTCACCGTTACTTATGCAGTGTGCTAATAATGGCTTCTTGCAGGAGGAAAGGCGGATTATTAGCATCCCTCTGTAGTCCATAGGGGCTCGAAAGGAGCAATGGCTGAACAAGAAGCCATAACAACAACTTCAGCAATCTTGTATGTATGTGTCCGAATAAGATGGTCACGTGGGATCATGCCGAGATCATGTGAATAAAGTTGTCCGGTAATATAATAGATTAGTTTTATAAGCGCGCGCGACCGTATTAATTGCTGGTTGATTAATCAAACGGTAACATGCATGCCTTTATATCCCCCGCGCCATCCCTAGGCTTATACACGTGTTCTACATACACATATACAGGCCATACCGGAGATTGTGGTGGCTATTGTTTGTTTGTCTACTCAGCTATCTCTCCTCTAGATCTAGAGTAGGTCGTTTGCATGTACAAATCATAAACTTGTCGTTTGTAGCCTTTCTCGTGCAAGTATTGATCAAGTGAGCTAGTTTATACAGAGTAGCAGAACTAAAAATCTAGTTTATCTATCACAAGGCCTAGCTATTTATCTATGCTATTTTAGAGTGCTAGTCTCAGTGCAGCTGTTTTAACTGGGCGGTGCGGGTGACAACATGTCTGTGGCTTCAGCAAGGAGACCTGAGGAGATGAAGGAGTTCTGGGCCTCCCTCTCCCCCAAAGTGAAGGTATCTAAGTCAAATGTCTCAATCAGTATGCCAGTCACAGGTGATACAGATTTTAGATAGCCTAATTGTCATTTGATCCAACCTTTATTATTATTATTCATAACTAATATACTGCATTCATTCAGTGCAGAGCTTACTAGCTAGATCAAAACTGGATCAAGCTAGAATTAATTTTAATATTGTTTAATGAAACTATTTGCTCACAAAGAAAGTAATGCTCTAGGACCGTTTAGCATAAACTGATACTCCATGTCATAAAATTCAATGCATGCTTGATATTGGTATTAACAAGCAGGCTAGAGTGGCAATGCAGGCTGTCACTGTCCATCATCATAATGGCTGCTTCATTAACCACTACATGACCAAGCATGTTTGCAAACTCTCAAAAAGTCATGGGTCGAACATCTGTGTCACTCAAAGTACAGAACAGCAACATCATACTCAATGCTGAATTTTTGGAATAACTACTGGGATATTCAATGAGGAATTATTATTTCATAATCCCTTTGCATGGATTTACAATTGTATAAATTTACAAATTCCATATTGCTTTAGAGACTCTAGGGGTTTAGTGATGGAGGACTTGAGATAGTATCAAGTATCATAGTGTTTGTAGCCAGGCAGTGTGTGCACTCCAGTTGCCATTATTGCTTTAGAGACTCTAGGGGTTTAGTGATGGAGGACTTGAGATAGTATCAAGTATCATAGTGTTTGTACCCAGGCAGTGTGTGGACTCCAAGCAATCAGTATAAATTACTATGAGAGGCTTGTAACTAACTGGAATTCCTGAAACGAAAATATCTCTCTAAGATCAGCGGCTAACATTTATGTATATCCCGTTACACAGATGTTTTAAATTATTGATTCAACCCTGAAATGTGGACATTATGGGTTTCCTATGTTGCATGTTTTATGGAAGTGAAACATGTTATATTTTCACTTCTAATCATGCCTGTCTAGAATCCATATAGAGAACGTTCTATGGTTACTGGAATTTCAAGAATGGTTGATAATTGGGTAGCCGATTGGAGTAATGGGTGGATGAATGGTTGGTTCTACTGGACTCATTAGTTTCGAGAATGGTTGATGATCAGGTGGCTGATTTGCATGGGTAACAAAGTCACTGGAATCATTAGGAGTAATTGGTGGATGAATGGTTGGTTCTAAGAGTCACTGGACTCATTAGTTTCAAGATAATTATGGTGGCTGATTGGTGGATGAATGGTTGGACTCATTAGTTTCAAGAATGGTTAAAAAAAGGTTGTTGATTTGGAGTAATGGATGGATGAATGATTAGTTAACAAAGTCTCTGGAATCATTAGTTGGATATTGGTGGATGAATGGTTGGTAACAGACTGGAAGAAGAATGGTTAGTTGTTTGGAATAATGGATGGATGAATAGTTAGTTAACAAGGCATTAGTTTCAAGAATGGTTGACAGTTAGGGTAATGGGTGTAGTTTCAAGAATGGTTGGATGAATGGAATCATAACAAGGTCACTGGAAAATCAAGAATGGTTGATAATTAGAGTAATTGGGTGGATGAATGGGGTAATGGGTGGAGAGAACGGTCGGAGTATATTTGGTAGATGAATAGGAGAATGGGTGGATAAATGGAAATAGTTTGGATAGAAGTAGCAATGCAGTTTATAAATTAGCAGGATAAGTGATATATGGGTGGGTATAGTGCAGTGCAACCTCTTTCAGTGAACTCTCAGGACACATTAATAACCATTCCTATTAGAGACATTTTACAAACTATAATGTTGATTCCTCTGGTTAGTGGGAACCTCTCTATCCCGCTTTTTAGAAATTCCACTGTATTTTGAATACTATCATGGATATGCAAATACAAGGAGTGTGATGATAGCATCCATAGAACAACAAATACATTGTTATAGAAGTTAGCTTGTACACAGTGTCTCCCAGGACAGATAGTAATCCTCGAGTCTGACCTAATGAATAGAAACCACTCCTTGTTGTGTGACTTGTGTAAACCATGCAAGCTTCTTCAATGGCACGGAGGGGACCTTCCATCTTGATGATCATAACAGATACTGACATGGAGCTATGAAACTTCTGATGTGTATGATATCACACTGCATGGTTCATCAGAAGTAAGCAAAAATCATATGAATTCCCTAATTCCTTGAAGCTTATAATCAGGCACTCGATTAATCAAAGGTGCAATCACAAGATTCATTTGAATCACCTGACAATATAGTGCTGAATTTGCATGCACTGGTTTCAAAACACTTCCTTAGCGTCAAACCAACAGGAAATAGCCAACCTTGTTTCTCCAGGACTTTTTGACTGAATTTAGACTGAATCTCCCCTGAGTTAATAGATCATCACAGAGTCTCCCATTGTGAAGGCATTCCAACATATTATGCTCCTAGAGCTGGATGAGACAGTACCTTGAAAGAATAATGTCTTTCATTATTGAGTTGCACCTTAAACCGTACAAGGCCATATACCTTAAGTGTCCATGAGCTTTGGCATGGCGGCCAGCCGTTTTCACTTTAGCCACTAGGTACAAGACTTGCTGGCAACAACTCTCTATTGCAGTAGAAGTGCCCATTAGTCTAGTCCCCTATTGAGTGGAAGTTATTGTCATGCACTCAAGAATGTGTTGTGTGGTATCACCAATCCAATCAAGGCGTTATATATGACTCCTCTTTGTGCTATCACCAATCCAATCAAGGCATTATATATGACTCCTCATCCAAAATACAGTGTGTTTGTGGTATCACCAATTGGTATATGGGGTGTATACAATTGGTGGACTGGACCCATGCATGTATAATTATGTGACTCATCATCCAAAGTACAGAGTACCTTGTGTTTAACCTTGGTACCACCACTGGAGCTATTATGAACATCTTGTAGTAATTATTATCGAGATGCCATTATTATTGGTGGTCTTGTTCCTCAAATGGTCCTGGATAATTAAGTCATTATCGTAGGGACTGACCCACAGTGGTTAACTATAGTATCTGCTCCGAGGTAGCATATATGTCTCTTCCCTTTCCTTTGTGGTAATTTTTTTCAAAGAACTAGATATGAGGTAATGCCTCTCTGAATGACCCCCTTGGAAGCATCATTTCCTGCATTATGACTGCTGAGTCTATTCACACATCAGAGCCTCCAACCATACTGATTCATCTGTATTTTTACTGAAAATTAACCGAAAGTACAATACCGAAATTTAGGTAAACTTACTAAAAATTTTGTTGGCTGAAATTTATGGTAAAAATGGGAGCATGTTATACTGAAATCAAAGTTCACTGATTGGAAGCACTGATACATACATAGATGCATGCATACACACACACACACACACACACACACAACACACACACACACACACGTACACACACAAAAAAAACAACTCCATACATGTATCTTGAAGCTGCATTAACAATAATTGCCTCACAGTAAACACAAGCACAACACTACATAATAATGCTTCATTATTACCAAATTCAGCCTCAAAGTCGATGCTTCTTACATATCGAAACACCATCTCTCATCCAAAACTGTCTTCTCTACGCAACATAAGGAGAACCAGAAGCTCCAAACAAGTTGTTTTTGTGAGTTTAAGCTCTTGATCTCATAACCTTCAGTCTGTTTTTGCAGTGGACTACTAGCTTTTTTTTTGAAGGCAGGGAGTGTAAATTGTGAAGTTCTATGTACTAACAAAAAGAAACAATCTCTGCTCATTCCAATGGATCATTGCCTTGTAGGAATTTTGTCCATCAAAGAAAGTGACGCATTTAGCCTTTCCTGACTCACTGATAACTTTTGATTAATGAGGAGCATGCAGTGAGGATAAATGAAGAATTCAAGCAATGAAGTTTTGACTCAATTAAGTACTAAGTAAAATTTTGTGGTCTGTAGTTATTCAAAAGGCATGGTTGAAATACATAATGATTTTGGAGTAACTTTATGAAGGAGAAAAAAAATTATGCTAAATAGAAAGGCCACATAGGGTTAGTCTGTACTTTTTACCTATAGCAGTTCCTGTGAACAAACATCAAAATTATGCTGCCTTCAATAATAATCCCTACATCACTGCCTCCCACCAGGCATGCTAAACTGTGTTGAAGGATCTTTTGAATGCATAAAGCTCTGATGCATTCATTTGGAGAAAACAAACTGTACAACCCACACACATATCCTTCCTTCTTTGATATGTTTGGCTGACTCTAATGGTCATGTTATTCAGCCTTGAGTTGCACTGATTTAGAAGCCAGTGCTAATTTGGAGTATGAAACAAGTGGGAAAAATTATAGGGCTATTGATAGGGTTGGTGGGTGGGTGGGGAATTGATAATAGAGTTTTCCTATAGTGTGGGATTTCCTTTAAGTATTATTAAAGGTCTTTATTTATGGGGAAGGAGTGAAAAGATAAGGGAAGGAAGGGTGGTATGTTTTTTTTGTACTTTGAATAGCTCTGTTAATTCATTTGTGTTTGCTAATAGTGAAGCCTGTGTGTATAAACCCTGTGATTGTTCAAAGTGATTTTAACAATAACAGCTAAACCTTATAACATCTCCTCCCCCTCCCACTTCTCTCTCTCTCCCTCCTCCTCCCTTGATCCCCTCCCTCTCCCTCCTCCCTTGATCCCCTCCCTCTCCCATCCCCTCCCTTGATCCCCTCCCTCTCCCTCCTCCCTTGATCCCCTCCCTCTCCCTCCCTTGATCCCTCCTTCTTCCCTCCCTCTCCCATGATCCCTCCCTCTTCCCTCCCTCTCCCATGATCCCCTCCCTCTCCCTCCTCCCCCTCTTCCCTCCTCCCTTGATCTCCTCCCTTTCCCTCCCTCAATTACCTCCCTTATCCCCTTCCTTCTCTTGATCCCCCTCCCTCTTCCTCTCTCCATCTCCTCCCTCCCCTCTCTCTCCCTCATCTTCCACCTTCCTTTTCTTTCTGCAGTCTGCTCTTTGGTTTGAGGGCCGTCAACTGGTGATGTCCAGCGATGACATTCCCCTCTCCATGGTCCAACATGGCCGCCTCTCCATCGGCAACTTGAAAACACAACCAAAATACTATCTCTTCACAGATGCCTTCGTCACAGTTCAAGTCAGTACTGCATATTATAGCACAATACTATTATATCACCATACACACAGTGAACTCCCTCTAATCAGGACCCCTGAAATGAGGCCACTCCTGTATTCAGGACATTTCTGCAATGTACATAAACCCACCCCTGAAATGAAGCCACCCCTCTAATCAGGACACTAATCAGAACACTTCAGCTGGCCCAAAGTAGAGGGAGTCCACTCTATGTTCAGTAATTCTGGATAAGTCATTATGGTAATCAGGCTGTTAGGCTTCTGACCATGGGCTAGGTGGTTTTGTGGTCAGTCTGGCGATTTTAATTTCAGGCTTTTTTTTTTACACACTTTGGCAGTTGAGAACTGCACCAACATGCACTGTACAATGGCATCTAACATTTCTCTGACTTGACCATGGAGATGGATAAGTTTAGCCAAGGAAAATCATTTTCACAATACCTTTTTGGCTACCACTCAAAAAATCTTGGGCATGACCCTGCCAGGGAGCTAGGGCAGGACTGGCTCTTTTTTTTTTTTTTTTTTTTTTGATTGTCTATAATTATTTTTAAAAATTGGATTCCAGGGTACCACGGTAACGGAATTCCCCCTTGACATTGTGTGGGTGGAGCATATTATTCCAACAGAGATACAGAGTATCCAGCATATGTAAGTAGTACAATAGCTATGCCAAGGAGAGGGGGGGGATTAGAGGGGGAAATTCCCTTTCATTGGCAAGTCACTTGTATGACATTAAAATTTGTTTTCGTTAGCCCTCCCCTCCCCTCCCCTCCCCTCCCTCCTTCTCTCCCCTCCCTCCTCCCCTCCCCTCCCCTCCCTCCCCTCCCTTCCCCTCCCCCTAATTATTTAACAGAGTAGTGTAATTCGAATACTGTGCTATAATTAATAAGATATTTGTGGTGATAATAAAGTGCTATGGGTAATTTTTTAGTATAATAATTGCCTTTTATGAATGATGCTAAAAGGTAAGTGTGTTCAACTTGGCCGTGGTTGATAAGGACTTCATTTTATCGTTGTAAGTTATCTTCTTTTTTTGCCGACGATTTTTCAGAACTAAGCAGCTAATTGAATAATTAGAACTAACCCTTCAGTGCATGCATGATGGTGGCGCATGCGATCTGTTGTCTGATAATAATAATATTACAATACTTAATTGTAATAGCTATGGGGCAAAATAATCATCCTGGTGGTACAAAATTAAACCCAACTGAAACAAATACACAAAATACAAACTTATAAGATTCTACACCTGTGGTCTTTCTCTATAAAACTCAGTGTCTACCAATATTATCAAAGATATGATTGAAACAATAACTATAAGATTCTACACCTGTGGTCTTTCTCTATAAAACTTTGTACTGTGAAGCGTCTACCAATATTATCAAAGATGGGATGAATGCGGTTGCTTTCGTAATAGACAAGTAGCAGGTCGATGTTCTGAAACGATCTCTCCATTCCCTCTACTGCGTATTTTCTAATTTGGGATTTTTTATCAATCACCAGCTTAAAGTTGCCAATAGTCTTAGATGGTTCTGGTTTAAACACAGTAATCATGTATCTTCCATGTCTTGAGCTGAATCGAGTGAGGTAGGCATCTACTTTGGCCATCTTCAGCCTCCGAACAGCTTCATCTCCAGTGATATTGCCATGGTAACTTTGATGATCTTCCATGAAATGTGGTTCAGATATTGGAAGTGTTACTGGTGTTTTCTGTGTTAAATATCAATTCATGATACATAGTCTATTTGCATTCACCTTGCCCCTTGATCATTTACTATAACTGCTATAACTTTCTCAATTCTTAACCAAATTTCTAATTTAATGACAGCTGATTATCCACTCTCTCTGCTGGTGTTTCAAATTTGAGATTTGAGCAAGTTATAGCAGTTATAGTGAATGATCAAGGGGCAAGGTGAATGCAAATGGACATTAGGCAATATTTAGCCTTTGCAACTCTTAAGTGAGATTTTTTGACAGTTGTACATACTCACCCTATTCCTCTCCTTGTCCTCATCCAAGCCAAAGGCATAATCTACAAGATACACACAAGTTCATGATCAGTTGGAGATCTGTAATTGGCTATTACCACTTACCAGAATAAGCCCGATAGTGATCTTCAGCTCTTGAACCTAGAAGTTGTGCAATTAAAAAAAATTTTTTTTAAAGAGTAAAATATTAATTTAGCTCTCATTTATACCTGGAGGATAGTCATCGCCAGCTATGCCTGTAGTGTTGAATTATCAGATAAACATTATGATGAAAAGTGTTTCAAAAATCAATCATGGTGATTATCTTACCTGGATCTTGATTGAAGTCTTGATGTGCTGTAATTAAAAGCCACAGACAGCGAATCAAGCCCGCTTACATACTTTTATTGATTATCAGACGTACATGTTGAAGGATTGGATCCAAACTGGAGACCATTACTCCTTCTGATGTCCGTCTGACTTCCAATCTGCATGATCCCACTGCTCCTCTCCCTTGTGTGATTAGGCGTTGCTGGGTGGCTGTAGCCATGCCTGCTCCTTCTCCCTCGATCCCTTGTTCCATCGTTAGGGTCTGAAAAGTAATCTGTGGAGGGCATTTCAGGACCTGTAGTATGTGATCAGCATTTCTAGGTCACTTAATCTGTTGCAGTTTGTATGTGTTATGTTTATAATAAACTTACGCTCTCCATCACTCTGAGCTGAAATGAATGAGAAAATAAGTAGTAATTATAAATGCAGTAACAGTGATGTCTCTCTCTATATTATCTTTTCTCTGTTGTATAGTGAGATCTTGAAAGACTTTATTTCCGTATTTCCATGCAGTTGTTTAGCTATTGCTGTGCATGCATGAATACCTTGTGCCCAAGTATGGTGGTATATCAGGTAACCCTAGAATAATCTTTATGGTTTCATGTATGACCTCATTGTCAGTTATAGTATCATGCTTATAATGATCTATAGCTATTGTTCTACCCCACTCACTGTTTCCTGTGGCCATGGTAACTATATGGCTGTTGTGAAGCCTTTGTTGACTTGCTCAACTGTACAGCTAGTACACTGCATTGAAGTAAATGTTTATAGTCATGTAGGGTAGTCATGTGAGTACACTGCATTGAAGTAAATGTTTATAGTCATGTGACCATATTAGGGTAGTCATGTGCATGTGAATATGTGGTAGTAATGAGATTCATACTGGTACAGTTATGCATATGAATTCTGTGTCATTTATTGTATGGTCATAATGATATAGAGTACACCATGCAAACTGATTGAGTATAATTTGTTGAGTGCAACAGATACTGTAGATTTCAGGATGGTTATCGGTAAGGAATGAGAAATAGGGAGTGGCTTACAAGGACCTAAGAAACCCGATCCTTTCATGTCCTATACAATCCATGCAGTTGTGTAAACCATAGGACAAATTGTATCCACCTATTCCCTTTACCTTCCTGACAACCAACCTGCAATGGACAGTACTCAATGGGAAATCATTTAATGTGCATGACCACAAAGATGGGGAATAAGCACCACAAAGAATACCACAACACTACAATGATAAAGTTACAGGTTGCACTCTCTAACATACGGCTCTCCTATGCATGTTATTATGGCAGTTAAAGGGTTGTCTTGATAGAAGGCTAGCAGTGAATCGATATTATCAAAGTACTCTTCAGTTCCTTCTATTTCATAGATACTGCGGTTATCCTTTTTAGTAATATTTAGTATGAAATGAAATGGTTTCTTTTCATCTCCTCTCAATACTGTGATCACAAGTGATTTTCTAACTTCACTATATCGTAGGAGATAGCAGTTGCCACCATGTTCTTTGAGTTTTAATACTGCTTCTTTTCCAGTCATGGCGCCATGATAACTGGAACGATTCTTGATATCTTTCAGCTTCCAGGTAGGAATGGCTCGAGTTGTTTGGGCAGTACCTTGTGATGACATACTACATGTATATGTACAGTATTTTAGTTACTAACTAAATACATGTGTATGCCTGCACCTTTCAGTAAATTGGAATGGATCATCATCATCATCATCATCATCATCATCATCAAAATTTAATTGTGGTAATGAGTTGCTTTTGTGCATTTTGAAGCAGCAAAACCAGTTGTACTCAGATGATCTATAGAAGAAAACAGGAACAAATTATTTTTGGTGTAATACATGTTCTTACTGGCTGTCTTGCTGTTCAGTAGAAACCATGTGTTTTGCCATTTCTCTGCTTTTAGTACCACTTCTCACATGAAAAGCTTGAAAAAGATAATTGGTCAGAAGTAGATTGTTGTACTTCACTGTATTCATTTCATAGCCTTACAGTGCATATGTGTCTCTGCTATCTCTTGAGCCAGGGCTGTGTTTGCTCCACCTACTTTGTTCCCCACAGCCTCTGCCAGCTTTTCCCAGGTTGGTTCTCCAAATTTATCAACATTATAGTTTCTCTTTAGCCACTGTGATACCATGTTGGTCAACTGAGTAACAAGGTCGTGGTGGCCGTGTTCTTGTTGTATAGTATTCAGTATATCTTGCCTCAGCCCCAGAACCATTCCTATTTTAGGCCATTTGATAGCAATATCTGCCAACTTCTGCACAATCTCTTGTAAGTCATCTTCATCTAATTGAAGTCATTACTAATCAATAACCCTATGTAGTTTTCGATTCTTACTCAATGCAGCTGCACTGTAACTACTTGAAGCTTCTATAGAAAGTGCTATAGAAAAAGAAAGTATATCAAGTCATGCATTAACTCATGATAACTCCAACCTGGTTTTTGATAACTAGCCATATAACTTTTAACTTTCTCTTAAGCCTCAGTTCTTGATGAATCTCCTATATATTATCTATTTGGCAAATTTAGCATGGGTCACATACTCTATGCAGCTACATATATGCATATGATCTATTGTTCCATATACTATGAGATTCATAAGTGACCATATTAACTAGAGTATACATGGTCGTATGGCATAATGAAGTCGGCAAGTGAAGATTTCTTATGTACTTCCTCAAGTCTATCACAGTGGTCCTCAATAGTTTTCTTCCTGGTGGGAATGGCCTGAACTGTATGTAGTGGTTGTGGTTCTATAATGTGTGTATATGGGTACAAACAAGTGCACTACTGTTCTACATGTGGTACAGTACAACCAAAAGTGGTCAAGAAACTTCCTTTGACAAATAATCAGAGATATGTTCCCTTGCATATTAGACAACACTTCTGAACCAATAATAATAACAACAACAACAACAATAACTGCTATGACAACAACTATAATTATTGTAACATACCGTGATATGCATATCTATATAATCATAATATTTTGTGTATGCTTATAGGATAATAGAACAACACTCAATTATATTTACACATGTGCATACATAGTAAGTTAAACTGTGATACCATGTCTATTTGGATTTCTCTTGATACATGGTTTTCCAATGCTTGTTACTGTTGGACTCAGTGGGGTGGTACTATAACACTCCAATAATTCATAGATACTCTCAAAGTGTGCTTCGCTTCCTTCAATCTCATAGATTTTTTCACCGTCATCTTTCTTTGTTATTTTCAGTGTGAAGTTAGCATGGAAAGCTTCATCCAACTCTTCTTCATCTTCATCGTCATTTCTTGCTAACACTGAAAGCACAAAAGCCTTATGTTTTTCGCTGTATCTCAACAGGTAGCAATTGCCTCCACATTTTCTGAGTTTTAACTCTGCCTGGTTCCCAGTCAGGGCACCATGGTAGCTGGGATGATCCTTGATGTCCTTCACCTTCCACATATTCAAGGGAAAAGTATGACGTAGATATATTGCTACCATGTTTTCTTGCAATCTCCTGAGCCAATGCTGAGTTATTTCCCCCAACTTCACTTCTGACAGCTGCTACCAGCATTTTCCAGGTAGGCTCACCAAATCTCTCAACATTATAGTTCTTCTTCAGCCACTCTGAGACCATTTTAGTCAAGCGACTCATGAGGTCACGATTTTCATGCTCTATCCTGTTCAATACGTCCTGCCTGAGTCCTAGTGCTATACCTATCTCCCTCCATTTTGTCACACTAGTTCCCAAAATGCGCAGAATTTCAGCCAGATCCTCTTCATTCAATACATTACCTTATCAAAAGATAAAATTGCATCAGTATAGCTTGACTTAAATTTTTCAGGCCACACCAAATCAGTTCCCCTTCTCAGGTCAGGTGGTTAATAGATCTTCTCATTCTATATGCTGTATTCCACTTATTGCAAGATCCTTTCAAATTGCTCACTAGCATGTGAGTGGATGTAATTATCATATGACCATGCACTTTGCACATGCATTCTGGTAGTCCCGGAAATTAGAAGTGGGCGGGGACCAGAAACTAAAGATTGTGGCCTAATATAATCAAAAGATTCAGTGTACACTGCTAGCTTGTGGTATATGCCTGCAATGAACAATTGATTCTAGCTTTGTATATCACTTACTGTTTCTTTTAGCCATGGTTTATAGTTGTAGAAGCCTCTATTGATTTGCAATTTGAATTCATGTGATCCTTATAAGTGCATGTGAGTAATGAAATTCATGCTATGTGATTTTTCTAGATATGAATGCTGTCAGCTATTGTTTCCATGGTATATGTATAGCTATGTAGGATATGAGGTTACTATGTATAGTGTACATGAACAGATCATACACTGATTTCCCACTGTGATACCATGTGGTGAGCGTGTTCCTGTTATATTATGTCCTGCCTCAGCCCTAGAACCATTCCTAATTTCTTAAGCCTCAGTTCTTGATGAATCTTCTATATAATATCTACTTGGCAAATTTAGCATACTCTATGCAGCTGTATATAATTATGCATATGTTCTATAGTTCCATATACTATGAGATTCATGAGTGATCATATTAAATAGAGTATACATGGGCGTATGGCATAATGAAGTTGGCAAGTGAAGATTTCTTATGTACCTCCTCAAGTCTATGAGCTCTGAGTCACGGTGGTCCTTGATAGTTTTGATCTTCCAGGTGCATGGGAACAGCCTGAACTGTATGTAGTCAATGTGGTTCTATAATGTGTGTATGTGAGTACGACCAAAGTGGTTATTTGAAAGTTCACTACTATTCTACATGTGAGTACAGTACAACCAAAAGTGGTCAAGAAACTTCCTTTGTTGGTAATCAGAGACAATAACTGCTACAACAACAACAACAACAATAACTCCTATGATAATATTATCGTAACATACCACACACAATTGATGTGTATATCTAATTCATTATATATTTGTATATGCTTAGGATAATAAAACAACACTCAGCAATGTCTCATAAATGTACACATGTGCACACATACTAAGTCTAAACTTAAACTGTGATGCGTTTATTATTCCTGGTGCATGGTTTCCCAATGCTTGTTACTGTTGGACTCAGTGGGATTATACTATAACATTCTAACAATTCATAGATACTCTCAAAGCGTTCCTCAGTTCCATCAATCTCATAGATATTTGTATCATCATTACCCTTTGTTATTTTCAGTGTGAAGTTAGCGTAGAAAGCTTCATCTGAGTCTTCTTCATCATCGTTTTTTGTTAGCACTGAAAGCACAAAAGCGTTTTTTCTTTCACTATATCTCAACAGGTAGCAGTTGCCTCCACATTTTCTGAGTACATAGTCTGCCTGTCTCCCAGTCACAGCACCATGGTAACTGGGGTGATATGTGATGTCCTTCAGCTTCCAAGTAGGAGTGGCTTGAAGATGCGGAGATGGATCATCTTTTAATATGCTACGAATTTGTGTAATAAAGAAAACATGACATAGAAACAATTCACACCAGCTAAGTCTATCTGGGATGTATGCAATGTTCACATACCACTGACTGACCTTTCAGTCGTTATACTAGTAGGAATAGAAGTAGAAGAAGAAGCAGGAGGAGGAGCATGACAGTTTGGAAGTAGTTTGGTTCTTGAATCAACACGTGAAATAGAAGATCTTGTTTCCAGAAAACAGAAGGGCCAACAACATGTTGTAGGACTGGTATGAAATACAAATTTATCCACTACTCACTGACAATACACTGTAAAAACGAAAGTGTGTACTGCACACTAAATTGTCCCAATACACACACTAAAAACAAAACAGTGTGTGCATTGGGACAAGATGGTGTGCAGTAAACATATTTACACTGTACGATATTCTTACTGATCATCATTTATGGTCTCCCTTTGTTTCACTTCTTCATGTGTCCCTTTAGGAAACAGTGAAGGTGAGGGAAAAGTGTGAAGTAGTTATATTGTTACCATGTTTTCTCGCTATCTCTTGAGCCAGTGCCGAGTTGCTTCCCCCAACACTGCTTCTGACAGCTGCTGCCAGCTTTAGCCAGGTAGGCTCACCAAATCTCTCAATATTATAGTTCTTCTTCAGCCACTCTGAGACCATTTTTCTCAAGCAACTCATAAGATCACGGTTTTCGTGCTCTATTCTGTTCAGTACATTCTCCTCGAGTCCTAGTACCACACCTATCTCCCTCCATTTTGTCACACTTGTTCCCAAAATGTGTAGAATTTCAGCCAGATCCTCTTCATTCAATACATTACCTTATCAATAGATAAAGATACTAGCTTGACTTAAAAATATGAATTCTTCATACCTGAATCATTATACCTGGCCATCTAGTAAGATTTCTGAACTAGTGGAAGGTACTGCTATTCCTACACAATCGGAGTTCAGGTCATATGACTCTTTATGCAATTTTGCATTATTATTAACATGACAATAATAATATAGCAAACACATACTCAAGCAATCCCCTCTTGGAAACTCAAGACCACCCCAGTTATAATGCGGAATACAAACTGAAGCAAAGAAAAATGTTGAGATACAGCGATTGGAGAAGAATCTTTGTGTTATTGGTGCTGAACAACTCTGACCTCTTGGGATATATCCGAGGTATACTACAAGCTTTGTATCTGCTTGAACATTTGACAAATTGAATACAGTGGGTTTGAATCGACAAGTGCATGTTTTTTTCTTTGCTTTTTTTTTTTTTTTAAGTTTGTTTTGTTTGTTTTTAGCAACCATGGAATGGACTATAACAAGAGTCTACTGCATGAGGCATGCACAAACACTTAAAAAAATTTTTTTTCCCTGTGAAAATTTTTTTTATTAGTTATAATTATGGGGATGGAGCATGTGACAGTGGAAAATGATAGCATTTTCAATAACTTTATAGTAGAAGTTGTCCCACTATTCAGTTATACAGTGAAAGATTGGAGCTAGGGTAACAGATGTATGTATGAAACTTATTATTGCATGTTGGACTCAGTGGAGTGGTACTATAACACTCCAACAATTCATAGATATTCTCAAAGTGCACTTCGCTTCCTTCAATTTCATAGATTTTTTTACCATCATCTTTTGTTATTTTCAGTGTGAAGTTAGCAAGGAACGCTTCATCTGAGTCTTCTTTGTCTTCATTGTCATTTCTTGTTAACACTGAAAGCACAAAGGCCTTATGTTTTTCACTGTATCTCAACAGGTAGCAATTGCCTCCACATTTTCTGAGTTTATAATCTGCCTGTCTCCCAGTCATAGCACCATGGTAACTGGGGTGATATGTGATGTCCTTCAGCTTCCAAGTAGGAGTGGCTTGAAGCAATTGCTGAGATTCGTCGATGGATGTGCCGAGACTATTATATATGTGTGAATGGAGCAGACCATACAATTTGGTCACATAGCTAGCTATAACTGACCTTTCAGGAGGAGTAGTAGTAGTGTTCTTAGGTAATTCAGCATGTGAACTGTTAGAAGATGTTGTTATTCTGAAACAGCAAAACCAACACGATGTTGTAGGGCTGTATAATAATAATGACAAATATTTACCAATGATAAATAAATATTCCTACCGGTCATCTTATCCTTGTTCCAAATTCTTCAATATGTAGATGTATCCCTAAAAAGAAGTATTTGAGGAAGAAGTGTGAAGTGGGTAGTTATAGTTACCATGTTTTCTTGCAATATCCTGAGCCAATGCTGAGTTGTTTCCCCCTTCTCTGCTTCTCACAACTTCTGCCAGTTTTTCCCAGGTAGGCTCACCAAATCTCTCAACATTATAGTTCTTCTTCAGCCACTCTGAGACCATTTTGCTCAAGCGACTCATGAGATCACGATTTTCGTGCTCTATCCTGTTCAGTGTGTTCTCCTTGAGTCCTAGTGCCATACCAATCTCCTTCCATTTTATCACACTAGTTCCCAAAATGTGCAGAATTTCAGCCAGATCCTCTTCATTTAATACATTACCTTATCAATAGATAATGAAGAATCAATATCATACCTGAATCATTGTAACTGGCCATCTGGCTAGTAAGGTTTCTGAACTAGTGGAAGATTTAAAATGGTAGTTAGTTATGTACTGCTATTCCTACACGATTGGAGTTCAGATCATATGACTCATTTTATGTAATACTAGTTGTTGTTATTAGCATGACAATAATAATTTACTCCAAGCAATCCCCTTTTGGAAACTCAATTCTGTAAAAAAATAAATAATAATAATAATAATAAATAAATAAACACTTTGTCCCAATACGGACACTAATGGTGTGCACAACACACTATTGTTTTACAGTGAAGGACATCAAAGACCACATCATGATGCAGAATACAAGCTGAAGCAGAGAAAAAAGCAGCTAGATGCTATTTGTTAGAAAGTGCCTACTATTCTACACAGTACAACCATAAGTGGTAATTAGAGATCCCCAGCCATTAACCCGCATGGAGTCGCTCCCTTGAATATTAGACACTATACACTTTTGAACCAACACAACTGCTACAACAACAACAACAACAACAACAATAACAACAACAATTCAGTCACACTATAGTACACTAAGTACAGTGTTTTTAACATAATTATGTTCATTATTAACAACAGCAACAACAACAATAGCAACAACAACAACTCAACAGCAACAACAACAGCAGCAAGACTATAAAGTAATTCAGTCATACTGTAGTGCAGCGTTTTAACATCTGTTCATCATTACAAGGTTTTCCAATGGATTTTACTTTCGCAGTCAGTGGATTGTTTTCATAGAATGCCAACATTTTACTGATGTTTCCAAATGTCTCTTCAGTTCCTTCAATCTCATAAATATTTCCATCCTCCCCTTTAGTTATGTTCAGTGTGAAGCTAGCATGGAAATCCGAGCCGTTTTCAACCCTATTCCTCGTCATGACTGAAATCACAAAGATTTTCCTTCTCTCACTGTATCTTATCAAATAGCAACTTCCACCAGTTTGATGCTCAAGTTTGAATTCTGCGATGCTTTCTGTCATGGCACCATGGTAGCTGGGAAGATTTTTAAGATCTTTGAGCTTCCAAGTAGGAATTGCTTGCGTAGTATTCACAGATTTATCAAATGATTTTTTTGGGCTGCATGTGTAATTAATGATATAAATGATTATAGTACTTGTTCCCAGGCCTAATAGTACCTGTGTACGAGGCTAAGCACTCACTCCACGATGCTTGTATTTCAACTAGCTAACTGACCTTTCAGGCGTAGGACTGTTCTCAGGTAGATTAGTAAGCGAATTGATATCTGAGTCAGGAGATGCTGTCCTTCTGAAACAGCAGAACCAACTAGACGTCGAGCTGTGTAATACAGCTGTTGTGAAACAAATCATCCACTACTTACTTGTGTATTCAATTTTTGTGTTCTTCCTTGTTCCAAATTCTTCAATATGTAGCCCTTAAAAAGAAAATAGAGTGAAGTATTCGAAAGAGAAGTGTGAAGTACGTAGCTATATAGTTACCATGTTTTCTTGCTATCTCTTGAGCCAATGCTGAGTTATTTCCCCCAACTTTGCTTCTCACAGCTGCTACTAGCTTTTCCCAGGTAGGCTCACCAAATCTCTCAACATTATAGTTCTTTTTCAGCCATTCTGTGACCATTTTGCTCAAGCGACTCATAAGATCACGATTTTCATGCTCTATCCTGTTCAGTACACTCTCCCCAAGTCCTAGTGCCACACCTATCTCCCTCCATTTTGTCTCACTAGTTCCCAAAGTTTGCACAATTTCTGCCAGATCCTCTTCATTCAATACATTACCTACATCAGTACAGGTGGAGTTAAATTTTGGGGGACTTTAATTAGCTATAATGAAAATAGCTCTAAGGTTGTATATACCAAAATCAATAAGTGGGCATGGCCAGAAACTATGGTTAATTTAATGTTGCCTATTATAAATAATCAAAGTTATGCTGCTAGCTGGTACATGCCTACAATAAATTTTACTTACTATTTCTTGCAGCCATGGTTTATGGCTCGCTGCTATAGAAACCTTGCTAGAAATAATATGTGGTCATATGACTGTGTGCATCAAATGAGATTCATGCTATTGGTAATTTGATAGTTGTGAATGCTGTCAGCTATTAAATTGTTCCGATAATATAATAATGTAGTATACATGAACAGACCATACTGACTGACTCAGTGATGAAATTGGTAAGAACTTCCGATTCCTCGAATTTGAGACTCTCAGGTCATGACTCATTGAAATTGTTCTATATAATTATATAGCTATCTAGGTCTACACTCCAAAGTGCCCCAGGCGCATATGTATGTATGTGCATGCTCCAATTGTAATTGCTTGATTTGATTTCTACATCAGGATTGTAGGTGGTAGTTTCAAGTACATTTTATAGCAAGTTTATGTTTTTCCAGCATGATGCATCTCTACTTAGCGAATGTTGTATCCCGTACTGTTGCACTGCTACTAGTACCTAGTTCATGATCTCATGGGGGGTAATATTGCATCTGCTCCTATGTTAGGTCCAATTTCTAAGATTTGTTATTATTATATTTATTTACATAATTACATCATCTAGATATTGAAGTGTTCAAAGATATTGGGAATTGTCTGTTTCTACTAGCTAGAAATTTTATAATTGTGGAGTAAAGGTTATGGTAGGGCCATCTAGCTAGCTATATATAATAGGAAGAGATTGTGTACAAATTATTAATTCCAGTGGCATGCAGATCGAGTTATAATTTTACACTGTAGTCTCCACAGGTCTTTGTTTATCATCACAAGAATTTCCTAGAGTCATCACTGTTGGAGGGATTGAGTTAATTTTAAAGTATTCCAGCAGTTTATTGATTTTCTCAAAAGGTTTTTCAGATCCTTGAACTTCATACAAAGTGCGGTCATTCTCCTTTGTTACTTTCAATTTGAAATGAGATGCTGTTGGAGTGTTATTTCTCAATACCGAGATCACAAAGGCTCTCTTTCTTTCGCTGTATCTGATCAAAAAGCAGTGTCCACCATGTAGTTGGAGTAGTAACTGTGCCTCTAGACCGGTCTTGAAGCCATGGTAAAAAGAGAGGTGTCTGATATCCTCTAGTTTCCAATCAGGAATGGTTGGAGTTATAGGCTGAGATGCCGCTGATGATTTACTGTCAACTCTTCTGCGACTATGGTTATATTAGGAAAATAATCATTTGTAGAGTGGGTTCACAAACTAATATGATTCACTTTCAATCTTTGCAAACCTAATTTAACCCACAAAAACTTCATGTACTTTATTAGATTAGCTAGCTCTAAGTATGTCTCACAATGATGAATCAGGTAACATAAATTCATAATCATAATCATAGTGACTTCTGTCAGTGCGAAAGCAATAACAGCAGCAGTAAAACCAGATGGATTTTCTGTAATATAATTATTATATATACACAATCATACATTATAGTTTTATTTGGACTATAACTGTACCCATCTAACCAATACAGGTCTCATTTCAATAGCATTTGGAACTTAGAATTTACCACAATCATGAATGTCATTAATATTATCCACAAACTGGCTATAGAACACCTCGACCAATGGGATCTATGGTATTTAGAAACCCTTGGGCCCCTAATAGTGTCTATATAGTATGAAATATAATGGAGGTCTGAAGGTCCAGCACAAGTCTTCTTTTTTGGTTCTGACATGCATGGCTAGTGAGTGCCCTTGCTGCACCATATCCTGGGGGCCCTTGGGTTCTAAATCTGTAGTTTGCTAGCTGTATAAATCAATACATGGAGGGAGCTTATATTTATGGATTTCCAGGGACATTTTTAGAAAATGATCATGAGAGGTTTCCAAATATCATGTGGAAAATTCTTGGCCTGGCCATGCCCACTTCCCATAAACTAGCTATGCCCACTTGATGGCTCTACAGATATTGATTCATCACCTTATTTTAATACCACAGAAGCATTCTACTAACAGTCACCTTAGGTCCAGATATTGATTCATCACCTTATTTTAATACCACAGAAGCATTCTACTAACAGTCACCTTAGGTTCTAGGCCTCTTTGGCCTGGGATGCAGGAAAGACTTAGACTAGAATTAGCTTTAGTTTGAGTGATGTGTGCTATTTAGAGCAATGTGCATTATTTTGGAGCGATGTGCATTATTTGACCGGTTTTTGGAACCCTACTAGTTACCCCCCTGGGTTTTTCAGAATATAATGGGGCTTTGCTAAAATTGTCCATTACTTGCTGATGATAAAACACTTACTGAGCATTTATGGTTGTCCCCGTACCAATTTCTATCCCTTAAACAAGAAAAAAAGAAATATTTGAAAGCAAAGTGTAAAGTGTCTATATAGTTACCATGTTTTCTTGCAATCTCGTGAGCCAATGCTGAGTTGTTTCCTCCAGCTCTGCTTCTCACAGCTGCTACCAGCTTTCCCCATGTAGGCTCACCAAATCTCTCAGTATTGTAGTTCTTCTTCAGCCACTCTGAGGCCATTTTTCTCAAGCAACTCATAAGATCACGGTTTTCGTGCTCTATCCTGTTCAGTACATTCTCCCCAAGTCCTAGTGCCACGCCTATCTCCCTCCATTTTGTCACACTAGTTCCCAAAATGTGAAGAATTTCAGCCAGATCCTCTTCATTCAATACATTACCTTATCAATAGATAGAATTAGTTTCTGTTTGGAGGCTAACTTTACCAGCATAATGATTATAGCTAAGCCATACTATTAGTTTCTGGTACTTCCCCTTCATGCATGCAGGGCAGGTGGTTATTATAGAGCTTTTCATTCTATAAACTGTATTACGAAATCATTTAAAATTGCTCACTAATATTAATATATATAGCTTGACAAATAGTGACTGAGATGTTACCTACAAATCTATGATCCATTAGTACTTACAGATCTATACTACAACTATATATGGCATCACTCATTGACTGGTTTACTAATTCTCTAATGATATTGATGACTGAGATGTATCATACTTACCTACAAATCTATGAGCCATTAGTACTTACGGATCTACTACAACTGTATGGCTTCACTTATACACCAAGATTGACTTGTTTACTATGTCTCTGAGTCTCTAATGATATTCATGGATCGTGAGAACGCATTCCTGTCTCAATGGGTTGCTGACTGTGCATTGTCTGTTATTGTGCTCCATTCGATAAGTCAAAGTGTAGTTTTGATAGTGTTTTTCCTTCTTCCCCTAATTTTGAGCACCCAAACTACATTTAGACCATTAAGTATATTTAACTAGTCCCTTGATGGCTCATTATGCATGGGCTATTGAGCATAATTTTGTATTGTGAACCAACAATAACAACAACAATAACAATAACAACAACAACAACAAGACAACAACTTAGGTCATACTGAAATGGCATTTTAACATCGGTTCATCATTATAAGGTTTTCTAATGGATTTTACTACTGCGATCAGTGGATTATTTTCATAGAATGCCAACAGTTCACTAAATGTTCCTTCAATCTCATAAATATTCCCATCCTCCCCTTTAGTTATATTTAGCATAAGCTAGCATGGAAGTATGATTACTTTCTGAGTACATAATCTGCTTGTCTCCCAGTCAGAGCACCATGTGATCCTTCAACGTCCAAGTAGGAATGGCTTGAAGTAATCATGGAGACGAATCGTCTATTAATATGCTACTAATTTGTGTAATATAGAATACATGATAAGAAATTTGAGATGGCTAATAGCTATGAGAGTAAAAACATTTCTTCTAAATGAAAGAGTGATGTAGGCTTGAGTACATGACTATAAAAAGTACGAAAATAAGGTGCTGGCTATGTACTCTGCTAACTGTCACAGAATTGACAACCCTACATTGCTGCATGGACTGCATTTGTCACTGTGCTCTGCTAACTGTCATAAAATTGACATAAACCCTACATCACTGCAAGGTGTAGCCCAATAAAGTTTATGTCAATTTTATGACAGTTAGCAGAGCACAGTGATAAATGCAGTCCATGCAGCGATGCAGGATTTGTCAATTCTGTGACAGTTAGCAGAGCAAATGCAGTACATAGCCAGCACCTTGTTTTTTATAGTCATGTACTCAAGCCTACATCACTCTTTCATTTAGAAGAAATGTTTTTACTCTCACTTGTTTGCACACTTTTTTCAAGGGGCATGGCTAAGGATGGCAAGAACGACCCTTTACCAAATAATCTTACCACGCCCACCGCAACTCAGCAAGACAGTTTTTTCTCAGTGTATAAACTGACTGTGTCTACGAAGCGTTCTAGCATTCTAATGTTGTCTACGAAACGTCTACGTAGCATCTATGAAGTGTATAAACTAATTGTGCTGTCTACAAAGCAAACGGCAATTGACAGTTAGGACTTGAGCTTTACTTCAATTTGAGCAATACCATTCCTTAACTGAGGTGTAGAGCTTCAAGATGGTACCAAGATCGTAGATATAGGATGAAGCAGTCGGGAGTTATGGCTGTCAAGCGTCCACGAAGGCACTCGGACGGCAATTGACAGTTAGGACTTGAGCTTTACTTCAATTTGAACAATACCATTCCTTAGGTCAGGTATAAAGCTTCAATAATATGGTAGAAATAGGATGAAGCAGTTGGGAGTTATGGCTGTCAAGAAGAAGATTATTATTATTAATGAGCGTGGTATTTTGCGTAGCACTCTCTGATAGAAGCCTTTGTTGATTTGCCGGAAATTTGAATTTGTGTGACCTTTATAGTTAAATCATGTGCATGTGAGTAATGAGATTTACGCTATATGATTTTCTAGATATGAATGCTTTCAGCTATTATTCTTTGACCGAGGTTGGGTATTACTAATTGATTTCCATGCTTACCCATGTTGGTCAACTTAACCAATAGCAGAACAGCTATGATAGCAAAAACTATTTAGTCACACTAGATGTGAATCAAGTCTGGAGCTAGCTAGCTAAAGCTAAGCTAGTACATTTTGATGATTATATCATTCACCATACACGAAATTTTACGTGTTTAATTAAGCACATGCTCATGCAATGGATACCAGGCCCTTCACTTTTTTACTGCCCTGCGAAAAAAGCGAGCCTGGTACGAGGCTATATATATGTGTGACAGTGAGGGTAGAAATCAAACGTTATTCATGTTTTAGTCAAAGTTTAATAAGTTTAATTAAGTAGTTAACTACTTCCTGGATTCTGAGGGGAAGTGCTCAATCATTTTAATCTTAGTCGAAGCATTTTGGCAAAATCATGATGGATCTTATTCATGTGCAGGTCCTCCTTTTGTTTGCAGTTCCCAGAGGGCAGTATGGAGTTGCAATGTAAAGAGTTGATACATAAGGTACATGGGTCATCTGTTCCTCTCTCTTCCTTCCCTTTTCTCCCTCTCTCCCTTCCTCTCTCCCTTCTCTCCCTCTCCTCTTTCTCTCCCTTTCTCCCTCCTTTGATTTATTATTGATGTTGCAGTCCAAATGGGTGACAGCCATCGCTGACTACATTGGTATCTTTCTGAACTTGCCAGTCTTTGTCGCTGGTAGGGGGTAAGTGGATTTCCATGAACGTTATAATTATGTTACTGTGTCTAGGAGCAAAAATCAGAGTTTTTTTAATCCTATCATCTAAAAAAAATAATGCAATTAAATTTATAACTCAAACGTTATGGAGGCGTGTATGTAGCTTGTAGACTTTAATTTTTTTTGCATATATATAAGGTTATCCAATCGCATAATTTACTTTTACTGGAATGCAGTGATCTAAACCTGGACACAAAACTCGAACTCATTAAGGCACGAGATTCCTTAGAGTACACCTTCAAGACTCTTTCTGAACTGAAAAATGGGAAGTTCAAAGGTCATTGGAGAAATGGTAAACCTTCTGGAAAGTAAGTAATGACTACCTATGTCCAGTATTCTGTTTGACATTTTTTTTTATCT
This sequence comes from Crambe crambe, assembly GCA_963924555.1. Classification (NCBI taxonomy): domain Eukaryota; kingdom Metazoa; phylum Porifera; class Demospongiae; order Poecilosclerida; family Crambeidae; genus Crambe; species Crambe crambe. The sequence continues at coordinate 1,597,579 of OZ004586.1, read as the reverse complement.
TTAGAGGCGAATTCACTCAAGAGTCCACTGGTATTCATTACAAGGGAGAATTCAAGGATGGCAAGTTTCATGGCCAGGGGGAGATGCACTGGTTCTTCGACAAAGATATGCGTAAGAAATACATTGGAGAGTTCAAGAACCACAGCATGGACGGACATGGAGAAATGAAGTAAGAACACATCTACATTTCAAATAAATTATTTGACTGTGAAACACAAATTTAGAGAATTCCCGGCAAATGAAGCAAGCCACTTAGGGAGTCAAATAATATTTCTTACATATGAGATCAGCTGTTGTTTTGTTCTATAGGTATTCGGATGGTCATGTGTACTCTGGTCACTGGGTCAGTGGACAGAGGTCTGGATTTGGTAAGATCGAGGAATCCTCGAGGAAGGGCTCCTTCTACATTGGAAGTTGGAGACTGGACAAGAGAAATGGATATGGTCTCTATGAGGATAAAATCAAGTGAGAAGTAACATGGTTTTAAGCTAGGAGAGGAAGGAAAGGGGGGAGGGGGAGGGATGAAGGGGGAGGCAGAGGAGGAAGGAAGGAGGGAGGGAGGAAGGAGAGGAAGGAAGGAGGGAGAGGAGGGAGGAAGAGGAAGGAGAGGAAGGTAGGAGGGGGAGGGGAAGGAGGGATGAAGGGGGAGGCAGAGGAGGAAGGAAGGAGGGAAGAGGAAGAGGGAGGAAGGAAGGGAGAGTGAAGGGAGGGAGGGAAGGAAGGAGGTTAACTTCCTCTATGTAATGGATTTTTTCTTTTTCTCTCTCTCTCTCTCTCCAGACATGAGCGATATCTAGGGATGTGGGCAGATGGTGTGAGGTGTGGTCCAGGCATTATAGTCACTTCCTCAGGCACTTACTCAGAAGCTATTTTTGCCAATGACTCCATCAGTGTAAGTGCACAGTACACCAATGAAAATGACCTTTTGGATGTAGCAGTGGATATGATGTTTGCTATCACACCACAGATGCTGTAAATTGTTCTTTTCACTTACAGCCTGGTAATGATGGATTCGTGATCGACCCTAATGGCCGCTCTTTCATTGGAAAACTTGGACCTAACATGAAACTAACAGGAAAGGTGAGCTAACTATAAATCAAGTGTGAGGGGACCCCCTCCTAGTTAACTAGAAATAATTGACACATATGCATCTTTGTAGTGTTTTTACTTAAGCATGCCTTTTGACGACTGATAAGTCTTTATAATTATGTGGTTCAGTATTATATGATACAACAATGGATTCACGACTAATTGACCTTGTATTGCATGTCATAAACTTTCATCTCCCACCCAGCTTTATTTTATTTCCATAACAACAACAACAATTATAAAAAGTAAGCTTTAACAACATGAAAATTGTACCGGAATCATATAGCCATATCTACAAGCAATAATGCACACTGCACTATTACAGGGTCTTTTGACTCTCACGAATGGAACTACAATAGAGGGCATCTTCGGAGGGAGCTGGACCAAAAAGATAGAGATCACTAAAGGTGTCCTTGAAGACGATATTCAACGATCCTCTGAAACAAGTGAATCAATAGATGCTGCCATATCAGAATTGCAGTAAGTGAAACTAAATTGAAGTGTGGTTTTTATCATGGGATACTATTATGAATGACTTATTACATTAACATGGAGGGGTAGGGTGGGAGGGAGGAAGAGAGAGGGAGGGAGGGGAAGAGGACTGATGTCTGTTTTCTCCCTGAATAGCATTACTTACATATTCTTACACATACAGGATAGCAAAGCTAGATAAGCGAATCGGTAATTGCACTGTGCTGGCTTGCAACAAATGGCAAGAGATTTTTCGTGAGTGTGAGCACTCTTTGGGCATGAGTGGTGATGCCACTAACGATGTCTTCTCAGCATGGAGCAAACTAGCCACTAGTGCCTTCAACAAGAAACGAACAATGACCACTAAACACCCTCACATTTCCACTTCTCCTTTTCTGTCTCGAAGGGCCAATTCTCTCACGGGTCTTCACGGTCGAACAGTGAAGATACCAGTTCAACTCATCCCTCTAGAAAGGGCAAGAGCTCAAACATCAGACAACACTTTAACCAAAGATGACGCTTTCTTGACAAGTGTTCGAAGCACCGCACGGCACTCTCACTTTGGAAACACCTTCACCACACATTCAGATAAAACCGAGGAGTTCAGGCCTGAAATTAGTCGACCACTCAATCTAGAGGAGTCCCTCTGTTGCTCGTACCCATCGGGTCTCTCCTATAGGATCTCCAACTCCCCCTACGCCCCCCAGGCTGATTACAATGATGGCCCCCCGCAGGATAAGAACTCGAAAGAACCTTCACCCGATTGTAAGGAGCAGGAGAGTGAGTTAGAAATGACCACAAATCCCGGAGATGTTAGAACTGGGATACAGAATTACGTGGACAAGGCTTTCAATACCCCCGATCACCCCTTGGGCATGCTTATGAACAGAATAGAAATGGTTTATAGACTGTCATATGGTGGAATAGCAGCTAGTAAGTTTCTTCTTCCCCATGCCATCGCAGAAACACACTCCATGATACAAAGAATTCACGGGATAGTGAGGTGTGTGAATTAGAAATGCTTGTAATTGTGTATGCCTATCTCTTCTCTCTTTTTTTTTGTTTCCTTAGAATTCTCTTTCCATTTCTTTCCAATGAAGATCAGCACTTATCCCGTCATGGGTACTCGCGTACAGAGGATGGTGTGAACCGGGGGGACCCAGATGATTATATTTCAATAGATTCAGGTACATACGTAGCTCACCTCAATCCCCATTCCTCCCTCCCCTTTTACTTCTCTTCAGTTATCCTGCCTGCAGGGTACAGTCTCCTTCACTCTCTTGTTTTCATTCGTCTCTTCCCCACTCTGATTAATCTCTACGTCCTTCACCATGACAACCATGATCTGACCTATCAGAAAGGACTCAACTTCTTGAAGGAGATGGAGGATGACAGACTAGTCCAATACATCCGATTCCCAGAGTGAGTTCACAGATATCTACTGCATGTGTTATATTTATTTATTTGGGACAAGCGATGATGATCATAATTATTATGCAAGCATATTGTATATATCGTACGTTCCAGCATTGCAGCTTCTTTTTGTGATGACCTTAGGTAAACTGAATGCATTCTTTCTGTATCTTTTCGTATCTTTCTGTATCTTTCTGTATCTTTCCCCCACATATCTTTCTGTATCTTTCTGTATCTTTCCCCCACATATCTTTCTGTATCTTTCTGTATCTTTCCCCCACATATCTTTCTGTATCTTTCTGTATCTTTCCCCCACATATCTTTCTGTATCTTTCTGTATCTTTCCCCCACATATCTTTCTGTATCTTTCTGTATCTTTCCCCCACATATCTTTCTGTATCTTTCCCCACATATCTTTCTGTATCTTTCCCCCACATATCTTTCTGTATCTTTCTGTATCTTTCCCCCACATATCTTTCTGTATCTTTCCCCCACATATCTTTCTGTATCTTTCTGTATCTTTCCCCCACATATCTTTCTGTATCTTTCCCCCACATATCTTTCTGTATCTTTCCCCCACATATCTTTCTGTATCTTTCCCCCACATATCTTTCTGTATCTTTCCCCCACATATCTTTCTGTATCTTTCTGTATCTTTCCCCCACATATCTTTCTGTATCTTTCCCCACATATCTTTCTGTATCTTTCCCCCACATATCTTTCTGTATCTTTCTGTATCTTTCCCCCACATATCTTTCTGTATCTTTCCCCCACATATCTTTCTGTATCTTTCCCCCACATATCTTTCTGTATCTTTCTGTATCTTTCCCCCACATATCTTTCTGTATCTTTCCCCCACATATCTTTCTGTATCTTTCCCCCACATATCTTTCTGTATCTTTCTGTATCTTTCCCCCACATATCTTTCTGTATCTTTCCCCCACATATCTTTCTGTATCTTTCTGTATCTTTCCCCCACATATCTTTCTGTATCTTTCCCCCACATATCTTTCTGTATCTTTCTGTATCTTTCCCCCACATATCTTTCTGTATCTTTCTGTATCTTTCCCCCACATATCTTTCTGTATCTTTCCCCCACATATCTTTCTGTATCTTTCCCCCACATATCTTTCTGTATCTTTCTGTATCTTTCCCCCACATATCTTTCTGTATCTTTCCCCCACATATCTTTCTGTATCTTTCCCCCACATATCTTTCTGTATCTTTCCCCCACATATCTTTCTGTATCTTTCCCCCACATATCTTTCTGTATCTTTCCCCCACATATCTTTCTGTATCTTTCCCCCACATATCTTTCTGTATCTTTCCCCCACATATCTTTCTGTATCTTTCCCCCACATATCTTTCTGTATCTTTCCCCCACATATCTTTCTGTATCTTTCTGTATCTTTCCCCCACATATCTTTCTGTATCTTTCCCCCACATATCTTTCTGTATCTTTCTGTATCTTTCCCCCACATATCTTTCTGTATCTTTCCCCCACATATCTTTCTGTATCTTTCTGTATCTTTCCCCCACATATCTTTCTGTATCTTTCTGTATCTTTCCCCCACATATCTTTCTGTATCTTTCCCCCACATATCTTTCTGTATCTTTCTGTATCTTTCCCCCACATATCTTTCTGTATCTTTCCCCCACATATCTTTCTGTATCTTTCTGTATCTTTCCCCCACATATCTTTCTGTATCTTTCTGTATCTTTCCCCCACATATCTTTCTGTATCTTTCCCCCACATCTGTATCTTTCTCCCACAATGCTTGTACTGCTAATACTACTAGCTGAGCTAGCTAAGTATTTAGCTATAAACTCTTGCTCTTTTTCAGTCACTTATGTAACAAGTTGGTAGGGAAATCAGCAGATGGAGACATAATTAAGGTGCGTACAGATAACATACCACATAGCTAACCATGACTACAATATTGCCATTATTCACCACTGACAGAGTTTGGATCAAGCTTCCAACATCCTACGAGTTATAAAGTGAGACACATGCAATGATACCGCTATGTAGCAATCACTTCCACAACTCAATATTATAATAGCTCCTTGTTCACTCCTGGAGAGTTCCTGGATCACTTCAAGATGGCATTCAAGCATCTTAGTGGTGTAAGTTACTCATCTAAAGTGATTGTAATGATTATCATGATTGTCATTCAAACAGATTGATCAGCTTTCTGGGGATTTCTTGCTGCCTGCAATTGTCTACATCTTAGTCAAAGCAAAGTAAGCACGTTGTAGCTATTGTAGTTGGCGAGCGAGCGAAGCCCCACACTAATTGGTCAAAATGGAAAATTGCGATATTTACGTCACTCAAAATGCGCATGCGCTTACGCATGCGCATGAAATAGCTACTAAGCAACGTCATAATAAGCAATCATTTTCGTTAAGCTTGAAGTTGAAACACTATTGTAGCGAGTATTATGGAACCCAGAGAACCAGAAAACAAGCGAAGGAAGGCCCCAGAACACCCTCTAGAAACTGACCAGCAAAGAAGAGCGAGACCTCATGAAAGAAATGAAAGAGACAGAGCTAGAAGGAGAACAAAGGAACAGAGAAAAACAAGACTAGCAAAGAAATGCGACAGATAGAGCCAGGAGGAGGGAATGTACAGAGTCAGTAGAAGATAATGCTGCAAGAGCAGAGCAAATGAGAGCCAGAAGGAGAGCAGAGTCAGCAGAACACAGAGCTGCCAGATTAGAGCATATGAGGGCTCATTATTTGAGAGACTAGCTACTGAGTCTGAACAGGAGTGGTAGCCTGGGTTCAGAGAAGACACTCTAATGCTAACTGGGAATGCACCAAGTCAGTTAACAACCTGAATAGCTAGATATCGAAAGTCACTGTTGGGGCTATATAATCATAAGTGAGGGAGGAGCACATTGAAATGACCACTGGCTGCATGCTTGCTCGCCCAACTAATGCTATACGAGCATCTCTAGTTAGTATAGTTGTGTAGCTGTAAAATAAAGGGTCTAAGTTAGCATTTTAATTCCCTTTCTGCTTTAGTATTCCACATCTCGGGGCCTACTTACATTTTCTGATGGACTTTGCTCACACTCAGCCAGAGGATGAGTACACTCTAGTTACTTATGAGGTATGGTATGATGAAAGCTACTCTATGTTGATTGTGATCTTCCTTTGTCTGTGCAGGCTGCTTACAATTTCATCAAGAGAAACTATGTATAGTTAGCTAGCTAGCTAACAACAGTTCATAATGCTAGTTATAGCTAGCTCTATGTATATATATCATATCACTTGCTCTTCACATAATGCAGTATCATAACTATAACTAGAACATAGGTAAATGTAGCTAATGTTTTATTTTTTTTTATCATTATTATACATACTGCTACATAATGAATCTCTTGCATGACCAGCCACTTGATTTACTTGACAGTTCAATGGGCGGTGCTATCAGTATGCCAGACTCTTGCTGTACTTTCTCCCTGCCCTTTGACCTCTGCCTATGGTTCGCGAAAATGAAGAAACTTTTATACAGTTGATCTCATAGCAAACAAAAAAAAACAACAAAAAAAACCTGCTGAGCATATAAGGAGCACCAACACTACGGAAAACTGGTCTCCAAAAGTGACCTTCTGACTCTGATTCCAACAGAGGGAAGACGTAACTCGGATATCTAGGTTAGGGTAGTTGCACAATATCTTTGAAGTCGCTGGGAATGCAAGGATCCCTCCGGAAGGTCAGTCATCATCTTGTGTTATAGAATCTAATTGTAGTAGCTAAAAGGAATTTCCTGTACAGTGTACTGTAGATATTGAGATATCGGTCCATTGCAAACTTGATTACATTTGCAATGGAGCAGAGATGCTAGCTAGTCAAAGGTAGCTGTATGACTCTTGTCTTCACTCATGCAGGAATTGTTTTGTGTTGATCACTCCAGAAGATCTATTTTCCAAGCTGACTCTCACAGAATGAAGGTTATTCCCAATGATACGTCCATACATGCATGCACCAGTCATTTAACATGCATGTTACTTGTATGCACCAAACAAGAGTAAGATGGTTCTTGATTGAGGCTGCCACAATGCATGCAGCTAGCTATTAAACTCGATTACCTGCACTATATTAATAGCTAGTTTGCTCAGTATAGCTACAACCCTGATGCATTAAATACCATATTAGATCGAATGGCTGCAATCACTCTCGATAGCCATCTCACAGTCTCTCAAGTTCAGAGGGAGTTATAGACCAAGGTAAGATAATTATTACAGTTATTGTCTGAAATCCCAGGTCTGTTTTTTAAGTAGATTAATTGAATGGGAAATTGATGAAATTGTCCCAAACTTCTGTCATGTGTTCTATAATGATTGAACTATCTCTACATAGCCATGGCAAAAATAATACTGCTGGAATATAATAGTGAGTCCTCTGACACTTGGGACCGAGGTATACAAAGGTACTTTTAGATTGTCCTTAATTTGTTGAGATAATAATAATAATTATAGCAAACATTAATCCCCTTTTGGAAACTCAATTCTGTAAAATATAAACACTTTGGTGTGCTCACTGTGCCGTATTGGGACAAAATGTCCCAATGCAGACACTAACGGTGTGCTATCATTTTACAATGAAGGACATCAAAGACCACATCATGATGCAGAATACAAGCTGAAGCAGAGAAAAAACCCTAACTGTTATTTTGTTAGAAAGTGCCTACTATTCCACATACAACCAAAAGTGGTAATTAGAGATCCCCAACCATTAACCAGTATGGAGTTGCTCCCTTGAATATTAGCAACAACAACAACAACAACAACAACAACAACAACAACAACAACAACAACAACAACAACAACAGCTGCAACAACAACAATAGCAACAACAATTCAGTCACATTATAGTAGTGTTTAAATTTTAACATATATATATTCATTATTAACAACAACAACAACAATAGCAACAACAACTCATAACAGCAACAACAACAACAACGACTATAAAGTGATTCAGTCATACTGTAGTGCAGCGTTTTAATATCAGTTCATCATTATAAGGTTTTCCAATGGATTTTACTTTCGCAGTCAGTGGATTGTTTTCATAGAATGCCAACATTATACTGATGTTTCCAAATGTCTCTTCAGTTCCTTCAATCTCATAAATATTCCCATCCTCCCTTTTAGTTATGTTCAGTGTGAAGCTAGCATGGAAATCCGAGCCTTTTTTAGCCCTGTTCCTTGTCAGGACTGAAATCACAAAGACTTTCCTTCTCTCACTGTATCTTATCAGATAGCAACTCTCACCAGTTCGATGCTCAAGTTCGAATTCTGCAATGCTTTCTGTCATGGCACCATGGTAGCTGGGAAGATTTTTAAGATCTTTGAGCTTCCAAGTAGGAATTGCTTGCGTAGTATTCACAGATTTATCAAATGATCTTTTGGGGCTGCATGTGTAATCAATTAATGAATAGGCAGTTCATTACTTGTTAACAGATTTCCCTGCCCTATTTTGATAGAATTAAAACAAAATTAAGCTTGCATATCCTAGTACTACTGTTAGTACTAGAACACATGACCATAAGAGATGGCATTACAGTATGATGCATAGTATACTGAGGTATACAGAGTAGTTTACAGTATAATGCATAGTATACTGAGGTATACAGAGTAGTTTACAGTATGATGCATAGCCTACTGAGGTATACACAGTATGATGCATAATATACTGAGGTATAGAGTAGTTTTTATTTCGTCCTGTCTGCTATAAGAAAGCTGTTAAATAAGTAATTAATTTGAAACTGCCTTTTAAATTATGCTATCAGTGTTAGCCTAGCCTTGTTCCTAAGGCCTGTGTACGAGGCTAAGCACTCACCTCATAATGCTTGCGTTTCCCTTATACTAAGAAACTAACTGACCTTTCAGGTGTAGTAGTAATGTGACTGTCCTCAGGTAGTTTAGTGCTAGTGGGTGAAGTGATATCTGAGTCAGGAGATTCTGACCTTCTGAGGCAGTTTAACCAACTAGACGTTGATCTGTGCGGTATAGCTGGTCTACTTGCTTGTGAGGAAGCATTATTTGTGATTGTCCTTGCTTCAAAAAAAGAGAAAAAGTTAAGTATTCAAGGGAAAAAGTGTGAAGAGCTATATTAGTCACCATGTTTTCTTGCAATCTTGTGAGCCAATGCTGAATTATTTCCCCCAACTCTGCTTTTCACAGCTTCTGCCAACTTTTCCCAGGTAGGTTCACCAAATCTCTCAACATTGTAGTTTTTCTTCAGCCACTCTGAGACCATTTTGCTCAAGCAACTCATGAGGTCACGATTTTCGTGCTCTATCCTGTTCAGTACATTCTCCCCAAGTCCTAGTGCCACACCTATCTCCCTCCATTTTGTCTCACTTGTTCCCAAAGTTTGCATAATTTCAGCCAGATCCTCTTCATTCAATACAACATCACCCATTGCAAAATTCTTCATACCTGAATCATATCAATTACTTAGAGATCCCAGCCAATACCACAAAATCATAGTACATTGCCTTAAAAGACTCTAATCTCAACCATAGAGAACAATACACAAGTGTATAGCTTAAGTAGTAACATAAATGGTCTTACCTGTACAGAGAAGAACCTCCTAATAAAGGACTCTCAACAAAGGACAAACCTTTCAACAAATGTCAATCTAAAAGTACCTTTGTATATACACTCTATACAAAATAACCTCCAAAAAAGGACAACCTTTCTACAAAGGACACAAGGATGAGTCCCTAGTGTGTCCGTTATTTGGAAGCTGTACTGTAGGAGTTTCATACATGCACACAACACACGTACAACACACAACTTGCCCTCCACTTCACAGCAATATAGTGTTCAGCTCTTGCACAACTTTGTAGAGATTTTCTTCACCTTAAAAGAAAAAAAAGAAAGATGAATGGTTGTTTGGGTATTGTAGTTTTCGTTACTTCTTCCTTCCTCTCCCTTTGTGTTTATTTACTTCACACCACACTTCTTGAAGCCTTCCATCTAGTGATTACGTAATATTATGGCTGTGGGAAATTGATATGTAGTGTTGTGTGCATGGGGGATTATTTCAGTACCATTCTTTACTAGATTAGGTGTATTGCGTGTGAGAATATTTCAAGTTATGTAATTATCATTAACATCACAGTCCCTGTAGAATTATTGTCTATATATGTTGCCAGCTGTATATAGAATCCTGTCTGTGAAGGAATGGGTCTCCTCTATAACCACTACACTACACTTCAGTAAACCCAATACGAGTCATACAAATCATGATCTCACGGAGGGTAATATTGTCTCTGCCTCTATGTTACATATAGGTCCAATCTACGACTGTTATATCATTACATCATCTATAATTGATATGACTGGTAATGGTCAAAGTGTTCAAGGATGTGGGGAGTTTATCTAATTTCTAATGGTAACTATAGTTCTAAAATCTGGTCTGCGGAGTTATGGTATCTGGCCATCTATAGTTACATGTATAATAGGAAGAAATTGTGCACAAATTAATAGCTAATCGTTGTAGAAATTATCTACAGCTGCAATATATACTCTGCAAGTACCACAATAAAGATTAGCTAAATACTTTTGTTCGAAGTAAATTATTATAGGAATATTTTACAATGTAGTTTCCACTCTTTGTTTGTCAGCACAAGGATCTCCAATAGTCGTTATTGTTGGAGGGATTGGGTTTATTTTAAAGTAGTCAAGCAGTTCATTGATTTTCTCAAAACTTTTTTCGGATCCTTCAATTTCATACATATTGCAGTCGTTCCCCTTGGCTATTTTCAGTTTGAAATGAGATGCCGTGCGGGTGTTATCTCTCAATACCGAGATCACAAAGGCTCTCTTTCTTTCACTGTATCTGATCAAGAAGCAGTGTCCACCATGTCGTCGGAGTAGATACTGTGCCTCTAGCCCAGTCACAACGCCATGGTAATAGGAGAGGTGTCTGATATCCTCTAGTTTCCAATCAGAAATAGCTTGAGTTATAGGCTGAGATGCCGCTGATGATTTACTGTCAACTCTTCTGCGACTGTGAAGTGAAAATACAGTTATTATTGAAGCTACATAATAGGAAGGGGTAGAGTGGATTTTGTATATGAAAGCAATATGGTTCACACTTCCCAATCTTTGCAAAAAAAACAACAAAAACAAACCATTAAAACATTGTACTTTGATCATTAACAATACCTAAGATTAGCTAACTGTTATGAATTAGCTACTTCTCACAATGATGAAGAATCAGAGAACATAAAGTCATAATCGTGATCATAGTGACTTCTGTCAGTGCGAAAGCAGCAGCAGCAGCAGTAAAACCAGATGGATTTACTGTAATAATGTATATTGCTACATATACATAAACTAGTTAATATAATAATTAATGAATGTATGTATGGAGCTTAATATATTCGTGGAAATCCAGGTGTTATAGGGTTTAATAATATAGCTACAGTCTAGCTAGCATGAAATAGCTGATGAACACTTACTGATCATCTATGCTTGTCCTTGCTCTAATTTCTTCAAAATGTATCCCTTAAAAATGAAAAATTAGCTAAAGTATTTGAAGAAAAAAGTGAATTATCTACAATAGTTATCTGTAATATTAAGTTACCATGTCCTCTTGCTATCTCCTGAGCCAATGCTGAGTTGTTTCCCCCTACTCTGCTTCTCACAGCTGCTACCAGCTTTTCCCAGGTAGGTTCACCAAATTTCTCAGTATTGTAGTTCTTCTTCAGCCACTCTAAGACCATTTTTCTCAAGCGACTCATAAGATCATGATTTTCATGCTCTATTCTGTTCAGTGTGTTCTCCTTGAGTCCTAATGCCATACCAATCTCCTTCCATTTTGTCTCACTATTTCCCAAAAAGTGCATAATTTCAGCCAGATCCTCTTCATTCAATACATTACCTTATCAAAAGATAATGAAGAATCAGTATCTATAGCTATAGAACTAAATTGACTTGAAAACTTCATACCTGAAACATTATACCTGGCAGCCATCTAGCTAGCAAGATTTATTGAACTTTGATCATTGAACTAGAGGAAGACTAATAATGGTAGCTACATATTGATTGATTCCCACATAATTGGAGTTCAGATCAAATCATGTGATTCTTTTATATATGGCTTGACTACTACAGTGTGGTAATTCTTAACATGACAATAATAAGGAAGTGAAGGAGTAAGTGTATTTTCCTGCTTATTTTCTTGACGAATGCATGTGTGTTACTTTGGAGTAGCTAATGGGTTGAGGTGTCTCGATTCCAATTTAAGACTTACAACAATTCAGCATGACATCATCTATAATTGATAAAGTGTTCAATGATCCTCGAATTGTGTTATTCCTAACTGCTATAGCTAGCTAGAAGCTAGAGATTCTTCTTATCTAAAATCAGTCAGTCTGCAGTAGTGGTATATATGGTACCTGGCCATATAGCTAGCTACCGTGAATTGGGAAATTTTTGTTAGATAATACGTAATTCATGTTTATATTTTCATTTCTGTTGTTACAACTTGTAAATAACTATTTTTTGTGCATGTAATTAATTTTCATGAGATTAATTTTTGTTATTGGACATAACCACGAAAATAAATTAACATCGAAATTTTCCCCATTTGCAGTATTTAAACTTACAATGCAAGCTTTGCTTTACCAGTTGCAAGCCATCAAGTGATGATGCAGATATAATTATAATAACATTCCCATATATAGCATGTACATTTGTAACTCATGCATCGCATTTAATATACTGCATGTGTAGCATAACATGATAGGAAGAGAGTATAATAGTATAATAATCATAATAAAGATCAGTTATAGCTATGGCTTACACTGTAGTCTCCACACTCCTTAGTTCATTAATACAAGGATCTCCAATAGTCGTTATTGTTGGAGGGATAGGGTTGATTTTAAAGTATTCACATAGTTCATTGATTCTCTCAAAACTTTTTTCGGATCTTTCAATTTCATATATATTATTATAGTCATTCCCCTTTGTTACTTTCAGTTTGAAATGGGATGCTCTATATGGGGTGCCAAATAGGTCAAAAAGCCATACTTAGGTATAAGCTGCTACCTAGGGTGCATGGAGCCGCTTCGCGGCTCCATGCACCCTAGGTAGCAGCTTATGCATCAAACAGGATCTCCGTAAATAAATAAGAGCCTCCTATATATAAATAAGAGCCTCCTATATATAAATAAGAGCCTCCTATATATAAATAAGAGCCTCCTATATATAAATAAGAGCCTCCTATATATAAATAAGAGCCTCCTATATATAAATAAGAGCCTCCTATATATAAATAAGAGCCTCCTATATATAAATAAGAGCCTCCTATATATAAATAAGAGCCTCCTATATATAAATAAGAGCCTCCTATATATAAATAAGAGCCTCCTATATATAAATAAGAGCCTCCTATATATAAATAAAAGCCTCCTATATATAAATAAGAGCCTCCTATATATAAATAAGAGCCTCCTATATATAAATAAGAGCCTCCTATATATATAAGAGCCTCCTATATATAAATAAGAGCCTCCTATATATAAATAAGAGCCTCCTATATATAAATAAGAGCCTCCTATATATAAATAAGAGCCTCCTATATATAAATAAGAGCCTCCTATATATAAATAAGAGCATCCTATATATAAATAAGAGCCTCCTATATATAAATAAGAGCATCCTATATATAAATAAGAGCATATCCTATATATAAATAAGAGCATCCTATATATAAATAAGAGCATCCTATATATAAATAAGAGCCTCCTATATTATATAAATAAGAGCCTCCTATATATAAATAAGAGCCTCCTATATATAAATAAGAGCGTCCTATATATAAATAAGAGCCTCCTATATATAAGTAAGAGCCTCCTATATTTATAAGTAAGAGCCTCCTATATATATAAGAGCCTCCTATATATAAATATGAGCCTCCTATATATAAATAAGAGCATCCTATATATAAATAAGAGCCTCCTATATATATAAGAGCCTCCTATATATAAATAAGAGCCTCCTATATATAAATAAGAGCATCCTATATATAAATAAGAGCATCCTATATATAAATAAGAGCATCCTATATATAAATAAGAGCCTCCTATAAATAAGAGTCTCCTATATATAAATAAGAGCTTCCCATATTATAAGAGCTCCTATAATTATATAAACAAGAGCTCCTATAAACAAGAGCCTCCCATAATAAGAGCTCCTATAATAAGAGCTCTTCATAATAAATAATTATGAGCTCCCATATATAAATAAGATTTATATAAGAGCTCCCATACGTATATAAGAGCTCCTAAGAGCTGCTAGTAATAAGACTTAGCTAATTCCTATATAAGTAGGAGCTTAATTTATAGTCTTAGAGCTCTAACAAGAGCAGCAGCAACAATAGCAACAACAACAACAACAACAACAACAACAACAACAACAACAACAACAACAAAACAATGACTATTGTAGTCATTGTCATTGTGTTTTTTTTCCAATAATGTTGTTTTGGTTGATAATGTTGTTTTGTTGTTGCATCATGTAAGTATATAATGTCTAGGAGTCTTGATGCTACAAAGTAAATGAATAACAATGACAACAATAACAATGATCACAAAGCCACCACCACCACGACAACAACAGCAGCAACAAACAAACAAGATTATTACATAATGACCAGGGATCTATGTATAGGCCTGAGCTAATTAAATAGGTAGCTTCTTTCAGAAATTGAATAATAGGCTCTAACTGAGACGTCTTTGATGCTTCAGTACAATAATCGTTGAGTTGATGAACTATGTAATAATTATGACTGTCAATCCTGTCAAATAATGATCCTTATTACTTGTCTCTAGCATGCAGTCAGTCAGTCAGTGTTGTCATCACTCAGTTTTGATAGGGACTGTCTGTAGGGAGCAAAATGTTGAATAAAATACCTGGTCTATAAATGAATAATTAGCACAGGGCTATCTATGTAATAAGCTCTGATGCAACAAAGGACTCTTCTCTGTACGAATTTCTCTATATGATGGACAAAATGCTGTGGGTCCCAATTAGGCTTGAATAATTTTTATGCTAGCATAATATTGAGGTATGCCAAAGAATCAGGGAATAATGCTGGAATAATAGGGAACATCTCAGTATCTCAGGAAGTTGACAGGCTAAAGTGGTGGAACAGACATACATCTGAACTTCCCCTTTGGTCTAGCAGCTATAGATCAGTCTTACTTATTCAACATCATCTGCTGCAGCAGAGAGAGTTTTTTCTTTGTTAGAAAATAGCAACAAACTCTTGCTCTAGAAGACTATGTAGAGTTTCATTGATGCTACAGTATAGCTATAGGCACTCATAAAATCCTTTCTTGTAATCTTGTTGCATTAAAGAATAATCAAGAATAATGGGCAAAATATTGGGAATAATTATGTTAGTGCTTAAGAATAATAGGTAACTAACATGAGAATCAGAGAATAGAATAATTTTAGCATAATTTATTCAACCCTAGTCCCAAACAGAAAGAAGCCGAGTATAATATGTTACTGAGGGAACAGAGTTTTTGGTGATTTGAATTCAAGCACAACTGTCTCTAGATGCTAAGCATCGATCTGCCTTTTATAGCTTGTCCACAAAAATGAATGTGATTGGTTGATAGCTACAATGCTAAAATAAGCCAATAAGATCACTGTATTAAATAACCAATGAGATTAAGTGTCTGTTAATAATGCAAAAAAATGAACCAATGAAAGTAAGTTTACAGTCATGTTCCTAGTGCCAGCAGTCTATCACATAATATCCATCACTCAATGATTCCACTGATGTAGCAAAAAGGAATAGTTTAAAGAGATCATCAGGTTTATAGCTAAGCTGATGCATTGCATCAGCACTGATTTAGCTATATCACCTCACAACTTAACTCCATGTAATACCAAAAACTCTAATGCATGCAAGCTTCCACCACAACTTGAGGCATAATAATTATTATGCTATGATTTCAACAAAGTTAGCTGAAGCTATAGTGGCAGTGCAGTTCTTGTGCAAGTCATTGGATTATGATGATGAAGGTGAACAATAATGGTCATTGTAACTATAAAATGTGCACTGTTTGCAGTTAAGATACTGTACGCCAGCAGAGTGTATAACATTTTCAATGTCTCTTATTCTGAATCTTACCACCAACTTTTTCATCCTGTATACACAGAAGTTCTTGTATGAAAGGTAAATCAGCTGTAACTTAAGATATGAACTTGGCTACAGCTATAGCATTAATGAGAACAGCCTCACTATCTGGATAGAGCAGTAGCCAAGAGTGAGTAGTCCTCAAGATTTTTAGTAATGGTTCCATTGAGCGTCTGGGTGAAGACCTCCAGTAACATGTACAAGGAGATTAATAATGCTCTGATCTATACATTGTGCTTAGAGTGTCACTAACAAATCACCCGGTACCGACATCAACCACCAACGGATGTTGAAGTAATACCAACCATAAAACCAACTTTATAACTAGTTATACCAAAGACTGAAGAAACACAGGATATCTTAATTAGTGCACCAGCAAAGGACACAGCTAGAATTTTGTTCAATAGAAAGAAGGCATGAATGTGTGCATGGTTGTAGAGCAGCATGAATGTGTGCGTGTATTACAAGAGGCATGTGTGGTGCATCTGGGGACATGTCCGCCAGGCAAAGAGGGTGGGCTGAGAGAAATTGAAAAAAACAACAAAAAACGAAAACAAAAACAAAAAACACACACACACAAAAACAATGAAAAAGTCAAACTGTATTGAAATGGAATCTTGATGTTATGACAGATTCAAGAGCCGATTTGAAGAATTCAAAAGCATCATCACCAAATACCCCTCGGGGAAAGGATATCACTTTGGAGCATGTGTGGGCTGTTATAGCTCCATGCCCATCCTCATCCAAGAAGTCAACCCTGACAGACTTGTTGCTTGGATATGACGCCCCAGTGACATGTAGTAAAAATTGTTTCAAAGCTATACAAATAAAGTAAACATAAAGTATATGCATAAACAATTAAAAACAAAAACATACATTCTTCAGAGGCTTCACTTATCCATTGGTTGAGATAAGCCATCACCAGCAAGTCACCAGGTAGAAGACTGGTCAAAGTTTCATCCACATACACTGCGTTGCTGACATCAGTTGGTGAGAGGCAGGCTGTGTACACCAGAAGAGGGGTGAATAATCCAGGGAAATCACGGATACTGGACAAGGCACTGAGTCCTTCACACAGTTGATCAAGGAGCTTGGATATTCGCCCAATACCATCATAGTACAATATCTCTTGGGCAATCATAGTCTTATTAGACATCTATAGAAATAATATACACAGTGTTGAATAAGTGTGCATCCAAAGTAGCATAGCAACTGAAGGAAAAGTTGTTTAATAACGCACACCCTACAGTTTTGATATTGTCAGTTCAGAGATGGACTTACCGTTAACATTTGTGTAATCCCGCATCTTTCAAATACATTGCTATACAGGTTTGATTGAAACAAAACATGGAGATCTTCTTCTGTTCTGGCTCCATTGATCTGAAACAGAACCATTATATCAGTAGCATTTATTGTACAATCTTGCACATCTATTTATCAGAGTACAAACTTAGCTGTCTATCTACAATTTCGGCCATTCAATTTCAGCCCCTATGCATGCAGTCTGATATACATACCTCGGTAACTACTGATGCTGAATCAGCAGGAAGGTCTTCAGTTGTTATAAACTCTATAGCCTTTTCCTCCCCACCAACCAAGTACCAATAGCATGTTGGAGAAAGGAAAGGGAATCCTATACCATCTTGAGAAATACTATGAGAGATCATGGAGCCAAGGACTTTCAGTAGTCCAGATGATCTAGCTTCCGCTGTCGCTGCAGGTCGAATATGATTCATTGGCCCATCAAAAAGTCTTATATACTTGTTGGTTGCAAAGTCTTCAAAGATCGTACTATACACTTGCCGACGAACCCCTCCAGTGTCCACTGCAGGCTGACGATTTAATGTAATACGAAGTTGAGATTGAAGACTCGTAGATGGACACTTGTACTGAGCTACCATATCACCCCACATGTCTTCGGCATCCAATGATAGCTTCACTCGAGGAAATTGAACAAATCGTCCATTTATCATCTTTATGATCGACTGAAGTGTGGGTCCGTCAAGAAGACAGGTCATGCTCTTGTCGAAGTCAGAACCAGATAACTCATAAATGGTAACCACCTGTTTCGTTGACAGATTATCTTCACTTACAAATGTATCCAATAGCTGATCCAGGCTACTTCTATAAGCTGAGCTGGTTGTTGCTGAATCAAGACAAGTGAGAGCAGTTTCACTGACCCGAGGAGAACATGGCGTAGCAGCAGCACTGTGATGTACAGCAGAGATGGAATTATCATCTCGAGAGGCAGATGTGGATGGAAGAGATGACCGATAATCAGATACAGATGGCAGGGACTGAGGAGAACGTGATATGTGGGCAGCAGAGATGGAATGCTCATCTCGAAAAGAAGCAGATGTAGATGAGAAGGGTGATTGATCAGATGGAGAATGGGAATCTTCTGAATTTAAGACTCTCCCTGCTCCACCACTATAAAGATTATTATAAATAAAAATTAACGGACTCTCTATTTCATAGCTATATAATTTTACACTACTAGGAAATGAATGCCAGAAAGGGGGAGTGGGGGTAATTAACAACCTTGTAATAATAGAAACGTCTGGAAGGTCTTCATCACTACTGCCTTCAAAAATCTATGCAATAATAACAGAAGCATAATACAAGCATACTTCAGAAATATTTAACCCTAAGTAGTGCCTCGCCACAACTTTAGCACAGACACAATACAGTAGACCCTCGATTATCCAGACAGAAGAGTAGAAGCATGTCGGATAAGTGAATGTTCGGATAATGAAATTCACACAACCGCACCTACTTTGACACAACCACACCCCCGTTTATACAAAGTGAACTGCTTCATTTTGCTGGCTACCCATGACAAGCACTCTAGCTAGCTAAAACCTGTGGTAGACATTATTATATAGTAGACCTGGAACGAACTCTTCCGCTCTTAAATCGATCGATAAAACAGCTGCAAAAAATTTTGGTATTGCACATGAGCAATGTGTATTCCGAACTTTGACCTTTAATATTTTCAATCTGAAGTTCTACTGTACCAGGTTGAAAGGTATGTATGTGCTTCAAGTTACACAATGCAATAACAAAATTAGCTGATCACTTTCTAAGGGGGGAAATGTCTTCGCTTTCATGGAAGTTGAAAGAGGAGCTTACCCCAGTCAGGCTATACATCACATAGTGATGATGACATAATAAGAGCACTTAAATATCAAGGCTATACATCACATAGTGATGACCTAATAATCAGAGCTAAAAATAACAGGCGGACATCGGTCATTTTCCGAGCAATTATCAGATTTGACCGATCAATTCACAGTTTGCACTGCCACAATGTCCTATTAAACAACAGTTTCAGACTAAAATGATCCTTGAACAAACTTTTAACCAAGCTTTGGAACTTAGACTAAAGTAGAAAGGCTTCAAATGAAGCACTAAAGCTAGCTAGTCAGCCATGAAAGCTTCGTGCATCCAGCAGCTGCAATCACCAGAACTAAGGTAGGCTTTCCAGCTTATGCACTTGGAAATATGAACTAAACTATCTACACTACCTTCAGTACCTTGTTACTCTTATCTAGGCTTCAGTTGGCACTGCCTAGAGTCAGGAGGTGAGAAACTAACTTCTCTCTAACTCTAGTTCAAGACTCCACCCACTTCAATGTAGTGAGCGCACTGCGCATGCTCCACATGGACAGCGCAGTCCTACCTTTTTTTTCTTTTTTTTTTGTGTATATGTCCGACCAATTTTACTAAATGACCAATCAAATCTCATTTTGCTAGGACAAGTTGTCCTGGCAACATTGAACCCTTATTTTTAGCTCTGTAATAAGAAGTCATGCTGAGACATTCTAGTCCAAGACATACCTCATCACTTGATATTACTTGAACTTCAGCCTCCTTCTTGATCTACAAAGAAAATAAGCATTCATGTTGACAGAAACAAAGTTGTACTGTAGCTAGTTTGTTACATAGGTAGTAGCTACTATGCATGACTTACGAGTTTTTGATACCCAGGTAATTCAGCATTGGCAAGGAGATATATGTACGATCCTGATTTAGCAAGTGACACCACTTCCTTCCCATTCCACTCAAAGGAGTCTTTTACCGAAGGCACACAAAGTGATCTACATCCTGCACCGGCTCTTTGTAGATATGTAAAAGGAAACAACTGGCCGCTTTTTATGTTATCTTCATTTAACTCCATTGGTGCCGCAAATATCTCGCATATCTCTCGACGAATTTCTGTGTCCGTCATGTCAGAGTTAATCTGAATTTTCCCAACTAGTCCAGTTTTACCCAATTTGTTTCTCCTAGAGCATCTGGGAATACTGATATCTCCATCTCGACACTTGAATTCCTTTGGAAGGAGAATTATATCTCTAACATAAGTTGAAACTGGTTTACTTCTGGAATTATCCCGCTTTCTTGATCTGCGATTTCTCACGTTTTGAAACAAACTCGGTGGCTCAAATTTCGGTCTTTTTCTTAGTCCTACAGCTTGTTCAAATGTGGTAGGAGGCCGAGCGGGACGAGTACTATTACCAACGTTGGCAACAAGTGAGGAGCTGCTGGAGCTATTTGGTGACACACTACTAGCAGATCTATTCGTCAACGATTGCCTTATGGCATTAGCTACAGCTCCGGCAATTTGATCCAGTGGCACCTCAGCCATTCTTTTGCAGACCAGACAGTGCTCACGTACACGTGGCTAGCTGGCCGGTTGCGAATTGCGGCGCGCGCTGATCACGAGACAATCTCCATTCTCCAATAAATGCCCACCGAGCATGTCGCTAGACAATTGCAGTGGCTACTGGCAGTGGTATGTCTGGGCGCCCTAAGAAAATCATCAATAGGGAACATCTGGAATACTTACGACAACTTCGATTTACTTGGGATGAGATAGCATCAATTTTGGGAACATCAGCCAAAACCATTCAAAGGAGGGCCAAAGAATGGGGTATTGGAACATACTTATCGATATCTGACCAGTCTCTCGATGCAGTAGTAAGGGACATAATATTGCAGTTTCCATCATCAGGAGAAGTCATGATTCGTGGTCATTTACAGTCTCGAAAGGTAGGTGCTCAAAGTACATTGGCTAAATGCTTAATGACCTAGCTTGAACTGTAAAATAATGACATTAAGTGAATGCAGGTATGCAGTTTCCACTGCTATACATCGATTATGAGAGCCATTTTACAGACTCATGATTACAAATCATATTGGTTTGAAGGCACCATACCATATTTTTTTCCTCTTTTCATTCAGTTGTAAGTAGTTAAAAATATGGGTGTGAATTAGAAAGCACAAACTACCACTTTCATAAAATTTAACCTCTGTACTTAGGTGCTGATCCAGAGACGCCGTTTAAGGGAATCTATAATTCGGGTATCAGGCAGCCAAGCAAGATCTCCTCAGATATATAGAAGAACCTATTCCGTTTCTGGTCCGAATGCTTTGTGGCATGTGGATGGAAACCACAAAATGATCAAGTGGAGACTTGTGATACATGGCGGGATTGATGGTTATTCTCGTTTAATTACTTTTCTTCATTGCTCCGATAACAATTTATCAGATACAGTATTAGACTGTTTCATTCAAGCTACACGAGAATATGGCATCCCTTCTAGAGTACGCACAGATCATGGAGGAGAAAATGTACGCATATGGGATTTTATGGAAGAACAAAGGGGAATGGGAAGAAATTCATATATAGCAGGACGAAGTGTACACAATTCAAGAATAGAAAGGTTATGGCGAGATGTGTATAGGTCAGTTTCATCATCCTTCATCACAGTTTTCAGTGAGCTTGAATATGAAGGTGTTCTAGATCCGGATAATGAGGCTGACTTATTCTCTCTTCACTATGTTTACCTTCCAAGGATTAATGCATCTCTAGCAGCATTCAAGTCTGCTTGGAATAACCACCAGTTATCAACAGAAAATAACATGTCACCATTACAGTTGTACACAGCTTACTCACAAGGGAGCCACTTATTTGAAGAAATTGTGGATCCAGTTGAAAGTGAATTAAATTATGACAGTGGTAGTGATGACGATGCAAGTGTAATGGTGCCCCAGACGAATATTACACTGAGTCATTCTAGCCTTCAACATCTTAATTCCAGCATTAATCCACTACAAGACTGTGATGACTTTGGGAAGAACTTATATTTAGATACAGTTCAACTACTTTTTACTCTGATGTCCAATGATGGATTGTTTGGTGAAGACTGAATTCTGCTATTGGAGCTGTCCAATTTGACTATTTTCCCTCTCACCCTCTTTGCCTGGCGGACATGTCCCCGGATGCACCATACACGCCTCTTCTAATGCACGCACACATTCATGCTGCTCTACAACCATGCACACATTCATGTCTTCTCTCTTTTGAAATGATCTTGATTTTGAAAAATAAAGCTATTAGTAGTTAGCAAGATAGCCTTTACGAGTGTTGATACTTAGGTCACTCCTATAATTAATGATTCGGCTGATAAGTGGGATAGAACCAGTGCTTGGGGGTACCAGGTGTTAACTGCCATCTTTGCACTCAAGTAGGTACCCTTGTGTCCAGCTGCCTGTCTACGCATGCCTGACCTGACCCACATGTCCTGCCTCTCATTTATAACCTCACTTGAATAATTGATATAGCTATATGAGTCTCCTATTTAATATTATAGGAGTCTCCTATTTAATATATCAGAGTCTCCTACGTATATATTATATAGGAGTCTCCTATATATTATATAGGAGTCTCCTATATATTATATCGGAGTCTCCTATATATTATATCGCGGAGTCTCCTATATATTATATCGGAGTCTCCTATATATTATATCGGAGTCTCCTATATAATTATCGGAGTCTCCTATATATTATATCGGAGTCTCCTATATATTATATCGGAGTCTCCTATATATTATATCGGGGTCTCCTATATATTATATCGGAGTCTCCTATATATTATATCGGAGTCTCCTATATATTATATCGGAGTCTCCTATATATTATATCGCGGAGTCTCCTATATATTATATCGGAGTCTCCTATATATTATATCGGAGTCTCCTATATAATTATCGGAGTCTCCTATATATTATATCGGAGTCTCCTATATATTATATCGGAGTCTCCTATATATCATATCGGAGTCTCCTATATATTATATCGGAGTCTCCTATATAATTATATCGGAGTCTCCTATATATTATATCGGAGTCTCCTATATATATCGGAGTCTCCTATATATTATATCGGAGTCTCCTATATAATTATATCGGAGTCTCCTATATATTATATCGGAGTCTCCTATATATTATATCGGAGTCTCCTATATATTATATCGGAGTCTCCTATATATTATATCGGAGTCTCCTATATATTATATCGGAGTCTCCTATATATTATATCGGAGTCTCCATCATATCAGAATGTCCTAGGAGCCTCTTATATTAGTATTTGAAGGTAGCTGCACCAGTGTGGCATTTTGACCCATTTGGCACCCCATAGCTCTATGGGTGCTATTTCTCATCAATACCGAGATCACAAAGGCTCTCTTTCTTTCACTGTATCTGATCAAAAAGCAGTGTCCACCATGTTGTTGGAGTACTGACTGTGCCTTTGGCCCGGTCATGATGCCATGGTAATAAGAGAGATGTTTGATATCCTCTACTTTCCAATCAGGAATGGCTTCAGTTATACGAGAATCTTCTGATGATTTACTGTCATTTCTGTGACTGCATGTGTAGTGTACAATTTTTATGTTATTAAATTGAAAAGTGTGTAGTTTGCTACTGTAGCTAAGCAGAAAATTTTCGTGGGGCTGAGTGGGGCAGAGTGGGGTAGAGTGGATTTTGTGGTTCTAAAGAAGCAATACAGTTCACACTTCCAATCTTTACAAAACCACGAAAAACTAAATTTACCCACAAGAATTTCAATTGATGCAAGAATACTTAAATCAATATGAATATGCCTCACAATGATGAATCAGAGATTCTGGGTAGCACATCGTGATAATGACTTCTGTCAGTGCGAAAGCAGCAGCAGGTCCATATGGATCTTCTCTGGCTATACCAGAATGACATATATATAAGTCAATTCATGAATGGCTCTTATATTTATGGATTTTTCTTACTGATCTTCTTGTAATTCATTAATGTATGATACTGCAGAGAGGATTAAGTAGTAAATGTTCATACATCTGATTCAGTATGATTACCATGATGCCTCTCTGCTATTCTTTGAGCCAGAGAAGAGTCTCTTCCGCCTACTCTTCCACCCACTGCCCCTACCAGTTTGTCCCAAGTTGGTACTCCGTGTCTTTCAAAGTTATAGTTTTTCTTCAGCCACTCTGAGACCATGCTCCTCAACTGGTCATCAAGATCATGATATCGGTGCTGTATGTTGTCCAACGTGTTAGCACTAAGCCCCAGGGCGAAGCCTATCTTACGCCACTTGCAAGCAATAGGTGATAACTCTTGAACTATTTCAAGGTGATCTTCTTCACCTGCAGTATATATAGCTTGGCTAATAGTGATTATTAAATACTGAGATATATCATACTCACCTACCAATCTATGAGCCATTACTTACAATCTACCTACTACAACTATGGCTTCACTTATACAGCATGATTGTCTGGTTTACTAACTCTCTAATGATATTCATGAATTGTGAGTAATAGGAAATACATTCCAGTCTCAATGGGTTGCTGACTTGGCATGCATTGTCTCAACTGCTTGTTATTGTGCATCATTGGATAGGTCAAAGTGTAGTTATGATAATGTGTGTTTTCTTCTTCCCCTAATCTTAAGCATATTCAGCCCACGAACCATATTTAGTCCACGAATTACTCCCTGGTATGGATCATGATCCATTATGCATGGGCTATTGAGCTTATGTATTGTGAACCAACAGCAGCAGCAGGAACGACAACAACACAACATCATGCAACAACAACAATGACAATAACAACAAGTCTGACTTTAGTCAAACTGAAGTGGTGTGTTCATCATTACAAGGTTTTCCTTACCAATCAAATTTTGCTTCCAACACCTCTGCAGTTCACTGATATTTCCAAATGTCTCTTCAATCTCATAAATATTCCCATCCTCCCCTTTAGTTATATATTTAGTGGAAATCCGAGCCTTTTTCTTGTCAGGACTGAAAATCACAAAGACTTTCTTTGTTTGCTGTTGTATCTCATCGGATAACAACTTTTATCAGTTTGTTGTTCGAGTTTGAATTGTGCAACTTTTTCTGTCATTGATCTAACCATACCTCCTAAATTTATGTCTCATCTCTCCATCATCAAGGGCAAAGAAAGAGTTCAGGCATTGGGGGCAGTTCTGAGTCAACTTGATGACGATGGTAATGATCCTACTTCAGTAGAAAGTTACTTCCCGTTGTAGAAGAGTGTTTAGATAAAGTTAGGTATACAAATATTTCGAGCATATTTTACTTGGAAGACCATGCACAGAGCATTAGAATGATAGAAGAAGACTTACTCGTTGGAGTTTGTTCCTTCAGCCTTATCATTACAAGGTGATTTACAGACCAGGAAAGAAAAACGGAAATGCTGATGCCCTGTCTTGATTACCTAACACGTTTGACGCAGGAGAAGGGAGAGGGAATGTGGACTTGGAACAATTTGGACAAAGGTTTTATTTGATATATGTAGCTAGCTAGATGTATCTAGGTGACAGTTTTGGAGAGTTCTGTCAATATTCAAACTTTGTTCACATCAGTCCGCTTTTAATCTTAGTCGCATGTACCCTAATTTTTCTAGCCAGTGTAGGATTCATTCCTCCATTTCCGCTATGTACTGCATTGACAAGCTTCTCCCAAGTGTGCTCCTCCATCTGCAGCCATTCTGACATCATTGCACTCAAGAGCTCCTTGTTGTTATTGTGATTTCTCTTCTCTATCTTACTCAATTCATCTTGTTTCAGTCCCAACTCAAAACCTATTCCCCTCCATCTGTGAGCAACAACAGGTGATAGCATTTGTAGGATTTCAGATAGGTCATCTTTCTCTATATAAGTAAGATTCTCAATAAGTAACTGCTAAAAACAGAGTTGTCTCATGGTTTACATAACTACATGGATTGTATAGGACATGAAAGAATCAGTTTTCTGTAAGCCACTACCTGTCCTTACTGCAAAATCCACAATACAACCCTCTGCTAATCAAAATGATTTGTATCATGGCTAATCCTATGTAGCTGCTTTCTGTGCCATTTGGTTAGTTTTACCATGCATAGTGACTCATAGCCACTATTTAGTACCTATATTATCACCCATGATCTTCACTCGGGTCTGAAATGGCTGTGATAAAAAGGAGCAGATAGATTGGGTGATCAATCATCATACATATTAGTTACACTGACTCTATAATCATCAGCTCGCATTTTTCCACAGGAAGTGAGGAAAGTATCATTTATGATATATAAGAAGCTGACAGGTAGTTACTATCTTGATGATAGCCATGTTCTTGGCCCTCAACTATGCATACTAGCAACCATTAACTTACTATATTATCTTGGAGAATCTTCTATGGTTGTAAGGGCTACTGACCTTCTTTTTTTTTTGGAACCACAGATTATTTAGTTGTGGTTAATTTGGTAGTTACTACATGCATGAGAATCTGAGTATAAAAAATTATTATAAATAGAGTTGGAACTAACTTTGTAGCTTACCAGAGTGTGGTTAACTTGGTAGATACTACATGCATGAGAATCTGAGTATAAAAAATTATTATAAATAGAGTTGGAACTAACTTTGTAGCTTACCACCAAATTGCTTTATGACTGAGTGGGTTTGAATCAGCAGGTGCATGTTTTTATTAAGCAACTGTGCCATGGATTGGGCTATAGCAAGATCCTGTATGTTTACTGTTGCTTGTTACTATTGGGCTCAGTGGGATTGTACTATAACATTCCAACAATTTATCGATACTCTCAAAGCGTTCCTCACTCTCAAAGAAGATATTCATATCATCATTTCCTCTTGTTATTTTCAGCTTGAAGTTAATTTGAGTCGTCTTCATCATTTTTTATTAGCATGAGTTGTCTTCATCATTTTTTTATTAGCATGAAAAAGCTTCATTGTATCTCAACAGGTAGCACATTCTCTGAGTATAAACTCCACCTGTCTCCCAGTCATGTCACTATGGTAACTGTGGTTATACTAGATGTCCTTTAGCATCCAAGTATGGATGAGCTATTGAGCATAATTATGTATTTGTGAACGTACAACAACAGCAGCAGCAACAACAACAACAATAACAACAACAACAACAAGATTTAGGTCATACTGAAGTAGCGTTTTAACATTGGTTCATCATTACAAGGTTTTCCAATGGATTTTACTTTCGCATCCAGTGGATTGTTTTCATAGAATGCCAACAATTTACTGATGTTTCCAAATGTCTCTTCGGTTCCTTCAATCTCATAAATATTCCCATCTTCTCCTTTAGTTATGTTTAGTGTGAAGCTAGCATGGAAGTCTGAGCCTTTTTCAGCCCTATTTCTTGTCAAGACTGAAATCACAAAGACTTTTCTTTGCTCACTGTATCTCATCAGATAGCAACTTTCACCAGTTTGTTGTTCAAGTATGAATTCTGCAACTTTTTCCGTCATGGCACCATGGTAGCTGGGCTGATTTTTGACATCTTTGAGCTTCCAAGTAGGAATTGCTTGAATAGTATTCACAGATTTGTCAAATGATTTTGTTAGGCTGTGTAATAAATTTATAATATTGACTCAATGATTATCATGATGGTTGTTACAGTGAAACTTGCCTAGCAACCACCTCTGGGTCACAAAAGAGTGGTCTTTATAGGGAAGTGGTCTTTGTATGGAAATCAAAATCAATTGAAATGGTACTTTTAGAACAGAATCTGGTGGTTTTTATAGAAGGGTGATCTCATGGATACAGGTGATATTTAAGGCAGGTTTCACTGTATAACATTTGGATAAGAAGCACGAAGCAGCTATATTATGGACACTTTATGTTTCCTAACTTGAATTAACTTGCTATTATTAAAAAGCACCGATAAAAGGATTGATTTAACCACATCCCCTAAATTTATGCCTCATGATTATTGAGCGCTCTTTCAGAATGTTATAAGACTCTCCAAAGTCTTGTGCCAAAGTGTTGAGGGCAAGGAAAGAGTTTGGGTATCGTATCAACCTGTGAACTAATTCACATGCAGGCATGCATAGATGATTTACTCTTTTTTTGAAGCTGAAATGTCGTTTTCTAATAGTTTGCTATATGTAGCAGTAGCAGGTCTTCTAGACTGTTTATTCGTATTTGAGGAACAGCAGCACCAGCTGAATGTGGAGTGGCTGTAGAACAAAAAAGGGGGTAGCTAATATTTTATTGATTTCTACCTAGCTATGTCATCTATTTATTCCAACCTTTCACTTGGATTATCCTTCAAAGTGTTTTTCTGTGATTTCTCTTTCACTATTGCTGCAAATTAAATTAACATTGATAAAATAGTTATTTTTTTCCTGTGAAAATTTTACTTTGACTGCATTACCAATATGATCACAGTGTTCTTGCTTTATTTGTCGAGCCAGTTCTGGATTCCTTCCTCCAGCTGCATTCCCTACAGCCTCTGCCAGCTTTCTCCAGGAGGGCTCTCCAAACTTTTCGATGTTATAGTTCCTCTTCAGCAGCCATTCTGATACCATTTTGCTCAAGCAGATCATCAGATCATGATTTTCGTGTGCTATCCTATCCAATACATCTTGTCTCAGTCCCAACTGAACACCTATTTCCCGCCATCTGATATCAACAGGTGATAGCCTTTGTAGGATTTCAGATAGGTCATCTTCCACTATAAGTAAGTAAAGATTCTCAATAAGTAAACTGAGTACTATTGTCCATTGCAGCTTGGTTGTCAGGAAAGTTTGGGGAATAGGTGGATACAGTTTGTTCTATGGGCATGGATTGTATAGGACGTGAAAGGATTAGGTGTCTTTATAAGCCACTACCTATTTCTCAATCCTTACTGACAACCATCCAGTGCAACCCTTGTGCCTGAGGGTTAGCTAATCAAAGCAGCTTGTGTCATGGCTAATCCTATATGCCATCCTTTTGTGCTATTTGGTTAGCTCTACCATGTATAGTGACTCATATAGCCACTACTTACCTAGATTATTTTCCATGATCTTCACTGAGATCTGAAGTAGCTGTGATAAAAAGGAGCAGATACATAGTCTGGGTAATCAATCATCATACTAGATTCACTGTATTCATAACATAGCAAATATACTGACAGGTATAGCTACTCTCAAACATATAGCCTTATTCTTGGCCCTACAGCTCAACCATTTAAAATGCACTTAAATAATACTTACTAGCTAACTTACTATTGTCTTGGAGAATTGGTTAGCTACTGACTTTTTTTTTTGAACCACAAACTAC
Organism: Crambe crambe; assembly: GCA_963924555.1. Classification (NCBI taxonomy): domain Eukaryota; kingdom Metazoa; phylum Porifera; class Demospongiae; order Poecilosclerida; family Crambeidae; genus Crambe; species Crambe crambe. The sequence continues at coordinate 1,568,015 of OZ004586.1, read as the reverse complement.
TCAGTTGTGGTTAACTTGGTAGTTGCATGAAGTTCTATTCTGATACTACATGCATGAGAATCTGTATTAGTAGCATGAACAAATTTGCTTATGAATTGAGTATAAAATTATACGGTTTGAATTTTCAAAACAGATGTTGAAAAATTGTTGATTGTTGTTGTAGCTTCATTCATGTCAAATCATGTGATAGCATCAAGGTTTTGACTGAAAGATATTATAGCTATAGCTAGTTGTCTAAGAAATGAAGAACAAGACGTATGGTCATGATTATAGCATTTACATGTAGATGAAGTCATACTTGTCCTGCTGCAACATCCATTGATAGAGGGTTGTCCAATAATTATATTCAACTTTTAGAGTCAATGGGTTCTATTCCAAAAATGCTCTCAAACATCAGTTATCCCCTATCCCCACCCCCACCATAGTGCGTTATGTAATTTTCATTTTCTGGCTGTGAATGCTATCAGCTAGCTCTATGGAACACATGATAGTGAAGCCATTGTGCTCTAGTTGTACTCATTTGACATTATAGTAATCAAATTCCTGCATGAAAATGCCAGCTTGCGTATAACAACACATAAAAATGCCAGCTTGCGTTATAAAACACTCATTTGTATTATAAGCTATAACTCTATAATTATGTTTAAAGTTAAAGTGTGACACCACGTTTATTTTGATTTCTCTTGGTACATGGTCTTCCAATGTTTGTTACTGCTGGACTCAGTGGGGTTGTACTATAACATTTCAACAGTTCATTGATATTCTGAAAGCGTTCTTCACTTCCATCAATCTCGTAGATATTTTGATCATCATCTCCCTTTGTTATTTTCAGCTTGAAGTTAGCAAAGTTAGTATGGAATGCTTCCGAATCATCTGAGTCATTATCATTTCTTATTAACACTGAAAGCACAAAAGCTTTTTTATTTTCACTGTATCTCAACAGGTAGCAGGTGCCTCCACATTTTCTGAGTACATAATTTGCCTGTCTCCCAGTCAGAGCACCATGGTAACTGGGGTTATACTGGATGTCCTTTAGCATCCAAGTAGGAGTGGCTTGAAGCAAACGTGGAGACGAATTGTCTATTGATATGCTATGAATTTATGCGTATGTAATATAGAATGTATACAATGTACATACAACTGACTGACCTTTAGGGACTGGCACATTATGCTTTTTTGCTTCCCTATTATTCTATTCTTTAATTCCAGCTGTATAAAGTCATTATTCTTTTTTTACTGACCTATTATTCTTTAATTATGCTCGTACCTGATGTCATATGTATTTGAAAGACTACGTAAATAGCTATTAGCAGACAAGTTTGGTCCAGCTAGGCTAGCTAGTACACATGATAAATAGCTACATTCAAGATCAACCATGAAGTTCACTTTTGATAGCCTATTATGCCAGCATTATGCTTCCTGCTTTGATAGACCTATTATTCCCAAAACTATGCAGGCAGAATGTGCCAGTCCCTACTGACCTTTCAGTTGTTACAGTAGTAGGTATAGAAGAAGAAGAAGAAGAAGAAGCAGCAGCAACCATATGACTGTTCTCAAGTAGTGTAGTTCTTGAATCAACACGTGAGATAGAAGATCTTGTTTCCAGACAACAGAAGGGCCAACAACATGTTGTAGGACTGTAATGATGAAATATGAAACACGACTATACTCACAAACAATACGATATTCTTACTGATCATCATTTATGGTTATCCTTTCTTTCACTTCTCCAATGTGTGTCCCTTTAGGAGATAGTGAAGGTGAGGAAAAAGTATGAGCAGCTATTATTGTTACCATGTTTTCTTGCTATTTTTTGAGCCAGTGCTGAGTTGCTTCCTCCAACACTGCTTTTGACAGCTGCTGCAAGCTTTTCCCAGGTAGGCTCACCAAATCTCTCAGTATTATAGTTCTTTTTCAGCCATTCCGAGATCATTTTTCTCAAGCAACTCATAAGATCACGATTTTCATGCTCTATTCTGTTCAGTACATTCTCCCAGAGTCCTAGTGCCACACCTATCTCCCTCCATTTTGTCACACTAGTTCCCAAAATGTGTAGAATTTCAGCCAGATCCTCTTCATTCAATACATTACCTTATCAATAGATAAAGATACATCAGTATAGCTAGTACTCAAAACAATGTGAATTCTTCATACCTGAATCATTAAACCTGGCCATCTAGAAAGATTCCTAACTAGTGGAAATGGTAACTATTAGAGTTCAGATCATATGACTCTTTATATATGGCCATACTATAGCTACTGTGGTACTTATTTAGAGGTATTGTCATGCTGTTATAAGAGTCAGTAGGAGTCTTTTCCAGTCCCTTTATCTCAACGAATAGCAGCTGCTTTTCTTTGCTTCAGCTTGTATTCTGCTGAAGAACCTTTATACAATCTGAGGTACTTACGGCTTGGGCATGCATCATCTTCAAAGAATCCAAAGGCCATTGCCCATGCCAATAACCCAGCTGTTCAATGTTCCTAAACGTACTGAGAAATATTAAACCTTGAGTAACGTCCAATATTTTGACCATCTATGTACATTCCCAATAATGAAAAAAGTGCCAGGGTTGCTTGGTTGTTATTCACATACCTTCATGCCCCAACTACTGTTATTGCATCCATAACTATGACGTCATTCGTGTCCATCATGTGATAGTGTCAGATCATGTGAGACAAGTTCTAGTTTTTGACTGGAAGTGAATCTTTGTTCCATTATCTAGTTGTCTAAGAAATGAAGAACTTGTGATTGACCTAGTTATAACATCTGGATGAAGTTGCATCGCTTGTTTCGCTGCAGGGTTGTCCAATTATTAATACTTAACTTTCGGAGTCAATACAGGTTCGTTGGTTCATAATATTCCAAACAGTTTGTGAATGCTCTCAAGAGTGGAGTGGCTTTCATGGTAGTCATGTGACCGTATTAGGGGAGTCATGTGTACATGAATATGCTAGATGGTAGTTTAATATATTATGCAATTTCTGGATGTGAATGCTATCAGCTAGTCACAATAATTAAGCTATTAAAATTGTTATAACTGTATAAAGTACATACGTACATCTCCCCTTGCTATGCACATCAATCATCGTAGGTCATGTGACTTGTGAGAAGCCCAGCTTGCTTTTAGAATGATAAAACACTCAGCTATGTCTGATACTCTAAATGTACACACATGCACATATTAGGTCTAAAATTAAACTGTGATACCATGTCTATTTGGATTTCTCTTGATACATGGTTTTCCAATGCTTGCTACTGTTGGACTCAGTGGGGTGGTACTATAACACTCCAACAATTCATAGATACTCTCAAAGTGTGCTTCGCTTCCTTCGATCTCATAGATTTTTTTGCCATCATCTTTCTTTGTTATTTTCAGTGTGAAGTTAGCATGGAAAGCTTCATCCAACTCTTCTTCATCTTCATCGTCATTTCTTGCTAACACTGAAAGCACAAAAGCCTTATGTTTTTCGCTGTATCTCAACAGGTAGCAATTGCCTCCACATTTTCTGAGTTTTAATTCTGCCTGGTTCCCAGTCAGGGCACCATGGTAGCTGGGTTGATCCTTGATGTCCTTCACCTTCCACATAGGAATTGCTTGAAGCAATTGCTGAGATGTGTCAATGGATGTGGTGAGACTGTACATTGGAGCAGACCAGAGATACAACTTCATGATTTTTGGTCACATAGCTATAACTGACCTTTCAGGAGTAGTAGTGTGACTGTTCTTAGGTAGTTCAGCACGTGAACTGTTAGAAGATGTTGTTGTTCTGAAGCAGCAGAACCAACAAGATGCTGTAGGGCTTTATAATAGGACAAAAATAATCCAATACTCACCAATGATAAATATTCTTACTGGTCAGCTCTCCTTGCTCCAAATTCTTCAATATGTAGATGTATCCCTATAAAAAAAGTATTTGAGGGAGAAGTGTGAAGTGGATAGTTATAGTTACCATGTTTTCTTGCAATCTCTTGAGCCAGTGCTGAGTTATTTCCCCCAACTTTGCTTTTGACAGCTGCTACCAGTTTTTCCCAGGTAGGCTCACCAAATCTCTCAGTATTGTAGTTCTTATTCAGCCACTCTGAGACCATTTTTCTCAAGCAACTCATAAGATCACGGTTTTCGTGCTCTATTCTGTTCAGTACATTCTCCTCGAGTCCTAGTACCACACCTATCTCCCTCCATTTTGTCACACTAGTTCCCAAAATGTGCAGAATTTCAGCCAGATCCTCTTCATTCAATACATCACCTTATCAATAGATAATGAAGAATCAGTATAACTTGGACTTAAATATTTCCTCATACCTGAAACATTGTAGCTGGCCATCTATAGCTAGTAAGATTTGATCTATGAACTATACATGTAGCTAGGGGAAGTTACATAGCTATGTACTGATTGTAGCTATGCCATAATTGGATATGACTCTATTTATACGTATATGGCATAGTCATACAAATGCATTGTTCTAACATGGCAATAATAACTTCAAGGAAATAAAGAAGTCATATTGTATAATTTCTCGCTTGTTCTTTTGCAACCACCACTCTTTGACGCATGGTTGTTCAATGTGTGTAACTTTTGAGACAACTTTTATAGGTCTGACTGAAAGTGAATCTCTGTTACATTTAGCTGTAGCTGTCTAAGAAATGAAGAATGATTAAGTGTTCATGAATGATCGACCTAGTTATAAGCCGAATGATCGACCTAGTTATGACCCCATTTCCCTTCCCCCAACCCCTGAGTGTAGAATTGGAGTAGAGTGGCCATATTAGGACAGTCATATGCAGCTGTGCATCCCACTCAAGGATTTATTATACTCTACATGTGTTACTCTAGTTGTATTCATTTGCACGTAATTCTGAATTCTCACATGAAAAAGACTTTGTAGCTATCCCAGCTTGCTTGAAACAATATCTTATTAACTGTGCACACATGAAATCAAGTTAAAGTGTGATGCTACGTTTTTCTAGATTTGTCTTGATGCATGGTTTCCCAATGCTTGTTACTGTTGCATCCAGAGGGGACATACTATAACATTTCAACAGTTCATTGATATTCTCAAAGCGTTCTTCACTTCCATCGATCTCATAGGTATTTTTATTGTCATTTCCTTTTGTTATTTTCAACGTGAAGTTAACGTGGAAAGTGTTATCCGACACTTTTTCATCATTGTTTCCTGTTAACACTGAAAGCACAAAAGCCTTTTGTTTTACACTATATCTCAATAGATAGCAGTTGCCTCCACATTCTTTGAGTCTTGACTCTGCCTGGTTCCCAGTCAGGGCACCATGGTAGCTGGGGATATCCTTGATGTCCTTCAGCTTCCACGTAGGAATTGCTTGAGCCAAACGCTGAGATGTGTCCAAGGATTTACTCAGACTGTATTTATGTGTGAGATCGGAGCAAACCAGAGATACAATTTCATAATTTGGTCACATAGCTAGCTAATATAGGCAATAACTGACCTTTCAGCAGTAGTAGTTAGTTTAGTATGCGAACTGATATCTGATGTCGTTCTGAAGCAGCAGAACCAACAAGAAGTTGTAGGACTGTATAACAGAAAATTATCCAATACTCACTGATGATAAAATATTCTTACCGGTCATCATTTGTGGTTGTCCTTATTCCAATTTCTTCAATATGTATCCCTAAAAGAAATTGAGTGACATATTTGAGTGTGAATTAGCTATTGTTACCATGTTTTCTTGCAATGTCCTGAGCCAATGCTGAGTTGTTTCCCCCAACTTTGCTTCTCACTACTTCTGCCAGCTTTTCCCAGGTAGGCTCACCAAATCTCTTAGTATTATAGTTCTTCAGCCACTCTGAGACCATTTTGCTCAAACGACTCATAAGATCATGGTTTTCGCGCTCTATCCTGTCCAGTACATTCTCCCCTAGTCCTAGTGCCACACCTATCTCCCGCCATTTTGTCTCACTAGTTCCCAAAATGTGCAGAATTTCAGGCAGATCCTCTTCATTCAATACATTACCTTATTAATAGATAATGAAGAATCACTTAAAACATCATTATTTCTTCATACGTACCTGAAGCATTATACCTGGCCATCTAGCTAGCAATATTTCAGGGGAACGGTAGCTAGCTAGTATTGATTGTAGCTTTACCCATAATTGGAATGCAGATCATTATGACTCTTATTTATATATGGCTGTAACTACTACATATAGAGGTATTGTTGCATTGTTCTAACATGACAATAACTTCAAGGAAATGAAATAACTTCAAGGAAATGAAAGAGTCAGATGAAGTCATATTGTAGTTCCTCGCTTGTTCATTTGCAACCACCACTCATTGACGCATGGTTGTCCAATGTGTGCAACTTTTGGGGTCAACGGGTTCATTTCATAGTATCCCAACATTTTATGAATGTCTTCGAATGTCTCCTCGGTTCCTTCAATCTCATAAATGTTTCCATTTTCTCCTTTGGTTATGTTCAGTACAAAGTTAGAGTGGAAAGGCCTTCTTTTTCCTTCCTGTCGTATCAGCACTGATAGCACGAAGACTCTTCTCCAGTCGCTGTATCTCAACAAATAGCAGCTGCCTCCTCTTTGCTTCAGTTTGTATTCTGCTTCTCTGCCAGTTATGGCTCCATGGTAACTGGGATGGTCTTTGATGTCCTTGAGTTTCCAGGAGGGGATTGCTTGGAGTAAGTGTTGGGATATATCCAGAGGCACACTACGACCCTTGTATCTGCATGATGATATAATATAGCTGCAGGTTATGGACGGTGACCGGTGACTATAATTTTTTCCCACCACATGGTTTCAAAACCCGATTAGCTACTAACAAAAAATTATGCTAGCTAGTTAGCTACTAGCATAGAAAAAAGAACCTTCACAGCTGTAACCTAGTGCACTGACTGTGCTATATAAATTACAGTGCCTCATTTGAATTATACATGCATACAGAATGCATACTGCCTGTGTAGTAGCTAATACTATGATTATCTAGATAGGTACATTTTTGGATGGGCCATCTAGTAGTGTATTGTTGTAGTATACATTCCACACATTTCCCTGAGGTCAAAATACAATCAAGGGGTGTAGGAAGCTGGACAACACATTGCACATACTGAAAGAGACTTGCCTTCTTGGAGCAGTGAAATTACTCTCTGATGTGGCATTATAAGACTGCTCCGTTTGCCTGGAGTGTTTTCTGCAACAACTGAAACAGCAACAGCAGCAACAACAGATCCAGCAATTCGATCTACTGCGTGATATATGACAATCAACCATAGCCACAAATTATTTGCAAATGTTCTTTCCTTACTCATTTTCTTGCATATCAGAATTATTGATGGAGAGTTTTTCATATTTTCTAGTAGGCAGTTCTAGATATTGTCAGGTGTGTGTGAGGAATGATCATTATCATCATGTGATTATAACAATAACCACTTCTAGCTATCTAATTACTGCAATGATTGTCTTCTATTCTCTGAGCCAGTGCCGAATTCCCTCCGCCCGCTCTAGCTCTCACAGCTTTTGCCAGTTTTCCCCAAGTGGGGTCCCCAAATCTCTCCACATTGTAGTTCTTCTTCAGCCATTGCACCACCATATTGCTGAGCTGGTCATCGGGGTCGTGGTACATGTGCTCTATCTTGTCCAGTGTGTTACAATTGAGCCCCAGGGCCACGCCTATCTTACGCCACTTTATGGCAACTGATGCCAACTCCTGGAGTATTTCAAAGAGATCATCTTCATCTGTACCATATATATATATATATATATATATATATACATGAAACAGCACCAAGGCCTACATTAGCTTCCACACAGTAGTTGGTATATATAGCTAGCTAGTTTCACTAACCTACTCTGAGTTCTGATTTGCTGGCCATGATGGTTGATCATGCTTCAACTTCAGGGGTGGATTTAGGCACCGTGTTCCGGAAGACGGTCTATTATTTTTTGATATTAGGTAAAGATCATTAGCGCGTGCGCAGACTGATTTTACACTCCTTCACCCCAGGCCATGCCCTTCAGGTGGGAGTGAACCGCAAGCTAGCATCCTCTTTATCAGCTTGCCGCTCGGCAGGCTTGCACTTCATTCCTCTGGTAGCAGAAACATTAGGGGGCCTTGCTGACGACACAATTCAAACTGTTCGCTCCATTGGCAAGGCCATCGCAGACAGAGTGGGTACTACAGATTCCTCCAACTCTTCCAAGCACCTCTTTGGTCGACTAGCCATCGCCCTGTGGCGTGGCAACGCCTGTTTATGGCTACATCGCCTCCCAACTCTCCCCCCCTCTCTAGACGGAGTGCCATGACTTGGACTTGTTTGTTTGTCTGTGTATAATCTAATTCCGAAAATTATTAATTACAAGTTTATCGGTGTTAAAAAAAAAAAAAAAAAAAAAAAAAAAAAAAAAAAAAATTACACTCGAAGAGACTCGGAAGCATGTCTGAGAAAGAAAGGTGAGCACTTAGCATTTGGTTAGGTTTCAGTCAGTACAGTTTACTGCTAGCAGCTAGCTACAGGCTACAACTGGGCCATGATCAGCACCATTCTCTTCATCAGCACCAACTTCGAAATTGAAATGGGCGTGGCTGAGCAAAGGTGAGCGTGGTCAGATAAATTTTCCTGCGCGAAGTGATTTACCACAGGCGGAAGACTATCAATTTCAAGGGCTAGATCCGCCCCTGAACTTGATCATCAATATGTAACTATATATATATATACTGTAGCTAGCTAGCTATTTGTTTCTGACTCTTGACCTACACAATGTCTTCATTCTTGAGCTCATCAGGAAATCAATCCTGTGCTACGTATCACATGCTTCATTTACTATACTCTAAGAGCCCCAAATATGGAAAGTGTTCTGGGGATTGAGTTTAACTTGAGGTTTGACCTGTGCACTTTCATTGTGAGGTTGGTACTATACTGTGTTAGTAGTTTTCTTGAAGCTGTTAGTAGGTGTCTAATACCTGATTATTTTCTCTACTCCAGTACGTGCCACATCCTCTGGTGGCATTGCTTCTTGTTAGAGTGAACAAGTATCAGGCAATCAAAGGAAATAAAGTTCAGTTCCTTATTACAGTTAGGAAAGTTTCTTGGATGCTCTTATCTATCTGAACTGGAAGTTGCTACAAATGCTAGCTATACCTCACTTTTTTGCTTATATTAAATAGTCTGTATTATTTTGGTCACTATATATAACAATGCTAGCTACTTCGTCACATTTTTCTGCTTGCTAGTTCTGACATATGGCTCTCCTATGCATGTTATGGTGGCAGTCAATGGGTTTTTTTCATAGAAAGCTAACAATGAATTGATGTTTGCGAAACTCTTTTCTGCTCCTTCGACTTCATAGCAGTTACAGCCATTCTTCTTAGTTATATTCAGTGTGAAGTGAGCTTTGAATGGCTTGTCAGGATTTGCTTCATTTCTTCTCAAAACAGTGAGGACGTGTGTCTTTCTCTGTTCACTGTATCGTATTAGATAGCAATTACCACCATTGTGGTCTTGCAACTTCAACTCTGCTTCCTCTCCAGTCAGAGCGCCATGGTAGATGGGGTGATCCTTTATGTGGTCAAACTTCCAGGTGGGAAGGGCTTGAACTAAGTCTCGAGAGGAAGAAGATGCGGTGCTATATGTCCTGCAAGCATGTTATTAAAAAGTGTGCAAATCTGTTTTTAAGGTACCAAAAGACCTTTGGTGACCAATAACTAAAATAGCCATGAAAAATAAGTCAGATTGGGGGATATTGTAACCCGATTAAATGCAGTAAACTTTTACCTTTCAGCAGTGAAAGAATCATCTTCAAATGCTACATTTGTAGAGTATGTCGCTGTGTTTGAGTGTCTTCCATGCCTTCTTCTGAAGCAACAGCAATTCCAGTTCCATCTTGAATGACTACGTATATAAATCATCAAGTTTACAGCTAGACAGTTAATTGTTTTTTCTTTTACCAATTCTCTTGTTGGATGACAGGAGTGCCTCGCATCGGCATAGCCGTATTCATCCGTACTGATTCAACTCTTGTGTAAATCACTACATTTGTATATCAATTATATGACACAAAATATTGTCCAGTGCTTGAAGTGATTCATAGATTAACTTGATGATGGTCCTAATATAGCTGTTAATGTGACTAGTAAAAATGGACCAGGAAATCGTCTTAAATGCCACCTGATCATATAGTTTAGGAATTTGACCAAACAGACAAAATAGATATTGTTGGGGGAATTATGCACTGATTGTCAACATCATCATCATCATACCACAGTGTTTCTTTGCTATTGCTTGAGCCAGTGCTGCATTTGCCCCTCCAGTGGTTGCCCCCACTGCTTCCACCAGCTTTCTCCAGGTTGGCTCGCCGAATTTCTCCACCGTGTAGTTCCTTTTCAGCCACTCTGACACCATGTTGATCAACTGGTCATCCAGATCGTGGTACCTGTGCTCTATTTTGTCCAGTGTCTCTTGCCGTAGCCCTAAAGCCATACCTATCCTGCGCCACCTGATAGCGATGCTTGCTAATTTCTGCACTATCTCATAAAGATCATCTTCATCTAGTGACACATAAATAAGTCAAGGAACATACGTATAGTTACTGATACCTAATCTCATATTCAATTTCCACTTACTCAAAGCGATCTTCACTCTGGACACTTCGACTCTCTTTTCTGTCATATTGCATGGAGATATATAAGGACTATGTAGCCATGTGATTTGATGATGATCATGAAGCTCATATAGAAGTAGTCCTTACCTGGATAATAGGAACTGGCCATGAAATAAATAGTTCTAGTTTACTACACACATTCAACACATCAGCTAACACAGATTTAGCTAGCTAGCTATGTGCTACAGCTAACTCTGTGGTGGCACACTACACACATTCAACACATCAGCTAACTCAGAAGCTCTACGTATCATAACACTTCAAGTATGTGCTGTGTGGGGGCATGCCACATAAATATGACTGTGTATTAATAGATGCCATGACTATAAGTGTCTATATATGGAGAGCAATTTAAGTGATTGTTGCATGCCTGGTATGCATGTTATGTTGCTATAACAGTTGTGTGTAAGCATCACGTCATTCACATGCACCAATGGTTTTTTATTTTTTTGAATCATCATAATTATACTGCTATATTATATAGCTAGCTAAAGGAATCACAAGGAAGAGATTTCACTTAAATAGATAAAATGTAAATCTAGAGAAATTTCACTTAAATAGATAATCATTATGTCATGCCTAGTCATCACTTATATGAGCTGTGGTAATGATATTCATGAGTGGAAATCAAGCTAGGATTACAAGAGCAGACTACATAGGTGTAGGAAGATATTTTAGACTGGGGGGGGGGGGGGGGGGCACATAGGGATGGTAACTGAAATACGAATTGAATTTGAATTATAATATCGTATCAAACCTCAGCCAGTGGACAATCACCTAGCATGGTGCGCATATTGATAGCTCTCAGCTGAATCTTTTTCACTATACATAGCTAGCTAGAGTTTTAATGCAAAAAGTTAAATCTTGTACATTATAGAGAAGTCCAAGGAAATTCTCCAACTGCCTGTGCATCAATTGACTGTATAATTTTCATTACTTGATAAGAGATTCTCCAACTGTCTGTGCAAGACTGTGTAATTTTATTACATGCCAAGTATCTACATATATAGCCATGATAATATATCATAACATGCATATATAGCAAAGAATCTACAGGAAATGGTATTGATGGAGCCTCTTAATGATCCATTTTATTTCAATTAGAATGCACTTGCATCTGTATGGTAGTAAAGATATCAAGCTATCAAATGTTGTGATGACACGGTTTTGTTGGTGCAGGCGGCATGTGTGTACGTGTCTAGAGCACGCTGTGTATGTGATTGTGAGGCTTTGATTATGTCAACATTAATTTTGTGGTCAACAGGTGAGAATAGAAATGGATTACCCCCATTTTGCAATGATGTAATGGTGATTATAAGGAAATGCTAAAAGTATAGACCACAGTTAGATGCACACACACACACACACACACACACACACACACACACACACACACACACACACACACACACACACACACACACACACACACACACACACACAGATATTAAATTAATTAATCCCCTGCAAGATGTAGAAAGAAAGATTGATAATGATGGCATACAATTATACGACTATTTGGTGGATCATATGAATGTATCAATTGGCTGTCACTCTGTCTAGTATAGTTATGTGCTCAGGAATAATTTGTCATAGTTAGTAAATTTAACCGATGATCCTTAGTATAATAGCAATAGCAATAAAAACAACAATAATATAACAAACAAGAGCAACAAAAATAACAAGTTATAATGAAATGTAAAGCTTGGCTATTATTGTGTTAAGATATCACACACTTTTTTTCCGACTCTTTCTTGAAGCATGGTTTGCCGATATGTGTGATGATAGGAGTTAGGGCATTGTGTTGATAATATTCCAGCATTTTCTCAACACTGTTGAAGCTTTTCTCAGCACCTTCGATCTTGAAAGTGGATGTGCCATGATTCTTAACGATTTGGAAATGTTTGTATGCAAAGCTCCCATCTTTCTTCTTGAAAGCCACCGAGAGCACATATTTCATTTGCTGCTCTGAGAATCTGGTGAGATAACAAGTGTGGTTGTATGCCTTCAGTATCGTTTCTGCCTCAGATCCAGTGATTAATTCGTGATAGCTTTTGTGGTTCATAATAAGCTGCTCGACTGCTGTTGTTAAGTGAACTGAAGGCTGCTGCCTTATGCGTGAAATCTCTATGAAAAAAAGAAATATTCATGAAGCAGCTGGAATACACATGGATTACTCACTTCACAGAAGTAATCTTTTATCATTAGTTGGCATGCCACTACATAATTCACTTACCTTTTAGAGAACTCGTTGACAAAGTGCCTTTGTATTCGCCGTCTGGTTGTTCACTAGGGATGAAGGCAACTGTATAAAAAAAAAAAGAGTTTCAGACTTGACTTCTACTATGTATAGTTAGTATAGCTACTACTTGTTATGAACAACCAAATATATCTTGGGGTAGGAGGTAAAAGCTGTTTTCATTTTCTATGTTTGAATATACCTGAGTGTCTTCTTGCTATGTCCTGAGCCAGTGCAGTATTGTGGCCTCCAGATTTTGCCTCCACTGCCTCCACCAGCTTCTTCCATGAGGGCTTGCCAAATCTCTCCACGTTGTAGTTCCTCTTGAGCCACTCGGTAGCCATGGCAGTCATCAGCATTTGATTGTCGTTTTGATGGAGATGCTTTATGGATTCTAAAATATCCTGTCTCAGACCCAACACCATCCCCACGTTCCGCCATTTCGAAGTGATTATTCCTAACTCATCCATGATATCACTCAGATCATCTTCATCTGAGGTATTATATGATTATTATGATTATTGAACCATGGTTGTAAATTTGGACCAATAGGATTGCTACATTTGAAGTCAAAAAAGTGATATTCCTGGAGAGGTTGATAAATGCTGAGGTCAATGAATCACTTATCAACCTCCTGGCAAGGTTGATGAAATTAATGCTTAACCTAATATGAACTGCTGATTTAAGTGGTTGACTGCATCATTTGAGCATCTCTGCAAGTAGCTAGCTAGTTAAGTAAATTCATGTCTTACCTAATGCTGTTTCAATAGGTGATTGTATATCTGGAATAATTATCAACAAGACGGTACTAAATTGAGTGCTAGCTAAAAGTTGGTAAATTATTTTTTTACCTAATTCATCGACTCCAGCCATACCAGTATCTTTTCAGAAAGTGACACTCTCATACAGCAGTAGTTTCTGGACCTTTGACTTACACTCCAGCTAACAGACTTTATCCTGTAGTTAGCTATTAAATACTGACTTACACTCCAGCTAGGTTTTTGAAATGTGAGACCCCAGTAGTGTCACACTTCCTGTTAATGGAGCCGAGGTAAGAGTGGGAAATAACCTCAGACCAGTCCAAATGGTAGCAAATTAAAGCCATCCATATGCATGCAGTCATATTTGCACACACACAATTAGGTGCATGGACATATGCATTGTGGTGCTGCAGATAGGGATATAAGACAGGAAATGAGTGTCCATTATATGAAGCCATGGTGATCTAATTATAGGTAATGTAGTGATGTAATAGCGTATGTGATATATATATAGTGATAGTAACATTCCCCCAAAGGAGCATGCATTACAGCTAGGACTAGTTATGTGTCATCAATGGTGATGATAATATATTCATTAGTTACAGGTATTATGTTACTATGGGGCTTGTATGGTAACTATGTGCTGCAGAGCCTACACATTTTTTGGATGACGTCATGAAATGAACGTCAAAGTTAAGAACAGTTATACTGTTGTGTAGCCCGAGCATGTTCTATCACTTTAGCTAGCCCTAGCCCTAGCCCTAACCATAGCCCTAGCCCTACCCCGCCCACATGGCTTAAATTACACCTAGCTAGGACTTCAGTTGCTTCTTTATATTATAAATATAATAACAAAACAAAAAAAAGGCATATGGAAGTGGTATTTTTGTCTGTCATTATTCACATTAGTTTGCATCTTTTCCGATGCTTTTTTGGTTGCTGCTGCTGAAGCTTCTTTATCAACTGCTGTTGTTCTGCAAGCTGGTGCTGAAGAGCTTCTATCTGCTGCTGAGGGTTCTGAAGGTTCTCTTGACAGTTTTGTGCAGCATCTTGTGATCGTAGTGGAAGTCTTTGTTGAAGCTGATTTATTGACTCCCACACCTTAGCAAGCTGATCGTTCTGTGGTGGCGATTGTGATTGAAGTCCTAGTGACTCTCGTATCACAGCAAGTTGATGCAGGAGAGCTTCTTCTTGTTTCTTGGCATAATGGAGCTGAAAAGCCTCATCTAATTCTTGATGAAACTTCATCCGCTGCTGAAAGAGAGACCACTGAACATGATGATCTAGTGTATAACATTTCTGCAATTTTTGAAACTTTTGTAGATCTTCTTTATTTCCTAAAATTTATTGAGAATATTATAGCTATAGCTAAATTGTATCACCATGCAACAAGGCTGACTATACCTTCCCTGGAGGAATGGCCAGAAAATGTATTGTGTCTCCTCCTTTGATATCCTTCATCAGCTATAATCAATGGAAGGTAGCTGGAATTATTTAAAAGGTTATGTGGTTCATCATACCTGATATCTCCCTCATGTCACTTTCAGATAGCCTTGAACCTTAGAATGATTAGTAAAAAGAAGCGAGTGAGCTATCACCAGAGTTGGATGCTTAATGGAATCTATTATTATATCTCTTCCAGACTCTATATATTAGATGCTTCATGATCTATTTTTACCTCTTTTGTTATGCTCTGTATCAGAAGACTCTTCTCCATCATATGAAGAGTTTATTAATAAAGACATTCTGTACCCAGAATGCTATTCAGGATAATAATTATATCAGTCTATGTTATGTTGACCAGATTAGCTCTCTCTGTACCTTGTCTTTTAGTTGAGCTTTTTGATGCTTATCAAATCTTTCACGTATTAACTCGGCGATATCTTTGAGCCAGAGTTCCTCATCAAGGATCCCCACAAACTCATGAAATTTTTCAGGAAATAATTGGACTTTACTAGTGACTTGTTTCAGCAATTCACCGGCCTTGCTGTGGTCATCTTTAGTATCAGATCGCATCAGTGTGTGTTGTGCTGTAGAGATGAATCCATTAGCTAGCAATTTTTCTGAAATAGCCTGAGGACCTGCAGCTAGTTCTGAAGTGATTTGCGGTGTGAGTTCAGTTAGCGTAGTATACCCTATATTCTCTTTGGTAGCCATGTCCAAATTACGAGAGAGAGATAACTAAGTGTATAGTCACATGACCACATCGTGGGTATATCCCCAATCAAAACAATCACATATTGAATTACGTATGTGGTGCTTGTGTGCATAGTCATGGAGATTAATGACCCAATAAATGTGTATTCCCAACTGATTTAACGCTTACACATCCTTTGCTGATAAAATGCTACTTTGAACACACAAATCACTATTGAATAGTTATACATAACTGTGGCTACAGTCCCTGAAGCTACTTTAGCTTCCAGCTGCTCAACCGGTTGAGGCGAATTCTCTTGATTGCTCAGTGAAGCTTCTAGGAGTTGTGTGGGGAAAAGCTGAAGCTGAGCTATTGACTCTTGTTTGGCAAGCTGGTGCTGGAGACTTTTTATGCATAATTGTTGTGCAGTGTCTTGTGGTTGTATCGGAATAGGATTTTGAGTGTTGTGTGATGCCACTGGACAGCTTCAACAGGAAGTGAGTGCTCCATTTGTAGTATGAAACCATGGCGATCTTATTGTAATGATGTAATACATACAAAGGAACATGCATAATTAAGTTACAGGACTGCAGGGCTAGTTGTGTACATGTCTGTGATATTCATTAGTGACATACAGGTATTATGTTACTATGAGGCTTGTATTATGATACACGTGTACTGAATAACCCACGCATTCTTTGGATGACATGAAATGTAGTTCAAAGATTAAGACACGAAATATAACTAGCTGATTCACACATGTAGAATGTTTACAACTGAAAAGTATGTAAGACTTCATTTAAATTGGCAACTAACATACTATTTCCTTAATTACTATAATTGTAGCACACTACTTAGCTGCACCAACTTTATACAGTTCCCATAACATTATAATATGATACATTTCTTCTTATTCAGCCTCTCTATCTCTTTCTCTTGCTGGTCAATCTTTTGGCGTAGACTTTCTACCAGCTTTGTTTGATCTTCTTCTTCGGATTGTTGTGGAGTCTCTTCTTGTGTATCCTCTTCTGTGAGCTGCATTTCGCTCCTAAGTTGCTTTATTTGCTCCTCTTGTCGCGCTATCTGTTGCCTAAGAGCTTCCACCTCTTCACTCACTCTTTTTTGGTCCTCTTTAGATTGCAGTGTAGGTTCAAGATTTTTTTTCAAATTCTCCAATTGACTTATTGGAAGTTCAGTGATATACTTTTGAAATAACTCCAGTAGCTCCCGATGCACTGACTCAAGATTGCTAGCAAATCTCCGTTCAACTTGTTTTCTAACAATATTTTCCAACTTTTGATGCCTCTGGTCAGTGATAACACCTAGATTAGTTATATGATTATGCATAAAAAAGCTGTCATAGCTATAGAAGCTTCTGAGATCTTACCAGAAGATAGCTGCTGCTTAATACTGTTTCCAGGAATCGGATTCTTGTCAGAATCTGCTGCAAGGTCATGTAAAACAGGATATTCCATACTCTCCTTGGTAGCCGTGTTCTTGCAGGTCTAAACTCTTCACTTATGTTTCTTCACCTTGTAGTACTAAAAATAAAGCTTTTACACTCAAAGTAAACTGCTAAGTGAATGGTTTATCCTGTATAGCTAACTAATGCATTATGTCATACTACATTAATCACACACATTCTTTGGATGACATCATGAAATGGAGTTCAAAGGTTAAATTACTACCAAATTGTACCGAATGGTTTAACAATAGTTATCATGTAACTTTAGCTACAGTCTCTGAAGGGTGTCTAGATTCAGTGGATTGGTGGAATGGAATGGAATGGAATACTGGAATGGAATACTGGAATCTGAGATTTTGATTATTAACACACATTCTTCCATGTTCTATATTGCATGGGTATTAAATCTATGATTGCTAGCAACAATTGCAATTGTACCAATTCAGATGCAGCTAGTGTGATGCAGTTAAAGGTGGATGTAGCAGCTTTGTGTTAAACATAACCATGAAAAAAATTGCTTTTCGCAGTGGGTTAGAGTGCACAACACAAGAGGAGACGTGATCATGTTGATCACCTGTTACTACTATAGTTCCCTGAGGATGTTTGCTGAGTAATGACTACATATCACTTGAAGGTAGCTAGTAGGCCCAGATAAATAATGCTGGCATCATTTTTTTTGAGTGTATATCTAGAAGCGTTGAGCAATATCTGAGAATTATAGTTTATAGCTACAGTATCAGTCTGACCAGATGGTAATATGGAATGTGGATGTGGGATTCAGCATAATATGACAGATACAATACTCAAGAGCTGCATGATCTTACAAGTTCTATATTAGGTTTCAGTAATAACAATCACTTAACTACCATACATGATTTGAGGAGCAATAGATAATTATTGGTACGGGCATGTTTGTTAGCATTGAAGAAATGAATTATAGGTTAACTGGACCTAATAGCTAGCTAGATCAATAGTATTGGTAGTATTCTAGTCCAGTATTCCATTCCACTGTTCCCAATCCACACTACCTTCAAGTGATATGTAGATATGTTACTCAGCAAACATCCATAGTAGTAACAGGTGATCACGTCTCCTCTTGTGCACTGTATTCCATTCCACTATTCCCAATCCACGGGCCTACTAGCTACCTTCAAGATATGTTACTCAGCAAACATCCATGGTACTAACAGGTGATCAACATGATCACGTCTCCTCTTGTGCACACTGTAGCTATTCCATTCCACTGTTCCCAATCCATGGGCCTATGTAGATATGTTACTCAGCAAACATCCATAGTAGTAACAGGTGATCAACATGATCACGTCTCCTCTTGTGCACTCCAACCCTCTGCAAAAGCATTTTTTTTCATGGTTATGTTTAATACAAAGCTGCTACATCCACCTTTAACTGCATCACACTGATGCATGCTATAGATTCCTGCATCTGAATTGGTACAATTGGTGCAATATAGAACATGGAAGCCAAGGTTGGAACGTGTGTTAATATTCCAGTATAGCTATTCCCATTCCACCAATCCACTGAATCTAGACACCCAAGCTGAATAATGTGCTGGATGATCTTGATAAGGTATGCACTCTGAAGCATTCCACCATTCCAGTATTCCATTCCACTATTCCATTCCACTAGTCCATTCCACCGAATCAAGACACCCGTCTCTGAAGCTGCTTTAGCAGAGCTTCCAGCTGCTCAACTAGTTGTGGCAAATTCTGTTGAAGGTGTGTATCCCATGTAGCTAGCTGATAGTATTGAAGCAGTAGTCTTAGTAGTAAGGTCAAATGTGGTAGCTATGTAGCTACCAGTTTGTCATGTTGATCAAGTGCTGGAAAAGGAGCAGTGCCAGAAGCGGCTATCTATGATGATACATGTGTCTAGCGGTCTGGAAATGAGACTAACATGTGTCCACATCTATGCATGTGCTATAGGCAGTGCATGGATGTTAATGTAGGGCTTTGCAGGTGCTTGTATAAACTTTAGTGATTATGGCGGCATAATTATTTTGACACACGTAGTTATGGAGATATCAGATTTGATGTCCCCGATGGCTGGATCAATGATGAGATCATCTGTACATGCATGCATAAATATTTGATTATAGACCTACATACATATACCTTCCTATGAAATACATAGGTATTATAAAGATGACCTTTGTACTCCAAAAATTCACCTAAAAATAGAACTAACAAAAGAACTGTTTCATAAATATGATTTTTAGCAGCTAATGACGAACTTAGTTACGTATCATAATAACGCAGTCACATGGCTGCACCAATATACAGTTCCCATGATAATTATTATGATAAAATACATTTCCTCTCTTTACTAATCTCATTCACATGTTCATTTTCTGTCAGCCTTGATTGATCTTCTTCTTCAGACTGTTGTGGAGGCTCTGCTTATAGAAGTTGCCTATCTTCCTTAAGTTGCCTTATTTCCCTTTCTTGTTGATCTATCCGGCGACTAAGAGCTTCCACCTTCTCACTTTCTCCCTGTTGGCCCTCTTTAATAGGCTGCAGTGTATTCCTTTTCAACTTTTGAGGCCTCTGGTCAGTGGTACCACCTAGATCAGTTTACATGTATATGGTTATACATAGAAAGCTCTTATCAACTGAAGTTTTTGTGATCTTACAAGAAAATGACCGCTGCCCAATACTATTTCCATGATCCTTGTCAGAGTGCTGTATAGCATATGTTAAACATCAATGCTGTAATTTTTCCTGAATTAATATATAATGACTCACCAGATTAATGCTTATCAAACTCTTTAGTACGCTCATCAAGCTCTTTCCTGCGCATCAATTCCACGATATCTTTGAGCCAAGGGAACTCACTGAGGATATTGATAAATTCCTTGAATCGTTTAGGATTTAGTCTGACTTTTTTTTTCACCAGCTCCACCAATTCATTGGCCTTTGACTTATCGTCATTTTCTTGCTTTTTTATTGAATTATGTTGAGCTTCTGGAAAAAATCCCGCTTCTAATTACTTGGCTGAAATGGCCACAGGATCTTCAGCAATTTCTGAAACAATATCTGCTGCAAGGTCATGTAAAACAAGATATTCTATATTCTCCTTGGTAGCCATGTTCATGCAGCTCTTCACTTCCTAGTGATCATGACCATATTTAGCAGTATTTATGTACACTGGGTTTTCAATTTTTGCTCAGTTTGAATAACATTGCATAAGTGCATGTGTGAGGTATTATGTGTATCAAAACTTCATACGGTTTTAGATAATCTTGGTCAGTCAACTAGTACATGCACAATGACTTTTACACATGCAGTAAGAGGTTAATACATAATATTGAACTCGTGAATGTTTCATGGGTTCAGACCTTCTGATAATCCACACGGCTAACAAGTGAATGTGCATGCTTGTAAATTACACAGTATCGATCTTCAGCAATACCAAAGCAATATCTGCTGCAAGGTCATTGTGATGGACTCATTGACAGTTTGTATGTGTGTAGGTGTGAGTTAAAATTATTATCCTGTAGTGTGGTTTAATTAGTTGTGCATGTCTAAACCTGTTCTGTATTCTGCTGTCCTGTCATCTGTGTGGTTGTAATTTGTGTGCGAGATTTTTCCTGTTTTTCCGTGTTTTTTCATGTTAGTTGAGTTTTGTATAAAAGTAGGTAGCAGAGACAGTTCTAGAGAGTTTTTTGAGAGTTGTTTCAGAGTTTTAGAGAGTTTTAGTGAGAGTTTTGTTAGCCCTTTGATTAAAATAGTTACTAATCTGATTCTGGGTAGTCTAGATCTCTAGTACTCGGTCTACTACAGTCATGTAAAACAAGATATTCTATATTCTCCTTGGTATGCAGCTCTTCACTTCCTAGTGAACATACATAGCTAATCATGACCATATTTAGCAGTATTTATGTATAATGGCAAGTAGCTATACAGTACTATATCTATACTACTTAAACATGCTGTATATTTATGTACACTGTAGGTTGTGGGTTTTCAGTTTTTGTTCAGTTTGAATAACATTGCATAGTGCATGTGTGGGGTATATGTGTGTCAAAGTTCATACAGCTTTGGTCAGTCAACTACTTGTACATGCACAATGACTTTTATACATGCAGTACAAGGTTAATGCATAGCTAATATTGAACTCGAAGATAGACTGCCTGGCTTGTGAAGAAATAAGACATTTTGGGCAGTGTCTCTGAGGAAACTATTCTGACTCCAGGCTCTATGCAGAAATTACCACTAATGACTATGAAGGCTAAGAGTCTATCAGCAAAGACATCCCTTTGGCTAGTTGTTCAGGCTTGATGGATGGACATCCTAGCTGCTCAAATACCTTCGTTATTTCAAGCTCCATAGCTATAGCTAGCTAGCTAGAAACAAGTGCGGGCAACGAGATTTTCGTGCTTGAAATAATTCGAATACTGCAATCTGATTGGAGCACAACAATAGCTGTGCTGACACCATGTACCAGACTCTTTCCCCCAAGAAAAAGGTCGGCTATGCCAGATTAGGGTAGCCATGTGCCACAACACCCATTCTATTAAGTACTAGGTCCGGTTTTTGGATGTACTTCTGGTAAAGGATCAGCTACACCAGACTACTTCTGACTTAGCCTCAGCCCCAGGTACTCTTTTGTGACCTGTCTAAAAGAGAGCCTGATCATTTCGTGCTACTCCTGATGGTGATTGTGGTTGAAATTTAGAGACTCTCATATCACAGCAAACTGATGCTTCTCCAGACGAATTCATTATAGCTAGCAAGTTTTATAGCTTCAGCTAGTTCTGTTCTTGAATCTCCTTCCCTTGTTTCTCAGCATAATGAGATTTCTATATTTCCACCTGCACCTTGAATTTCCTGTTGAAACTCTTGCTTCAAATCAAAATATCGCGGATCGACTTTTTGCTTGAGATATCTTTCAACATTATGATGTTTTTGTTCTTTCTCTTTTAGTATAGCTGGATAGCAAAAGTAATGTGCACTTCGCGATAAAATCGTGAAACTTTGCACATTAATTCTACACATAATGGACTATACTTTTTGACGTAGAACCATCTTGGATTTGACATTTAGGTAAATTTATGTGTTAGCTAATTTGCATACAAGAATAGCAAATTTCTCTATTAAATCTTGACATATCACTGTAATCTACCCATTTTGGATATCATTTGAATGGTCATGTTCTAAGGAACATTTTGAAACTTGAATCAAGTTCATAATTAATTTGGTTTTAAAGTTATGACCATTTTTATACCTTGAAATGTGTCGAAATCTTGTTTATTAGCGTATTTCTGTATAGTGGTTTGTACTTGCAGGCTGGCAAATAGAATTCAGTTGGCACACATGGTAAGATGATCTAGATTATTGAAAGGCTCTGTTGCTATGGCAAAGCGGCATTCATTGGTGGATGCTTCTACACCTATGCCTCTCAAGAAACCTTACATCACAGACTGGAGGTTTTGTGTCCTTTATCAAAAGAACACAAAACAGATTTGGAATATCCAGCTAGGTTGTCCAAAGCACCTATTGGTAGTGAGCTACAAATCATTAGCAGAGCACCTCATTCAGTTTCAGATGCATGATTGCATGCCACTAGATAAAAGGCTAGATGATGGAGATGGTATTGAAGCTATGATGATGAGGCAACATGCTTGTTGGCATAAAGCATGTCGTGTAATATTTAACCAGACCAAGCTTGAGTGGCTGGAAAAAAGACTTACAGATGTGAAGAGTGAGAGGAGATGGCTAAGTCACTGCCTATGCAGACTTGTTCTAACAATGAGAGTGTGAGGACAGATGCTTCTTCTGAGATGAATCAGCTGGTTCTGCATGTCTACACAATGCTTTTACCTACGATATCGACAGGAAAATTCGCAAATGAACACTAGAGCTTGAAGATACTTCTCTCTTAGCCAAATTGGCACCAAGGTGACATGATTGCCCTTGTCTTGTAGCATTGTATAACAGAGCTAGAAATGCCAGAACTGGGAGTTGTATTTGAAGGTCATGTTCATACATCAAGATTAAAACTGAGGTTGCTTTCTGGGGAGAAATGTCATTTGATATTGGTGATTCTCTTAAGAAAGCTTGTTATCATGACAGTGATAATGATACTATGCATTTGGCACAAGCAGCACAAAAGTAGCAAGAAAAGAAATGTTCAGCCAAGCCTTTTCG
Source organism: Crambe crambe (assembly GCA_963924555.1). Classification (NCBI taxonomy): domain Eukaryota; kingdom Metazoa; phylum Porifera; class Demospongiae; order Poecilosclerida; family Crambeidae; genus Crambe; species Crambe crambe. Next base: position 1,544,605 of record OZ004586.1, on the reverse strand, counting down.
GTACATTCAGTGAAGAATCCTTGCAAAAAGCTGTACCACAGTCATTATTCGCTCTTGTCAGAAGGTACGTCCCAACATAAAGCACCAAACTCAGCTTGTCACTACAGCCGATACAAAAGCATCCTATTACATTTCTCAGCTCCTGATGTTTAACAGTGTCAAACACACACGAGCTCTGCATTCCACTTCTACTGTTTGTCACAGCTCTGAGCATTGTTCCGGTTATGTAGCACTGAAACTTCATGCTGTCACACGTATAGTTAGAACCCCAGGAATTTTTCATGCATTTACAGAATGTGATACTATCTCATCTTTTAGTGGAAGAGGAAAGAGCTTGGAAATTTTGGCAAGTTTTCCTGACATTACTGAAACATTAGAACACCTCCTTTTGATGGAAGTTACATGTATTAGTGATTCTGTAATGTCTGTGTTGGAACGATTTGTATAGTGATCAAGTGAGTATCAACAATGCTAGGAAGCAACTGTTTACACAGAAGTTACGTAGCTTAGAGAACTTACCACCAACACAGGCTGCACTTGTACAACATATCAAACAAGCAAGCTATCAAGCAAATTGCTGGAACAGAGCCCTGTGTCCTGTGTCTGGATCCTAGTCTTCCATGCCCAATAGACTGGGGATGGCAAAAAGACAGTGTGGGATGGAAACCTTTGTGGACTACTGAGTATTCTGAGATTCTGAGTCTTGTCATGAGCTCATTCACTGCAGTTGCAAGAAAAGGTGTAGAGGGAAGTGTAAATATTTGAAGGCTGCACTGAAGTGTACTCCTCTTTGTTCTTGTTCAGGAACATGTTAAAGCTGTACCATGTTTAAACACAACTTGCAACCTACAATATTTCACTAATTCATTTGAACAGAATGAAATATGGATATAATACAAGTACCAAATTATTTGTTACATTGAGACCTTTAATTTGATACCCATATTATGTACATTTGGAAATTTTTTTGGTAAAAACAATTAATTTACTCCTAGAGGTCACTAAAGGTCAAATTCTGAGGTGGTTCTACGTCTGAAAAATAACTTTATTATGTATAGAAACTACATACAAAGTTTCACGCTTTTATCGTTAAATGCACATAACCTTTTATTTTTTAAGCTAAACAGCTATACTATTTACCCTGTAGCTGAAATTTTAGTTCAGTGGCTACTGTGGCTAGCCTGAATAGCGTGTGGTTAACATGCCTTCATTTTCTTTCATTGGTGAACTCAACTGTGATAACTTTGAAACAAATCAGCGCTATCCCTAAACTTCGTAGCCAGGCTTGGATCCCTGGATCGGGATATTATGATCACGCGGACTAAAATAACAGGGCACATAATTTTGCTGAGTGTGCAGAACAAATTGTTCATGTAAGTTTGACCAGACCCTTTGTCCTTCCCTTGGGTTTGGTAAATCGGCCTGCGAAATTATGTACTAAAGGGTTTAAGTCATACTACATTAATCCACACATTCTTTGGATGACATCATGAAATGGAGTTCAAAGGTTTTTTAAAAGCAAATTACTACCAAATTGTACCAAATTATCATGTAACTATAGCTATGGTCTCTGAAGCTGCTTTAGCAGAGCTTCCAGCTGCTCAACTGGTTGTGACAAATTCTGTTGATCACTCCATGAAGCTTCTTTGGGGGAAAGCCTCTTTTGAAGCTGAGCAATTAACTCTTGTCGTTCGGCAAGCTGGCGCTGGAGAGCTTTTTGCTGTGTAGAATTTTTGGAATCGTTGTCTTGTGGTTGTGTTGGAATCCTTCCTTGAAGTTGCTTTATCATCTTCTCCTGTTCAGCTTTCTGGCACTGAACCTTATCTTGAAGCTGCTTTATCAGTTCCTGTTGTTCAGCAAGCTGACGCTGGAGAACTTCGTTCGACTGCATGGGATCTTGTGGCGGTAGTAGAGGTCTCATTTGAAACTGCTTCAGTAACTCCAATATTTCGGCAAGCTGATGCTGATGAGTTTCCTGGTGGTGCCTGACAAGCTGCTGCTGAAAAACCTGGATCAATTCCTCATGATACTGCTGACGCTGCTCAAAGAGTTTCCATTCAAGATTTTCCGTGAAGTAATTCTGCAATTTTTGAAACTTCTGTCGATCTTCATTCTCTGCATGGAATACAGTAATGAATAACTATCAGAGCCTCCAACCATACTGATTCATCAGTATTTTTACTGAAATTTGACCATGAATTTTCAAAAAAAAAACAAAAAAACGGAAATTTAAACTAGCTATTTTATACTTATAAAATGGCTGATAATTCATGATAAAATACTGAAAATGGGAGCATTTTATATTGAAATCAAAGTTCACATGTTGGAGGCACTGAACTATTAGTATAAACGCATGCATCCATTCATTTGTTTTACAATGGTTCACCCCCAAGGCAATACATGCAGTAGTTAGAAGAAGTGAGTACATCTAAAGTGTAATATCTACTCATCTTTTTTTCTTTTTCTTTTTTTTTTGCATCACTTATAATGTTCTGCACTCAGATTTTAATTGATATAGCTAGCTATTATAACCTCTTGAGTAGTACTGTTGATTGAAATGTGGAGCGACATAAGCATAGGCACTGATTGGACGCCTCTTCTGATACAACATCTCATTTGGCGATGATGACTCAGAGTCACTTGATGGCATGCCTTCATCACTGTCCCCACCAAGCACTACAGAATATAAAATACACTGAGGCAACTTGATACACAATACAATATACATACATAAGTGTGCTATGTAGCAAAGAAAAAGTCTATTCTCATTTTCAGTCTTGACTGCACATATTATGTATATATAGCTATAGATATACCTCTTCTAGAGTGGTCCCTTAGCAAAATACTGCATCGTTTTTTCCTCCGATATTTCGCACGCACTATAAGAAAGTGAGAAATTTGATTTTTTTAAAACAACTCTTTTTTCATATCATTCTTGTAGTTACAGTGGAACCTCAGATAATGGAAATTCCGAAAGAGGACAAACTTCTCAACAAAGGACAATCTAAAAGTACTTTTGTATCTACACTTTATACAAAATGCCTTCGAAAAAGAGAGTACAACCTCTCTATAAAAGACTAAAGGTTGGGTCCCAAGTATGTTCATTATTCAGAGGTTCCACCGAAATGTATGACTGGATGAAACAAACCTCGGTCTGCTGCTTGAATCGGTAGTTTCTCACTTTTATTCCGCCTCACTGTGGCTACAGTTACAACAGGAATTGTATCAGGGGTCTATTCAATAAGGGGAGAACCCTGTGACGTACCCCTAATTATCACACCTCTAAAGGTTAGTTCATTGTTGACTACAATCATAGCTATAATAATTATACAATTCAACTTATACTAACCTGCTGATGGACTTTTTTTCCTCTCACTATGGTTCCTTCTGACTGTTATTTTAATAAATGAAATTACTGAAAGATTACCACATCGATATGCTAGTGAGTTCTAATTCCCAGATAGCTACCACCTTCACAAATCTATTGGTAAAAAAGTCTACTTCTGCAACGTACCTGGTAGGGAGTTGAAATCTAGCTCAGAGGAAAGTGATTTCTTCTTTCTTCTTTTCTGAACAACTGTATAGTGATTTGTTAAGCTAGCTAGCTACTGTGAAATTAACATACCTTTTTTCTTATACTCCTTGTCAGAGAAATCTGATCCTTCATCTGAATTGTTTGGTGATAAATCCTGGTTCATTAATGTTTTTCAAGATTAAATCTGTGCACACAATAGCCAACTGCTTACCTCAGTGTCCTGTTGGGATATTTTGTGTTCAAGTTTCTCCTGTATAGACTCCACGATATCTTTCAACCACATGAACTCACTAAGGATTTTCACAAATTCATGAAACCTTTCACGACGGAGTTTGACTTTCCTAGTGACTTGTTCCAATAATTTACTGGCTTTTTCTTGGTCGGTTATGCCATCAGATCTTGCTGCATTGTGCTGTGCTTCTGCAATGAAGCCTTTGGCTCTCAGTTTCTCAGAAATAGCCAAAGGATCCGCAGCTATCTCCGAAGTTATATCTGCTGTGAGCTCGACTAGCGTAGTATATTCTATATTCTCTTTAGTGGACATCTTTGGCTGATATTTGCATGGTCCCATTAATGAAATTGCTAATTACATTGTGCTCATTTGACACTATGTTGTGTTATCATAACGCATAATGTCACCATGCAATGTCACCATAGCACTGTCTGTGTCATCATAGTGTTGCTTAAGTCTTTAATTAGTGACCATATTGATTGTATGTGGATTTTTTATGTTGAACATGGTAATTGTCATACAGTGACAATGAACTTGATGAACCCCAAGGTATGGACATTCATTTCTGATATCAGAGAGTATGATATAGTACTCTCTAAGTTTAAAAGTCGCTGTAAAATGATACTGCTTTGTCTTCTGCTCTTCCACTTGAGTCCTAGCACATTGAAGGTGTTCTCTCTTCAAGTTAGGAGTTGCTAACTGTAGGAGGGAAGTATTCTGGAGTTATGAAAGAAAATACTAAGTATTAATCCAATGGAATCCATGCCATCCCTAGCTGCTGTTTTCATCTGATCGTTCATCATCATCAACTTATTTCAATACCACACTAGCTATACTCAAAATTGACTGCACTATAATCCTTTACCTTTAACTCGACATGTTCAAAATTAGCACCTCATTTTCCAACTTGCTAGTTTTCAACCTACAACATGGCAGACATTTTATGCCCTGCCCCAATAGACTAGAGAATCAGTCATTAACTTCTCTCTTGATGTTGGTCTCTCGATGCTCAGAGCATAAACCCTAGGTACTACTCTGGTTATATGCAACAGTATATCAGGTACATATCAGTAAAGGCCAAAAATTATACAAAATTAGATCACTGACAATCTTATTATAAACTGTATAGATAGTATTAGTCCTTCCAGAAATTTTCGGCTCATTGATGAAACCTCCAATGAACTACATAGCTACAATACGTGAACTTTAAGCTCGGGTAGCTAAGGGGTTACTTGACTGAAGTTCATTCTCTTGTTACTGAACTTTTTTGAACCATACACAGCCATCCATACAACTGGTTGTGGCGAATCATGTTGATCACTCCATGAAGCTTCTCTGAGTTGTGTGAGGGAAAGCCTCTGTCGAAGCTGAGCAATTAACTCTTGTCGTTTGGCAAGCTGGCACTGGAGAGCTTTTTGCTGTGCAGAATTTTTGGAATCATTATCTTGGTTGTGTTAGAATCCTTCCTTGGAGTTGCTTTATTATCTTCTCCTGTTCAGCTTTCTGGCTCTGGACCTTATCTTGAAGCTGCTTTATCAGCTCCTGTTGTTCAGCAAGCTGACACTGGAGGACTTCGTTCGACTGCATGGGATCTTGTGGCGGTAGTAGGGGTCTCATTTGAAACTGCTTCAGTAACTCCAATATTTCAGCAAGCTGATGCTGATGAGTTTCTGGTGGTGCCTGACAAGCTGCTGCTGAAAAACCTGGATCAATTCATGATACTGCTGACGCTGCTCAAAGAGTTTCCATTCAAGATTTTCCGTGAAGTAATTCTGCAATTTTTGAAACTTCTGTCGATCTTCGTTCTCTGCATGGAATACAGTAATGAACAACTATCAGAGCCTCCAACCATACTGATTCATCAGTATTTTTACTGAAATTTGACCATGAATTTTCAAAAAAACAACAACAAAAAAAACGGAAATTTAAACTAGCTATTTTATACTTATAAAATGGCTTATAATTCATGATAAAATACTGAAAATGGGAGCATTTTATATTGAAATCAAAGTTCACATGTTGGAGGCACTGAACTATTAGTATAAACGCATGCATCCATTCATTTGTTTTACAATGGTTCACCCCCAAGGCAATACATGCAGTAGTTAGAAGAAGTGAGTACATCTAAAGTTTAATATCTACTCATCTTTTTTTCTTTTTCTTTTTTTGCATCACTTATAATGTTCTGCACTCAGATTTTAATCGATATAGCTATTAACCTCTTGAGTAGTACTGCTGATTGAAATGTGGAGCGACATAAGCATAGGCACTGATTAGACGCCTCTTCTGATACAACATCTCATTTGGCGATGACTCAGAGTCACTTGATGGCATGCCTTCATCACTGTCCCCACCAAGCACTACAGAATATAAAATACACTGAGGCAACTTGATACACAATACAATATACCTACATAAGTGTGCTATGTAGCAAAGAAAAAGTCTATTCTCATTTTCAGTCTTGACTGCACATATTATCAGAGAGTGCGGTAGCACTCTCTAAGTAGGGATGGCAGGTCAAAGTCCATAGGACAGTATAAACTAAAAACTCTTCTTTCTCTTCTACCCTTACTCTACAGGTTCTCAGAAGGCTACAGTGAATTATTATATCTACAAAGAAGAGAGGACAATGTTCAAAAGCCAAAAATTCATTCGCCAACATAAGAAAAAAACGAGTTCTAAAATTGACTTTTCGTTCTTTTTCTTTATAATAATAATAATAAGATCGACGTACCGACTTACTGGCTATAGTCATCAAAATTCTGCTTTGGCCATCTGTTAGAGCGGCACCTAGAGGCTGATCTTTTGCTATTAGTTTTGACTAAGGCTCTACTTCACTATTCGATAGCACTCGGAACACAGCTGCTAATCTTTCTACGCCATTTTGAAGGGGGCGGGGCTTATGGGCGGAGCCACGTAAGCTTAAGTTTAGCTATAGCCAAGGTCTTCATTCATTATCTGATGATGTTCCAGTCACTCCTTGCTGAATTACAGTACAGATGCTCATCCTATAGTAGCATTATAGCCAGTACTTGGCTGTAGTGTAGTCAGCTCACTTCACCATGCCGTGTACATGTCATTTACATTGCTGTTGCTGTAAAGTTTTATATCAACAAAACTTAAATAGCTAAACAAATTCTTCAACCAGAGACACTGTATGTACCTACAAAAGAGGTTTATGTAGAGCTGGCTTCGTATAGTACTGTACTGTAGCCTCCCTCATTCAACTTCAAGCACTAAGAAAAAGGATAGAAACAAGTGAGCGTAAAAAATTTCTTCAAATAAAAAGGTTAAGTAGGGATAGCCTAAAATCTAGCTGGGCTATCTATAATGTGCTGCAGCCTCGTATGAAAAAAATCTTCGCGATATTACCTCATAAAAGGGGTGGGGCAATTAATAGCAGTTCTCCTCATATAACACCTGCACAGGATGTGGCCATTTGATGGCATCCACTATTATGATCACTACACCAAATGCATAAACTCCCCATACTCCTCCCTCAAGCAAGACATACGTACCATCTCAATAATTATTTCAGTGATCACATATGTAACAATTAGCTAATGCTGTTCACTTTTTAAAATGTTCACTCCTTTCAGTACTCCATTACACTGCAGATGATCATCCTTCAAACTCTCCTCCCTGAACAGAATGAAATACTGATCATTAAATAAATTTAGTTCAATCAAGGAAGCCTTTAGTGTCTATCAATTTTCATAATCACAAAGAAAAAGAATGCAAACAAGTGAATGCAAAAAATTTCTTCGAAATAAAAATGTGAAGTAGGGATGCTATTATAACTGCAGCTTCATTATGAAAACCAAGTACTGCAGCATCGAAGCAGTATGGCCCAAAAATCGAGCTGGAATATGTATCATAACTGCATGCAAGAGAGTGAACTTAGTGAAGTGACCCTTACCCATCATCAAGTACAAGATACTATTCCTACTTCACTCCCATGATCAAGGGCCAAGGGAGTGAAGTAGGAATAGTATCTCGTACTTGATGATGGGTAAGGGTCACTTCACTAAGTTCACTCTCTTGCATGCAGTTATGATACATATTCCAGCTCGATTTTTGGGCCATACTGCTTCGATGCTGCAGTACTTGGTTTTCATAATGAAGCTGCAGTTATAATAGCATCCCTACTTCACATTTTTATTTCGAAGAAATTTTTTGCATTCATGTATATAGCTATAGATATACCTCTTCTAGAGTGGTCCCTTAGCAAAATACTGTATCTTTTTTTCCTCCGATGTTTCGCACGCACTATAAGAAAGTGAGAAATTTGATTTTTTAAAAACAACTCTTTTTTCATATCATTCTTGTAGTTACAGTGGAACCTCAGATAATGGAAATTCCGAAAGAGGACAAACTTCTCAATCTAAAAGTACTTTTGTATCTACACTTTATACGAAATGCCCTCGAAAAAGAGAGTACAACCTCTCTATAAAAGACTAAAGGTTGGGTCCCAAGTATGTTCATTATTCAGAGGTCCCACTGTAATGTATGACTGGATGAAACAAACCTCGGTCTGCTGCTTGAATCGGTAGTTTCTCACTTTTATTCCGCCTCACTGTGGCTACAGTTACAACAGGAATTGTATCAGGGGTCTATTCAATAAGGGGAGAACCCTGTGACGTACCCCTAATTATCACACCTCTAAAGGTTAGTTCATTGTTGACTACAATCATAGCTATAATAATTATACAATTCAACTTATACTAACCTGCTGATGGACTTTTTTTCCTCTCACTATGGTTCCTTCTGACTGTTATTTTAATAAATGAAATTACTGAAAGATTACCACATCGATATGCTAGTGAGTTCTAATTCCCAGATAGCTACCACCCTCACAAATCTATTGGTAAAAAAGTCTACTTCTGCAACGTACCTGGTAGGGAGTTGAAATCTAGCTCAGAGGAAAGTGATTTCTTCTTTCTTCTTTTCTGAATAACTGTATAGTGATTTGTTAAGCTAGCTAGCTACTGTGAAATTAACATACCTTTTTTCTTATACTCCTTGTCAGAAGAATCTGATCCTTCATCTGAATTATTCGGTGATAAATGCTGGTGCATTTATTTAATTTTTTTCAAGATTAAATCTATGCACACAATAGCCAACTGCTTACCTCAGTATCTTGTTGGGATATTTTGTGTTCGAGTTTCTCCTGTATAGACTCCACAATATCTTTCAACCACATGAACTCGCTAAGGATTTTCACAAATTCATGAAATCTTTCACGACGGAGTTTGACTTTCCTAGTGACTTGTTCCAATAATTTACTGGCTTTTTCTTGGTCGGTTATGCTGTCAGATCTTGCTGCATTGTGCTGTGCTTCCGCAATGAATCCTTTAGCTCGCAATTTCTCAGAAATAGCCAAAGGATCTGCAGCTATTTCTGAAGTTATATCTGCTGTGAGCTCGACTAGCGTAGTATATTCTATATTCTCTTTAGTAGACATCTTTAGCTGATGTTTGCATGGTCCCATTAGTGGAAATTGCTAATTACATTGTTTATCATAACACAAACTGTATAATGTCACATGTAATGTCACCATGTAATGTCATCATAACACTGCCTGTGTCATCAATTGCACTGACTGTGTCATCATATTATTATCTTTAATTATTGCACTGTGTGCTAGTGTATTGGAACACATAGCTACATGGATTTTTGGTCGATAATACCATACACAATGAACTTATGAACTGCAGCATGTATAATGTATAATGCATTTGGCTGTTGCTGTATGTGGACAATTCTGTCCTTGCTCTCTAGAAAGCTGATTCAATCTCTCTTGTTGCTCAGCAAGCTGACATTGTAGAGCTTCATGCTCCTCTTGCAGTTGCTCCAATTATAAGCCAGTTACTACACATTATGAAGCTATTATTGTAGATGCTATGAGCAGTCTCTCTATCATAACTGATTACCAGGCTGATTGCTCATACATACTCCTCATATAATGGGGTTTTTCTTGGTTTCAATTTACAGATAAAGGTGTTGCTATAGCTAGTAAAGAACCACACCATGTATGAAAAGTTGAAAACTCAATTGTATATAACCAATATTGTGCCTTATTACATAATTTTTTACAAGATAGCTAGCTGCTATAGAAATTTACAATTATGATATAGTGCATTTTCTTCGGGATCGAAGTCTTTCTTGAAGCTGATTTGTTAACGTTTCTTGTTCTTCCAACTTTTTTTTCTGATCTTCCAATTTTTTTTTTTCTGATCAGCAATTATCATCTGATTCTCATCAAGTTCTTGGGAGTGCTTACAAAGTTCTTGGAAGTGTTCTTGCTGCAGCTTACCAAGTTCCAATTCATGTTCTTGCTTCCTTAAATTTTCTCTTGCTTCTTCTGAAAGGCAGCATCTCCCAATGTTTTCTATTCCTGGACTCAATGGATTACTTTCATAGAAAGTAAGCATTTCATTGACTGTGTTGAATTCATTGTCGGTTTCATCTATGCCATATTTCTTCTCTATATTGTCAATATGTATTTCATAATGCATAAGATTTCCCATGATCATTACTGATAATATATATCTTTCATGATTTTCACTGAATCTGGTGAGGTAACAATTCCCTCCATTTCGTTTTAGTAGCAATTCAGCCTCTGTCCCTGTTATTTTTCCATGATAGCTTTTATGACTTTTCATGAGATTTCTTTGAGGGGTTGCTTGGCGAATTGGTGACGGTACAAAATGATTTTCACTGAATCTGGTGTGGGAACTATTCCCTCCATTTGGTTTTAGTAGCAATTCACCCTCTGTCCCTGTTAATTTTCCATGATAGCTTTTATGACTTTTCATGAGATTTCTTTGAGGGGCTGCTTGGCGAATTGATGACGGTACAATATAATTTGGAGAATTTTGTATACTCGTGTATTTTCCACTTCGATGTCTTCTACCACCTATACAAGTACATAATATCAACAAAGATCATAACTGGGATGATTAAAAGAAGGTTGGGCTTCTAAATCACTGTTATATTATTATGTATCTTTCTGTATAGCTAGCGATTAAAACTCTGAATTCATACTTACAGTAAACTGTCATATCTCAGCATCAATTCAGTTCTGTATACATTAAACAGTCAAAAGAACTACATGTAGATTGGTGATTTAATCTCTCTGAGGCTATATAATCACCTTGTCCATGTTGACTTCCTCCTACTGGTGTTGTCCAGGATTTGCAGGCTGTAGCTAGTATATAAACAAAAAATTTTCTAAATAGAGCACACAATAGTACTCTACCAGCATGTGACACCATCTTGTGAACATTGCATGCTGACATCATGGCTTGCTAGATCAATTTTTAACTAGCTACAATGTAGTGTAGTACCTCCTTGATAGTTTTGCTGGTTGGGGTTGGTTTGTAGACTTGCATCATATGATCCATATACTAGAGATGCACTGGGCTGTGGATAGTGTAAAGGCTCTTGTGGTGACATCTCCCCTGTATGCATGAACAGAACAGCTATAGCTAGCTACGTATGGCATCCAACAACTAGCTATAGCTAGGGCTAGGGGCTAGGGTTGTAGAGGGAAGCAAACCCATAGCTCTACCATACTAAACATGGAGTAGCTATAGCAATTTTTAGCTAGCTACTTATGGTGAAATAATCTTACCTGAATGATTTTGATGGTTCATGTTTATAGGCCACTTAGAATACAGTTAGCTAGTCAGCTCACAAAGTGGGTGTGTTATGCAGCTGTTGAATATTATAGCTATGTCAGCCATGTGATTTGCACATGTAGTATACTACAGTGAAGCCATACATCAAAGGCACCGCCTGTAGTTTATACTGCTAAAACCAAGATCTGGTATTGTATCTATAGCAACGGTAGTTATAATTATGCATAAACCACAGTTGTAGTTTCAATAGTACAAGCCAGTTGAACTATATCATGGTTTATGGAATGGTTGCATATTGGTGAACCATATGATTTATATAAACATGATTTTCACATGCCACATATTTATTTCACTTACACTTGTTACATCTAATAGTGAACAGTAGTACTAATTAGCTATAGCTATTCTATACTGTACATTATAATATTGCATGTAGCTACATATAGCTATAGATGTGAACTACATTAGAGTGCATTTACTCTTCTTCTCTTTTTCTTCAAATTTTTGTTGAAAATCTTTTTGCTGCTGTTCTAATTTCTCCTCAAAGTCTTGATGCTGTTCTTTGAGCTGTTGCTGAAAATCTTTCTGTTGTTTCTCCAGGGACTAACTTTCAGAATGTCACTGCTGCTGTTTACAGGGACGAGGCAGTGCATGATGCATGTTTGTGGTAACTGACAGTAAGCATCCACGTCAGAAATGCCCAGCTAAGGATGCAACCTGCAGAAGCTGTCAGAAGAAGGGGCACTTTGCCAAGGTCTGCAGGTCCAATCCTACTGATGGACAGGGAAGCACTGCAGCCGCTATGTACCCAACATTAGCTGCAGTCACTTCTAGCACTCCACCAACATAAACTCCTGTAGCACGGAAAGTTTTATCCACCCTCACCTTGTGGATGTTCTTGACCTCCAAAAGTACAGGGATATCTGCATGGCCCAGTCTTCTCTTTCTTTGGATATTGCATTACCAACCTAGAACTCGATGGCAGAACATACTCTAATTTTCACCTGTCAATACTTCCTGGTTTGTGCTCGGATTTGATTCTCAGACTTGATTTTCCAAAAGCAACACCAGAGTGTTAGCTTCCATTGTGGAGGACCGGAGCCTCCTCTCACCATCTGTAGCCTCAGCACATTGAAAGTTGAATCTCCTGACCTCTTTAGTAACCTGACTGCTGATATTCATCCCATAGTAACCAAGTCACGCAGATACAGTTATGAGGACAGAATTAAGGTTTATAGATGCTGAGGTGGAGAAGGAGTTGTTGAACCCAGTACCTCACCTTGGTGAGCTCCTTGTCCATGTTGACTTCCTTCTACTGGTGTTGTCCAGGATTTGTAAGCTGTAGTATGTAACAAAATAGAGTACACACTGTGACACCATCATTGTGGTAGCTGCAATTTTGTGAACGCTGAGTTTTTATGTGTAGTTAGGCATGCTGAGACAGGACTGGAGTACAAACCTTTTAAGGCTACTATTTATCAGCAGGTAATACCCCTCGCAAGCTTTTCAAACTTAGTATCCACAAATAATGGTAGCCTTAAGGCATTACTGTGTAGTCCACAAGACTGGTGGGATAGACTGCATGTATGGTTTGCTAGATTGTTTTGCTGGGCATCATATCCATATGGTAGAGATCCACTGTGCTGCTGACAGGGCTCATTTGGTGATATCTCCCCTGTAGATATGCAGGAACAGAACAGCTATAGCTATGGCAGCCAATAACTAGCTAGGGCTAGGCTATATGGGGTTGTAGAGGGAAGCAAACCCATAGCTTCACTATACTATAGTCTCGCGCGGGCCAGTGAAACCATTCATCAAAGGCACCGCCTGTAGTTATTGTATCTATAGCAACAGTACAGCATAAACCACAGTAACTGTTGTAGTTTCATTAGTACAAGCCAGTCGAACTATATCATGGTTTATGGTAACATTACAAAGTGGGCATATTGGTGGAACCATGTGATTTTCACATGCCGCATATTTTGTTTCACTTACACTTGTTACATCTAATAGTGAATATTAGTACTAAAATATAATTAGCTATTGCTATTCTATACTGTACATTATAATATTGCATAGCTACATGTAGCTATAGATGTTAACTACATTAGAGTGCATTTCTACTAGGGGGTATCCGATTATCAATGAGATTGCCCAATGTTAAGTGATCTTCGGATGTTTCTTTTGTGGTGGATTCTCTGCACGGTATTATTCCATTGATCCTTGCGCTTCATATTTAATTAGTGAACGTTTGCACTGTATCTTTCCATCATGGAATTTTATTTTATTAATGTCCAAGCTGTCCTCTGCAGTGTCCGTTCATATATGGCGGTCGATAATTGAAAATCTACTCTACCTAACATGCAGCTGCCTGCCACTTACATAACTCAACAGCAAGCACAAATGAACTATCAGCTCAACATTTCTACAGCCTTTTGGGCAGCAGGCACAAGGCTTATCTAAGCGGCTTGTAGGCACTAGGCACTAGGCTTATCTAAGTGCTTTGAGGTAAGCATTGCAGTTTTCTATGTATGCAGCTGCCTGCCACTTGCATATAAAACTCACATCAAAATCTTCCATGCACAAATGAATAGCTATCAGCACAAAAGCCTATAGGAATACTTGCTCACTTGCTCGCTGTGACTCAAATGTTGTACATTGCCTTAGTTTATATTACATTATTTTTTTCTTTTCTACTTGGTATGTAATTACTCTCACTTGTTATGAGTAATAATGTATAAGAGGATCGTGTGTATGTACAAATGTGCAAACTATAAAGCTATAAAACACAATGTCTAATATAGTATTATCATGTTTCTTGCTGCTGTAGTTGCTGCTTAAATTTCTGTTCCTGTTCTCGGAGTCACTTCTGAAACTCTATCTTTGTTTTGTTGCTGTATTCCTTTTGCATTCCATGGCCTGCCAATATGCTCTACATTATCACCGATTGGATTCTTTTCATAGTAATCAAGCATATCACCAATCGTCTCAAATTGTTGATCCGTACCCTCGATTTCATAGCAGTTATTTATAATTTTAATTACGAAGTGATCAAATTTTTGTCCTTCCTTATTCCTGGTCATCGTTGAGAGTATAAGGCACTTGTTATTGGAGCTATACCTTGTAAGGTAACATGGCTCCCCTTCTTTCTCAAGCTTATCTTCAGCTGATTCTCCAGTTATATTCCCACAATAAGAAGCATGGTCAAGCCTGCGGCGTACTGTAGATAGTTCATATTTCCCGCCAGTTGACTGATGAACATAACGAAATGAATTATGTAATAGGTATAATTAATAATTATGAATTTAGTTATTCAGCAAACAATTAAAGCACAGTGAGTATATGTCAGCATTACTAATTGAAATTATTTTGTATAAATATAGCTTTATAGGTCTATACTCCATACTCCAATGTAAAATTGTAATAGGCAAGCTCTGATTGATATACATTAGCTAGCTAGCTCTATAGCCTTGTCTAAACACTTTGAAGTAAACATTACTGCTTCATACAGATGCAGCTGCAGGAACAGCCACTGTGCATGAGTACTTTGTGGTAGACATTACAGCTGAGCCCTCCCTGAAATAAACCCTTGAGATAGTGTGGCTGTCAAATGTTGCACAATGCCCTATGTATTATTCATAATTATGGTTCTCATGTTGTCTAAGTGCTGTAAAGTGGCTTATAGCTACATGGGACTGACTCTAATAAAAACTTACTCTTCGCTGAGAATATTCACTACGATTTTTTTCCATTTCTATATCTTGTCCCTCTGCACTGTGATCTTCCCTCTCTATCAATATGCAAAGTACGTAATAATAAAGTACTGTATTAGCTATAGCTGATATATTCCAATGTATGTACCCTGACAATCACTGCCATGGTCTTGACTGGGACCTTGGAAACTTCCTATAATAAAGGAATATCATCAGAGTTGTATGTGGGGTATGAAATCTTTAACTCTTGCTAGTAAAATCTGGCATGTGATTATATGAAGGAATGGTAGATCACTTTTTGTCATATTGATATTAACCATCAGTTAAACATAGTCATAGTTAACATAGAAGGACTCTTCAGCTTAATTGGGGGCCCTTTATGAAAGCTGGGAATTTACTCACAAGAGACAAGAGTCAGCATGCAGGCAGCAGCGCAGACAGAGCGATGGAAGCTGGCCTGTCTAAAAACCAGAAGCATGTGCAGATTCCTCCATTAAAGGATATTATATTTGGAACGGTGGGAATATTTCTTGAGCTTATGAGCTCTATATTGAAAGATATATTCTACTATTAATAATAGTAGATTATATCCTCCAACATTGAGCTCAGACGTCACAGTAGTTTCAGAAATATTTGAACAGTTCAGAAGTACCCACCGTGAACAAGGCCATGCTGGAAGCCATCATCACGGGAGTGTCTCAAGCGCTGCTATCAACTGCCAATCTGCCTCTAACAGTGAGGATCCAATAGGTATGTCAACCATAGAATAGGTATTAGAACCTGGACTTACTGACTGCATGAACTTATTAATATTGTTTATGTTAATTACCTTATACCAACTCATGTTATACATGTTACCCATGGAAACTTTCTAGAACTGTTGTTCCTAGTATTTATTATCTTGTATTGTCAGTCACCCTTAGTTTTTGTCTTTGTAATTGTCCAGTTGTCAGTTATCTACTATTGTAGTCTGTTGTTATTGATATACAACAATAGGTAAATAGCTCCTCTCCTTCCTCCACCTGCTCAGGTGTGAATCTATTCAGTCAGGTATCACCAGCACCGGCGAGACTCGAGAGAGGAGGTAGCAGCAAGCTATGAGGGCCCAGCATGCAGGCCTTGGCAAAAAAAAAAAAAAAAAAAAAAAAAAAAAGCAGCTAGCTAGCTAGCTGTTTGCTAACACTAACAGCATACTATATATGTGGCAGAACTTAGTCTCGCGAGACGACCCTTTACCAATCCAAGGGAAGGGAAAGGGTCTGGTCAAACTCACATGAGCGTTTCGTTCTACTGATCCAGGAATTTCTTGGACTGCTATGAATAATGTTAAGAATAAATTGGCTTGTAAATTTAATCATTTGGGCATTAACTAGCAATTGATCGAGATCGAGCTGCTGGAGAAAGCAGCTGCTGGTTTGCTCTTAGCTAAAGCTATAATTAAGAAGCCCGGCAGAGCATCAGGCTCAGAAGGTGGAAGAGAAGCTCTTTAACCTGCATATAGCATAGATCTATTGTAGCACTATTCCATGCGCACAATTATATGTGATGCACTGTGATGCACGCAAATCATTAGCACGTTCTATTTTGCTGAGTGTGCAGAACGAAATGCTCATGTGAGTTTGACCAGACCCTTCCCTTCCTTTGGGTTGATAAAGGGTCGGCCCGAGAGACTACATGAACTGGGGTTACTTAATGTAACCTACAGGACTGGGTTACATAGCTACTTAATGTGGCCTAGCTAGCTACCATGTAATATAGTACCTCTTTGATAATATTGCTGGTTGGGGTTGGTTCGTCCAAATCCATAGTCTAGACGCTCATATTGGCTTTTCGATGACCTCTTCCCTGTATACATGAACAAAATAAGTGTATATGCAGACTAAAGAGTTATTATAATGATAAAGTACTAATCACTTAACAGTTAATAGGTAATGACTCTTAAGAGGTAATCATTCAGTAATCACTCTTAACAGGTAATCACTCTAACAGGTAATCAGTTAATCATCACAGAATCATCATTTTTATAGCAATGCATTCTCTTCTTTGTTGATAGTTTTGTGTATAGCATTCACCAATAGTGGTTAATTAGTGCTCGTACTAGCACATGCCTTGGCCACCCTTAAACTGGGGAGATGCCAGATGCCGAGCAGCACATGCCTTGGTTACTCTGTGCAGCCACCCTTAAACTGGGAGATGCCAGATGCTGAGCAGCTGGAAAGGCTAACCAGTGTCGCTGATAACCCAGACACAACACCACCGGCAACCATGCCACAAGCTAAACTGGTTCCTACTGACTGGCAGCACTACCAAAAAAAGTGGTGAGAGAATATTAACCCAACCCCCTATTCAGGACAGCTTCAGGAGTGGACCTGCCACACCGCAGCAAGCAAAGGGATTAATGATTTATGTTAGGACGGTGGAAAAGTTCAGCATATCAGCTCTATATCAAGACACCCAGGAAAAGAAGAAGGAAGAAGGAACACCTCGCCAGCATTTCCAGTAGCTACTATGGTCAAGTATGTGGAGTGAACATGTTCGTCAGTGGCAAGTTATCAAGTGTCATAATAATAATAAGAATCATGTGCAATAAAAGCCCCCAAGACATTTGTCCAGGACTTGTAGGCTACCACCATTGTAGTTGCATGCAATTTGTGAACACTGAGATCTCGAGTTTGATGCATAGCTAGCATGCTGACATTAACTGGAGTTAGGTTACTATTATGTTAGCAGGTAACATACGTACTACTATGCCGGTACTACTAGCTATGTGGCTCACAGAACTGGTGCCTACAGGACTGGGTTACATACTTAATGTGGCCTGGATAGCTAACTAGCTACCATGTAATATAGTACCTCCTGGATAATTTTGCTGGTTGGGGTTGATTCGTAGATTTGGACCAAATCCATGGTCTAGACGCTCAAATGTCTCCCCTGTATACATGAACAAAATAAATGTATATGCAGACTAAAGAGTTAAAGTACTAATCACTTAACAGTTGATAAGTGATAGTACTTGAGAAAAGGGGTCTTATCCTGCAAAACATTAAAAGATGTTAAACGCTTATAAGGTTTACAAGCTACATAGCTATAAAATGTTACATGAGATATAAAATTCAATTAAGTATAACTCAGGAACAAAGTGGTGTATAAATTTGATTCAAAAGCCATGTACATCTCCAGCTTAAGAGCTTTAGAATGATACCAATAACTCTGTTTTGAGTTTTTGCGTGATAAGACCCCTTTTCTCAAGTACTATCACATAGGTAATGACTCTTAACAGGTGATCACTCTACTCTAAACAGGTAATCACTCTTAACAGGTAATCTCTCTTAACAGGTAATCATTCACAGAATGGTCATTTTATAGCAATATGCATTCTCTTCTTTGTTGATAGTTTTCTTGTGTATAGCATTCACCAATAGTGTGCTCATACTAGCACATGCCTTGGCCACCCTTAAACTGGGGAGATGCCAGATGCCGAGCAGCACATGCCTTGGTTACTCTGTGCGGCCACCCTTAAACTGGGGAGATGCCAGATGCTGAGCAGCTGGAAAGGCTAACCAGTGTCGCTGATAACCCAGACACAACACCACCGGCAACCATGCCACAAGCTAAAATAAATGTATATGCAGACTAAAGAGTTAAAGTACTAATCACTTAACAGTTGATAAGTGATAGTACTTGAGAAAAGGGGTCTTATCCTGCAAAACATTAAAAGATGTTAAACGCTTATAAGGTTTACAAGCTACATATAAAATGTACATGAGATATAAAATTCAATTAAGTATAACTCAGGAACAAAGTGGTGTATAAATTTGATTCAAAAGCCATGTACATCTCCAGCTTAAGAGCTTTAGAATGATACCAATAACTCTGTTTTGAGTTTTTGCGTGATAAGACCCCTTTTCTCGAGTACTATCACATAGGTAATGACTCTTAACAGGTGATCACTCTACTCTAAACAGGTAATCACTCTTAACAGGTAATCTCTCTTAACAGGTAATCATTCACAGAATGGTCATTTTATAGCAATATGCATTCTCTTCTTTGTTGATAGTTTTCTTGTGTATAGCATTCACCAATAGTCATCAATGAAGGGTCAAGTCAATTTCGTTCATAGTGCTGAAGGAGCTCATTCGTCATGTTGAATTCACGTCCAGTTCCTTTAATGCTGTATGTTTGGTTCTGAGTAACTCACAAGAGATAAGAGACAGCAGAGACAAGAGTCAGCAGGCAGCGGCGCGGAGAGAGCAATGGAAGCTGGCCTGTCTAAAAATCAGACACATGTGCAGATTCCTCCGTTAAGGGCTATTCCAAATGGTGGGGATATTCCGAATATTTCTTGAGCTTATGCCCTCTATTTTGAAAGCTATTAATAATAGTAGATTATATCCTCCAACATTGAGCTCAGACGTCTCAGTAGTCAGAAATACCCGCCGTTTGGAATAGCCAGCTTTGCCTTATAAGGTGAAGCAGCAAAACCGTGTGCTCATTTCTCATTTTAGTTGGCTGGCACAAAACATTTGCTGCTGCTTCTTGTCTCTTCCATATAAGTACTACGACTGCTACGCTGGTAGCATGACCACAGAGGACAACGGCACTACGACGGGTGATCTAGCTGAACGAGGCCACACTGGAAGTGAGTGTCTCAAGCGCTGCTACCAACCACCAATTTGCCTCTATAACAATGAGGTATGACAACCGTAGAATAGGTAAATAGCTCCTCCCCTTCCTCCACCTGCTCAGATGTGAATCTATTCAGTCTAGTATCACCAGCGGTGAGACTCGAGAGAGGAGGTAGCAGCGCCGTTTTGCTAGCACTAACAGCATACCAAGTTATCGATTACTTTCACACCTAAGCAGGCACATATTAACCTACTGCAGAAGTAGGAATCTGCAAATGTGCTGCAAAAAAAAGTACCCAGCCAACACAGTAAACTTAAGGGTGACGGTACTAGGGAAAATTAACTTCAAAACTATTCATGATAAAAATTTCTAACTTGCACCAAGTTATTAAAATTTAATATCAAAATAGTACTGCATAGCGTAAGGCACTAATTTTCGACCAGACTATTCCCCTCGCACCCATCATGGTCATCAAGCCTCAAACAACAACCATAGGGAAGATAATTTCATCCTCTGTAACATCATTTTTGTAACACTCTACTACATCAACTAAAGAACCATTAATCGACCACCATTGCCCACCTGTTGATATCGTCCCATTCTTCTTTTTTTTTTTAAGTTTTGCTCCACTGTTTCTGCAGCAGTTACCATTCTACCATAATTAAGTCGATAGTTTTCATAGCTTTAGAGCAATCTTCCGGAGCCATGGGGATGGGTAACATGAGCTAGTATAAATACTTCTCTTGAAGTCCTATTTTCTCTCCATAGCTTGTAATTTTTTTCTATACATTTTTCAATGCAGACATTTTCTTAGACTCTATTTGCGTTTGTTTATTACTGTAGACTTACCATGTTGTAATACGGTCAATTTTAGATGTGGTCAAAATTGATGCAATACGCAACTCAAAAATGGAGGAGGACTAATCATGATGACTGATGTTATGACCGATTTCATTCTCAAGGTAAACTGTGTTGCATTTCAATGGCCACTTGGCTGATTTTTGATATACAGCTTCTTATACATTCAGCTAGTTTCTGTCAATTCATATTCTACTTATTTATTTATCCAGGATCTTGTGTCCTGCTCATTCTGTACTAGCTATAAACTAAAACTATTAGATCTTATCAAGTTGTTGCCATATGCAAAATATTTGCCCATTCCCATGCATAGTTCCTGAGTTGCAATGATTTGTTCATTGTTCAGGATTCTGCAACTATTTTAGCGCAGTAGTGTTTGTGGTTAATTAGTGCTCGTACTAGCACATGCCTGTGTGGCCACCCTTAAACTGGATGCCGATCAGCTGGAAAGGCTAGCCAATGTCGCTGATAACCCAGACACAACACCACTGGCAACCATGCCACAAGCTACTGGTTTCTACTGACTGGCAGCACTACCAAAAAAAAAAAAGTGGTAAAGAGGATATCAACCCAACCCCCTATTCAGGTTCTGCAACAACAGGTGTCAATGTCTGGGTCTGGTTTGATTGAGGAATCCACTAAGGCAGATTCTTTGTAGCACTACCACTATAGGCTAAGGATCCTCTGCTTTGTGTATTTACTTGGAACAATAGGTTCACTCACTAGCCATAAATGACACTGTGTAGCTATACTGAAGAGTACTGCCTCAAGTTCTGCAAAATCTCATTTATAGTTAACCTACTCTGAGTCATGAATGATCATTTACTTAGGAATAGAATGCAACACGCATAGTAGCTACATTGTAGCTAACTGCTGTACTAGCTCATGGCCCAAGAATTGGGTGGGTGGGGGGGTGAACAAACGTCAAAATTATGCTGCCTCCAATAATGATCCCTACATCACTGCCTCACACCAAGCTGTTTTAATTCATATCAGTGTAAAAGTGTTCTGCTTGGTTTGGGCAGTGATGTAGGGATTATTATTGAAGGCAGCATACGTAGTTTTGACATTTGTTCCAGAAACTGCTATAGGTAAAAGTATGGGGGTTTAAAGAGGATTTGGATAAAATGTATCCTCTAATTAACTTTAATGAAAGAATTATTAATAAGCTCTCTAATAATTAGCATATAGACGATAAATTATGATAAAAGTACTTACCTGTTGATGTATCAAGTGTTGCTTCTTCTTGTGTTTCTTGTGTTTTATCAGAAGATGATAAAGTTGGTTGCTCTAAAGGTAATACAGTTATTGTTTTACAAAGACAATAGCCACCATGCAGGGTTGCATTTACTAGTGGGGACTTTGAATAATAAGGGATGGGAAGGGGGGTTGGATAAATATATCCTCTCTGATTAGAAAGCAAATAATAGCATTAATAAGGTCTCCTAATAATAAGACGAGTTTAAGGATATTATGCTAAAGGGTATTTACCTGTTGATATACCAAGTGTAGCTTCTTCTTGTGTTTCTTGAGAAGATGATAAAGTTGGTTGCTCTAAAGATAATGAGCAGACATATCATCATCTTCTGCATTGTTTTCCAGATGTAAGTTTAGTTGAGAGATAAAGAGAGTCTAGTTTGTATTGTTCTAATGAGAGAAGCCACGCTGCCCATCCCGGACTAACCCTACATAGAGAGTGCTACCGCATGCACACTCTGATATATATTATACATTGTAAAACATAACATTGTTTATTATGCTCCTTCAATTGCTACTGATTTTACCTAATATAATACCTAATACATGCAGCTACAGGCACATAATTACATAGTCATATGGCTCAACCATGTTCTGCCTATAATATTAGCTAAGTACCGTATAGCGGGTATATTTTGAGAGGCGAAAATTTCGCGATTAGCTAGACCTTGGGAAATCATTCACGGTTTAGAAAAAAAAATCTGGCCAGCGGCATGTGCGCGCGCGCACAAAGCTAGCTAGCTATGAGCATAGATATACGTAAGAGGTTTACGGGATTGGAAACGGATCACGTGCTCTTGTTAGCAACTAACAACCGAGGCGGGTTGACAGCTGACATGATAGACATACGTAGCACTTTTGTCAAAGTTGCTGTTCTGACAAGATCCATGAGGTAAGACTTATGCCAATGATACTATAATATACTAGGGCATAGATTTACTGTATAAAATAAATTTTAGCTCAGAATTTCAAGTTTATTTACTGTAGTGGTTAATGGGACTGTATTCCCTCTCACGCTTCATGGAATCAATTGCTGTTGCTCATTTTAGGTATGTAAACTTTAGCTACATGGAATAGTATAATGTTAGTTTTTGTATTAGCTGACATATATTGTCTCTAGCATTTGCAAGTGGTGTTAAAAATGTGATCCCTCTCCCAAGAAATAGATTAACAATATTGCAACTGTATTAGTTATTTCAGGGAAAGGATAGAACAGTAAATGGAATTGGTGCATTTGTTTTCTATACAATAGTCATCCTATGGAGATGGCAAGCTTACTATATATCCCTCTTAATATCCATAGGGTCCACAGGACAGCTGACTGAGCCGAATTCTTAAGGTGGACTGGTGTCAAAATCCAACAGCCAAAAGCTGGAAGTATTGCAATAATGCTGATGAGGGAGAACTGAGCAGAAACTGGCAGATAACTTCGGGGCACGCTATAATAATAATGAATCTATGTCTAATTTTAATACCAAGAGTCATTTTGGCCTTTCTTTCAAATCAATCACATAAAATTAATGTATAATGAGCAGTGATAGGTACTCATAGTTATAATTTTAAGGAAAAAAAGTTATGAATAATTAATAGCTTCCTTCCTCAGACTCTCCAACTTCAACTCTCTGACTCTTCACTTCTTCAATACCTTCCCCTTAGCATACTTGTACTATTCTGCGAGCTGTAGGGGCAGAACATCACTTTAACTGCCTTGAAAGGAGTGAATATTCACAGCCATTAATATAATTAATGCTGCATGCGCGTGCGCATTTATCAACGCGCCTCGGTTGTGCAGTTCATTTTTTTTTTTTTTTTTTTGTGCAGTTCATTGGGCGTTTCCAATCCCGTAAAACCTCTTATATATAATATATAATATCTATGCTAATATCTATGCTATGAGCTAGCTATATCAGAAGCTATGATGGCATGCAAGTCTAGGCCATCTTTCGTTTGAGACTACGTTCTAGACAGATTAAGATATCTGGAGTGCCGTAGTTAGCGAAGCGTTATACGGTACTATAGTGCAGCGATCCTTTTGCCGTGGCATAGCGATGATAGATGTTCTGCTGCCTCGAAGCCATCAGACCATCTGATCATGTGGCTCTATTTTTTTCAGCGAGGTGAGTTTATCCTCCATTGTAGAGTCAGAGATACACATGAACTAGACGCAACTCTAGTGATTAGTCTGAGATCTAGAGTCTGGATTTGCCAAAGTGATTCGCGTGGTTAAATATTTGCGGACAAAAGAGAAATCGCGAAATCCGCGAAACTTTAGCCCCTCGAAATATACCCGCTATAGACCATTTTTTGTCGGGGGTGTGTAGTCACATGATACCGTAGAAGGTATGATGACCCTTACCTAAAAATCGTTCTTACGTAGGGCGGAAGCTTCGAAGCTGGCTAGCTGTATTGAAGAATTTCCTTATAGGCTGCACTAAGCGGTACAGCAAAGAAGAAGGACAGGTTCCTATCAACTAAAATCTCCAAACTGGATGCTTGGCCACTTAAACATCTTAGCTCAGGTACCATATGGATCAGGCAAGTCTTCTTTGTCAATCTTGAGCTTTTCGGCATACCTTCCTTCTAGAGAAGTACAATAGGATCGCGTAAAATGCTTGATAAGGCATCTATAGCTTGCTCTCTGAAAAATAATATTACTATTAGTTAGCTGCCATTGTTTCTTGCCCTACGCAGCATGCGACTAGCGCGCGTCCTAGCTAATCGCGTGGGTGGGTCTATCATGTGAGCTGATGAGTCACACCCCCGACAAAATGAATATCCTCCCCTTTAGCTAGCTATGATGGGATGATTTAAATTCCCTTGTATTGTGATTCATTTTAAGCTGCTTAGAATAGTCTGCATGCATGCATGCAGATTACACACCCACTTTTTAGTACAGCTTACAAAAATGGGTGTGGGTGTGTAATTGCATTATTTGCCGTCCTGTAGCTATTCTCAACTTGGAGTTCTAACATTCCAGCAGATACATAATTATATCAAGTCAATGCTCTTACATGTAGCTAGTTCTTCACTTCAGAATCAGGTGATCTCCAGAACCAATATTTATAGTTTGGGGACTCACTTTACACACATATATAGGGAAACTAAGTGTTGTTAGCTCTATACAATGTTGCTATGGAAACACATGCCCTCATTGTTAGCTGGTTCATGCCTGCAAAGGTTTATGTAGCCACTCACTGTTTCCTGTAGCCATGTTTTGTGGATGTTTTGAAGCGTAGCTTTGTTGACTTGCTGAAACACTTTGTAGCTATAAAATAAAAATGTTTACAGTCATGTGACCATGGTAGTCATGTGCACATACGTAAATATCTGATAGTAACAATATTTATGCTTGGTGTTATGATGAATTCTGTCATCATAGTTCACGTCATGATTACATCACAGTCATGCATCATGTCACAATTATGTAATTCACGAATATGTAATGATAAGTTAGTTGCCACGTGGTCCAAAAAGATCATAAATATGCAGACTAAAGAGTTAAACACTCTTAACAGTTTCAGGTAATCACTTAACAGTTAATCACTCTAATAGGTAATCACTCTTAACAGGTAATTGCCGGTAATCACTCTTAACATTTAATCACTCTTAACAGGTAATCACTCTTAACAGGTAATCACTCTTAACAGGTAATCACTCTTAAGAGTTAATCACTCTAACAGGTAATCACTCTAACAGATAATCACTCTAACAGGTATAATCACTCTTAACAGTTAATCATCACAGAATTGTCATTTTTATAACAATATGCATTCTCTTCTTTGTTGATAGTTTTCTTGTTTATAGCATTCACTGATAGTCATCAATGCTGGATCAAGTCGATTTCGTTCATAGTGCTGAAGGAGTTTGTTTATCGTGTTGAATTCACGTCCAGCTCCTTTAATGCTGCACGTTTGGTTCTGAGTAACAATTTCAAAATGCTTTATTGCATATATGGGGGTCTTCTGGTACACTGACAGTACATAGCACTTTTGAACCTCACTGTAACGTGTGAGGTAGCAGTTCCCACCATTCTTCTTGAGCCTACGTTCAGACTCTTTTCCACTGATGCTTTGGTGGTAGCTTGCATGCTCTCCCATCAGTTTATTTTCATGAACTGCTGGCTCGATGAGCTATAATATCATTATATAAATAGAAAATCATTATGTATGCTGATCTGATTGACATTTGAGCTATAAAGAACATGGTGAGGTAACTCTTTATAACTAGCTACGTACATCTTATAAAGTTCTATCAGAATTTCCATTCTTGTCATCAGAGGTTTCTATAATATTGTTGTGCTCACACCTTTAAGCCGTGTATCTTCTTCAATTTCTTCCACTCCTCTAGCTGCTCTTTGCCTGTGATTGGCATCATGCATAGAAGCTATTCAAATAAGATATCACACTATATTATAGAGTAAGGGTGTGCATTGCTTATGAGACTACCTGTGTTGTTGGTGTGTGGCACTTGATGACTTGACTGGTTTGGATGTACTGCATATTCATTTTCTACTGTGTTTTCAGCAGGGACGGCTAGTGTCATAAGTCTGGTGTTTTGCTACATGGATGGATGGGTAGATGTGTGATCATAACTCTGTTGCCTAACATTAACTAACCCTCTGTCTTCTCCCAGTTGTGTCCTGCTCACCTGGAAGGTACAGCGTACAATATGATGGTAAACATTTCCTATTGAAGTTACATTCATTTGGTGAGTCACTTGCTAACTCAACCTTGTAGCAAATATACAGGCTTGCATACTCACAAAATACAGGCTACTTGCCACTAAATCCAGACTGGCCAAACTCTTTATAAAGCTATAATAACTGCAAGTCGTTACAATTGCACGATTGCATATAATTATACACACAAAATTATAGGGCAGGTGGAGAACCCAGTCGTCATTCCAGACCTCCCGAATTTCCCAATGAGATAAACTACGGAGGTAGCTAATGTGAAAGCCATGGAGAGCAAAATGTTCTGTGTAATTTACTTCCAGCATGCAACTATGTCACCAACCACCACCAACTGCAATTCCACCAATGCCTCAAAATTACCAGCACTGCCAAGGTATGATAATTAGCAAGTATACAAGAGGGCCTTTATTGTTGTAAAGTAGTATTGCATAGACTCATTACTACAACAAGTAATGAATTGTACTCTCCTGTATCCAGTGTATATATGTACATTATTAATCACATGATGCTTGCATTATCCCCTGCACTATATAGATATATAGACACGAATAATGTTAGAGTAAGATAATACGGAGGATCTATGAGCTGTGTGCACAATATGATAAGAGAGTATACCTCATAGAACTGCATGATTTATATTTTACTTTGTGAGGCAGTTGATACAATAATTGACGACCTTCGTTCATTTGAACCCCTGTGATATTGATCTACAGAAATACGTACATGCAATGAATGTTGTATATTTCCATCATACCTTGGAAGTTTGCCGTCATGCCAGTGTTGTGATGTATAGCTGTTTGAATTGGGTGATACAACTACCTAACTCTCTGTATATTCATTATACTCACATAATTTTTTATCTGGTGGAGTGGGTTGTAGTGATGGGTCGGGTGGAGCATGTTGTGGTGATGGGTCATCGACTGGTTGTATTTCTGCGGAACTGATGACATCAACCCTTCGTCTTTGGTCAGCAAGTTGTAATTGAACTGTATGTGTACAAAAGATGCTATACTGCCTCAATAAGCTCTACAGATATGCACGTGGTATCAGGAATGGTCATAAAGAAGAGGTATAAATAACACACACCATAGAATACTTGCTGGGAAAATGGAGTGGGCATTGTTTAGTGTTTCGTTTGTTTGCTTGTTTTTGCATCATAATTATGAGTTAATATTATGCTGGGACTTACTTTCTGATTCACTTAACTGACGAGTGTACTGGGCCCCTGCAGTATCTAGGGTGCTGTGTAGGAGGGGGAATGACTATGCTACCTTATATGATTTCTAGTTATTTCGCATACATGTTCTTAAGGAATGGCATGAGATTCTCTTGGACCTTAATTCAAAATGATGGAATTCCATAAAAATAATATAACACGTGATGATTACCTCGGTCTTGATGTCGATAAGGGTTGTCATCATGCTCTGTAATAATATTTCATACAACAATAAAAAACCTTTCCTGCATGGATAGGCTCATTGGCTACTATTGATTGAGCTCAGTATGATCTAATACCATGAGATTTGTCCTAATAGGTAGCTAAGGGGCACATTTCACATGCTATTATGGTCTCATAACTATACTAGCAAATCAACATACCTCCTAAAGCAGCTCTTGGTTGGTAATTGGTGTTGTATGGCTGCCTGCTGTGATCCATATTGTGCAATGGAAAAGCTTCATTATATTCACCTGCATTATGGATCATAGTCAACAAGTTCTCATGTAGCTATGCTTATGGGTTGATACGTAAGGTAGTGACAGCTATGTCCATGGTTTTGAATTAGCACTGAGTGTTTGTGCCAGGAAGAAGAGAACTAACTCCAGCTCAGAGAATTGATTTCTGAACTTCTTGTGTGCACTTTTATAGTCTAAAGTAGTAACTGTATAGTCAAGTCTGGCTATCTAAGACATCATTTACTCTAGATGATAAGACTGTTGATGATATCCTGTTATTATAAAGTCCAATGCATCATTCAAACATCATGTGACCGTGTGCATAACACAATTCAGATGTCAAGATTGGAAGAAAGAAACTTCAATTCACCTACTTATGTTATATGAGATCCATTCCAGTATTCGTTGTAACAGCTTAAGTTTATTAATAGAGAAAATGATGCATCATATAAAATAATATCTGTTATTTTGACAAAACAGTTTTTACTGTGATAGTAAAATACATACATGGTCCCTTCACTATTAATTTCTATGTGATTTATACCTGCAGCTTCAGGCATTTGATTTTATAAGCAAGGGTGATTGAAACATAGGGTAATCAGGGTTTTCCCCAGGCATCTTAAGGCACTATGTCTTCAGTTCTTCCCCTATGCCTTACTAGCTATTTGTATAAATGGAGTCAGTTTAATTAAGCAGTGGCTAGCTTCTCTCTCCACACCAGCTAGGAACCATCTTGAAATAGTTGGGCCCCTTCCTTTTATGGTGATCATGGTCTTGCCCCTATGCCTTCAGTACATCCTGGGGAGAACCTGATAATTCTTATCACTTCAACATAATTTATAGTATGACTTACTGGCCATAAATATCTTTGTTCTCTTTATGCACACTGAGGGGAAAAAATCTTCACTCAATTAATGTGACTGATGTTTGCCATGACTTTATGGAAATATGAAACATGAATGATATTCACATGGAATGGAATATGATCCCAATGATTAATATTATTACTTGCTCCCTATAATTATTGTAAATTGATACATACTAGACTCTATGCACTATCATAATTCAGAGCCACAAAATTCATGTAAATAATCGTTGTTGTAATTAATTCAATTTTTGGATATCAATAAGCATTCAACAGTGAAAAAAGTCATACTTATATGCAACTATCTCTTTGCATGGGGCAAGCTTTTCCGATGCTCTGTATTGAGTGATCCACTGGATTTTTCTGGTAGTATTCAAGCAACTTGAAGATGTCTTCTTGGAACCCCTTACTTCATACTTGTTAACCAATCCCCTTTATGACATTGAGTTGAAAATGAGCCACTTTTAGTTCGTTCTCATACTCTGCCGATCTCTTCATAACTGAAAGGACGTAGGTTGAGTTAGCCTTGCTGTATCGAATGAGGTAGCAGTTGCCGCCATGCTGTTGGAGTCTGCATGAGCTCTGCTTTCTTCCCTGTCATGGATTCATTGTAACTTGGGTAGTGCATGATGTCTTCGAGCTGCAAAGAGGCAACTGCTGGTCAGTAGAGAGAGAGTATTATAATTACTAGCCTCATACCCAGGCCCCACTTTATAAGGCTATTATTATTGCATGGCAATTAAGGTATAGATAATTGAATATGCAAATGTTTCTATGTTTACCTGGTACTAGTATGTTCAGGAGAAAGATGAAGGGCTGTTATGGACATTAAAGGTATGCTATCTGTAGGAGTGATTGTGCCTTCAAATGAAGCTTATTTGCCATCTTGTTGATCATCCAGTGGCATAGACTCGTGTTCTCTAGCCTTGAAACAGGAGCTGAAGCAGGTCACCTTTGAGCTTCTGCATGGAATTTCAAGTAATATTATATCACTATCTGTAAGTGAGATCCTATGATCATGTTGTAGCTAATGCTCTTGGTATCTTCCTCTTGAGGAAGATGCAAGGCTTAGCAATTTAAGAATTTCGTATAGCTACTTACAATTCTTTCAGCTTTGATTTCTTCCTATTAAGCATTGCAGGCTTTGATATCAGCTTTGTTATTGTCACTGCATATATAAGCAAATAAGAGAATTCTTCTCCAATTCTTTTCCCATTTTTTTAAACCTGAGTGCTTCACTGCTATTGCTTGAGCTAGTGCTGTATTGTTTCCACCCACTCTGACCTTCATCTATGCTTTTACCAACTTCTCCCACGTGGGTTTGCCAAATTTAGACACATTATAATTCCTCTTCAGCCACTCAGTCAGCATCTTAGTCATCAGCATTTGATCATCGTTTTGATGTGCGTGGCTTATGGCATCAAGCACATCTTGCTTCAACATCCCTATAGTTCTCCACTTGGAAATCATGGACTCTAATTCTTCCATGATGTCACTTAAGTCATCTTCATCTATTGAAATAATACCATTAGAGTCTCTAGTAACACACTAACATGTGGTCTTTCATGCACTATGAGCTACCATGAAATTCAATCAGAATTTAACTTAGGACATCAGTTGCTGAATAAACTTTCTCAATAGCTATTGCATGGGATATTAATTTTCAAGCAATAAATAACAAGCAATCTAGTAGCTACTTTGCTATCTTACTTGTATCCATTGCTTGTGCCATCTTGACTGACCAGCTGTAGTACTTCATACACTCTAATAATAGTACTTCATACATACACTCTGTTTTTAGTACATATATACTCTTAAGAGAGCCCCTGAAACCACTTAGTACATATACATACGTATACACAGTTGAAGTGATTGCTTATGATACAATGCATTTGATGTTGTGTTGTTTACTTTCAACTTATCATTTTGATATTTACTTTCAAACCTGTCAATGTGATTTTACATGCCATATTGAAGCCTACTGCACATGTGCGTGCACGTGCCAAGGACTAGCACGCTCTAACTGCTCATTTGCACTGCAGATGCTCATCCTCCTACTCTGCTGCAGTCATAATACATATCAGCTAGACTTTGGGGCCACACGCTTGGTTTAATGCTGCAGCCATAGTCCAGCTAAATTTTTGGGCCATCCCTACTTAACACTTTTTATTTAGAAGATATTTTTTGTAGTCACTTAATTGTTTCCAGTCAAGACAATGCACTCCTGAACTAAATTTCAGGGTATTTTGCAATGAATTTGTCATTTTCTTCGTAGCCTATAGCTGAAGAATGTTTTGTCGTCTTTAGGGAGGATCTGCAGTGCAATATATACAGTACTAAGGAGTGACTTCTTCAAAGCTTTATTGTAGAACACGTGACCATCTGATCATCATTACATTTATATAATGGCTTCATAGCTAGATTATGTAGCACAACTCCAAAGCCACCTTTGAAAGATGTTAATTTTGGTTTTGCAGCTGTTCTGGATTTCGTGTTGCAAGATCACTGCAACCTGCTGTAGGGGGGTAAACCAATTTCTTATTTAGAAGTGAATGTATATACAGAATAATAATAATGATAAAAATGACTCTAGGGCAACAAGGTTCCATTAGTGTAAGGAGGAATGGTCTCAGCAAGGGCTAAATGAAATAAATAAAAATGAAATGAAGAATGTAATAACAAAAATTAATTATTGAATAGTATTTAGCTAACAAGATTAAGGAGGGGTTGAGAAGCATTCCAAGCTACTTCTCTCCTAGCCATAAAAATATGCTGGGAGGTGGAGATGGCAATTCTCCCTGCAGCATCCAACAATGATTTGAATGCATCTTTGTTGATTGAAGGAAACAGTTTGTGTAAGCAGGACAGAGTTCCAGGTTGGAAAAAAACAACAAAAAATCTCACTTGGTGCTGGATGCAAGACCATGAAAATTCTTACAGGTAGCTAGCTATAGCTAGCAAGGACAAAATGGCACAGACAGTGTGTGACTATAATCATTTGCTTGGTGCCTATAGAAGTGCTAGCTATATCTCTGCTGGTCTCTGAAATTCAGAAAAAAAAAAGAATTGAGAAAATTATAGCAAATGTCATCATAAATGTTCTAAATGCTACGCAAGTGAACACTCATTAAAAAAATTTATATGATACTATTGGAACTCCACACAATTTTAAAGTATAATGCATCCCTTCTTTTCTTGTGGTGGAGGATTTTCTCTTGGCTCATTCTGTACTACAACTTGTCGTGGTTGTTGTTGCTGCTGCTGTGGTTGTGGTGGTGGTGGTTGTGGCAGCCTTTGTAGAATCTGATTTACGATCTGCTCTGCAGCTGCTTCTTGTGGCTGTGGTGCAACTCTTTCCTGTTGGAGCTTTTTTACTTCCTCTGCTAACTTGTGTATTTCTCCTTTCTGCTCATCTAATTCTCTTCGATACTTTTGTTCTTGTTCTCGGAGTTCGTATTCATGCAATCTCTTCTCCTTCTCATGGATTTGGTTTTGTAAGTGTATATATTCCTGTCTCTGCTTCTCAATATACTCAAGAAACAATTTATCTTTTTCTCCCCCTTGCTGTGGTGGTTGTTTCAATTGCCGCTTCTGTATTCCTTCCTGTGAAGCTTCTTGTGCTGCTCTGCCAATATACTCTACATTGGTACCGATTGGATTCTTTTCATAGTAATCAAGCATATCACCGATCATCTCAAATGATTGATTTTCACCCCTGACTTTATAACGATCATTCATAATATCGATTGCAAAGTGATCAAATTGGATTTGTCCTTCCTTATTCCTGGTCATGGTTGAGAGTATATAGCACTTATTTTCAATGCTATACCTTGTAAGGTAGCATGGCTCTCCTCGTTGTTCAAGCTTTTGTTCAGCTGTTACTCCAGTTATCCTCCCACTAAAAGAAGCATGGTCAAGTACATGTGCCTCGACTTCTGGCTGTTTTACTATAGATATTTGCCTGGTCCACTGAAGAACAAATCAAATGAATTTTACAACTATTATCCATTCTCAGTGGTCTATAGATATGCTCTAGATTCTAGAATGTTAATGTACTGCTATTTTCTCAATCAGACACTATGGCTACCATTATGCAGGAAGGTGCCATTGCTATTTCGAGAGAGATGTCTATTTTACATGTATCAATGAATAACTTGTGGGCAAAGATAAGGCCACTATTAATAGAATGATTATTTCCTGTCCACCGCCCGCGTATTGAAAATGTCACCGCATCAAAAAATATTACTGCCACTGCTCATGCACGCAGTAGAGCGCGCACGTTTGGAATTGGCTTCACAAACAGGTCTTTTTGGGAAAGCCCGTGGTGAATGATGAAGGCAGGACCTTTGAGACAAACAACGAAGCAATAATAGAATAATTATAATAACCTCCTGCCCACAGCACTTGTGGATATCTTCTTGGACAGGAAACTAGGATTCTATAAATAGTGGCCTAAGCTATGGAGAGCTAACTAAAAGGTCATCAGTCCAACACTTATTTTCATTTAAAAGCTGCATGCATCAAAACTGCTCTTCTTCAAAATATTACACACTGATTTCAGCTATATCTTGATCTATGAGCAAAGCAGCTAAATGTGAACGTTAATTGTAAGTGCAGGTACATGCAGTCACTATTTGAGAGCTGCATCTGATCAAGTAAATAAAGTGTATAATAAAAGCTTACATTTCGCGTAGGTCCACTATGATTCCATTCCCTTTCTATATTAAAGATACATAATGTCTCAACATGGCAGAATGAATAGCATTGTAGAGATAGTACCTTGTTCTCTCACTGGATCCATCCTCTCTATCATGAGTATACAAAGTAATTAAGTATCATAGCTAGCTGATATAATCTCACATACCCTGATGATCACTGCCATGATCTTGACTGAGACCCTGAAAGCTTCCTGATAAATAAATATAGAGTTATGTACACACTTTATGTAGAACTACCTTGTGTGAAATGCATGCACAACATTTAAGAGAACTAATTTTCCTCCACCAAATTAAACCAAATCCTATTCCTTTAACAGCCAAATCCATGCATGCAGCTCTTTCACTCCTGTAATCATGTGCATATGGTATGAAATCTTTGGCTCTTACCAGTACTTAGTGGCCCACGAGTGGTAAATAGTCTTCTGTCATGTTGATGGCTAATGCTAGCATCTGACCAATGTTGATGTTCACCTGTTTATAGAGTACAGTGTAGGTATAGTATCTTGTAAAAATTAATATTAATTATCTGCACATAATATATGGCTGCAGCAACTGTAACGCTGACAGCCTTACCACAAGGGCATCCGGATACTCTTATCAGATATTTCCCTATTCAATGTTGGTCAAATCTACAACTCAGGTTCCAATACCTTTTATGTTGATAGCACACTGACCTGCAGCCATATTGGGACTATTGGGGAATGTTTATTAACCCTCCACTCAACAGTAGTCCTTTTCTTTAATTGGTATGTGTGTGTGTGTCATGCACCAGATCTCCAAGATGATGAATTTTCAACCCTTGAGACGAAAACTAGCACAAGTAGGTGACAATCTAATGTTTAAAAAATGCATTTGAGCTGCAAACAGCCAGCTTCTATCTACACCGTGATATTCTAAATAATGCACACCTAATGTGTGTGTGTGTGTGTGTGTGTGTGTGTGTGTGTGTGTGTGTGTGTGTGTGTGTGTGTGAAGTGTGTGGTACCACGCCCCTTTCATCACATGGCATCTCTATACTGTTGGCTAATATTACTCCGAGACAGCTGCTTGTGGTACTTTCAAAACTGAGAGACAGAGTACTCTAGGAACTCCATTCCAGTCACTAACTTCTAGCCAGAAGTCATGTCTGCACATTCGCCAAGATATTTCCTGTCAGGAAGTCAAGCAATCTCCCCCTGTGGCATCATTAGAGCCCCTGGAAGAGGATCCATGTGTATTTTGCCCACACAAACTCATGATGACCATGAGAGTTCTTTGTGGGCAAAGAGGTTATGGCAAGAAACCCTCAGTCTGGAGGGAATTATGTAATTGTCTAATTATCTTTATTTACTTTGTTTGTGGCGTATGTCATCAGTACAATAGCTGAAAAGTTAATAGCTGAAACACTATAGGTTATTTTCAATGATAAAAAGTGAGTTTGAAGGAAAGACCATCTCTGCATCTAATAGTGGGATACCCATCTTTGAATCTCCTCCCATAAATGTATTGACGAACTCCAAATACCATGGCCAAGGCCTCTTTTTTGATCTGGGCATAATTTTCCTCATTTGAGGACAAAATCCTTGAAACATAGGCTATTGGGTGCTCAGTACCATCACTGAATATGTGTGACAACACCATAAGTGAATGCATCGGCCACTAAATGGATTGGTAGTCCAAGGTAATCTTCGCCTTGCTTAAAAATTGTTGCACAAGCCAATTTTCATTCAGATTCCTGATATTCCCTAACTTTTGCAATGTTTTAAGGTATTTTGCCCATATTATTGACAAACAACATGTGGGAATTCTACTTAATGTATTCCATTAGTTTCTAAAAAATGGCAGGAGCAGATGGTACTCCATAAGGCTATTTGTAAAGATAACATACTTTGCCAAGGTGTCATCCAGTAATATTGGATGTGCCTGAGACAGGTCGAAGGTAGTAAACTTCTTACCACTGGCTAATGCGGCAAATAGCTCTAGTGGGTGTTGCTTTATCCAACACAGCCCACTCACAAATTGGTCACGAAGAACTTTAATCCCAAAATTGAAATCCAGTGTAGCTCAGCCATGAAATATGACTTGGAACCGAGTAGTGCTGGAGCCAATAAATTCTACTACATATGTAGCTGAGTAATACAGCAACATTCGCAATGTTGTTGGCTGTGAAGAAAACCTCCAGAGGATTTATTCGGCCTATAGCAACCACAGTCTTGAGGGAAAATGAGTAGCTAATATCTTTGCCGCTGATTGTAGTGTTTCAGTTGTTAAAACTTTTCAGCTATTAACTGAACTGATAAAAATAATGACAGCATAAAAATCATTACTGTGCACATACAGGAAATACAATATGCCACAAACAAAAGTAACATGACCACACAAATACATTACATAAATCAATACTCTACTAGGCATGGGCTCTTTGTGGCCTATTCTATTCTGCAGTGCTCCCCTAGCAGACCCATTATTCTTTTTATAGTAGCCTATATTTATATCAAAATGTCAAGAAAGAGTACTTTTTGAATTGTGTGTAGCTAGCACAATTCTATCCCCAAAAGGATGCTTTTAAAATATAAAATAATTAAAAATCTCACTCAAAATGCACACATCAGTATCAATTTTGTGCCAGCACTTGATAATCAGGCAAGGGCTAGAGAGGAGCGAGAGGTGTTGGAAGCAAGATTCGATTGGTCAAGCCCGAAACTGAAACGTATAATCCCCCAGACCACAGAAGTTCTACAATTTGCTATACTCTAGCATCGTATACGACACTTTCTTAAGTTATTGATTGATAGCCATTAATCCCAAAATATTATTGATAGCCACTTAAATAGTAGCTATAACAATAACTGCAGCGTTTTTTAAGCCTATTATGGTGGGACTCCAGTGAGGCCCTATTATTATGCTAGCATTTAGCCCCATGCCTACACTCTACACATGCCTGAGTACCACTTGCCATATTATTAGCTCTGAGCAACAGACTGATAAACCAATTTAAATTGATGTCATAATATTTGATCCTCCCACTTTAGCTAGCAATGATGATTGGGTGTGTCCCTAGCTAGCTAACTAATTAATTATTCATGATTTTTTTTTTGTTTTTTGTAACTAGATCATATTCAGTGGCAGATCTAGAAAAATGGAAAGGAGGGTTCCAATTGTGTCTGCACACAACCGCGGAAAAATTTTCACGCCCACTTTACCTAACCACACCCTTTTGGTTAAACTTTACCCACTAGGCTGTATAATAGTCCATGGCCCAGAGAAGCTGCATTGCTATTGGCAGTGCTGTTGGTGCTTATAAACAACAAGTGGGAAATTCCCTTTCTAGCTAAACAACTTACACGGTTCCGGGGCCCACCGATCATAGAATAAGTCTCTAGAAGATCGAATTAGTACGTAGGTTAGGAGACTCTTATAAGTTACTTATAGTCTCTGCCAAGACTCGATCTGCCAGCCTTATTGTACGAAAGGGGGGTTCCATGGAACCCTAAGAACCACCCTAAATCCGCCACTGATATTTTAGCTAGTTATCATATAATACAGCACCTTCTTGATAGTATCGCTGGTGGTTGGTTCCATATGGTAGTGATGCACTGAGATGTTGATGTTGTACAGGTTCTTCATTTGGTGAAAAATCTCCTGCATGAACAGAACAGACATCCAACAACTAGCTACTGCTGTCTATAGCTAGCTATATAGTTAGCTCCACTGCACTAAACATAGAATCACCTGCTATATTGATTGGTGAAGCTATTTTACCTAAGTGATTCGTTTTAAAAGCACACCCACTATTTTAGCACAGCTCATAAAAGTGTGTGTGTTGAACACCACCAGGTGATGTAATGGTCACCACTGTAATATTCAATCCTGTATTCTCAATCCTGAGTTATAATTAAACATTTTATAGGATATGCCAGCAAATGAAGTCAGTGCTCTTCTTACAATTCATGTGGTTGTACGTACTAGCTAAGTAGCTCACATAATAGACCTTTTCCACTGGAGAGGTGTGAAGGAATTTTAATAAGATTCATATGTAAAATGTGATTGTGATCTACAAACTCTTATCTTAGAGTTTCAGCTGCTTCATCCCTGCCAAGGAATACTCGTTTCTGCTTCAACATAGATGGATTTCTACATCAGAACTACAAGGCTTAGTGTTGGCTTGCAAATGGTACTCTTAGCATAAATGGATTTCTACATCAGAACTACAAACTTTTTTTAACAGGCTGTCATTCGAAGACTAGAACAGGAGGATGCAAATTACCACTATCAAGTAAACTCTAGAGCCCAGAGTAGTTATAGTTTGGGGTGAAAGAAATACACAATGTTGATATGGAAACACATGTCAGCTAGTTCATGACTTGAAAGGTTTTATGTAGCTAATGCTTCCATGCCACTCACCATTTCCTGTAGCCATGGTTTATGGATGTTTCGAAGCCTGAGTATCAGTTAGACGGTGAAACCATCGGGGTGCGGCTCATCAGCTCACATGATAGACCCGCCCACGCGATTAGCTAAGCTAGGGCGCGCGCTAGTCGTTTTGCAGCTAATATTTTTTTCAGAGACTCAGAGCTCGACTCAGAGTGAGCTCTAGATACCTGTATCAGAGAATTATCTATCACAAGGTATGCTGAGAATCTCAAGATTGACAAAGAAGACTTGCCTGGTCACCTGAAACTATAAGAATTATTAGGTAAGGTATTAGCTGAAGTGCTTCTCAGACAAAAATTATGCTTCCAGCGAGAGCATGCGCATGCAAGAATGTAAAATCATATATATTTTTTTAATTAATTAATTTTTTTTAATAATGGAATTCGGACAAACAAACAAGTCCAAGTCATGGCACTCCGTCTAGAGAGCTAGAGGGGGGGAGAGTTGGGAGGCGATGTAGCCATAAACAGGCGTTGCCACGCCACAGGGCGATGGCTAGTCGACCAAAGAGGTGCTTGGAAGAGTTGGAGGAATCTGTAGTACCCACTCTGTCTGCGATGGCCTTGCCAATGGAGCGAACAGTTTGAATTGTGTCGTCAGCAAGGCCCCCTAATGTTTCTGCTACCAGAGGAATGAAGTGCAAGCCTGCCGAGCGGCAAGCTAATAATATTTTTTTTTTTTTTTTTTTTACGTCATAATAATTAATAATGGAATTCGATTAGGCCACTATTAATAGAATGATTGTTTCTTGTCCACCGCCCGCGTATTGAAAATGTCACCGCATCAAAAAATATTATTACTGCCTAGCGCCTGCCATGCGCCATTGCTCATGCGCGCAGTAGAGCGCGCACATTTGGCTTCACATGCAGCTCTTTTTGGGAAAGTCCGTGGTGAATGACTAGTCTCGCGGCTGCGAGACTAGTGAATGATGAAGACAGGACCCTTGAGACAAACAACGAAGCAGTACTAGGGCAATGTTCAACATTCAGTTGACAGCGAGCGAGCAAGCAAGTATTCTTCAACGATTTTCATTTGCTGTTGAGTATCTATAGCAATGTGCAGCATTTGACAGTGAGCAATTAAAGTAGCTGATAGGCTTCAGTGCTTGATATTGCTAAGAGTCATGTAAGTGGTGGCAGGCAGCTGCATACATGCTTACCTCAAAGCACTTAGATAAGCCTAGTGCCTACAAGCCGCTTAGATAAGCCTCTTGTGCCTGCTGCCCAAAAGGCTGTAGAAATGTTGAGCTTGCTTTGCTGTTGTGTTATGTAGCTAAGTGGCAGGCAGCTGCATGCATAGAAAGCTAAGTACTTACCACAAAGCACTTGGATATGTCTAGTGCCTACAATCCACTTAGATAAGCCTAGCCCTACTATCCACCATGCTATATACAAAGCGATGTAGAAATCAATCAAGCAATTGCAACTGGAGCATGCGCATAAATGCACGCGCAGAGGCGCTACTATTGCACGACACGTACGTACGTACGTACGTACGTACGCCTGGGGCATTTTGGAGTGTAGACCTAGATATATATATATATT
Organism: Crambe crambe; assembly: GCA_963924555.1. NCBI lineage: Eukaryota > Metazoa > Porifera > Demospongiae > Poecilosclerida > Crambeidae > Crambe > Crambe crambe. Next base: position 1,504,834 of record OZ004586.1, on the reverse strand, counting down.
TATAGCCCGTTGCCATGGTAACGGACCGATTTACATGGATTTATAAATGTGATACAGTGCATGTAATTGTAGCCTGGGGTGGTGTTTACAGGGAAAAGTTAGATATAGATTCTGCAAAGTTGATATTGCACTTTAAAGGAGTTGTGACCAGACTGAAAGGTGAGTATGTGACAGTATAGAGTTCTGTCCTTATACTAACTACTCTCAGAAAAGAATTTTAATATTATTCATTGAACACGTTGCGCACGCTATAATGATATTCATTGACCACATTCCACATTTCAAACCCAACAAGCTTTTCAGAGAGTAGCCAGCATAAAAGGCAGAACTTGCGAGCTGTGTAACAGCGTGGCTGGTATTCTGCACTAGCTGCCATAATTATGACGCTGTGCCCCTACCTTACGTGAGTGGGTGGGTTATAGACTGAAAGATAGTTCGGTACCGTATGAGTCACGACGTTGAAGTACGTGGGATGGCCATAATTCTGGGTGTGTATAAACTTCGGACCGGACCGGACCCACGGACCGTGTACGATCTGCGTGCGCGGAGCAAGACGGACCATTGCGCTGCGCTGAAGAATGTAGCTACCTGAGCAAATGATAATTCATACCTCATGCCTAGAAGCCCAGTTAGATAGCTAGCTAGCTAAACTGTTATATTGGTCTAAATATTGGTAGCTAGCTAGTCTGATAGACCACTTACATCTGGTTCACTATTAATTTTTCTAGAACATTGACTATAGGCTATTTTAGTCAGTCAATTAATGATTGTTCTTTTAACTCTAAAATCATTATTTTTCTGATGTGTTCCTAGATCCTGCAGGGAAGGAATAACTAAAAAACAAAAAAACACAACATTATGGTATATCTGACCTGACTGAAAGAAAAAGGCCGCTTGATATCTTGCATACTATACAAAAAAAAATTAGCTAGTTTTATATTGATATTAATTGAAGTATTCTTACCATGCATGTGAATACACCACAGTCATAACCATTTGTTTGCATATAGGTATTATCCTAATAACAAAAATATAATAAATAACTTGGAATAAATTCTTAATACTTTTGGGCATAGCATCTTCTGGAGAAGTCTACATTGGGATTTGCCTTGCTTAGGTAATTTCTGAATCAGAAAAGCAGACAATGAAACTCAATGTTGTAATAATAACGTATATGTTTAGCTATACCTGATTGTTTCCAAGTATCTGATGTATTCGGAGTCATAGTAACGCAATTCCTGCATAGTATAGTGTCTACAATAGCTAGATACCAGTGTGCACCTCTGTTGATTGGTACTCTTTTTGTATTTGAGAACATTGACCTACGTATGTATGCATGGACATTGTATGAGTGAAAGGCAAAAGCAAACTATCTTGGAACCTCAATAAAGGAGACTCCAAAAGAGGACAAATCTTTGATAAAGGACAAAATAGAATTCTTATACACATTAGAGGAACAGAAGCAGAACAGAGGGACATTAGCTGATGAAATATGCAGTTTTCAGACTTGGAATGTCCATGAGGAAAGTTTATAGCAACACTTTCATCTCCTATGTAGTTAAAACTTGGTAAAATCCAAAAGGAAATAGGCATGATGCTTAAATCTCAGATCTTTTTGTGAGGGAAAAACGATTGAAAAATAAATTTTAGATCACCGCTAGGAATCAATTTGGTCCCATTCTGGTACAAGTGATAACCATCGTCATCTACAGAATAAGTATGGTGGTATGAAAAGAAGTTAAGCAAGCTCACTTCAAAAAAACTGGATTAAGTAAAGATTTACTTCTCGACCATTTGCATTCCTAGGAGGTTTGCATTCCTAGGAGGATAGGTGGGGTTAAGATTTGTATTTTGCTAAAAATACTTCAAAACATCAGTAAACTTTAGTTCTTCATTGCTTCCATCCTTTAGCTGGCAAAAAAGAACAGCAGCGGGCAAATCATGGTCCGCCTCGCTCCGCGCACGCAGATCGGTCACGGTCCATTGGTCCGGTCCGGTCCGAAGTTTATACACACCCATAATTCTTGTTAGCAGCCAAAAAGTAACATCGCTATAGAGACAGAAGCACTGAGCATGCGTAGTACACTCGCGCGGGCTATAAAATAGTTATTAACCGTGCGCGTGCGGTTTGTAGTGAATTATAAGCACTCGCCCCTCGGGCTTCGCCCTCGGGCCTCGTGCTTATAATTCGACTACAAACCTAGCGCTTGGTTAATAACTATTACATATTTAAAATTTCAATGAGTCATGACCTGAGAGTCAGCTCACTCGCTTCGCTCGCTCGCTGCAAATAGAATAATTATAATAACCGCCCGCCCGCAGCACTTGTGGATGTTTTCTTGGACAGGAAACTAGGATTCTATAAATAGTGGCCTTATACACAGACAAACAAACAAGTCCAAGTCATGGCACTCCGTCTAGAGAGGGGGGGAGAAAAAAATGCGCATTTTGAGTGACGTACGTTACATATAAATATCGCGAATTTCCATTTTGACCAATTAGTGTGGGGCTTCGCTCGCTCGCCAACTAGGGCAATGTACAACATTTGAGTCGCAGCGAGCGAGCAAGTATTCCTAATATCAGTCTGCGCACGCGCTGACGATCTTTACCTAAATAATTGACAACACGGAAGAAGACTGAGCCTGTAGCCAGAATTTAGAAAAGAGATGGCTCTGGAGGATTATTATATTGTCTTACTCAGCTAAGATATTTTCAATGTGTCTAAGTGGTTATCAATTCAGGAAACTAATGCAAGTGATTAAAAAAATCTCCATCAAGGAGCTGCCTGCTAGCTACACTGGATTCACACCTTCGAGAATTTTATCTCTACTGATGGGCTTAACAACTTGCAAGTGCTAACAAACTACATTAGCCCACAGTATATTGAACACTGCGAGAACTACGATGATGCCATTGCACACTGAAGGCTCTCTATATCAAGCCCACCAATGACAGGGGCTGATCCAGGTAGGGGCCTAAGGGACCTGGGCCCCCCTTTTCAATTACCATTAACCATAGTATAGGTGCAATATAGCTGTAGATAATTATTATGTTTTAGCTAAATGAAAGAGCCACATGGTAAATTATGAGCCAGAGAAAGGACTACATGTAGCTAGTCAGCAGGTAATACCCCTTGCAAGCTTTTCAAACTTAGTATCCACAAATAATGGTAGCCTTAAGGCACTACTGTGTAGCCCACAGGACTGGTGGGAAACCTATACAGGACTGCATGGCTTGCTAGATTAATTTTTAACTAGTAGTGCAGTACCTCCTTAATAGTTTTGCTGGGCATCATATCCATATTGTAGAGATCCACTGTGCTGCTGACAGGGCTCATTTGGTGATATCTCCCCTGTATGCATGAACAGAACAGCTATAGCTATGGCAACCAATAACTAGCTATGGCTATAGGGGCTAGGGGCTAGGGCTAGGCTGTATGGGGTTGTAGAGGGAAGCAAACCCATAGCTCCACCATACTATAGTCTCGTGTGGGCCAGCACAAGACTAACCATGGAGTAGCTAGTCTGAGTAACTAGCTAACTGAATGATTTTGATGGTTCATGTTTATAGGCCACTTAGAATACAGTAGCTGGCAGCTCACAAAGTGGGTGTGTTATGCAGCTGATATCATGTGATCTGCACATGTAGCTAACATGATTAGAATAGTGAAGTCATGCATCAAAGGCACCGCCTGTAGTTTATACTGCTGAAACCAAGATCTGGTATTGTATCTATAGCAACGGTAGTTATACCATAAACCACAGTAACTGTTGTAGTTTCAATAGTACAAGCCAGTCGAACTATATCATGGTTTATAGTAACATATGGAATGGTCACAAAGTGTGGAACCATGTGACTTTTATAAAAATGATTTTCACATGCCACATATTTGTTTCACTTACACTTGTTACATCTAATAGTGAACAGTAGTACTAATTAGCTATAGCTATTCTATAATATTGCATGTAGCTACATGTAGCTATTATGTTAACTACATTAGAGTGCATTTACTCTTCTTCTCTTTTGCTTCAAATTTTTGTTCAAAATCTTTTTGCTGCTGTTCTAATTTCTTCTCAAAGTCTTGACGCTGTTCTTTGAGCTGTTGCTGAAAGTTTTTCTCCATCATTTCATGTTGTTTCTCCAACATATTTTTTTGCTCTTCAAGATACTTTTCATGCATAGTCATAAAACCTTGAACGATCTCATCCTTTTTTTCTTCTTTGGATTTGGGCTGGTGATGCTGTTCATGTTGCAGCATTGTTTGTCTTTGTCCATCTCTAGAACATGGTCTCCCAATGCTTGATATACTTGTAGTATTATTGTGTATTGGATTTTCTTCATAGTGTGAGAGCATATCTTGAATATTTCCAAATGGATTTCCTGTGCCCTCTATTTCATAATTGTCAGCACTGATTTTCATTGCAATGTGACTAAATTTGAATGTTCCCTCTTCATTCTTGGTCATTATTGAGAGTATGTGCTGTTGATAGTTAATGCTAAACCTTGTAAGGTAACAAGGCTCTCCTTCTCTCTTCAGCTTCATTTCAGCTTCATTTCCAGTTATCGCTCCTTGGTAGGATATGTGGTCAATTTCTTCTGTTGCACATGGAGTTATTTTCAGCAACGTTGTCATCTACAGCATGAATTTGATTAGAAAGGAGCAATTAACATAATAAGTTATCATACACTTCTTCCAGGTTTCGAAAAAATTGCTGCACCATGATCTTCATCTCTTTCTACAATGAAGGCATAATGATAACACACTATAGCCAGCTAATTGCATGCTCTTAGTTATAACTACCTTGATCTGGTGATCCAAATGGTATAAAGTCATTACGATGACCTTATAGTGGGAATAGATATCATAAAATAAATCTTCATTCATAATGCTCCATTGTGTACTCCCACTTTTCTTGTGATTGTATCATAATTACTCTATATTCCATTGCTAAATATACATAGCTACCTTGAATTGGTGCTGTTTGAATGTCATTGGTCTCTCTCACTGGAAATGTTTCATATTGCAGATAAGAATTACCACATTATCTAGCAAACTTACTATGACATCCGTAGTTATCACCCTGTCCAAAGTTTGTGGTTCCTAATTAGTGATATGTTATATGGATTAGTGAGTTCTTGCATATCAATACAGTGTACCATAAAATGTACCTGCTGCTGGGTGTTCTGCATGCATGCATGCATGCATGGAATGCCAATATAGTGGTGTCAGGTAACCCCAAGAGCCCCTAGAGCAATCTTTACCTTTTGGGGACTCACTTTACTCGGGTATAGGGATTACTTTGGTGGTACAATTGAAGTAATTAAGTATCATAGCTGATATAATCTCACATACCCTGACTGAGACCCTGAGAACTTCCTGATAAATGAATATATATCATGAGAGTTAAGTCCATGCTCACTTTATGTAATACTACCACATGTGAATGCAATTAAGGGGAACAATTTTCCTCAGTTCATTTTTACCAGTAATAATAGCTAAGAGTCAGGATAGTTTCAAATCCAGCTCTTTCACGGTATAACTAGTAAAACATGACATTGTTTATTTATAGACCTATAGCTTATGTGATTACTTTATCATTGATATAGCTATGCTCCTTCAATTGCTAATTTAGTGAGCGAGCTGACTCTCAGGTCATGACTCATTGAGATTGTAAAATATATATATATAGATCTATATCTACGTAGGTCTACACTCCAAACTGCTCCAATTAGTCTAGTAGCACTTGGCTTATCTAAGTGCTTGTGGTAAGCATTTACAGCTTTCTATGTTCCTGGTTGGAACCACCACTTACACGACTCTTGTCTCTTACAGCATTATCAAGCACTAGAGCCTATCAGCTACTTTAATTGCTCACTGTCAAATGCTGCACATTGCTATGGTAGTAGTTGTAGAGGCTCTAGCCTACATGTAAATTCAACAGCAAAATCTTCTAAAGAGTTGAAGCACTAAAGAATACTTGCTCGCTCGCTGTCAATAATGCTGCACATTGCCCTAATAAAATGCAGCTACAGCCACACATAGTCATATGGCTCAACCGTGTTCTGTATCACTGTCCTATAACATTAGGCACTGCCTCATACCTATAATAAGTACATGACTTACCACCACTTGCCATTATTTAGCTCTGGGCAACAGACTGATATACATATTCATCCCCTTTGGCTAGCTATAATGATCGGGTGTGTCCCAAGTAACTAAATGTTATTCATGATTTGAAAATTGTTCAGGGTAGTCATGTGACAGTAATGAGATTCATGCTCAGTGTTATACGTAGCTATAATGAATGCTGCCATCTTTATCATTTGCTGCAAAAAAAATCACACAATCATGTACTTTTATTAGGAACATTGTGATCAATTTAATCTTCATAATAACTATTATGTGCACTGGTGGCTTTGACTCACCCAATGTCAAATTTGAAATCAGAATATCCTTCCTTCCCCTTAGCAAGTAATGGTTGTTTGGGGGGGGGGGGGGGGGGGGGGGGGGGGGGTGCTGTTCATACTGAGGCATTGTTTGTCTTCTTCCATCTCTAGAACATGGTCTGCCAATGCTTGATATATTATTTATAGTATTATTGCGTATTGGTGGGGCAAGTATGTCTACTTCTAAATGGATTTCCCGTGCTTCTCTGATGCTCTATATTGAGTGACCCACTGGATTTTTCTGGTAGAATTTGAGCAACATAGCTATATATATATATCATTGCATTTTTATTGTTAAGTGAGTATAATGTTCTGTTGAGTGTATGCAGACTGAAGAGTTAATACAATGATAAAGTAATCACTTAACAGTTAATCACTCTAATAGATAATCACTCTAACAGGTAATCACTTTTAGCAGTTAATCACTCTAATAAGTAATCACTCTTTAACAGTTAATCATTCACAGAATGGTCATTTTTATAGTAATATGCATTCTCTTCTTTGTTGATAGTTTTCTTGTGTATAGCATTCACCAATGGTCATCAGTGCTGGGTCAAGTCGATTTCGTTCATAGTGCTGAAGGAGCTCATCTATCGAGTTGAATTGACGTCCAGCTCCTTTAATGCTGTATGTTTGGTTCTGAGTAACAATTTCAAAATGCTTTACTACATATGTGGGGGTCTTCTGGTACACTGACAGTATGTAGCACTTTTGAACCTCACTGTAGCGAGTGAGGTAGCAGTTCCCACCATGCTTCTTGAGCCTACGTTCAGACTCTTTTCCACTGATGCTTTGGTGGTAGCTTGCATGCTCTCCCATCAAATCATTTTCACGAACTGCTAGTGTGATGAGAGTAGTGGGCTGTAATATTATTATAGATAGAACATAATTATGCTGATCTGATTTGATATTTTTACTTGTGCACATAATATATATAACTCTTTATAACTAGCTACATCTTATAAAGTTCAATCAGAATTCCCATTCTTGTCATCAGAGGTTTCTCTATTATTATTGTGCTCACACTTTTAGGCTGTGTATCTTCTTCAATTTCTTCCACTCCTCTAGCTGCTCTTTGTCTGTGATTGGCATCATGCGTAGAAGCTATTCAAATAAGATATCATTTCCTATAGAGTAAGGGTGTGCATTGCTTACAAGATTACCTAGGCTGTTGTTGGTGTATGGCACTTGATGACTTGACTGGTTTGGAAGTGCTGCGTATTCATTTTCTAGTATGTTCTCGGCAGGGACGGCTAGCGTTATAAGTCTGGTATTTTGCTACATGGGTGGATGTGTGATCATACTCTGTTGCCTAAAACCTGTTCATTAACTAACCCTCTGTCTTCTCCCAGTCGGTCTGTAATTGTCCTGCTCACCTGGAAGGTACAGCATATATGATAGTAAACATTTCCTATTGCAGTTACATCCATTTGGTGAGTCACTTGCTAACTCAACCTTTTAGTTAATCATACCTTGGTAGTGCTGGTAATTTTGAGGCATTGGTGGAACTGCAGCTGGTGGATTACCTTGGACATAGTTGCATGCTGGAAGTAAATCACACAGAATCTAACTGTCACATTTTCTAGATGTTGCTCTCCATGGCTTTCACATTACCTTCATAGTTCATCTCATTGGGAAATTCAGGAGGTCTGGAATGACGACTGGGTTCTCCGCCTGCCCTATGCACTGTGTACAATTGTGCAATTGTAATTAAGGACTTCAGTTATTATAGCTTTATATAGAGTTTTGGCCAGTCTGCATTTAGTGCATATATACAAGCCTGTATTTAGCAAGTATACAAGCCTGTATACTTGCCTGTAGCAAGTATACAAGAGGCCTTTATTGTTGTAAAGTATAGTATTGCATAGACTCATTACTACAACACGTAATGAATTGCACTCTCAGCAAACTCACCTGATTCCCTATAGTCCCTATTTGGCTGGGATAGTTTAGGGCTGTATCCTGTGTATAAATAATTATGTAATCATTATTAATCACATGATCCATGCATTATGCCCTGCACTATATAGCTATATAGACACCAATAATAATTGACCTTGTGATGTGCTAGAGTATGACGATACAGAGGATCTACGAGCTGTGTGCACAATATGATAAGAGATACTATACCTCATAGAACTGCATAATTTATATTTCACCTTGTGAGCCAGTTGATACAATTGATGACCTTCGTTCATTTGGGCCCCCGTGATATTGATCTACAAAAATGCATGCAATGAATGTTGTATATAGGATTGGCATTCCATCATACCTTGGAAGTTTGCTGCCATGCCAGTATTGTGATGTATAGCTGTTTGAATTGGGTGATACAACTACCTAACGTTAACTCTCTGCATATTCATTATACTCACATGATTTTTTTGAATTTCCTTCGTCAATGGTTCGCATAACACGATGGGAATATTTCATACAGCCATGACCATCAACATATCTCTGGCCCAACTCAGAATCTGTTATATTTTAGCCATAAATAGTGTGATCAGTGGACAAGTTACTCACCTGGATGATTATCATAGCCAGGAGATACTGCATGTATATAGTAAAAGGGATATCAAGTCATCCAATGAGATCACATACATCACTTACAATATGCCATTCTTCATAGATGCCTACTTCATATTGAGCATCAGTCCACAATAATTATATTATGAAGCTAAACACAGAACAGAACAGGCAGCAGTGATTATGCTGGAGTTTCACAGAAATAGTTGCATTTATAGAAGGTATAGCAACCTATATAAAGGACTGCTTAGGCAATGAAAGCAGCTTATGGTATAAGTATTGTGTCAAGAAGAATGGCAGTTATTGTCATTAGTAATGTATTGTTAATGTGGGGAATTCCTGAATGAATATAAATAAAAAACGGTTAGTGTAACTGTTATTTGTGGCATCATGTGACAGAATGCTGATGTAATTATTAATTAGCTATATATAGCTGGCCATGAGATTTAATATTTAGCTAATATTCGTATAAACGTTTTACTATTCCAAGACACTCAAAAATATTGCTGCAGAAATAATTGTTCGTGGAATTATTTTTATGGCAACAATAATCAAATTCAAACAGTAGCAATTAAAAGTACATGTAGAAATTTAGAAGTATCAAAGTCATTAACCATATACAGTAAGAACAGTGTCCAAAGTCTCATTTTCGGTGTATTCGTCTTACAGTATGATACAGGTGCTCCTATGATGTGGGCAATTTTCTGTGCAGCGTTCCCCTATATTTGGAAATGCTGGATCAATTCTATTCCCCTCATAGTGCACCAGTAGCTGATCAATATCTCCAAATGTTTTCATCTTCCCATCAATCCTGCACTCTCCACCTGTACAAATAATCTTGAAGTGTTTTGTCGTACGTGTTGGGGTTCTCTGATACACAGATAATATATAGCACATTTGAATTTCGCTGTAATGAGTGAGGTAGCAATTTCCACCGTGCCTCCTGAGCCTACGTACAGCCTCTTCTCCAGTGATATTGTTATGATAGCTTTGATGCTCTCCCATTAAACTGTTTTCTGGAACTACGGATGTAATTAATGCAGTTCTCTGTAGGATAATGCAAATACATCAGTTATAGCTAGTATCTGTGTCAGTACAGGTAGAAACACTACAATATAGTATAGAGATCAATTGGGTTCGTTCTAGGGCTAAGCTAGCCTGATGTTATACTTATGTACAATTCCAGGTCGACTGCTGTTATGCATATGGGTGTCGTTGCCATCTGGTGGAGTGGGTTGTAGTGACGGATCATAGCCATTGGGTGGAACATGTTGTGGTGACGGGTCATCGGCTGGTTGTATTACTGCGGGACTGGGACTCTCTACAATTTCAGATTCAACTCTTCGTCTTTGGTCAGCAAGTTGTGATTGAACTGTATGTGTATAAAAGATGCTATAGCTACGTACTACGTACCTCAATAATAATAGCCGAGCTTTACAGATATGCACGTGGTAAAGAGGTCTAAATAACACACACCATAGAATACTTGCTGGGGTGGGCATTATTTAGAATAACAGTGGTTTATTGGTTTGTTTGCTTGCTTGCTTGTTTTTTATCATATGATTATTATGATGGGACTTACTTTCTGGTCCAGTAAACTGGCGAGTGTATACTTCTGGGCCCCTGCAGTACTGTGTATGAGGAGATGACTAGGCTACCTTATTATGATTTCTAGCTATTTCACATACATTTTCTCCAGGAATGGCATGAGGTTCTCTTGGACCTTCAAAATGATGGAATTCCATAAAAATAATACAACGTGTGATGACATTATTTATCACCTCGGTTTTGATGTCGATGAAGGTTATCATCATACTCTGTAATAACATACAACAACAAAAAGCCTCATTGCCTACTAACAATAGTATATAGTATTTGACAGTATTGTAGTATTTGAGATCTGTCCTGTTAAAATAACACAGAGTGACATTATTTATTACCTCGGTCTCGATGTTGATAATGGTTGTCATCATACTCTGTAATAATAGCTAAAGAACGAAAATATAACAACAAAAAACCTTTCCTATGGACAGGCTCATTAGCTTCTTTTGATTGAGCTCAGTATGATCCAATACCATGAGATTTGTCCTGTTAAACATAACACACATTTATTACCTCGTTCTTGATGTCGATAAGGGCTGTCTGTAATAATAAAGAATGAAAATATTCATGCAACAAAAAGCCTTTCCTGCATGGATAAGGCTAATGAGATGGGTAAGGGGCATGAAGTTGAACATTTCACATGCTAGTATGGTCTCATAACTATACCAGTGCATCAACATACCTCCTAAACCAGCTCTTGGTGGGTAATTGGCTGGATAGGTGTTGTATGGCTGCCTGCTGTGATCAATATTTCGTATTCGGATGGCTTCATTATAGTCACCTGCATTATGGATCATAGTCAAAATCATCATGTAGCTATGCTCATGGGTTGATACGTAAGGCAGTGACAGCTACGTATGTCCATGGTTTTGGCAATTATTGATTAGCACTGAGTGTTTGTGTCAGGAAGAAGAGAACTAATCTACTGCAGCTCAGAGAATTGATTTCTGAACTTCTTGTGTGCATTTTTATAGTCTAAAGTAGAAACTGTATAGTCAAGTCTGGCTATCTAAGACATTGTTTACTCTAGATGATAAGACTGTTGATGTTATCTCAGCACTTCAGTCTTGTTTATTCTAAAGTCCAATACATCAAACATCATGTGACTGTGTGCATAGCTAATAGCATCAATTCACATTGCTCTTTTGGTGGTGTGTCCATACATATAACTGCTATGTCAAGGTTGAAAAAAAAGAAGCTCCAATTTACCTATACACTTATCAGTATAATTATATACACAGTAAAAACACTTTATGTTATATGAGATGCATTTCCGGTATTAGTTGGGCCCCTCCCTTCATGGTTGATCATATGGTCTTTCCCCTATGCCTTCAGTACATCCTGGGGAGAACCCTGGTAATTCTTATCATAATTTATAGTATGACTTACTGGCCATATCTTTGTTCTCTTTATGCACACTGAGGGGAAAAAATCTTCACTCAATTAATGTGACTGATGCAATGGCACGTTTGCCTTGACTTTATGGAAATGTAATGTGGAATGGAACATGATTGATATTCACATGGAATGGAATATAATCCCAACAACAAATATTATTACTTGCTCTCTATAATTATTGTAAATTGATGCAAACTTCCCAAAAAGTCCCATACTAACAATATTATGCACTGTCATAATTCAGAGCCACAAAATTCCATGTTAATTAATTCAATTTTTGGATATCAATAAGCATTCAACAGTGAATCATATACTTATATGCAACTATCTCTTTGCATGGGGCAAGCTTCTCCGATACTCTGTATTGAGTGATCCACTGGATTTTTCTGGTAGTATTCAAGCAACTCGAAGATGTCGTAAAAGGTCTTCTCGGAGCCCCTTACTTCATACTCGTTGAAACCAATCCCCTTTATGACATTGAGTTGAAAATGAGCTGCTTTTAGTCCGTTCTTGTACTCTGCCGATCTCTTCATAACTGAAAGGACGTAGGTTGAGTTAGCCTCGCTGTATCGAATGAGGTAGCAGTTTCCTCCATGCTGTTGGAGTCTGAGCTCTGCTTTCTTCCCTGTCATGGATCCATTGTAACTTGGGTGGTGCTTGATGTCTTCGAGCTGCCAAGAGGCAACTGCTGACCTTATTGGTCTGTAGAGAGAGTATTATAATTTCTAGCCTCATACCCAGGCCCCACTTTATGAGGCTAATATTATTACATGCATGGTATAGATAATTGAATATGCCCATTCCATATTCCACAAAATGTTTTTATGTTTACCTGGTACTAGTATGTTCAGGAGAAAGATCAAGGGGTGATATGGACATTGGAGGGATGCTATCTGTAGGAGTGATTGTGCCTTCAGATGAAGCTTGTTTGCCATTTTGTTGATCACCCAATGGCATAGACTCATGTTCTCTAGCCTTAAAACAGGAGCTGAAGCAGGTCACCTTTGAGCTTCTGCATGGAATTTCAAGTGACATGAAGAGATTATATCACTATCTGAAGTGAGATTCTGTCTCTAATGTTATACTGTTGTAGTATAGCTAATGCTGTTATAATTAACATCTTGGTATTTTCCTCTTGAAGATGCAAGGATTAGCATTTAAGGATTTCCTATAGCTACTTACAATTCTTTCAGCTTTGATTTCTTCCTATTAAGCGTCGCTGGCTTTGATATCTTCTTTGTTATTGTCACTGCATATAAGCAAACAATATATTCTTCTCCAATTCTTTACCTTTTTTTAACCTGAGTGTTTCTTTGCTATTTCTTGAGCTAGTGCTGTATTGTTTCCACCCACTCTGGCCTTCACTACTTTTACCAACTTCTTCCACGTGGGTTTGCCAAATTTAGACACATTGTAATTCCTCTTCAGCCACTCAGTCAGCATCTTAGTCATCAGCATTTGGTCATCGTTTTGATGTGCATGGCTTATGGCATCAAGCACGTCTTGCTTCAAGCCCAGAGCCATCCCTATAGTTCTCCACTTGGAAATCATGGACTCCAATTCTTCCATGATGTCACATAAATCATCTTCATCTGTTGGAATAATACCATTAGAGTCTCTGGTAACACACTAACATGTGGTCTTTCATGCACTATGAGCTACCATAAAATTGATCAGAATACTGTAACTTACTTAACACATCAGTTGCTGAATTAACTTGCTCAATAGCTATTTTATAGGATACAGTAAATAACGAGCAATCTACTAGCTACTTTGCTATCTTACTTGTATCCATTGCTTGTACCATCTTGACTGATTAGCTAGTCTCCACTCTATTATAGTATATACATACATACATACATACATACATACATACATACATACATACATACATACATACATACATACATACATACACTTTTACAGAGAGCCCCTGAAACCACTTAGTACATATACATATACACAGTTGAAGTGATTGCTTATAATACAATGCATGACTGTTCTTTGATGTTGTGTTGTTTACTTTCAACTTATCATTATGATATTTACTTTCAAACCTGTCAATGTCATTTTACCTGCTTTCTTACTTGTTATAGTAACATAACAGTTTGGATTTAATTAATGCACAACGTGATCAGAGGTATTGCATGTAGATTATCTTGAGCATGCATGTGCTCCAAGCGGTTTGGTATAGTTAATAGAACTATGAGACACAAACAGAAAAATGAGTAAGCAAGTAAGTACAAAGTTCAACTAAAAAATACAGTGGCAATAGTACAAAAAGTGTGTGCATGCATCCTAATAATTATAACAAGCATGACTCTTGATACTTTATAATGGTGTATAGTATAGAGTCTTAGCATCTAGGTCTAGTGAGGAATTGCATAAGGAATTGTATGAGGAATTGCATGAACAGGGATCTCCAATGCCATTTATTCTATGGTCAATTGGGTACCTATGGTAATAATGCAGCAACTCTGAAATATCATCAAACTTCTTCTCTGTTCCTTCAATTTCATATGTATTCCCTTCAGGATTTCCTTTGATAATGTTAAGCTTGAAATGTGCTGATATTGGTTCCATTACACTGGCTTTGTCGATTCTTCTCATCACTGAGAGGACATACACCTCATTGGCATCACTGTATCGTATGAGGTAGCAGTTGCCACCATGTTGCTTCAGCCTTTCTTCTGCTTCTGCTCCAGTCATGGCACCATGGTAGCTGGGGTGATTCTTGATATCTTGAAGTGCCCATGAAGGAACTGCTATTTCTATCCTTTCACTGGTTAAGCTGCATTTGGAGGGACAAAATAGCTGCCTTGACACCTGTTTATATGGAATACCTAGACAACGGGTTACTACCCCCCTCCCCCCTCCCCCCCCTCCCCCCCCCCCCCCCAATGCAGCCAGGTTTGATACACAAGCTGTAAATTGGATGATATATAATGATGTTGTTACAGCTTACTTGTAATTAGCTTTTACACTATTTTACACAAGGTAATTAATATTCATGTGATTAATTTTCATTGTTGAATATCACCATGAACATTGAAAATAGCTAACTAACACTCGTTTATTCACTAAGTGTACTATTGAATTTTTAATTTTATTTATTTAACATACGGTTCACAGTGAGATACCGACATTATAGGATTGGTAGAGGTCTTAGGTGTGGTCTTGAAGCAACAGCATAAGAAATGGTTCCCCTTTGAAGGGCTTCATGCATGGAAAGTGAGGATTAATTTATTTTCTTAGGGCACGATTATTACTTACTCTTCTTCAGACTGAGCTGATAATGGAGTTACTCTTGGTTGTGGCTCTGGATAACTAGCAATCATGACTGTATAAATAAACCTCATTTAAGTAGCAATAAAGATCTTTTCTCCACAGTGACAGTGACTATGGCAGCCTTGAAAAATAGTATGTGCACTCCTACAAAATTAGTGCACTCCTACAGAATTAGTGCACACTTGCTGATTTAATGCACATAGCAACCACATAGCAACGGGATCTAAGGCAGCCTTGAAAAATAGTATTTGTCTAAAGAGCATGTCTCCCATTACTATGGCATCACCATGGAGAAAAGATGCATACAGACTTAAGCCATTTCTTTTTTACCTAAGTGCTTCTCTGCTATTCTCTGAGCGAGTGCTGTGTTACCTCCACCAGTTCTGGCTTTTATTGCTTCCACCAATTTCTCCCATGTAGGCAAACCAAATCTCTGTGTATCATAGTTCCTCCTTAACCATTCAGTAAGCATTTTGGTCATCTGCATTTGATCGTTGTGTTCAGTGTGGCATATGCTTTCCAGGACATCTTGCTTCAAGCCCAAAGCTGTCCCTATGGTTCTCCACTTGGAAACCATGGACTCTAATTCTTCCATGATATCAAATAAGTCATCTTCATCTGTTGAAATAATACCCTATAATACTTGGACACTATTTCATTATGGCCTTTAATGCTGCCAAAATTGATCACTTACTTAAAACATCAGTTGCTGAATTAACTTTCTCAATCATGGTCTTTCATGCACTATGAGCTACCATCAGAATTTAACTTACTTAGCACATCAATTGCTGAATTAACTTTCTCAATAGCTATTGGGATATTAAATTTCAATCAGTAAATAATGAGCAATCTAGTACTTTGCTATCTTACTTGTATCCATTGCTTGTGCCATCTTGACTGACTACCTTTACTCTATAATTACTATGTACTTCATGCATACAGAGAGCCATTTAAAGTGACTACAACACACGATTGTTGTTTACATTCAAACCTGTCAATGTGATCTTAGCTAATTTCTTGTACTCATTAAACAGCTTAGATCAGCTTGGATAATGCACACAACACAACACAATTAGTGCCCAAAGAATTTTCAGACTGTAACCAAACAGCTTGGAGCATGCTCAAGATATTAAAACTGCATGTATCAACAAACAATACCTCTTGCAAGTGAGTAAACAAGTGGCACACTTGCTATATGCATTAGTTCAGGTCATGTTCTCCCATTCATACACATTCCTAGAACCTATAGCTATAGATACTATGACATAATAATGTCATGGGTTAATACACAAGAAGTAGCAGTAGTGGTAATAATAATCTGACAATGAAATTTAATGCTAAAAGAGTTAGTTAACACACACAAAAATAAGTATGAAATCAGATATAAGTAGCAACTAATGAAAAAATTTTAACGACAATGAAACTGCAGTAACAACAGTACACAAAGTGTGTGCATGCATCCTAATAATACGACAAGTTAGAGTCATCAGAAGACCACTGTGGATCGAGTCAGTACAACTAAATTTTCTGGACACGGATCTCCAATGCCTTTTATTTTATGGTCAATTGGGTAGCTGTGGTAGTAAAGCAGCAACTTTGAAATATCATCAAACTTCTTCTCTGTTCCTTCAATTTCATATGTATTTCCTTCAGGATTTCTCTTGATAATGTTAAGCTTGAAATGTGCTGATATTGGTTCCTCTTTGTTGATTCTTCTCATCACTGAGAGGACATACACTTCTCTGGCGTCACTGTATCGTATGAGGTAGCAGTTGCCACCATGTTGCTTCAGCTTTTCTTCTGCTTCTGCTCCAGTCATGGAGCCACGATAGCTGGGGTGATCTTTGATGTCTCTAAGTCTCCATGAAGCAACCGCTGGTTGTATCGGGATACTTCCTGTACTGTAAATGATGTTTAATAATTATTTTCTAACCTCTTACTCGCCCAAATATCTGATACACTTATCTAGCTAATTAATGCTCCTATTAATTTTATCCATTCAACAAAATTATAATGTACCCTTTCATGCTGTAAAAATAACATACATTGGCTTTTTTGGTTTTTCTGGCAACTGATGTAGAGGAGGAGGAGGAAGTGGATTTGGCAGTTTGAAGCTGAATTGGTGAGGTGGAGCCTGATGCTGAAACCCAGGAGGGGGGAGATGTATTGATGTTAAACGAACACTTTCAATAGGATCAATAGAGGTCTTAGGTGTAGACATTTCAATTTGAGGTGTAGTTGCTGCTTTTCTTTCAGAAGTAGTTGCTAGTCGAGTATCTTCTGATAAGTGTAAAGATTCATTTTTGTCAGTCTTGAAGCAGCAGCAGATGTGGTTCCCCTTTGAAGGCCTGTGTACATAAAAAGTTTATTATGGGTAAATTTAATTATTAGCTACTTACTCTTCTTTGGGCTGAGCTGATAATGGAGTTACTCGTGGTTGTGACTCTGCAATCATGACTGCATAAGTAAAACTTAATACCTATAGATAGCGAGATTTGTGTGTGCATCTTTTCTCCATATGGAAGTCTTGGAATTATCTAAGGAGCATATTTCCTATTACTATAGCATCATCATGAAGAAAAGATGCATACAGATTTAAGCCTTACCCAAGTGCTTCTCTGCTATCCTCTGAGCGAGCGCTGTGTTACCTCCACCAGTTCTGGCTTTTATTGCCTCCACCAATTTCTTCCATGTAGGCATACCAAATCTCCGTGTATCATAGTTCCTTCTTAACCATTCAGTAAGCATTTTGGTCATCTGCATTTGATCACTGTGTTCAGTGTGGCGTATGCTTTCCAGGACATCTTGTCTTAAGCCCAGAGCTGTCCCTATATTTCTCCACTTGGAAGCCATTGTTCCCACATCTTCCATGATGTCAAAGAGATCATCTTCATCTAGTTTTAATAAGTTAGTTGGTAAGACTAGAATGTCTCATCACAACTTCTTATGTTATCATCACCATGTATAGTATAGTATAGCTAGTAAAAATTTTGATGGGTGTGGTTTGGAAATGTCTGCTGTTTTCATGTTCACACAATACCTCCCTTGATGCTTGGCATGCTAGCTAGCTTAGTCTGGCATAGCCGACCCTTTACCTTCCTTTTCTTGGGGGCGGCCCGGGGGAAGGAGAAAGGGTCTGGTGACTCTAGCATGACTTGCATCATTTTTAAACATTACATCATGGCAATCATAAACCGTGTGCTAGTAATTTATACAAACAACATGTAGTTAGAGAAAGGAGAGAGTCTAAGAAGTGGGATCAAGTGACAACAGCCTTGAAGTCACAACAGTTGAGTACGTGAATACTACGTCCCATACACCTAACGCTCGCTCCCTTGCAGAAGTCCTAGCCTCGTAATGCCATATAAGTCGATTGATCCGCCTGCTGATAACTTCTCATCTCACTCTCTCACTCGAAACAGCTAGCTAGCTACAGCCACGATCGATCCCATGAAGGGCTTATCGAGTCGATCTTGATCCCATAGAAAAGCACCAAAAAGCGGATGATTTTTAGATTATGGCTATATCACATGATGGATCTGATTGGCGCGTTGTTTTTCATGCGCGACACAAGTCGTTGATGCTAGAGTCACCAGACCCTTTCTCCTTCCCCCGCCCCCAAGAAAAAGGAAGGTAAAGGGTCGGCTACGCCAGACTAATGCATGTTGGTAATGGTCGTCACACTTTGGAATGCTGTCATTGATGTTAGTGCCTATCAGAGGGCTCTCTCAAACTCAACAAAAGGGTGCCGATATCCCACCCATGCATGGTTGCTATGGAAAACTAACTTTTGAGCTATAATATGCCCCTTAGAGATGTGGCAGAGACCCTTTACCTAGCTAGACATACTGACCCTTGACCTCGGAGACCCTTTACCTAGACAGTTAGTCCATGTGCTATTTTATGGTTGTGTTTTGTGTGAACTATATCTGTTGTCATCTGCTTATCAATTGATCCACATTGGTGACCCCGACGATGACAGATCCTGACGGAGCCCCTATCACCCCTGCAGCTACTATCAGTACCATTGCTCTCAAGCTACCTCCCTTCTGGCCCAAGGACCCGGACACATGGTTTGCCCAAGTTGAGGCCCAATTTGCCACTCGTGGCATTACCGTTGAAAAGACGAAGTTTGACTACCTTGTGGCTTCCTTATCACCAGATGCAGCCACCGAGGTGCGTGATTTGATTTTGACCCCACCCACTGACAATCCGTACAGTACGCTGAAACAGGCAATCATCAAGCGATTCGTGGGGTCCAATTAACAGAAGCTACAGCGGCTTCTTAATGAACTCGACAGCAAGCCCTCGCAGCTCCTCCGCCGTATGCGCCAGCTCTGGTGTGGTGGAGGCACCGATGACGCCATCCTTCGTGAATTGTTTCTGCAGCGTCTCCCCGGCAATGTTCGTATGGTCTTAGCACCTTCAGCCAGCAGCATCACCCTGGACAACCTGGCCGAGATGGCAGACCGCATTATGGAGGTATCCACACCCTCCATAGCAGCCATACATGCACCTTCAGTGTCTTCTTCGTCCGAGATAGACTCCCTTCGTGCTGAGGTGCGCCAGCTCAAGGAGCTGGTACAGTCTCTTTCCCTCTACTCCAGGTCCAGAGACCCTCGCCATCGCTCACCCACCCCAGCCCGTCGACGCTCCCCCAGTCCTGCCCCGCCACACTCCAGTCTCCGACGACTCTACCATATGCTGGTATCACCAGCGTTTTGGGAATGCTGCTACCAAGTGTCGCCCACCTTGCCGACTAGGACTAGGGTTAAACGACCAGGCCAGTCGCTAGCGGCGACGGGCGTTCCTGGCCTGGTACCAAGTCGCCTATTTTACATCTCCGATCGTTCCTGTGGTCTCCGTTTTCTAGTGGACACGGGTGCTGAGGTGAGCGTTCTACCATCTCACACCGAGCGTAAATGTTCACATGCAAATTTGACCCTGCAGGCTATCAATGGCTCCCCAATCGTGACTTACGGTACCCACTCCCTTACCCTTGACCTTGGACTTCGTCGCACTTTTCGCTGGGTTTTCATCATAGCCGATGTTGAGCAACCCATCCTTGGTGCCGATTTCCTCCGCTATTTTCACCTCCTTATTGACATGAATCACACCTGTCTCATTGATTCTACCACACACTTACACATTCAAGGTATCACGTCCCAAGTAACCTCACCATGCCCATCCATCCTTCCACACACCCCTGCCAACGAGTTTGAAGCCCTTCTCTCTACTTTTCCCCTTCTCACGCAACCCCAACCCATCAATCAACCCCCCAAACACACCGTCACTCATCATATTAATACCACCGGGGCCCCTGTATCCACTCGCCCTCGCCGCCTGTCACCCGAACGCTTGCATATTGCTCGCCAGGAGTTCGAACACATGTTGGAGTTGGGCATAATCCAACCATCTTCCAGTGACTGGGCATCGGCACTCCACATGGTACCCAAAAAGACCCCTGGGGACTGGCGCCCCTGTGGCGATTACCGGGCTCTGAACAAAATCACCATTCCCGATCGCTACCCCGTTCCCCACATTCAAGACTTCACTGCCGCACTACATGGCTGCAGTATTTTCTCTAAGCTGGACCTTGTCCGCGCCTATCACCAAATCCCCATTGAACCTGCTGATGTCCCCAAAACAGCAATTACCACACCATTTGGTCTGTTTGAATTTGTCCGCATGCCCTTCGGTCTGCGGAATGCGGGTCAAACTTTCCAGCGGTTGATGGACCAGGTCCTCCATGGACTACACTTCTGTTTCGTTTATATCAATGATGTACTTATTGCCAGTTCCACTCCTGATGAGCACAAACAGCATCTTCAGCAAGTATTCCAACGCCTCAGCGACTATGGCATCCTAATTAATCCCTTTTCGGGGTCGACAGCCTGGAATTTCTGGGGCATCATGTGAGCAGTAAGGGTATTCGCCCTGTAGACACCAAGGTTGAAGTTATCCGCAAGTTCCCACAACCTACCACAGCACGACACCTGCGAGAGTTCATTGGTCTCATCAACTTCTATCATCGTTTCATCCCACATTGTGCACAGATCTTGCAACCACTGAACACCTTATTGGCTGCAACACGTCCATCCCAACCACTTCCTTGGACCGAAGAGACCACTAGAGCCTTCATAAACATCAAAGAAGCACTTGCCCAAGCCACCCTTCTCAGTCACCCCAAACCATCAGCCCCTACATCCATTGTCACAGATGCTTCAGACAGGTGGGAGCCGTTCTGCAGCAATTCATCGATGGAATTTGGTGCCCAATCTCCTTCTTCTCAAAGAAATTGAAGCCATCAGAGACACATTATAGCACCTTCGACCGAGAGCTTCTCGCAGTATACCTGGCTATCAAACACTTTAGACACTTCATCGAGGGTCGAGAGTTCCATGTTCGTACTGACCACAAGCCCCTCACATTCGCACTGGGTGCTCGTACCAATCATCACTCACCAAGGCAGATCCGTCAGTTGGATTTCATCTCCCAATTCACTTCTGATCTGCGTCACATTAAAGGCTCTGAGAATGCTGCAGCTGATGCCCTGTCACGGGTAAAAGTAAATGCTGTCTCTTTGACTACACCCTCTACCATAGACTTTTACGCTATGGCGCAAGCTCAACAGAGTGATCAGGAGCTCCGCCATCTTCAGTCAGGCAGCACTTCCTCACCCTCCAACCTGTTCCACTTCCTGCATCTGATATAACCCTCATTTGCGACACTTCCACAGGCACTCCCCGCCCATTTGTACCTGCGAGTTTCAGACGCAATATTTTTGACTCTCTGCACAAAATGTCACATCCAGGTATTCAAGCTACGCAGAAGCTACTCACTGAACGATACGTGTGGCCAGGAATCAAGGCAGATTCCCGCCGATGGACCAGAACCTGTCTCCAGTGCCAAAGATCGAAGATTCACCGGCATAACGCTGCACCCCTAGCCACCTTTGCCACACCTGACCACCGCTTCGATATGGTCCACATTGACTTGGTGGGGCCCCTTCCTCCTTCTCAAGGTCATGTGTACCTCCTAACATGTATTGACCGATTCACCCGCTGGCCTGAGGCCATTCTGCTGGTGGACATCACTGCTGAAAGTGTAGCAAAGGCATTTCTCAGCACATGGATCTCACGCTTTGGGATTCCCTCCACTGTGACAACTGATCGGGGACGCCAATTCGAATCAGCTCTCTGGAGAGAATTCACTTGACTGCTCGGAACCAAACACCTTCATACCACAGCCTACCACCCCATTGCCAATGGCCTTATTGAACGCTTTCACCGTCATTTAAAGTCCGCCCTGAAAGCACAGCCACAGCCAGAGAGTTGGATGGAAGCCCTACCACTGGTACTTCTGGGAGTTCGGACAGCTTTAAAGGATGACTTGAAGTGCACTGCTGCCGAACTGGTGTATGGAACCAGCTTACGTCTGCCTGGTCAATTTTTCACACCTTACAAGGACAGGGGAATCGATCAGAGCAACTACGTAGAGAAACTAAAGACAGCCATGCAGACCTTACGTGCAGTTCCCACTCGTCAATCCCCACGCCCACACCCCTATGTCAGTGAGGACCTCTCCTCTGTCTCCCATGTTTTTGTGCGACACAATGCCACCAAGACCCCGTTGCAGCAGCCATATGATGGCCCCTACAAAGTCATCAAGCGTGACTCAAAATTCTTCACCCTTGATATTAAGGGTCATCATGATACCATGTCCATTGACCGCTTGAAGCCTGCCCATATCGATGGCCCAAGTGACTCCATCACTCCCTCCACTTCATCACCTACACAACACACTGTCTCTCCATCGTCTACCTCCCCTCAATCGGCAGGACCCTCTGAACCAGTTGTCCGATCTACCAGATCGGGACGCCGTGTGCACTGGCCAAAACACTTCATCGATTTCGTTCCCTAACATGTTCACTGGAGGGGGAGTAATGTGGCAGAGACCCTTTACCTAGCTAGACATACTGACCCTTGACCTCGGAGACCCTTTACCTAGACAGTTAGTCCATGTGCTATTTTATGGTTGTGTTTTGTGTGAACTATATCTGTTGTCATCTGCTTATCAATTGATCCACAGAGACATCTAACTTGGACATTGTTATTACATAGTATATAGCTACACACACCAAAAATGAAGAGTACCTGATCAGATATTACAATAGATATTTCATTCTCAAGGTCATTGCAAAGACCACTTGGATTCTACGACGCTTACTATACTTATTCCATTGAAATTACCAAGTTTTCGTTGATTACATATCCATGAATTCTAGATCAGATGTGAACTAAACAAGTTGTAATTTTTTAGACCATAATATTGTATTCAAAATATAGGCTCATTCCCATGTTTGGTTCCTGAGTGATTTATTGTTTAGCATGGATAGAGTAAGGGTTATCGATATTAGCTACAGGCTATGTAGCTAGTTAGTATACCATGGGGCAATTATAGTAGGTCAAGGAAACATAAAATACTACAGCTTTCTGAAAACATTCTCCACTTCTGGTGGTTATTTCTGATCTTAGCTATGTATGTAGCTATAACTAAACAACCACCCATGCAAACAACCACCGATGCAAGCACTTCCACAGGCAGAAATACTTCAATGCTAACAATAACTCATAGAGCGACCAAAAAATGGCTAACTAGCTAGTACCACTCAGTTAATTATGTAATAAATTTTCTTTGCTTCATAAATTCCTCTAGCTACCATCCTGTAGCTATCTGCTTACCTAGTACATTTGGACTTGTTATTGAGCCTCCTAGAGCTAAGGATAAAGTAAAATGGCTAATAGTTAATATACAGAGAGTGATATCCATCTTACTCTGATCGATTGCTTCAGCCATTTTCTTTCTACTGCTAGCTGTCCTGCTCAATTGAATAACTGTGTGTGTGTGTGTGTGATATGACATCACAGAATCCATACATTGCTAATTAGTAGTAACCAGTTCCTGTATATGTACTGTAGATTTCAGGATGGTTGTCAGTAAGGAATGAGAAATAGGTAGTGGCTTACAAGGACCTAAGAAACCCGATCCTTTCATGTCCTATACAATCCATGCAGTTGTGTAAACCATAGGACAAATGGTATCCACCTATTCCCCAAACCTTCCTGACAACCAACCTGCAATGGACAGTAATAGTTATAGCATGCCTTCGAGGGCTGTATGTGATTTATCACATGAGCCCGAGGGCGGAGCTCGAGGGCAAAGGTGATAAATCACATACTGCCCGAGGTAAAGGCTTGCTATAACTATTTTACAGCGTTTACATAGCTACAGCTACGGGTCTACAGCTGCATGTCTAGAAAGTACTAGGTAGCTATGTGACTAGCTGTATCTAGGCAACTCAATGACCTCTGTAAAGATTTTGGTTACTAGCTAGCTAGCAATTCATGCTCGGGGCTGCACCGCCAGACTACTAGCTAGATGTTGAGAAGCTGCCGGTGATATCACCTTCTTTATTAAATATAGTAGTAGCTGAGACTGTTCTGCATTGGACTGAAAGATTTCTGTGTAAATTGCGTTTTTTGATAGGCCTATAGCTTCAATTTTAATGTTTCTCTTGTTAAAAAAAATTTTTTTTTCAATATTTCTCAACACTTAGGCACCATCAATAAATTTCCAGGGCTGATATAGAAGTGTCTAGACAGGCAGGCCTAATACATTCCAGGAAACTGTCGTTGATATAGAGATGTACTATCACAAACCATAAAATTCAATTGGACACGTTATAATAGTAGCCACTTCATATCAACTGTCTGGCCTTTGAAGTAGCCACAATGTACTAGAATTACAACTAGTGGCTTCCCTTTGATGTAGCACTCAAATAGGCTGTAAAGTATCCTTATAGTGGCAGGATAATCAGATAATCATGTGACACACTTATTGGTTGGTCCTTCTCAAGAAGATGGTAGCAGAATTTTATGAAGCTAACCATTAATAGTTATTAGCTATATCTGCATGCATCACTCTATGACTCCTTGTCAGCAGTGAAGTATTTAACAGAAATAACCAGCGACAAGAAATATGAAAGAAGAGCTAAGTAGCAGCTTTCATGCTTGATGCTAGAGAAGCAAATGAACGAGATAAAATTGATATTAATATGTCCAACATCAAGTCATCAAACTCCATCTTTGTTCCTTGAATTTCCTTCCTTTGCCAATACTAAGCTTGAACTGATATTGGTTCCTCTTCACTGGCTCTGTAGGAACCAAACTTTCAGTTGCAAATCCTATATTGATTTCAGATGTTGTTACTGCTTTTCTTCAGATGCATTTGCTGGTCTGCTTTCAAGTAACTTGATTGTCATATGAAATTATTTCTGTTAGCTAAAGAGTAGCAGCAGTTAATTCCCTTTGAAGGTTGAGTCTGAGAACTATTGACTCACTGCTCCTATAGGCTTTGCAACATTCAAGAATGGAGCTGGTTTGTTGTCATAGAGATGCTCAATGAAGCATAGTGTGAAATAGTTGACTTCACTTATTCCACTGCAGTAGATGCTATGCATGACACTTGAACTATGCATCTGGTGTAGTCATGCAGACAAACTAATCATATTCATAGGATGCAATTAAATGTCGTATTCATTAGTCTGATAAGCATGGTATGCAGGCTGAAGAGTCTTTCCTAGTTTCATTTGGGTCTCTCTCCCTGATTACGGGGAATCCTGATTAAATCATAAAGTGCACATTCAATCTTTTATATCAAGAGATTCACACGTAATGGAATGGATTAGTGAGCTAGCTATCAGTTTGAAGTTCACTATACTTGTGTAGTTTTGATTTCAGATGGACATGGCTCTCCAATACCATGTATATCATAATTGAGTGGATGGCTTTTAAAATATTCTAACATCTTTGATAGATCATCAAACTTCTGTTCTGTCCCTTCGATCTCATATTGTAATTTGTCTTCATCATGATCATCTGATCGTGTGATGTGGAGTGGAAAATGTTTTAATGTTGATTTCCATTTCACTGAGAGAAGGAGCATATTTCTAGTTCTACTGTGTCTTATCAGGTGACAGTCGCCATCATGTTCTTTTAGCTTGCATTCAGCTGCATCACTCCTCATTGCTCCATGATAGCTGGGGTGATCTTTGATGTCTCTAAATTTCCATGCAGGAACTGCTATACTTGGTCGCCTGGAATCATTTCTGTTGGTGTAGACAGAGAAATAATGCTCAAGTCAAGGTTCTCCAGCATGCCACATGTATTCCCTCTGGGTTTGAGATGTGTATACAGTGGAACCTGGTTATAGTGGTCATCCTCAGGCCAGCAAGAAATGGCAGAGGTGGCCTGCTAACTCAGGTTGAAATGTACACAAAAAGCTCTATTGAACTTGGGGCCCCTGGCTATTATAGAGAGGTGACCTGTTTATACAGTGACCATTGTAACCAGGTTATACTGGATATTAATACTTGAGCTCCAAAAAAAAAAAAAAAAATTAATGTGATTTGAGATTATACAATTCATGACATAGAGAGATACATAGAGTGTATACCAAGGTGGCCTCCACAAATAATTTTCATAACCACATCCCACAGAGCCACCCCATCACCTTCAGTCTAGCTATAGTATAATAGGGCTAACTTATATACGTATGTCCCTGCACATTTCAAAGCCCCTGACATACATGCTGTAGTTGAAACCATGGCAGCAACAGCAGGGAGAACGAGAAGGAGGGCTATAGTAGCTATATGTGTACGGAATAAAAAGATAGTGCATGAGAGCAACATCTTAATATTTATTTGCTTACGGCTCTGTCATCTGTCTTGGAACAGAAGAAACGGGCATTGGCTGCATTTTAAGCACTGTCACTGAAAAGAAGAACTACCTTAAATTGGGAAATTCTCATTTGATAATAATTCATGCAATTTTCATGCTAATTTATTTTCTTACAAGGTCATGTGATTAATTTTCATTGTTGCTGAACATGACCACAAAATTTTTCTAATTTATGGTAGCTACCGCTGGAGCACTGAAGGGAGTGTTAAATTATAAAATGTCAGGAGTTTTTTGCTACATTATTTTAGATACAATTCTAGCATAACAATTTCTTATAAGTATAGCTAGCTGTACATGTAGTATGTAAAACAATAGCTAGTTTTACAGTGGAACCACCTGGTTATAGTGGTCGCTGTATATCTCCATAATAGCCTGGGGTCCCAAGTCCCAAGAGGGCTTTTAATGTACATTTCAACCTGAGTTAGCAGGCTACCTCTTTATGACAGCCATTTCTTGCTGGCCCCTATAACCAGGTTCCACTGTATAGTCAAACTGTAAAACAAATGTGTAAAAGCAACCCATTTTGGGGTTATCTGATTTCCAATTTGCAACTCAGTTAACCTAAAAACATTTGTTTTACAGTGTGCATTTCTTTAAATTTTGCCTCTTGTCTTTACATGAATGTCTCTTTGCAATCTCTCGGGCCAATGCTGGGTTTGCACCTCCAGTTCTATGCTCCACTGCTTCCACCAGCTTCTCCCACGTGGGCTCGCCGAACTTTGTAACATTGTAATTTTGATTCAGCCACTCAGTGAGCATTGCTGTCATTCGCTGATCACCAGGATGGGCTTCAATGTCGTTCAGAACACACTGTCTCATATGTAGACGAAGACCTATTGCTCGCCACTTTGAAGATAGTTCCCCCATGTAGTCCATGATATCACACAGGTCATCTTCAGCTGTTTAAGCAACAGTTATAGCATATGATATCTAATATATGTTACAGTCCCAGGTAGAAATCAAAATGTGTATCAGACACACTGATTTTTTGCCACTTTTCCATACTTTACCTGTCCATAACTCGTGACTACTAGTGGCCTATGTCTTGAAACTTGCTAGAGATGGTTCAATCATTATGACAGAAGTTTGGGACAGTTTCATCAAAGCATGTTCGAGAAATTGTCCAAGCTACTTTAAAAAAAAATTCAAATTCTACCTATGACTGTTACATATACTACCATCCCATCTCAACTAGGATCATATACTCTCACTAGTGTGTTGATAGTAAACTGATGAGATGTACAGCTATTGCTTATTAAATTATTATCACATGACCATGTTACAATAGCACTTGCCAGGTGGGGTACTGCATGGATAGGGCATCAATTCAGAAAACTGACCAATCTCTGGAGCCCATTACTACACAGTATAACTATAATCAGACTTACTTAGATTCACTGCTGATCTCAAACTCATAATGCTCTATATAGCTTGTCCAAGTAATTAGTGTCTCTGAATAGGTAGATAATCTAGTTTGTGATCCACTGATTCAGCCATTTTCTTTCTACTACAATAGCTACTCACGTACTGTTGTGTGAGGGTGTGACAGAACACTATTTGGTCATGGCATTTCGATTAAAGTATTTTAACTACTTCCTGGATTCTGAGGGGGGAAACTTCTCACACTAATTGGTCATAGTATTTTAATTCAATCATTTTGAAGTGTTTGGGGGAAATCTTCCTGATCTTATTATCTTATTACCATCTCACTGTCGTGTGGGGGCCTGACAACTGGAATTTTTATTTAACGAAGGATCGTTGGAGGTCCTCCTTTCATTTGCAGTTCCCAGAGAGAAGTATGGAGTTGCAATGTAAAGAGTTGATACATAAAGGTACGTGGGTCATCTGTTCCGGTCATCTGCTCCTTTCTCCTCCCTCCCTTTTCCCCTCCCTCCTCCTTCTCTCCCTCTCTCTCTCTCCGTCCATCTTCCTTACTCTCCACTCCACTTCCTTAGCCATCATTATTATTATTTATGTTGCAGTCCAAGTGGGTGACAGCCATCGCTGACTACATTGGTATCTTTCTGAACTTGCCAGTCTTTGTCGCTGGTAGGGGGTAAGTAGCTAATAGCACTTACATATGGAGTATTTGAGTTATTGATATCAAATTAATCCTCTCGTCTAGAGCTTTTTCATTTGGTTTCAAAGTTATGGTGGCTTGTAAATTCAATTTATGTACATCATGTATCTAGCTGGTAGACTTTAATGTTTTAGATAAGGTCCAGATCCAGTCACATATTATTATTACTCGTCAATAGAATTAGCTAGTTCTCAAAAAAATTAGATAACCACCGACGTTTCAACCAGAATACTCTAGCCTTCATCATTATAATCAAACCTGTACAGGAATGCATGAGAGATTATGAGAACTAATTCTATTGAATTTTATCATGTTAGCTCAGAAAAATAAGCATATCTTTTGTGGCAGTGATCTAAACCTGGACACAAAACTGGAACTCATTAAGACACGAGAGTCCTTAGAGTACACCTTCAAGACTCTTTCTGAACTGAAAGATGAGAAATTCAAAGGTCATTGGGGAAATAGTGAACCCTTCGGAAAGTAAGTATTGCTTACTTATGTCCAGTATTCTGTTTGACATTTTTTTTTTTTTTATTAGAAGGAAGGAGGAAGAGGAAGAGAGAGGAAGGAAGGAAAGAAGGAGGGGAGGAGGGAGGGGAGGAAGGAAGGGAGAGGAAAGGGAGGAAGGAAGGAAGTTAACTTCCTATGTAATGGATTTTTTCTCCCTAGCCCTCCCCATCTCTCCTCTCCTCCCCTCCTCTCCCCATTTCTCATTTCCTCTCCTCTCCCTCCTTTCCTCTCCCCTCCTCTCCCCATCTCTCCAGAGGAGAGGAGATTTGAAATGGGAGAGGAGAAGAGAGGAAAGGAGGGAAAGGAGAGGAGAGGAGAGGAGAGATGGGGAGAGGAGAGGAAGGAGAGGATAGGAGAGGAGAGATGGGAAGAGGAGGGGAGAGGAGAGGAGAGGAGAGATGGGGAGAGGAGGGAAGAGGAGAGGAAGGAAAGGAGAGGAAAGGAGAGGAAAGGAGAGGAGAGGAGAGGAGAGATGGGGAGAGGAGAGGATAGAATGGAGAGGAGGAAGGAAGGAGGAAGAGAGAGAAGGGAAGGGAGGGAGGGAAGGAAGGAGGTTAACTTTCTCTATGTAATGGATTTTCCTCTCTCTCTCCAGACATGAACGATATCTAGGGATGTGGACAGATGGTGTGAGGTGTGATCCAGGCATGATAGTCACTTCCTCAGGCACTTACTCAGAAGCTATTTTTGTCAATGACTCCATCAGTGTAAGCACCTTTTCAAATATGGATGCACTTATTAGTAGTAATGGATATGATGTTTGCTATCACACAACAGCTGATTAATGACTTCTTTTCACTTACAGTCTGGTAATGATGGGTTTGTGATCAACTCTAATGGCCGCTCTTTCATTGGAAAACTTGGACCTAACATGAAACTAGCAGGAAAGGTCAGCTAACTATAAATCAAGTGTGAGGAGACCCCCTCCTAGTTAACATAAAAGCATTAATTAAAATGGTCAGCATAATTATTGTGTATTATTTTTTTGCACAGGAAGTGATACTGAATAATCACTGCCCACTTGCTTCCTCTTTTACAGTTTCATTAATACACACGTTAATACAGATGCATGTCTCTATGGTAACTATACTATAGCTAGCGTTTAACTATAGCTAGTTTGGATAGAGAAGTTGAATAGTGGATAAATAAACACAAAGCCATTAAAAGTGACACATAATTAACACAGCTAAAATTTCTGAATTTTGACTTAGCAATTAGCTTTACTTTTTTTTTTGTTGTTGTTGTTATTATTATTTTCAAACTGTTCCATAAGATTTATTTTGCTTGTGTGTGTCTGATACATCGAGATCTTCACTGGATTCAGAATCGGTATTAGCAGCAGAATTGCTCATGCGAATCCTCTTAGAGGTGACGCTCACATATTGCTCCTCTCCATCAATAGCCGTTTGATTCCGTAACCGCCTCGAAAAGATTATGAAGATGGGGCCAGATATCGTGAAAGCACAGATGAAAGTGGCCCAGTAGGTGTAGAACTGAACGGTTTTTCTGTCAGTGTTAACTCTTGATTTCAATAGCGGAACGTATATTACCAAAACTGGTAGTGCAATAAGGACTGCTTCGACAATGATATTCAGAATAGTAACACCCACAACAGCTAAGCACCAAGTCCCCTTCCTTTTCTGAGAGCTGGCTCCAATCCACAAGCCAGCTTGGATGTTCATGATCACTGTAGCAAGAACCAGCACACCTCCAGCGTCACCGAGAGCGTCAGCATAGTTAAATATGAATCGGAAACAATGTATTGTATAGTTACCATTTTCGTACTCTGTGCAGTTTTTCAAGGGGTTTTTCTCTACAGGTTTGTAGTTCGTATCAAGGGCGAAGCAATCCATTTGCGAGTTACATCTGTCTGACTCGGTGATTAAGAACTCACACCAGAATGCCACAACAGTGCATGTGCAGACGAAAACCACAACTAGGAACAGAACGACAAGTAGCCAAGGCCTCACATGTCTGCCACAGATTATATACACATTCATGTTACTAGGATGTCTACATTCACTGATTTGATGTCCGTAAATCAGCTTTAGACCTCCAATGATGAAGGTCCAGCAAGGTATCTTATTCTCCTCCTTCTCGACAGCTGGAATGAGATGATGCTTGTCTGCAAAGTGTTCTATCTTCTTCTTTAGAGGCCAGCTGACCAGAATGATGACGTACACAGCTATCAGGAGACCAATAAAGCTAATTCCAAGCAGAGCCAAAGGGATCACATAAGCTATACTGTTGTAAGTGTCATACTCGAAGTCCACTTTGTTTAGCAGCTCTATTTGAGTCTCATCAAGGTCTGCCATTGATTTCCCTCAACACCTTCTTGCCTTCTTCAAGATTCTTTTAGTTAATCTCTTTCAGTCTGACTATGCTAAGGAACAAGCTAGCTAAAATATAGATTGTCAAAGAGTGAGCTAGCTAGCTACCTGTATCATTAACAGTTGACTACCTATGCAATTGTTACTAGCATGTAAGTTTGCAGCTGCAAAAGGTTTCTTTGTTCCAGCCACAGCTATAAAGCAGGCTCTAGAAAGGTCATTTGATTTTTAATTAAAATATTGAGTTTTTATTTGGCAATGTGGCATTGTATGCAGTCCTTATGCATACTATATAAAGATAATGCCTCCAGCCACTTCAAATAATGCTGACACGTATGCATTGTTTACTTAAGTATGGCTTGTGACAACTGATAAGTCTTTATATGTGGCAATGGTTATATTATACAATGGATTCACCTAACATGTCACGACCTTTCACCTCCCACCCAGCTTTATTTTATCATTTCCATAACAACAACAACAATAACAACAACAATTAATGGTATAAAGGCCAATTATAAATAAGCTTTAACAACATGAAAATTGTGAACATTAATAAGCTAAAAATTTTATAAGCACTATCTTATCACACTGCACTATTACAGGGTCTCTTGACTCTCACGAATGGAACTACAATAGAGTGCATCTTCGGAGGGAGCTGGACCAAAAAGATAGAGGTTACTAAAGGTGTCCTGAAAGACACTAATCAACGATCCTCTGAAACAACTGAATCAATAGATGCCATATCAGATTTGCAGTAAGTGAAACTAATTGAAGTGTCATGGGAGGTTTTAACTGTCCAATATTTAGGTTTTAAATGAATCTAGGCATCATGCTGAAGGGTTAGATTCACATTTGAGTGTCATTGGTCTCATGAAAAAAATGGACTTTGCTCACACTCAGCCTGAGGATGAGTACACTGTGGCTACTTATGAGGTATGGTATAATAAAGGCTACTTTGTGTTGATAGTGATCTTCCTTTATCTGTGCAGGCTGCTTACAATTTCATCAAGAGGAACTATATATAGCTAGATTAGCTGGCTAACAACGATTCAATGGAACACAATGCTATGCAATAGCTAGCTATATCACATGCTCTTTACATAATGCAGTATTGTAACCATAGTACCTATTTTTATCATCATTATTATTATTACTATTACATGTATTATTATTATTATTATTATTATTATTATTATTATTATTATTATTATTATTATCTGAATCTCATGACAAGCCACTTTACTTACATACTCATAGAAATTATTAAATATTGTACTAGCTATCTGGATTCCATAGCTATGGCTATGCTAGTCTGTCAACATTGATGTTGCTTCATTTCTCTGAGTTCTGTTGATGAAAGTCTCTCCAAGATCTCGACACTTTGAATTGACTACCTCTCTCCTAATCTCGGGAGTTATCTCGTGGTGAGTTTTGCTGCGTATCAACTCCATCAGTGCTTCTTTCTGCTCAACAGAGAGATCTTCTTTGTAACGCTGGACAAAGGTAAGAAGACTCTGATGCCAAAGAACAGGCAAATCTCTCTCATCAGTTGCAAAACGCATGAAATGAAATACTACGGCATCAACCACTCTGTATGGAAGTGCATATTTTTTATCAAGAAGAGTACGCAAGAATATCGAATTCGCTCCGGTGTATTCCATTTCGGCTATTTTCAAGATGGCTGCACTTGAGTGCAACATGGGCACACTATTCTTAGCCAACACGCTACCAATAATCAAAGCCTCTCGAAGAGTACAAGTTCCCGACTCACACAGAGGCAGGAGGAGACCCTTGAAGAAGGCGGCTGGTTTGAAGAGTGACTTCTTCGATGCCATGTAGAGGTGAAAGTTCAGACGCTTAAATTCGGAAATGTCATCTCGGATGCGAGGAAGAAGAACGAGATTGTAGAACCGTTGTGCCTTGGAAGAGCTGAGATTTGAGGAGAATATTCTAGTGGCTTGGAACATCGCAGCAGCTGTCCAATTCTCGGGTTCCGTCAGATGCAAAACTTCTTCCCAATTGGAAAGGGATGGAATAACTTTAAACGCTTTTGGCAATTTTCCAGAACGGTACTTGGAGAGGATTTTAGCCACACCCTTAAAGACAGATATGACCTTTTCATCCATCTGCATAGCACCAGTAGCAGCTGAAGCTTCTGTCATGTGTGCTGTGAGTTCTGTTTCTTTATCACGAATCTTGTCTTGTATCAAAGTAGCCAAAGTCTGGCGGGGCTGTTCTTCCTTGCTCATGAACATCTCGATGGCTTTTTCATCCTCTTCAAGGATAACTGGACAGTAATCACTCGTTTCAGTCCCATCATCACCTCTATAAGATTCATCCTCCTCAGATTCATCATCATCATCCAAATTCTCCCCCCTTCTTCCTGAAACATCTTTCCCAGTCACAACACGACCAGATTTAATCCCTTTCTGTTTCTTGTGAGTCCCCTTCATACCTCCCCCACTACTTCCCAGACCGAATTCCTCTTCCAGCTCTTCTTGCTGAAGACGTGCCTGCTCTAAGATCTTGTGTGAGAGACGAGCTTCCACGTACTCTTGCTGGGGAACCTTCTTTTCATCAAGCGCTTTCTCCCCGCCCTTTGACCTCTGCTTAGTTCGAAGCACGTCCGCGTTCAGTATCTGCTGAGCCAATGATCCCTGATGTTTCTTCATCTTTCTTTCTTTCCCCATTTTCTTTGCATACAACACGTGTCCTTATAGTACACGCCTACGGCCACACCCACAATCAATCAAGGCCTAAGTCACGCCCACACTCTAAAGATTGCATGCATGCCCCTCCCATTACATCGCATACCTAGTACCTGAAGTGATTCCTGTGAATATCGTTAAATCAAGAAATGTTGCATTTAATGAGAAACTGCTAGACACTTCAAACAGTTGATCTAGCAGCTCTAGCAAACAAACAAATAAACAAAAAACCTGCAAAAATGCTGAACAGAAAGAGCACCAACAGAAGACTGGTCTCCAAAAGTGACCTTCTGACTCTGATTCCAGCAGAGGGAAGACGTAACTCGGACATCCAGGTTAAGGTGGTTGTGGAGAGAGGCACAATATCTTTGAAGTCGCTGGGAATGCAAGGATCCCTCCGGAAGGTCAGTCATCATCTTGTGTTGTAGAACCTAATTGTAGCTAATTAGTAGCTAAAAGAAACTTCCTGTACTTTTGTTACATAGCTAGCTAGCTATCATGGCTGAAATTACCTTGGTCCATTTGATTATATTTACAATGGAGCAGAGATAGCTGCTAGCTAGTTGAAGGTAGATCTTATTCCTGCATGATCAAACTGACTCTTGTCTGCAGATTAAAGTGAACTCCAAACACAACTTGCGAGTGGTGTGGGTCAGTGACCTGATAGATGATGAACTCGGACAAATCAAGTAAAGAGAACATAGCTACATAACAAAGATTAGTTATTCATAAATCCCTCCTTCTCTCTTTCCTTCACTCATGCAGGAATTGTTTTGTGTTGATCACTCCAGAAGATAGTTATATTTTCCAAGCTGACTCTCACAGAATGAAGGTAGGCTATTCCCAAATACATGCATGCAGCAGTCATTACTGTAACATGCATGTTACTTGCATGCACCAAACATTAAAGTGCATCTCCAAGAGTAAGAAGATGACTCTTGCCACAATGCAGCTAGCTATTAAACTATATTACCTGCACTATATTAATAGCTAGTTTGCTCAGTATAGCTACAACCCTGATGCATTAAGTATATACTTAAAAATTCCTAAATTCCTTATTAGATTGAATGGCTGCAATCACTCTCGATAGCCATCTCACAGTCTCTCAAGTTCAGAGGGAGTTATAGACCAAGGTAAGACAGCTATGTGACAGCTCCCAGGTTGGAAGAAGTCGAATATTATCCCATTTTAAGTAGCTTAATTGAATGCGGAATTGATGAAATAGTCCCAAACTTCTGTCATGTGTTCTATTAGCAAATTTCAAAGACCTAGGCTCACTAGTCTTGAGTTATGGACAGAAAAGTGGCCAAGAATAATACATGCACAGCCCTAGATGGCAACAGCCTAGCTACTAATTCCTGCACAGACTATTTCCATCACCTGTTGAAATCCGATAGTCGCAAATGTAATGCAACATCGGATACGATTGCACTATTAGACTATTAGGGAAAATTAGATTACCACATATAAGAGTTGTGCATGGATTTTTAATGATGTAGTTCACATATTGGAGTGTGTGGTCTTCTTCTCAGAGTGGAATAGCTGAAGGATAATGAGCTATAGAAGGAATGCTTGATCGCTGACTGTAATAGTTCAAGGCATGTGTAGTGTTTTTCCTTTTGATTCTAAACTTGTACTGCAGGCTATATAAGCTGAGGAGGTGGGATTGTGAGAACTATGGCAAGGGATGTACATATATAGCTAGAGATCACTATTTAATTTTTTAAGTTGCATCTTTCACTACAATGTTCCAATAAATCCTGGACATCTAGCAAAAGTAATAGACATCATTGCTGCAATATAATAGTGAATCATCTGAATTATGGACACACTTGGGACCCAGCCTTTTGTCCTTTGTAGAAAGGTTGTCCTCTTTTGGAGGTTATTTTGTATAAAGTAGCTACAAAGGTGCTTTTAGATTGTCCTTTGTTGAGAGGTTTGTCCTCTATTGGAGTGTCCTTCATTAGAAATTCTGCACTGCAAGAAAGACTGAGTTAGCACTATATTCCAGCACATATCTTCTTGCACATGCCAAGATATCGTCCTTTTGTGCAGCCATAGAAGTTAATTGCCTTTTGATAATAATATCATTGTCTTCAATAATGCAGCAACTGGAGTAACCTTGACGACCTGCATAAGTGGCTGATGGTGAGGGAAGTGGAGTACCGTTTCCATAACCACCCAACTTATAAAGGAGCTATTTATAAGGGCAAATGCAATATGGGAATGCCTCATATTTAGTAAGTTAACGATATATAACGATATATAGTTAGTTGGCTCACCCCATGGGCATGCAATTTGCTAACCTTGTGCAGGCTCACAATTAGCAAAATTAATTATCACAGACATAATTAGCAGAACTTCCAAATAATGGACACACTTGGGACCCATGTAGTTTGTCCTTTGTAGAGAGGTTGTCCTCTTTTGGAGGTTATTTTGTATAGAGTGTGTACTAGATTGTTCTTTGTTGAGAGGAGGTTTGTCCTCTTTCAGATGTTTGTCCTCTTTCAGAGGCTCCATTGTATAACAATAGCATGATATTCTCAGGGAGTAAGCACGATATTCTCAGGGAGTATAAGGCATGAGAGCAAATTATTGGAGCCTATTTATTATTATATAGGCCAGAAACTTATTGAATAACTACTCCCATGCTGTTTGCACAGGTGTGTCTACGTACATGTGAACTGGTAGAAATAAAATATTTAGTTAGGAATTCCTAAATTAAATGGCTGCATGTTTTGTTGTCATTTTTTATTGTGGGTCCCTAATTACTACATCTCTTTACTCAATTATGCACAACAGCTTGAAAAACACCGCACCTTTTATAAGTGACAGGCTGGCCCCAGGACATCCCTACATAAAGAGCTACTATAATGATTATAGCTGTTGCAACTTTGTGAGCAAAATATATATCATTGTCTGCTCTCTTTTTTCTTAATTAACACAGTGGGAAGATGAAATGGCCTAATGGTGATGAGTACGATGGTGAATTTGTGTATGGAAAATTTGAAGGGTAAGTGTTGTGTCCTGAGATGGTTTGACAGTGTCCTGAGATGGTTATTTTGAATGTCCTGAGATGGTGAATAATAATTTTGACATGGATATATATATATAGCAATTGGCATTGTACAGAGACTGTTTTTGACTCATTTTCCTCCTCTTGGCTGCTGCAGCCATCTCTTTATTGTCTCATGACCTGCTTAGAACTCCTGTTGATAGTTTACAATGCGAAATATTTTTTTTGAATGCACACCCTAATGAATTTATAACTGTGAACGGCTTCCATGTGGTATCAACTGAGGAATGAGGTTACACAAAATATTAAGAACACTACACGCTTCCTTGTGAATTGATTTTCCAAAAGAAGTATAAGGACTTCTATTGACCATAATTATTGTCCAAGCATTGGCTTGTTATAAGAAGTCCTTTACCAAAATTATAAACTGATCAAGTTGTTTCATGATCAATGTGGAGCAGTAGCTATCTCCTTTCCATACCTGTGGAGGTAAAATTCAATTTTTACTCCATAGCATAATAATCAAAGGGACTTACTCTCTGTTTATAAGGAGTGGTATAATTAAGTGGCTGTCTGATGGCAGATTTAATTACTCCATATATATATTAGGAGTAGACTAATTAGAAGGACTTACTCTCTATTAGGAGTATGTGGCTACAATAATTAGAGGAATATTAGGAATGGTACATTAATGTAGACTAATTAGAGGGACTTACTCTCTATAGTGATGTGGCTATAATAATTAAAGGGATTTACTCCATGTATTAAGAGTGATGTAGATTAATTAGAGGGACTTACTCTCAGTGTATTATCTATGTATAGGAGTGGTACAATGATGTGGCTATCGCATGACAAATATCGGCACTACACTGGGTCTTGGTCTGATGGCACAATGGAGGGCTATGGAGAGATGATTTACACTGACCAGAGCACCTACACAGGATGGTGGCACATGGGAATGAGACACAGACACGGCAGTATGGAATACAAGCACAATAACACCACATACATCGGAGGATGGGAACTGGACAAAAGGAGTGGCTATGGAATTCTTGACAATCAGAGCAAGTGAGTCAGTGAGTCTGAATCAAAAAGATGGTTGAATTAACAAGCTATTATCACAGCTCGGACAAAAGACACAACTTTTTTAATATCCAAGTTTGTTTATTCTGCTCCACGTAGTCTCCATAATGGACTCTTACATTAGCCAAGTTCTTGAAATTCTCTCTCTTTAATACCACTATAGAGCAACCGTGAATCATCTAACACAGAAATTTTAATGGCTGCAATCATAGCTATAGAGCTAGCTACAATGGGTATTCTTGTTTCATTTATTCTTACGGGCTCACAGTAACACTCTAGTACTGTCCGGACATGATTATCTAATAGCAATTTTAAGAGTATAGCTATAATAGAAAAATTAGTCGGACAAAGGCAGAAAATGACCGGACGAATGAAGAAATTGACTGGAAAATGTCCTGTGACTGATTGTTCTTATGGCATTGCTGCTTTTTGTGTTATAATAATTAGATTTATGCTACATACTTCTTTTGCAGGTCAGAGAGATACTTGGGTATGTGGCTGAATGACAAGCACCACGGGGCTGGCATTCAAGTGGCACAGAACAAATTCCAATTTTCGGGAAACTTCATAAACGGGGAAAGAAGTGTAAGAGAAGTAGCTAGTATAATGATTGTATGACCTATGACCCCACAGTAGAATTAACCTCTGATAAAAGACACTTCAAAAGAGGACAAACCTCCCAAATTTAAAAGTTACCTTTGTAACCTCCAAAAGAGGACAACCTTTCTACAAAGGACAAAAGGATGGGTCCCGAGTGTCCATTATTCTGAGGTTTCACTGTAGCTATAACAATTCCCTCTCTCTCTTGCCGACTCCATCTCTTCCTTCCTCTTCTCATTCTACGACTAACCACTCTCTTTCTACTCTCACTCTCTTTCCCTCAATAATTAGAAGAAAAAATGAAGGAAAAGTGTGCTATTATTAATTTCCCTAGGTAACTTTAGAATGTGTATGTTGGTGCTGGCATTACTATAAGGGTATGTACCTTTGACACCACCAAGCAGGGCAACAGGAGGGCAACAACAATTCATTGTTATTAATGGCTAATATGCTTCACATGCATTTGGAGGGATTCTAATGGCTGCCAACTGTTTGTTTGCAGTATAACGTTACAAGGAGCATGCGAAGGAAATCCATTTCTGTGGTGCAGGACCAGAAGTGGGATTCTCTCTTCAAATGCACCAGTGCTATCCTCGAACAGATGGTAAGCTATGCATAATTTAAATTTTCCTGTTTATAATTAGCCGGCTATACGTAAGCAGGTCACCATCTCTATAATACAATCATAAGAAATATCAAAATGATTAACAGCCTAACATGAGACACTCTCTCAGAGCCTGATTCGTCAGTATCTTTACTGAAATTTTGGTACACTTACTAGCTATATACACATTTTATACTTATAAAATGGCTGAAAATACTGAAATTCATGGTAAAATGTGAGCATTTTATACTGAAATCAAAATTCTGTACAGGCTGGCTGGGCTAGCCCTAGCCCTGCTTTTTCTGGACACCAGTAGCTAATGGGAATCTCAGGATTATTTCTGTCCTTGTTCAGGTCAGTTGTGCTCATCGGGAAAGAGATGCAACCGAAGCTGAAGTGATTGTCTCCACTCCCAAGTCATTCACCAGTGATGCTGATAGTGCAGTTGCCATGGATTTCAGTGATGTCAGCGCCTCGGCGGACTTGGACACTGGGTGCACCAGTGGGACCCCTAGCCCCTATGCCCACACTGCAAACTACATCTTCCCAAGATATTATGAGAGAGAGGGAGAAGAAGAAGAAGAGGATAGGAGTTGTACAGTATGCCGGATAGAGGTGAGCGTCCTACTAGTTCAAATTATATATCATGAAAAGAAAGCGGTTTGGATGTAATAACCAGCCTACTACAGAAGCAATAAAAATGTTTCCAACAAAGATCTACAAAGCATCTTGAAAGCCTTTAAGGTTGAGGTTGAGGTTATAAAGCCATTGACAGAGGAAGTGCTTTTTTTACTTCCTGTGCATATCTTGATCAATTAAAATTATCAGAAGACTTATTATGTTTCAGTACTGACTGTTTATATAGGCATTAGCATCCTCAGAATGATGAGGATATATAATGCAATCCTTTGATGAAAACTCTTTAACAGACACATACAAGAGATTCCACCTTCCACCCTAAAAATCATACCATGAAACCTCACGCTTCAAGTAAATAGACGCACTACAAGAAATTAATTCATATCATAGTGGTGTGGTTATTCTTAACAGCAGTCTATTTATAAATGTGGCAACCATATGCACTTGGTGTTTATGCCGAGGTATTCAGGGAGGTATCGCTATATCATCTTAGAATTTGACCTCTTGGGAAGAAACTCTTTGAGCATTGCATTGAGCATAAATTAATATCTAATACTATGACTGCATGTGGTTACTTGCATCGATTAAAACATAGTCAGGTCACATGATTCATATGCCCACACATACATACAGGGGTTCAAGTCTGTTGACCACCCCCTTGGATTGCTTGTGAATAGTCTGACTAAGTGCTTCATTCAGAGCTACTCCGGAGTGGCACTCCATGCCAATCTCCTGCCTCATGCCATAAGTGAACTCTGCTCCATCACATCCAGAGTACACCAGCTAGTCAGGTATGGACTGCTAGGTAGGAATTGTTATCCTGTTTTAATTTAGCTCAAATAAGTCGGCCATTTTTTCATACATGCATGCTTTAATAAAAATTGTCCCAAATTCTGTCATTGTGTTTTAAAATGCATGACTGTACTATTTTCTAACTGAAACAAGTATCTGAGGAGTGCACTAGCATTTCTCTTTCCTCTATCCACTAGTAATCAATAGATTACAGTTAATTCTGCCACACATAAAGGCATCCTTAGAGATAAAATATGTCATTATCCATGGCTGAGTTTTATCTTGTTCTAGGTCATTTTCTTGTCTAGGAATTCAATGCATGGTTGATTTGAGGATAATAAGGTTAAACTCCAATCTTCCACGGGCAATTTCACCTCAATTTGAGTCTTTGAGCTCTTGATCACATGTCTGGAAAACTAATCAGTCATAGACAGTTAGCTCAAAAACAGATACATTTTTAGGTAACTAGCTAAGACTTTATGCCCTCTTGTGTGGCCACCCCCTATGATATCCATCCAATTGGTTCATTATAAGAAAAAAGGTTCAAGAAATCCTTGCAATCTTGCAGGAAATTCTGTCCCAGTATGATCACTACAGATGAAAACCAACTGCTAGGGAAACCAAAGACTCATCTGAGCATGCTCATGAAGTCCAAGCAGCGAGTAAGAAGAAAAAGTTCTTACCACGAGCCCCAACAGGCAGACTCCACTTGGCTCTACCCTATTGTACTGCCATCAATTTTCCCAACTCTCTTTGCCCTCTACAAGGAACACTACTCCAGAGATGACTTCAAAGTAAGTCATGTGATCTCCTCTCTCAATCACCATCATGATCAAGAACTGAGTAGTATTTTGGAGGTTAGGAGGTAAGGTTGTTGTTGTTGTTGTTATTGTTGATATTGTCATTATCTTGGATTCTTAGTTCGTTTGAACAATGGAAGATCCAGGGAACATGCACCACTGTCGTTGATCCATCAAAGAACCAATTCTCTTTTTCAGACTATCTCAATGGGGCTACTAAAATCTTCCAAACTATCAGGTATGTCAAAGACAAAACAAAAAAAAAAAAAAAAAACCAAGTGAAAAACAAACAACAATCTTTCCTTTTAACAAATAAGCTACTTTTTTTGGTATATGTAGTGATTATTCAACTCCTGGCAATAAACTGTTGTGTATTTACGAGACGTGGAAAGAACTTTATCAGGTAAAGATGTAACTACCTAATACTTGTATGAATCAAATGATATTAGCTATAATGATCAATATTACAGTTGTTGAGTATTATGGATGCGGAGAGAGAAACATTGAGTGGTAGTGTGTTGTCACAAAACTCTAGCTGCATGAAGGAAGAGGAGGAGGAAGAAGAAGAGAAGTTTGGAAGTGTATTTGAAGACGACGACTCTATGAAGGGTCTGTGCAGAACAATAGTGCCCACTGGAATCTTAACATTAGTCATTGTCAAATCAAGGTATGTAGTGCTAGCTATAATTATTCCGGTGTGAAAAATACTGATGGAAATTCTTCTAGAATTAGTTACCAAACTCATAACATAACAGCTACAATCCTTTAGTTGATTAACCTACTTATTATGAGTATTCAACCCCCCAAGTCTTATAGCTGGAATCCCTAATATACTGTTATAATGTGGTTGTAATAATATACATTGTAGCTACTATTGAATCCCCTGAAATCGACACATTTTTATAACCAGAATCCCTAATAGACTGTGGGCAGCCATAAGGCTACAGTTAGCATTATAAAGGGAAGGTTTCTATTTGCATTCCCATCGTGATTGTCGAAGGGTACATCATAAATTAGAGTGACTTCACCAATCCAGCTGCTTCTTTGGTGGTATGTGTTTAAAGAATGTCACCCATTGCAGTATAAACACCATAGGATGAAATACAATATAACTCTTACCATGCACTGTTTTCCTCATAGGGTGAAAAATCTCTATTCTGAAATACAATTCA
This sequence comes from Crambe crambe, assembly GCA_963924555.1. NCBI lineage: Eukaryota > Metazoa > Porifera > Demospongiae > Poecilosclerida > Crambeidae > Crambe > Crambe crambe. The sequence goes on along the minus strand of OZ004586.1, from coordinate 1,461,438 downwards.
TTCAAGATTTTGCTGGAAGTACCCTCCTCATAGACGAGTATGGACAACTCCTCACTAAACTGAAGAACAGTTATTACCAGCTGCTGGAATTACAGCTCTAACCCAACACTCAATCTCACACTGCATTATATTTCCACCACATTTTTAACTTCATTGTCTGTGAACATATTTACACAGGTTTATGCGTCTCATTCATCATATTTTTTATGACAAATGATCATTCTTCATGCAAACAACAGCTTCTAAATTATTTGGGCGAATCAGCAAGGTTTTTCTATACACAGGTTATTGCAACAGTATTCATACAAATGATCATTCTTGTGATAAATAATGGAGAAATTATGACATAAAACTAGCTACCAGCTTGAAGTGTGGTTCAAACAGACAATAAAGACAGTACAGTACACGCAGTGGGCAATAAATATTACATACTGTCAGACTGTCTATACTTGTAGATTTGCAAGAGAACATATTGAGCACAATCGGCTGATGACCAGTAGGAGTAATGTGCAGTGATAGAGTTTAAGTAGCTGTTCTCCATTACACTCTCCCTCAGTGTGAAGTCCAAACGCTCTCTCAGTTTATCTAGAGAGAGAGAGAGAGAGAGAGAGAGAGAGAGAGAGAGAGAGAGAGAGAGAGAGAGAGAGAGAGAGAGAGAGAGAGAGAGAGAGAGAGAGAGAGAGAGAGAGAGAGAGAGAGAGAGAGAGAGAGAGAGAGAGAGAGAGAGAGAGAGAGAGAGAGAGAGAGAGAGAGAGAGAGAGAGAGAGAGAGAGAGAGAGAGAGAGAGAGAGAGAGAGAGAGAGAGAGAGAGAGAGAGAGAGAGAGAGAGAGAGAGAATGCACTAAGGTCTAAGATCAAAGGTGCCATATATAACATGAGAGCGTCACGTGGTATTAGTTTCTTGTGCAAAGTATAACGTACTTTCTGGGTTGAATTTTTCGTCACAGTCTAACATCTGCAATACAAGATGATAAATTAAGAGATATGTACCTTTTGGCTTCCAATGCTAACCTTTTCAGAGGCCTGTAATTTTGCAGGCAGTTCTCCAGACACTTTCTTTGTGGCGAGGTTCAGGAGCTGATGACCTACGTTGGCCAACCACGACTTTTCCTTGGGCATGGGTTGCAACTGTTCATCTGTCTTTGGTCCCTCTGCGTGATCCACAGCCTCTTTTGATATCTTGGCATTTGCCATGCCAACTTTGACAGGTTTGACTTGAGTGTACATAGGGTTCACAAGTGGCTCCAATCTGTATGCCTGCAAGAGCAGTTATGTATGTATGTACCTGATAGAGGAGAGGTTTACATTCACCTGGCATCTTGAACATTAGCTATATAACTTTCTCAATTTTTAACATAATTTCAAATTTCAAACACCAGCAGAGAGAGTGGATAATCAACTGTCTGTTGATGTATTTTGGTGATATAGCAAATGATAAAGGTGTCAGGTGACTTAGTATCTAAAAGAGGACAGCCTCTCTACAAAGGACAAAAGGCTGGGTCCCAACTGTGTCCATTATTTGGAGGTTCCGCTGTATATAGCAGTTAATGAATGTGTACAAAAGTGTCAGGTGTGCTTCAATTAAAATACTGGAAATATTCTACTTACGCATAATTAAAGGGGGCAAGGTGGTAATTGACTCACAATAGGGTCGGATGGGTGGTGGAGATTGTGTATCCTCTTGCAGACGGCCGAAGGGAGGATGCTGGCGGTGCTACGACAGTCCCTTGTGACGAGGGTCTCGTGCTCCTTCATGGCTATGAACAGAGACATGGGAGAGCCGAATGCAAAGAAATGATCAATCTGCATAATTATAATTATATGGTATAATTATGTGGAAGTTCAAAGTTCAAGGAAATCATCAGTGATATGTATGTAGTAGCATTGCTAGCTGACCAACAGAACTCTCCATCCCAACATTATAGAGGGATGGCTTACACTGAAAGAGAGGGGGGCTGGAGGTTTGTTAAGGGCCAGCTTATGTTCCAGGTAAGACACTCTCTTCTTCAGTTCTTCTAGTTCGCTCTGCATGGCAGCCTTAGTCAGATCTGTAATAGAGGAGAGGAGAGAGAGGGAGGGGGGCCTTAAGGCAAGAGACATGCACTGTGTATGTATAGCAGAAATTTATCATAGGTGAATTTTGTGGAAGTCCACATGTAAGTTTTACTTACCTGGAGTGTCAGCTTCTTCTACACTTGATTCTGGAGAATACAACCCTGCTACGAACTTCACTGCACTTCCCTTTTCCCCTGTCCCCACGTCTACCGCTCTTACCCCTCCCCCTCCTTTTCCTCCTTCCCTCTCCTCCACAGTCACAGAACTGTGTCTTGAGCCGGAAGAAGAAGACAAATTTGCAGCAATCTCAGGGTCCAGTTCGCATCGCTGACGGAGAATATCGTACATCATGACGCTGCCCAGTGAATGGGCAATAACTGAGACTGTGCCACCATTAGCAATGAAGTAGGGATGGCGCATGATGAATTCATTGTACTGCTTGTGGAGAGCGAATTTCAACCCATCTAATATCTGGAAAGGAGAGGGGATATTTGGGCAAAATTGGAACACTCCTTGACATCAATGAGATGATGTACGATATTCTCCTTGCGTCTCATAATTATGTGGGAATCTAATCGAAAAGTGTGTCAGACTCACTTCAGGTCCATATCTTGGACTGAAGTAGTAGAAGACATCAAGAACACAATCATTGACTAGTCCTCGCAAGATCTTCAGTCCCTGAGGCGTTATCTTTCCTACCAAACCTGCCACATAATTAGTCTTTAAAAAAGGAGGGAATTTCACTCCTCAACTCTTTATACCAACGGTGAAATAGACGAATTTTTTTTCCTGACGAAATTAACCTGCCCTACAGTAGTTCAAATCCCGATCAAAACTTACACTATGATAGTGGCGCCCTAATGCTAAATAGGAAACTCCACCCCTCAGCTAAAGTTGCACTATATATGACAGTGTAGAGTGACATAGTCTAAGTCTATTTGCATACTAAACTCCAGTCCGTGCCCTTGCCCTAGGCCTTAGGGCCCTAGGGCTAGGGACAAAGCCCTAGTTCTAGGGCAAAGCTAGTCATAACAATTTGAAACTCCGCCCCTCAGCTAAAGCTACACTATAACGTGACTTAGTCTTAGTCTACCTTAAGGTGGCGGCTACTAATTTTAGTGTTTTAAGGGGATACTGTATTTGGCGGGTATTAATTTTAGCTATTTTGAGCTTTGTGTAATAGCTATTTTTTAATGCAAGTTCATATGAAGTAGCTTCAAGGCACCAACAATACAATGCATTATTGTGTCAGTAACTATCATTGAAGAGTTAGATTGAACAAAAAGGATCATCATTGGGGATAGTCTATCACACCTGTCACTCCTGCCTTTTTCCACCCCTATTACTGTCATTCTTGAGTCCATGAAATTAGATGAAGTATCTGAAACAGACTCTGATGAAGACAACAGCGATCTAGCTAGCTAACTAACTCTGCCAGGACACTCAAACAGCTAGCCTATGTTTTGTTCAATATTACTTCTAATTATACGAATTTTTATTATTAGCGCGTGCTTATATTAGCGAATAAAGGCCTACTCGCTAAATTCGCTAAATTAACAGGTCGCCAATAATACCCACCTTAAAGTATTTGCATACTGAACCCCAGTCCATGCCCTTGCCGTAGGGCCCCTAGGGCTTTATTCTAGGGCAAATGGCTAGCTGTAACAATTGGAAACTCCACCCCTCAGCTAAAGTTACACTATGACAGTGTAGAGTGATTTAGTCTATTTGCATACTGAATGTCAGGACTGCCTGAATTCAATCAGATCTTCCTGTCTGACACTTTTATATTGAAGTATAGTAAGGATTTGAAATTAGTCCAAATCTAGCCTCGTACCCAGGCCCGCTTTTTTCGCGGGGCAGTGGAAAAGCGAAGGGCCTGGTATAAGTTGCATGCGCATGCGCTTAATTAGACACGAAATAATACGTAAAATTTCGTGCATGATGAATGATGTAATCATAAAAACGTTAGTAGCACGTGCGCATTCAATCAGTGCAGCTTAAAGCTAGCTAGATCTGGCTCTAGACCTTATCCACGTCAGTGAGACACAACAAGAACAGATCTATCCCTCTCAAGCCAAGCTTATGGTCAAAAACAAAAGGTAAGACATGATACTTTGATAGCAGTGACTCTTCTCATCTAACCAGTTGGTAGCGACACAAACAAATAACTTGCACAGAACGCTTCTGGGAGTGAGGTGAGTTGAATCTAGCACAGAAAGACAAGTCTAGAGCTAGCTAGCTGCTGACTCAGCTCTCAAAATTACGATGATGTAATGTTTATTACGATTTATGTAACGGACGTGCCCGAAAATATAGCGAATCCCCCCTAAATGGGGGGATGGAGTGCATGCGCATGCAACTTATACCAGGCCCTTTGCTTTTCCAGCAAAAAAGCAGGCCTGGGTATGAGGCTAGTCCAAATCCCACAGTGCCTGTCCCTTCCCATTATACCTTTATCAAGACTAAGCCAAGTTCTCCACTCAACAGGGATAAACTCCACCCTCTTCTCTTTCCAATCATCTGCAAAATTCTTCTTGGCTACTTTTGTACACGTATCACGAAAACTATAACAAAAACAAAACAACAAAAACACATGATAATATTATAACAAAACAACAACAAATCTGTTTACTCTGAGGTGCTTGTTTCAATGTTTGAGGAATTCATTTGTTGGCCTATGCCGTGGATGACAAACACAACGTGACCGATGGGAGGAAGACGATCCTTCTCTGACGCTATGTCTTTGTATCCACGCATCACTTTCGTGCCACCATACAGGCTCCCTTTACCAAGTTTCTCACCTATGACATCAAATTTAAGTATGATTTTCTTTTTTTTTTAAATAACCCCTTACCAAATTTCTTCCACAGCTGGGCAGTGACTTCCTTTTTAATCTTGTGGATTTCTCCATTTGCCAGCCACCAAATCTCATATTTCTCAGTACTCAGTCTGTTCACAACAACTTTACACAGAAAAAGGAGTTAGGAAATGGTAAAAATAGCACAGTCATGTGACCTAGGGGCTTCCACTCCCCAATATCCAATCTTTAGTGGTCTCATTCTAAATCCCACCTTTGCCAAAAAATGGGTACATGGGAACACATCTTGACATCATTCTCCCTTACCTATGTTTTCTTGGGGGGATGGACTTTGACCTTTTGGTGGTGGCTGTCCAGAGCTCTTGGGTGCTGGAGTTGTTGTTGAAGCAGTAAGCGAGGAATTGGCCCACATCTGAAGATCAGCATCCTTCTTTGCCTGTTGTAAGAACAAGAGCAAAGAGCACTGTGTATGTCATATCTATCTAAGGTGGAACCGACACTCCAAAAAGAGGGTAAACCTCTCAACAAAGGACTACCTTATTCTATACAAAATAACCTCTAAAAGAGGATGACCACTCTACAAAGGATAAAAGGCTGGATCCTAATTATTTGAGGTCCCACTCCATTCCAGGGCAATTGTTTTTGTTTTTTTTGGAATTGTCATCAACAGGGTCGCTCTTTTCACACTGTGATTAAGTTGGACGTGATTATGTCAATTAGGATGTAGACTACTTTATTAACTGCTGTATAATGTTGTTCACACTAAGAGGAAGAACACTTTGCTCGAATAGTGGAATCTCTTGTGAACACAGCAGAGTGAACCCTTTGATTGACAGGATCATGCATTATATACCAGCTGTCAGTATGTGCATAATCGTATCAGATTCATTTATTCGATAGACCATCACTGTGTATTTACACCACTTGTGATAGGGTCAGTTTCAGTTTGATTGCCCCAATGATGGTCACTTCACCAATCTACTATACCTAGTGTGTGTACAAATGTTCTTATTGAGAGAGGTAGCTCTCAGGAACGCTTCACGTAGTATTGAAAATGAAAAAAATCTTTGTACTACTTTATTTGCACACAAGATGCCATAATGACAAGTGAAATAATTCCTACTTTTCACAACATTTTGGAACACAATTGACACCAGACACTCAATAAACGACATGTAATCAAGGCATGTGAATCAGAGTTAGCGACAAAAATTCTCAATAGGCAGTCAATGTACTAATACCATTATCACACAAGGATCATGTCATTGAGAAGCACAGGGACATAATTTGCACCTAATGACCAGAAAATTATTTCTTTTTTAACATCAATAACCTTGCTACGATTGAAATCCACTAATCAAGTCACATGCACCATTATGATCTAACCTTTTCCCTCCAGCGTTTTTGGAGATGTTCTTCTTCGATGGCAGTGGACTCATCCTCTGGAAAAGGGTACCATTTCTCTCCTACCACTTCAAACCAGTAGCCCCTCATTACTTTCCATGTTTCTTTGACTAAAGATAATGATGGTGGAATGTGAAGATATCAAAGTGCAGGGTGATACAGTACTGTGGGGGGTTATGTACAGTGGGAACACCGTAGGTGCTACTCTCCCCCCACCCTCCCCCCTTAGGAGACCCTTCTTTCCCCTCTTGACTCACTTGTCCAGTAAATGGGTACCACAGTCTTATGCTCAATGTCAACAAGGTGAAGGTCACCCATCACCGTGACCTCATACTTCCCAGTCCCATCTTCGCTGTCCTCCCACTGTCCCTCCATCCACGAGGGGTCGTTCCCAAAGTGCCGACGGTAGCACTTCTCGATAGCCATGGAATCATGACCTTGAAACGGTTTCCAGAACTTCCCAGGTTCTTGGTAGAACCAGCGGACCTCATTCATACCAAGCAAAGGAGGAATTGAAACCGACTCCAATTTGTTCTGAAAAAGTTGCAGCTGTGATAATTGCAGAAATGGGATGTAGCCAGTGCCATTGTGGGAAATTTCATGGGGTGGTTAGAATAGGATGATAGCCAGTGCCATTATAGTAAATCCAACCTTAGAAATGCACTGTAGACATTAATGTGTCTCATGGGTTGTACTGAAGGAAATACTGATATCACCGGTGTCTGTCATTATGGCACCATATGCAGTAAATCTCATTTTCTCAGTCCCAAATTTAGAAAACTAGAAAGCCCTTAATTAATGTAGTGCAGTTCAGTTGTCTCTATGGCAACAGTCAAAAGATGCAAACCCAGCTTCTCCCTCAGCTAATAGACAACTGCATTATGTTCGTACCGCATTATGTTCTTTTACCAAAAGCTCAGGGAGCTTGTAATGATGCTAGTGATGCTTTATGGTGGTCAGAATATACTACAGAATAACTGATCAAGAACTATATAGTGTATGCCATTCTTTAAAAGGTCAATTGTCATGAGAGCCAACACACTTCCTCGTAGAAGTACCTGACCATGTTGCAGCTGGATAACTAGTTGGAGTGATGCCAGATTGTCATAGCTAGCTACATTACATGCATGTTATGGTTTTAATATGGACACCACCTCACCTCCTTATCTTGGTCATTTTTAGGGGGTACAGCTGCTCCAAGATTGGCAGGGACAGAGCTGAACTTCGGAGGTGGAGGTCTCTGAGGCTTGCTGGGTTTGGGGATTGGAGGGATTCCCAAGGCTGCCAGAACGTCGTCATCATCAACTTCAGAGTCCATTTCGTGCAGAGCGCCCGATATGTCGGGGTAGAGCGCACTGCCAGGACTTCCACGCGAACTGATGCTAGTACTTGAATTGCTGGGAGTGGCAAAAGGTGAGTGCGAATGAGAAGAATCCATGACGACACTGCAACACTTTTTGCAACGGACGAAAGATTTGTAATGTTGGCGTGCTTTAATTGGAATGATTTTTACAATGTCACGTGACTACGACCAGAGTGCATAGGAGCTCTGCTGAAAGTGATAGTGTCTCCTGTTTCCCAGTAAGCTTAACACTTAACACTAAGTTATAAAAGCTTAGGCTATGGCTGAAACATTTTATTGGTGCAGACTATACCTACCCCTGTACCCTTCCTGCCCCTGTACTTAACAACTGGTGATTGATGGGAATACACAAGCACCACTCCCACCGACACACCTCCTCCTCTACAAAGCATTCCAGACACCATCGTCATGGCGAGTCCAAGAGCAAGCACAAACACCACACCAAGAAGAAACATCATCACCATCACCGCCACAAACACAAGAAAAAGTCACATCACAAGAAACACAGGTCTACAGAGCCTGAGGTCAGCTGATATAATGTTTAGATTTTATGATTTTGCACAAAGGGTGTATATGGTGATGAGCATACAGAGCACAAGGTTATGTTAGATCAGTTGTGAACCAGTTCGCCATGTCATGTGATGAAGCTTGAATGTTCAAACGTTTGTGTACCAGCCAAATGGTCAGCATCTGACCAAAGACCAACTGTTATTTAGTGTATGCTCTGATGCACTGTGGCCACCTGTCTTTTGAATGTATTATACAGGTGGAGCTGGAGAGTAAGATCCTGCAAGATGCACTGGATTGTCTGGAAGCCAGTGCCCTAACAGCCATACAGGCTGGCAACCAGCTGACACCCCAGGCCCTGGACGCCATTGTATCCAGCACTCTCTCCAAGGCTAGGAGAAATGGAGAGGAAGGAGAAGGGGGTGAGGGGAGTGAGGATTCGGATACCGATACTACCTTATCTTCATCTGAAGATGAGATAGGTGGTAGTGGTGGTGCTGAAAAGAAGGAGTTCAAAGTTGAGATGAAGAATGTTCCAGAGACAAAGTTGGAAAGGAAAAGTGATCAAAGCTCTCGGCAAAGTGCTAAAACTAATGTGGAGTCGTCATCTTCTAAGATTTCAGAATATATTGGTATCGAGGATCGGAAACGTTCAGAGTCCCAGTCCAGTTCTAAGAATCAGTTATTAGATTCCCATTCCTCTTCCAAGGATGATGTCGATTCTTGCTCCAGTTTAAAGAGTCACAGTAGTGATTCTCAATCCAGTTCCAAGGATAGGACAGTGTCTCAATCCAGTTCCAATTCAAAGAATGAAATGGAATTTCACTCCAACAAAATACTGTCTCAGTCTAATTCTGAAATCAGCAAAATAGAGTCTCAGTCCACTTCAGGTTCAAAGAACTTCTTATCAAGTTCCAACAGAGAAACCCAATCCAGTTTTGGTTCCAAAGATGCAACAGGGTCTGGTTCCAAGGAAAAAGCAGAATCTCAATCAATTAAGGATAAGATGGAGTCTGATTCCAAGGGCAAGGCACTATCTCAATCCAGTTCCAATCTTAAAGATAAGGAGTTTTTTCAATCCAGTTCCAAGGATAAAGCAGAATCTGATTCTGAATCCAGTTCTGATGACGACAGTCCAATAAGCACCAAGAGCATACCAAGCTTAGCAAACAGAGCCTCAAAAATAAAAATAAAAATTGGAAAAGACCTTGGAGATGCAAAGGTAGAGAGAGATGAGAATTCGTCGGCCTGTTGTGAACAAAACATGAAGCAGAGTGTGGTATCAGGGAGCTCTAAGGTCACTTATGTTAACCTGAAGGCTGTTTCCTCCGATGTCCAGGCTAAGTCCAGAGCTGGAGGTACAGACTCAGATGCTGGTGGTAGTAGAGTGATCAAAAAGGTTCACAACGAAAGTGAGGGCTCGGCTCCTGGTCCCAAACTGAAATCAAAGTCTCCTGGTTCCAAACTGAAATCAAAGTCTCCTGATTCCAATCCTGATTCTAATAAGGAGAAGGCGTCAAAGAAGAAGAAAAAACGCTTGCAGTCAAGGTCTCGTTCCAGATCCAGAGGGAGGTCCAGGTATTGTTCCAGATCCAGAGAGAGGTCAAGGAGAATTTCCAGATCTAAATCTCGAGATTCCTATAATCGTTCAAAAAAGGAAAGGAGCAGGTAGAGATATAAAAATTATCTCTGTTTCCTCTTGAAAATACCATATCTCCAATTTGACATATTATTCTCTCTCTCTCTCACTCTCACTCACTCGCACATGCACACACAGATCAAGAAGCCCCTACAGACATTATAGCAAATCAGGACGTTACTCCAGATCCAAGCACCGGTCCAGAAGCAGATCCAGATCCAGAAAAAGAAATCATAGGTCCCATTCCAGATCTAGAAAGAGGAGGAGCCATAGGTCAAGATCCAGTTCTAGTAATTCTGGTTCCAGATCACCTGCCAGGGGGAAGAAGTTGCTAAAGGAATCTGCAAAGCCATCAGAGGTAGTCCAATCGATCTCAGCCATTGCTAAAGGATTCTCTGAAGTTGTAAAAAACAAAGAGAAACAGAACAATATCTCTGTACTGACTAATTTTTGCAAGAGTCTACAAAAGAAGCAGAAATTGGAGGATGAGTTGGGGCCAGAAGTAGCTGCTGCTGCTGAGAGTGCTTCAGAGGAGGTAATATCAATTTAGAGGGGTTCACCTTATTATAAGGGATTGGAGGGTTCCACTATTATCCTCATTTTAGGAAAAGGCGGGGTTTGAATTAGAGGGGTTCCACATTTTAGGGGTTTTAATTAGAGGGGTTCCACTATTATCCTCATCATAAGGGGTTTGAATTAGAGGGGTTCCACATTTTAGGGGTTTTAATTAGAGGGGTTCCACTATTATCCTCATCTTAGGGGTTTTAATTAGAGGGGTTCCACTATTATCCTCATCTTAGGGGTTTAATTAGAGGGGTTCCACTATTATCCTCATCTTAGGGGTTTTAATTAGAGGGGTTCCACTATTATCCTCATCTAATACTCATTATCTAGACCGATTATAGAGTACCCTTTATGGTGGGACCTGTACCAATGTACCAAACGGGTTACGTCTACCACAACAACACATGGAAATCGGCCAATCAGATCATTGCTGAGACCAATGCCGCCAATGCTGCCTTAGTTGCTCCTCGTCCCCTGACAGACGTGTTCCCTGTATCCACGGGTATCCAACACAAGAAATCTAGTTATCTGGACGAAGAGTTGCCAATTGCAGCTGCCCAGAAGGTTTGTGTTGTATGTATTTAGTATATTGTGTTTGTGTGTACATATAATATAAGCAGAGATATCGTGTGACCACAGTCAATGAAAGGTAATGAACATGTACCTGAACAGAAGGGAAGGAGAGTAAACATATGTGTTCTCTATTCTATTAAGTGTTGGAGTTTGTATTATAATGAGCAAGAAGGTTACTAGATCCACTGTACTCAAGTACTCAAGTAGTGAAATGTGCTGGTGTGTTTTTCTCTCTTTTCTTTCTGTCCTTGTGCGTATTTGAGTTGTGAGTGACCACTTGCTTCAGTCACCTCCCTTGAGGGAGTAAAGGAAATGGTCATTTCAATTCACGAAACAGCAACTGTACAGCAAGGAATTATAATTGTAGTGTTTGTGAGAAATCCTGTTTTAAATACAGCAATGTACTCTTTTGGTGAGAAATGAAGTCCCTGTCTTTACGAGTATATGTTTCTTGGCTGAGGAGACTTCCATATACTGACTTTAAATGTTACCTGGAGCAATCTGTCTGCTTGTTTTTCGTCTACATATCAGCTTTGTGGTTTCTCACAGCATGCAGTTATGGTTCCTTGGTATACAGTGTCTGAATTCAGTCCTGTCATGTGCGAAAACCATCACCAAGTGAAGGAAAATTCGGTGGATTTTAATTTTTCATGCTGTATAATTATAACACAAAATCCACCCTGGTGTGTTTTTTTTTCCTGAGCTCACTTGATGATGGTTTGTTGTTGTTTTTTTGCAATTATATCACATGACAGGGCTGAATTCAGTTGCCATTGGCAACCACCCCACCCCACTCACAAAGTTGAAAACCATGCCTGTAACAAGAACGTGGAGAGATTATGGACCCACCCACCTCGTAAGCAGCTGAATTAATACCATGCGTATTCATAGGTATGTACTACACTTTAGCCTTCAATGAATAATTTTTTTTTGTTTTTTCTTCATAATGAGGAATAACTATTCATTAAAGTCCCCCCTAATTGAAATATTGTTAATCATGGCTATGAACTAGTGTTCCTATTAGGCTCCACAGTCATGCAATTGATTAATGAATTCTAAAAGCTATGCCTTTATACTTTTGCACGGTTTTTTTTTTTTTGTTTTGTTTTGTTTTTTGCAGTCGTCAGCAGTGGATATCAGCTCTTTAGCTATCCAGCGCTTGCAGGCCTCGGAGAGATTGAAGCACAACCCGACAGACTTTGAAGCCCTCAGTACTCTGGCGACTATTGAGAACCAGGTGGGGATTGAATGTACAGATAGCAACTTGCTAACTTTACAGTGAAACCTCCAAATAATGGACCCATCCTTTTGTCCTTTGTAGAGAGGTTGTCCTCTTTTGGAGGTACTTTGAGATAGCCCTTGTTGAGGGGTTTATTCTCTGAGATAGTTCTTTGTTGAGAGGTTTGTCCTCTGGGATAGTCCTTTGTGGTTTATCCTCTGAGATAGTCCTTTGTTGAGAGATTATTGTTCCACTGCACGATTTCAAAGCACTTATGATTTCAAAGTTCCTACCTATGTATGTATGATTGTTGCTCTTGTTTTAGACTCGGCAGTGGGCCGCATCTAAAATGATTCCTGGTCAGTACACTGGAGAACAGACTTTGTCACCTCTGACCAGGGAAGATCACAAAGCTGGTATCCAGGCATGGGCTAAAAAGGTATCAACTGGGTGGTTAACTCACAATGACACAAACTTCTTTCATGGAACAACTTCTTTCTTTGCCCAGAAAATGTTCCATGATTTAGCACCAGTCATGAGTGGTTTTGGAATGAAAATGCTGAAGAAGATGGGATGGAATGAGGGCCGGTCTTTGGGGAAGGAAGGCAAGGGTTGTTTAGAGCCACTGGCCATGGACGTCAAAATGGACAGGACAGGTACATGCATATTGAGTAATATGGAATGATTATATGAAATAGCTGGTGAGCATTATATAGAATGATTATATCAAATAGCTGGTGAGCATTATATAGAATGATTACATCAAATAGCTGGTGAGCATTATATAGAATGATTATATCAAATGGCTGGTGAGCATTATATGGAATGATATGGTGGGCATGGTATGAAAATGGGCCAGGGAATGAGGTAACTGCTGTGACACAGCCAAGCACTTTGTGAGTTGTGACTCTAACAACACATAGAGTGGTTGGTCCTGAACACTTCAAAATACACACACCAGCCACTCTTCCTGTGAATTTGGTGTCCATTATTTGATCTTCATGGCTGCCTCTATCTTGGTATCTTCAGTGTCTGTATTCACATCTCCATAGCCTCCAGCTACATTTAAAAAAGTTTTTTTTTGCAGGCTTGTGCACAGAAATGGATAAAAGGCCACCTGTTCTTCAGCCTTCTCCTGCACTACCTACTATGATGATAGCCCCTACACTTGTTGCTACTGATACAAAATCAGCACATCTAGTTCAAGGTATTTAGCATGATGATTGTTTTATGTTATAAGGGTCTAATTCCAGAATCTTAATTCGGGGGAGAACCCTGGTTATTAGATCTTGATCAGAGGGGTATCAGTGTTCTCCCTAAATATTAGTGAAGTAGTAGGGTGGTTTCACACATCAAAGGATATTTGTGGTTAATCAGCATTCTATTGACCACATCAAAGGGAAGATGTACTTGAAGGCATAGTGCTTAAAGTATGCTGGGGAGAGCACTGGGTATGTACATTCTACTCACTTCACTTGTGTACTACTACTGTAGGGAAACACCCTGTCTCAGCTCTGCAAGAAATCTGCTCCAAAAAGAGATGGGATAATCCAGTATATGAACTCGTACAAGCTGCTGGGCCAGCTCACAATAAAACCTTTCACTACCAGGTATTTAGTTTTTGGATGACTGCTGCATATTTTAGCGCCCCGCAAAAAAAAGGGGCCGGCTAATTTTAGTCCTTTCTTTCGGTTATCTCATAGGTGACTGTTCCTTTGGGCACTTTCAAATCAGCCAATGCCAGCAAGAATAAGAAACAAGCTAAAATGGAAGCTGCTGCTGCTGCCCTACAGGGTCTAGGCCTAGTGGATAGAAAACAATAAATTCCAATTGACACAAATCAGTTCATATAATTTTGGTAAAGGATCATTATTATTAAAACCTCGCTGTACTGTGTAAATGAACACGTCAGCTGTAGGTGTGTCGCCTATCACAATTCAGAGAAGGGAGAAAATGTGGGTGGAGCTAGGGGTGTGGTTGGACACATACATATGACCAGTCAGCTGATTCAGAGGACCAATGACATGAACACAACATGCATTTAGAGCATGCTCCCTTACCCTTTATCATACTCTGTACCACAAGTGCCTTGTAACCATTGGTGATGATCTTAGGGTCCCAGGGTTCTCAGGGGAGGGAACTTTTGATGTTGACTCCATCTTCACATGAAGTGTTGATTTAATTTTAGGTTTTGGTTTGATGCATGTTCAATCTTGTTTCTGTATTTTGCTGGTCTGTTATTGCTGTGTCATTGTGTGGTTGAGTTGTGTGCGAGATTTTTCCTGCACCAATGCGTGTTTTTTCCAGTTAGGTTGAGTTTCCTATAAAAGGATGTCAGTAATTAGTTCTATAGCAAGTGAGTGAGTTTTGTGCTGCTTAGTGAGTTTTGAGTTAGTCATGGCTGAAAATATCATCAAGAAACTTAAACTCGAAAATTGTGCCAGCTGTTCTGAGACCTATGAATTAAAAGACCATTGCTTCCACGTCGTCTGCAGGGACTGCCTCATGAGACTAGCGAAGAGTGATGTGAAACACCCCATTCCATCTTATCCATCAAAATTCCTGACCACAGGTGTGGGTTTGGAAGTGGCAGTGATTGGGGAGATGTCTACTGTCTTTCTGCAAGCTATAGACTCTGATGGTGATCCATATATGAAATTAATCAGTTCACTGCAGTGCGAGCTAGTGTCTGAAGTAACGGGTGTTGTGGAGAAAGGAAATATCAAACACAAAGGACGAGACCAATATGTAATGAGCTACCAGCCCACCATCAAGGGGAAGCACCAGCTAAGCATTAAAGTTGAGGACACGCACATCAGAGGGAGTCCATTTGCTGTAGTAGCAATTAAGAAGCTTGGCACTCCAATCAGAAGTATCACTGGACTGGATCGTCCATGGGGAGTGGCAGTCAACCAGAAGGGGGAGGTGGTAGTCACAGAGAAATATTGTGTCTGTTTTTAGTCCCAGTGGTGAGAAGCTTCTTACATTTGGCACTCGTGGCTCTGGTCAGGGAGAGTTTATCTCACCTCAGGGAGTGGCAGTGGATGGTGAAGATAATATTCTTGTGGCAGATAGTAACAATCATTGCATTCAGAAGTTCACAGCAAATGGCCAGTTTCTCTCTGCAGTTGGTACACAAGGTAAAGGACCTCTTCAGTTCTCTGATCCTACAGGCATTGCCTTCAATGCTGCTAATAACAAAGTGTATGTTACTGAAAATGGGAATCAGCGTGTTCAAGTTCTGAACTCTGACCTCAGCTTTCATCACGTGTTTGGAGAGGAAGGTAGTGGCGAGGGACAATTCAGTTACTCTAAGGGTATAGCCTGTGATAGTATTGGAAACGTGTATGTGGCTGATTCTGGTAACAATTGCATCCAAGTCTTCACAGCTGAGGGGCAATTCTGTAGGATGTTTGGGAAGCAGGGTTGTGGTAGAGGGGAACTACGAAAACCTCTGTGTATTGCCATTGACGCTAATGATGTTGTGTATGTCAGTGAGTTTGTAAATGATCGTGTTTCTGTGTTCACCTCCAAATTCATTACATTTTTTGGCCAACGTGGGGACGGACCAGGACAGTTTAGTGATCCTACTGGTGTATGTGTAGATAATGGAGGAGTTGTGTATGTGTGTGATGGTAACAATCGTATTCAAGTGTTTTGATTAGCTATATCACACCACATATTTAAAATTATCCCTACCATCCATAATTCTTATTACTTTACTAACATAGTTTTACTAACATAGTGTGTGTCTGAATTGATTTTCTTATTTTTGTTTTGATGATTATTCAGTATCAAATAATGCTCAGTTTGACAGTTTTGTTATCCTTGTATTGATAGCAACTCATAAATGCAACTTACAGTTTCAGAGTTTAGTACATCACTACTATGCATAACATGTGGATCAATAAGGCAGCAATTCTCAGCTAGCTGCATGAAATCAATAGTTTCATGAAGGAGCTTACTGCTTCTATTTTTATAGCCAAGCCTACATTACTACATGCTGCATGTATCAGCCAATGATTGACATTATTCATAACAATTGCATTCCCCTTGCCAAGAAAAATTGGCTCTACATGAAGAAACTTTCAAAACAGGGTTGTAGTATGGATGTCTTAGCAGCAAAAATTGCACTTTTTGCACGAGTAAGGTGTGGTAAATGCATGCTATGGACTTACCTCAAAACTGATTCCTCCACATTACGGTCTCAGACGGATTGGAGTCTGCCACATACACCGATTGAATGGGGGCGTTCCCAACTGGTTATGCGACAGGAATGTTGCATGCCATGTGTAACCACGAGCACGAAATTACCTCCAAATTTCAAATGAGTGCACAGGACAGGGATCACCACATAATGGACTATGAATTATCCCAAAGAGGAAAACGGGGGGAGTTCATGCAAAGAGTGGCACAGGAGACAGGGCTGGGGGTTGCACATTCATTGATTCCACATGTGGACCTTGAGTTTAATGCTACAAAGAACTGTTTGAAGGATAACTGTTTGTATTCTCAAGGTACATCATGGGTAAAGGGTCACCACAATTAGTAGGTGTGATGTGGTAAAGGGGTTAGGTATTACACGGTATAAAACTGTGGAAGGACCCATTATTCCAAATGACGTTACCATAATTGTGTAGGACATGTAGCTACGTCATCTAATTTGAGCGCACGCATAGTCTTTACTTGGCGAGCAGATTTGGAAAGCATAGGTGCATCTTGGTAGCACTCAGCTTGACACGCAAAACACCCACGCTCATTAATATGTATGTATGCATGTATTACCTTGACACAGTCCAAGCGGCCTCATGTAATGCCACCCTACCTGTTGTCGCATTCCTTTCACGTCAGCTCCACCAGCTCCACCCTTCTTCACCAACATGTGACACACACTCTGCATGTAATTCATAGTCCATTATGTGGTGATCCTGTCCTGTGCACTCATTTGTAATTTTGAGGATTGAATGATAATTTCATGCTTGTGGTTACACATGGCATGCAACGTTCCTGTCACATAACCAGTTGGGAAAGCCCCCATTCAATCCATTGGTCAAGCTTCCCCAAAGAGATTACAAAACGAGGATTTCATTTTGGTAGGCTTTACTTTGATTATGAATTTTATCACTTACCTTCAGCTATGTCTTGGGCTAGTCTCACGAGCCAGCCCACTTATTATTTTTTTGCAGGGCGGTTGAAAAATAAGGGTTGGGCCTCTTGATCTACATGAGCAGAGAATAACAAAGTAAAAAATAACATCAGTCAATCAGAACCTGATACTTTAATTTAATCTTACATCTGTGTTGCTCCATGATGCAAATGTCTTTCCCCTCCTTCTTTCTTGATTCTACCATCTTTTTTAAGAGTGCTTTGCAACAGACTTTCCTTCTATTTTTGGTAAAAATCGTTATTATTAAAACCTCATCTCTAGCTCTGGAAATGAACCTGACGATGCCGTACCATTCCTTTGGGAGCAGTGCATGGATATACAGTACTAAGCTATGATTAACTCAAACGGCCTTGGGAACGAGGAAGGACAGCTATACTATTCCATAAGTGACTTCAAAGCAGAAGAAGAAAATCAGGTGAACTCAGTTTTTGCGTCTCAACACACTTTCCACATCACAATTCTAAGCTTACTTCTTCCTGATTTAGCTTGATCTTAGAGAAGGAGATGAAGTCAGAATTTTGGAGGAAATCAATGATACATGGTGGTGGGTGGAGCTAGGGGGTGTGGCTGGATATGTCCCCACTAATCATCTGTTACCGTGCAAGCAGTCAGCTGATTCAGAGGACCAGTGGCAAGATGGGGAGTATTTCAGTAACTATGACACACTGGTGTGTATACATCATCACCTGCACATGACTGTAAATTCTGCCCCACTTTATTGTTAAAATGCAGAAGCTTCATTTGGAGATGTTGCATGATAAATCCCGTACCACAACTTACCGCAAGGCCATCGAAGAAGGGAAAGATAACATCAAGAATAAGGTGTCAACTTTTTTGTTTATTTGTAATGTTTGTTTATTAATTTGCGTACTTAACTGTTTCAGGTAGTACTTGACCTTGGCTGTGGAACTGGAATCTTGAGCCTCTTTTGTGCAAAACTCGGAAATGCACGAAAGGTGAAATGATGAATTCTTTCTTCCACAATAAGTAATAATTATATTATTATAGTAATCTTGAGAACAGCATCTAAGCAGATGATACAATGGATGACTTCTCTCCCCCTCCCTCCCTCCCTCCTTCTCTCCCTCCCTCCCTCCCTCCATCTCTCCCTCTTCCTCCCTCCCTCCATCTCTCCCTCCCTCCCTCCATCTCTCACTCCCTCCCTCCCTCTTTCAGGTGTATGCAGTTGATGCAAGCAGCATTTCTGAAAAGGCTGCACAGGTGGTCGAGTGTAATGGTTTCTCTGAACGTGTTGAAGTGATTCAGTGCAAAGGGGAAGACTTGGATATTCCAGAAAAGGTGGATTTGATCATCTCAGAGTGGATGGGAACATTGCTACTGGTAAGAAAGAGTGAGAGGTAATTCATTCTTGGAAATCATCTTATTATATTTAGTTTGAGCTTATGTTGGAGTCAGTTCTGATTACCAGGGACAGGTGCCTTAAACCTGTGAGTCTCTTTAATTAAAAGTTCCTACAGGGTTTTTGCAGAATCTTTGCAACAGGACTGCTTCTAGCCATGTTATGATAAGGCTATACAGTAGTGGTCAAGGCTATCATGCTCACTCTTCCTTACTCTGAGCTCTGTCTTGTTGCAAAGATATTATAAAACCCTGTAAATGTATGCTGTGTGTGATGCTACAGGACGGTGTTATGTGGCCATCCGATGCCGAATTATTTCTGGTGCCATGCTCAGCAGCCAAAGTTCACTCGGAGCAACTTCACTTCTGGAAAGATGTTTATGGATTTGATTTCTCACCTCTAATGTAGGTAACCAGTAGCGAAAATCTACTCATTATCTCTCTTCTGTTTTTATAATAGACCATTAGCTAAAGAGGAAATGCTTGGACGACCCATTTATAACCATGTGATGGATAAAGAGGACTGCTTGTCAGCTGCTGTCTCCATCATGAAGTTGAATCTAAAGACACTAACCATCGGAGAACTTGAAGTTAGTTAGTTATTGTACAGTTGGAATCTCTCCCTCGTTATTTTTCAGTATCCCGTTCCAATCCTTCCATTCCAAACCTCGTCCCCATTCCTGTGTCCCATTCCTGAATCTAATAACTGAATGGGAGGGTATAGAGATTCTGCATACCATGGCTACAGATGTATGATTCTCTATATATGCAGACAAACAGTGCTGATTTCAGTTTCAACATAACAAGACCAGGTAAGTAAGTGCCCGTTATTATAATAATAATAGTTTGTTAATGAATTTAGGAGTGGTTCATGGATTTGGTTCATGGTTTGAGGTCACTTTTGGAGGCTTTCCTGATGCTACTAGTGAGCCTGTCGTACTCTCAACATCACCTCATGCAGAGTAAGGGTTCCTTCATTTTCTCACTGGTGAACAATTACATGTCTAGACATCTAGCATTGCTAACAACTCAGTAGTCTTGTACCCAGGCCTTTTTTTCCCCCACTGCCGCATGAAAAAAGCGGACCTGGGTATGAGACTAACGACTGAAGCTGATCAGGTTTCTTTTCAGACTGACTCATTGGAAGCAAGACTTGTTTGTGATGGATGATTCGATTCCAGTCCTCGCTGGTGACACGATCAGTGGCAGCATTGAAATCAGTCGCAATCCTCACTGGAGAAGACACCTGAGAGTGGAAATCTCCTTCACTCACTTTCAAGAGGCTACAAAGTCAAAGGTGAGGAGTTGTTACATAATATAATATTAAGCTTGTAACTATCATTCCTACAGGAATATAGGAAACATTTTAAACTGTGGAAGTAACAACTTTTTTTTTTTGGTGTGTTTGTATCATTTCTATTATTCTTATTAAACTGTGGAAGTAACAATTCGTTTCTATGGTGTGTCATTCACAGTTAGTTCATCATCCTTGTCGACCCTTTACCTACCAATAGTTTATAATTAATGCTCAGCATGGGAATTCCCCTAAATGTAGCAGCCAGCACTTTGTTGATCGTCTTCATAGTGGAGCTTGAAGCAACCTCATCTAGCACTTCTGAAAGAGTCCCAACTGAACGCAAAGACTACTGCATACTGGTGAGTTGTCTCGGCCATAGAGATCATGTAGGCTGTCTAATAAAGCGCATCAGAAGATGTAGTAGATACTTCTGTAGCTAAATTCTCTATAACTGATTAGTTGTTTACTCTATAGGGAGGGAGCTGGTGCACAATGGCTGATAGTGAAGGTATGAAATGTTAATCATGACAGTATATAATGTATCGGTCACACTTCTCTGTACAAAAGTTCCACCTTCAGACACACCCACAGCCACTGAGATTGAGGAGCAAGTGACCACACCCCTAGCTCCTGAGAATGTCATGTCCAATAGTGAATCCACACCTTCTAAAGCAGCCGAAGAAGAAAGTACACATCTGGAGAAGACAAGTTCAGAAGAAGCAATGGATACCGATGACGATAAGCAAGTTGATCAAACCACAACTGATGGTGTTGCCACAGATCAGCAAGAGGAAGAAGATATGGAGATTCAAGATCAAAGTGGTATGAACAATGGTACAATAGATGAAGACAGCATTGTAGATAGTCAGGGTCAAGATGGCGTTGGAGAGCGAAGTCAAGAGACTGACCAAGCTGGTGGCACGAGCGGCCAAGATAGAAGAGAAGATGGTAGTGGTGCTGCATTGTGTAGCCCGGGGGGAGGTATTGGAAACCAAGGTATGGGTGATGGTGTGAATAACCAAGGTGCGGGTGATGGTGTGAATAACCAAGGTGAGGGAAGTATTGGAAACCAAGGTGATGGTGTAAATAACCAAGGTGAGGGAAGTATTGGAAACCAAGGTGATGGTGTGAATAACCAAGGTGTGGGTGATGGTGTGAATCACCAAGGTGAGGGAAGTATCGGAAACCAAGGTGATGGTATGAATAACCAAGGTGATGGTATGAATAACCAAGGTGATGGTGTGAATAACCAAGGTGGCGTGGATAACCGAGGTGATGGTGTGAATAACCAAGGTGATGGCAGCCAAGGTGAAGGTGGTGCAGGAAATGAAGAGAACCAAAATGAAAATATAGACAATGAGGAAGATAGCTTCGACATTATTCAAGAAGAAGAGATCGCAGAGTTTGTACATCCTGAAAATTCCAGCTTAGAAGGATTTGGTTATCATTTCAATCAAGGTACAGTGGAACCTCCGAATGATGGACACACTTGGGACCCAGTCTTTTGTCCTTTGTAGAGAGGTTGGTCCTCTTTCAGAGTGTCCTTTATTGGAGGTTCCATAAACTTAGCCACCAGTTTAAAAGATGTCAAGAGTGGAATGTTTTTATTTCTGTCTGCTTACCTTAGATGGTGAACTTAGAAGCATTGACAAGGATGAACCCTTCAGATTTGAAGTGAAGAAAAACAACAGATGGTATAATCAGAAGCACTACGAAGCACTTGGAGATGTAAGTCCTATCTAGGAGATTATAAGCATCCCCTCCCCCCCCCCCCCCCCCCCCCCCCCCCCTTTGATGTGGGTGCCGAAATGCTAAAAGAGCAACTTTCTAAATCATACTGATAGGTGATAACTGAAGAGGTATACACCTTGCTGGAAACCAGAGGAAGACTAACAAGACATCTTCTCCCTGTGAGTTTCATTTTGTTGACTGGTATGCAAGCTCTCTAGCTCTGTTGATGCAAGGTTGATCCTAAAGATAATGAACCTCAATCCTTTTTCTTCATGAGCGAGGATGCCCTGGAAAACCCAGATAAATTGCTGATTCTCATCCATGGAAGTGGAGCAGTGAGAGCAGGACAATGGGCAAGAAGGTACAGTATGTATGTATGTATGTACAGAACACTCGTTCTTATCTACTACAATTGTTATTGATTTTCTTTCTCAGTTTAATTATTAACCACAGTATACACAGTGGGACACAACTGCCTTATATAGAAAGGGGAATAAAAGTAAGTGGATATAAAATTAGTCTAAATGATACAGACGCTCTTGTTTGTGGCCCTTCAATTAACAGTACAATTTAAAAGGGGCGCAAACAAATCCTCTTCTAATTCAATTCAGGGTTCTCCCCAAGACAACAATGCAGATTTTTATGTTCAATTCCTATAGTGGGGATAACCCTGTAAGTTAACTGATTACTCTTTAGGAAGGCTATGGTGTCATGGTGCTCAATACCAACCAGAACTATGCTGAAGTGGACGGCAGAAGCCAACCAATCAGAGTGAGTGCTCAGCTTACAAACAGGGGAAGTAAATGTATTCAAACACCAAAAAAAAGCCACAAGTAACATGCATAGAAGAAGCGCTTGCTCACAGAGAATTATACACACAGAGAAGTAATAACATAAAGAAAAAATAAGTTATTCTTATGAGCCAGTATCAGCTTGCTGTGGTAGTAACTGAGATATTAGTATGAAAGTTATTAGCAGTATCACTAGGTGGTTCCAAGTTTCGTATGCATGAAAATTGTGTAGATATCAAGCAAGCCAAAGCCAAGCAACAGTTAGACTCAGCTTACTTTTAAGAAAAAAGAAGTTATCAATAGCGCCGCATATGGTGGTCGTAGGGGTCACCACGCCCCATATAATGCCCACCACCGCCTCTTGGCATATCATAGGGGTCGTCCCTATAGCGATCATAGGAACCAGCACCACCACCGCCGCTGCCACCCCTGTAGTTGTCCCCCCTGTCCATGTAGTCGGCAGGTGGTGGGTAGTGGTAGCGATCCCGTTCCCGCCGGTCTCTCTCGTAATAGTACCTCTCCATCTCTTCCAGTCGGGCATAACGGTCGTACAGGTCTCGTCGACGAAGGCGCTCCAGCTCATCATACAAATCCCTATCACGTTCCCGGTAGCGTGACTCTGCAGAGATACAATGCTTACTATAATACCTAATCAGTATGATTTTCCCACAAAGTAAGAGATAGGATAACATCTTTTGCTTATCTTACCGTCCATCTTTCTCAGTGCCACTGGTCTGTCCACCACTACATGTACAATAAATATGCAATAATATACAGGTTCCGAAGGGAGAAACTTACCTATTTTTGTTCCACAAAATGTAATTCCGTGCAACTCCTTGATAGCTGCCTTTGCAAAATCTTCTTCTTCAAATTGGACAAATCCATAACCATTCTGCAAGTTTATCCCCATCACTTTCCCAAATGGACTGAAAAGCTTCTCCATAGCTTCCCTGCTACACTCCGAGTCTGCTGTGTTAAGATGACCGACAAAGACCCGTGAGCGTACTGATCTAGGATCGTTACTGTTAGTACGGTCCACATCTCGCCAGCTTCTCCTATCCCTATCCCTATCTCTGCTCCGGCTTCTACTCCTATCACGACGTGATCGAGACTCCTCGCTTTTCTCATCCTCCAATTTGCTTTCAAAGCCATCTCCCAGTATACTTCGTTTTCTGTTTTCTGTCGCATCCTTCTTCTTGTCTTCAACTTCAGCAGCTTCCTTCTCAGTAGCTTCTGCTTGGCTAGGCTCAGCATTAACATCAACATGTAACTCTAAATCACTTGCTTCATCCCCAATTCCATCGCTACTATTTTTTTCCGGTTGAGAAGCTTTAGCTGTGGACTCCTCCTGTGCGCTATTACTACCCTCATCTGAGGCTACTCCGCCATTATTCAGTTTCTCCGTAGTGGTCGAACTAGAACTGGCGCTCTTTGAAATGGGCGGGTCATAAGCAGCTGTTCCAATTTGTGCCCAGCTTTGTCCTTCTGGTTCTTTGCTGGTGTGAGTAAGCGAGCGACTTTCCAGCGGCTTCTTCTCTTCCATTCTAGTCCGTTCAGCAGTTAGCCAATTCTTGAGAACCCAGACGTTCTACACAAGGTAGTCAGTTGTGTACCGTTGCTAAGAGAAGCAGAGGATTAATTTATACTTTGGAGTATTAAAAAGGTTTCACTTTTCTCACTCAGCTTATTGCTAGACACATAAACGATGACAAAGCTGAAGCAGAAAGAATTCACCTCCTATTTTTAATTCCACATGGAATTTTCAATTGTTCACGTGATTATGTGCGCGCTTACGTATGACGTCATGACTTCGATTTCAAATTTACTTCCTTTAATTAGAACTTCTCACACAATACAGGGCAATTCTTCACCAGGAGAACATGCCAAGTATGTATGGAATCAATTTGTCAAGGAATCGAAAGCAAAAAGAATTGACATAGTCGCTCATAGCTATGGTGGAGTTGTCACAGTAGATTTGGTTAGAATAGCTATAATCGTATCGGCAGATGATTCAATATTTCTTATTCATACACATATTAGGTATCGGACTATTTTGATGATTTCAAGAGCAGGGTGCATAAGATAGCTTTTACCGACTCGGTCCACACCTTGAATACCCATAGAGTCACCAGAAAGATGAAGCGCTGGATGATGAAGGTAAGAATACTAAGCGTTAACCTCAAACCCAAAATCCTTGTTAATACAGTGGAACCACTGTATAATGGATACACTTGGAACACAGCCTAATGTGTCTGTGTGTCTGTTATTTCAGAGTACCTCTCCTATTGTTTTATATAGCATGTACGGAATTGGGTCTCAAGTACTGATGATCTTGACACTCCACAACCGTCATACTTTGAAGATGACATACATCAAGTATCAGCAGGTTTGCATCATATCCATTTTGGAGTATTGGTTGATTTAGAGTGTATGTCATGTGACCACACTACTAGGTACACCAAAACATGTAGAGACATCGTGGAAGGCTTTCGAGTCAGTCTTCAAGTTTTTTGTTCAAGAAGAAAACACACACTCAACCTAGTAGCTATGGTTATAGCTGTATATGATTTTTGGATTATTTTTGTTTTCTTTACTCATGTTTTTATAGATCACTACCAACTATACTTCACTTATATAAATACAAGTCACATTTAAGTTTGTCCCCAGTACAGTATCAAGCTATTATGCATGGACGATACAGCCAAAGATGTTTTGTTTTTTGTTTTTTTGTTTTTTTTTGTAATCCTCAAAACGTAACGGAATGGAAAAAATGATGTCAGACATGAACAAGACAAGACATAAGTGTTTTCTCCTTGAAGACACAAGGTTACTGTACTATTATATCTCTTCTTTCTTTTGTTTGTTTGTTATAGACAGCCTATTTTCTTGGTTGATTGATGTACTTCAACTTGGCTGGGGAGTGTGACTTCTCTGCTGTTGGCTGTGGCTTGGTATGAGTCATTTTGGTAGCCTCAGCCAATGCACTGTCCGGGTGAATCTGCACAGGAAAGAAAGACTATAGCTAGTTGCCATATCAGTGTTAGTCATTTCAAGATTAAGCTTTGAGCTACAAGCTAGCTAGATGACTAGAGTATTGGAAGCTAGGTTGAGGACTGAGAGGGTTGCTTTATAGAGTTGTGGTAACTGACAATTGACAGTCTCGTGTAGAAATCTCCATTTTTTTAAGAATTTGCTACTGTAGGGCCTACGATTGTTTTCTGTCATGTGTTCTATTAATGGTCAGACTATCTCTGCACCATGTCATGATGACCACATGAGCCAAGTTCAAAAAGTGGCCAAAAATTAATATTTGGTTTCTACCTGGGACATTCACAAACTTTTTATCCAGAGGGTTAGCGTGTTATTTAACAGCTACACAATTACATCCGACTCACTTTTGACGCAACAGCAGGAGCAGAAATGGGAGCGGATATATTCCTGAAATAATGTTAGGGTGGGAAATTATGCAAAAAAAACAAAAAAAAACAACAACAACAACAACTATGATTCACTCACACTGGCTGCATGCTATATACTGCCTCTGGGCAAGGACTTACGGCTGTTCAGGCAACTGGTCAATGTATTTCTGATCGAAGGCATCTGGATCTTGCTTTTCTGGAGGTTTGTGTTTGGTTACCACCCTCATCCCACCTGCTTTAACTGCAAGTTTCAAGGGGTCATAAAAGTGTCCCTGGAAAATTAGCTAAGCTTATTAGATAATGATCACACTGCCTCACCAGCAGGTGGGTGTCCGGCCTTCAGCTCTTCAGACATCCTGATTGATAAGTGAGTATGTTCCTCGAGATCGTTCCAGGGCCAGGGCCAATTCCCCAGGTGAATGACGGTCAAAGGTTAATTAAACCATTGCGTCATTATAATATTATGATGTGTATTAAGAAAAACATTAAGTTGGTATAGGTCGTGTTAGAAAGGTCAGAGAAGACGCTTTTCTTTTGTAGGAGTGAGTAGAGACGTCTGTTGCAGACCCACCCGAAAGAATTAGGTATACCATATACTTATAATTAGTCAAAGGGGAGTTGTTGTTTAAAACTTTAATTAATGCGCACCTTTCTTTCCCCCCTTTGACGATTACCAGGTTTCAAGCAATCTTTGTGGGGAAAATGAAAAAGTTTGGTGCATTTGGGGTGCATGTGAAGAACATCATCACCTACTCTCTCTCTCCATATGAGCAGAAAACGTTTGCAGGTGTCTTCAGTCGGGGAGTACCCAACATCATTAGACGATTTAAGGAGGAGGTCTTTTATATTTTTCCTGCACTGACTATTGGTGCTCTCGTATATCATTTTGGCACTAAGGACTATCACAGGCGGATGAGAAAAAACCCTGCCGACTATGAGAATGAGGAGTAAATAAACTTTTATTGTTCGTGTATACTGTAGTCATTAATATCCATCATCTAGTTTCTTTGTTCTTTTGTGTATGTATACTATCTATGATTGTGCATCCATAGATATAGATATAGATTGTATGGTGCATCAATGATTCACACGCACGCGCACGAGATCTCGCGCGATGACCGGCCCCGCCCATTATCATTGATTCTGTTGAGAGTATGGCCGAATGTAAGTTTAATAGACCTAGCACGACCATAGTTATACTTCAATCTCCTCAAACAGGTTATTCAGAGTCTCCTGTTCCAGTGTCTTCCTTGCCAGCTGCACAGCAACGAAGGGTGTTGGGATCATGTTTTCCTGACATATGTGATAAAATGAATCTTGAAGCAATTTTTCCATATTTATGCCAGCATAATTTGCTCACTGAAACTGAACAAGAACAATTGCAAAGTATAACTTCACATTTCACTCGCAGAGAGAAAATCTCGATGCTGGTTACCTCTATACCCTAATGCTTTAAAACATTATGTGGAGTGTCTGAAGAGTTCAGCTGGAGGTACAGCTCATGATGAATTGGCATATCAAATTGAACTTTCGATGGACGATCAATTACATAGTAAAGTACCTACAAAGCATATATATGGTGAGTTACTATAGTAGCTACAATGTTAGGTATAGCTTAGCAAAAGTATCATTGATTATTTGTTATATGAACTATAGGCATGCGTAGAAGTCTATCTTGGTATTTAATGATAGCTGGAGTTTTGTGTGCAATGATATTTTATTTTAATAATGTTCCTGTCAAAAATGATCATAATACGGATGGTTCGAGAAGTCTCCCTCAGCCGATTGACAACTTCATTGGCCGAGATGTTGAAATGAGAGATATTGTCGAGTTACTAAATTTTAACATTTCCAAAACTAGAATTGTAAATATCATTGGCTCTCCTGGATTTGGGAAGTCCACTTTAGCTATTCATATAGGGCATCTTTTACAGCAAGAAGGAATTATTGTACACTATTTGAATCTAGACGAACTTCAAAAAAAAAGCATTAAACTGGTGTTGGCTAATACAATACTCCAGGGTTCTAATATTCATGATAAAGCTGATGCATTTGATATTTTATTACGTTGGGCTAGGGAAAGAAAAACTTACACTTTAATAATATTGGATAATTGTGACAAAAGTTTACACCGTCAAAAAGAAGAGCTTCAAGATGCTATAGACAAAATCACTAAGACCTCTTTTTTGATTAAATTTCTGATGACTAGCCGTGGGGTCACAATGCATACTGGTAACTTTGAACAGTATAAGCTCTACGAGTTAAGCAAGAAAGCAGCTTGTGACTTACTACAGCATATGGTTCCAAAGGGAATGAACATAACTGCATCTGAGAAAGAAGAAATAGCCAAACTAACGGGTAATGTTCCATTAGCTTTACAAATAGTAGGCTCACTTCTACGTCTACCACTCACTAGTATCAGAAGTGTCATTACAGAGCTTGAAAACCAACCTATTCTTGTTCTGAGCCCTAAACAACTAAAAGAAGATGAACAGATTAATGCCTCATTCAGCTTGTCCTATAATCACTTGAGTAATGATGAAAAGACAGTGGGAAGGGCGCTAGCCAACTTTCCTGCATCATTCAGCCAAGAAGCTTATAAAACTGTACTTAGACTTGGCTTTTTCAAGGATAAATCAGTTGCTGAAGCCGAGAATGTCATTACTAATGCTGTGAAACTTCTAGTCCAGAGATCTTTGCTTGAGTATCAGAAGCGTAATGAACGTTACCATTTTCATTATTTAATAAGGAAGTATTTCCTTCAAAAATCTGAACTTAATGGCACTGAGAGACCCTTATTCATAGAACATTTTCAGTTTTATTACTTTAACCTATTAAATACTGCTTCTGTTATATTTAAAACACACTCTTACGTCAAATCTTTAGCTATTCTTGACACAGAAAGACAGAACTTCGTACAATTGATGGAGGATATAAAAGTCTCTAACATTAAGCTTAATTGTTCCTATGTGAGTACAATTATAGTAATTGCTCTTAAGACTGGATTGCTAGCTTGTAGATTTTCTCCTGATGAATTGGCGCACATTATTCAAGATAGTATTGCTTACCTTGATAAAAAAATTGATAGTGTGCACAATCAAGAGAAAATTCCCACAGAATGGAAAGATGTTTACCTATATCTTACTTACCACTTCATTAAGCTTCTAGGGAATAATGATTCAGGAGTAAGTGCTTTGAATGTATATTATCGATATGAAACAAGAATTGATGACTTTAAACCTCCTACAAATTCTAAGCAAGGCTTCATTTATGTTCAAACTCAAGTCCTTGTACTCAAGTTATGTTCAAGTTTAAGGCAAATTCGTTGCTTTATTCAACATTCCATGTACATTGAAAAATTCTCACAACAAGCATTAAGAGATTGTAAAAAGAATATGGGCTGTTCATATAATGATCTAGGAAATTATCTTAAAATAGGCTATGATATCAAAAAAGTTGCTCACTATCTCAATCTCTCACTGACAGCAGAAAACCTTGACTTATTCAAAAGGCTTGAAACATTATGTAATCTACATGAAATATATGGAACTCTATATCAAAGTGATGATGCTGACAGAACATTGCAAGAAATCACCTCTCTATTGCCAGCAGTTTTAGATTCGCCAACTTATGAACTATATCAACACATAGATAGTATTTTTCTTTTGATTTCATTTTTTCGTGAAGTCCAACAAAACGATGAAGCTGATAAACTAGAGTTGTGTGTGGTTCGAATTATAATGGACTTAGGTGCTGAAAACCATTACAATGATAATATCATGGACTTCGTTGCTCTTCTATACAAGAAAAATAATTACACAGAAGCTGTCCAATTAGGTACTTTGGCTTTGAATAAATCCCTCGATATTGCTGAACATGAGCATCAATTGATTAGACTGTCGTTCTTAATTGGAAAGGCCAAGTTTCACTCTGGGAACTACTCAGAAGGACTTAATGATCTCGAGTATGTACTGAATTATATTATCGATAGTAGCACATCTAGTGATGATTTCAATGATGAATACTGGACAAGTTGTTTTTATTTAATAACACGTCTTAAATACTTTCATGCATGCTTTGGCAGCGTCTTCCTAAATATGTTGTATAGAGTAACCTTGAAGCTATTTTATTACATATTAATCGTACCACTTGATG
This sequence comes from Crambe crambe, assembly GCA_963924555.1. Lineage (NCBI taxonomy): Eukaryota > Metazoa > Porifera > Demospongiae > Poecilosclerida > Crambeidae > Crambe > Crambe crambe. The sequence goes on along the minus strand of OZ004586.1, from coordinate 1,431,374 downwards.
GTGAAATCAAATCTCAAGAGATATCATCTTCTTCCAACAGTTCACTCGTAAATAATATGTTTCTTTCTTGGTCAATAGTTTACAGGATTCCTTTGAACTGTCTTTGTTTTTCATTGAATGCAATATCAATATTTATTCGTATTTATTTCGTCATCCTCGTTGTCCTTTTGCTTTACATAATATCATTTATCTATTCTATGCTTATCCTTTCATTTCTTCTGCCACTTTATTTCAATTTTGCAAGTGTAATTTATATAAAGATGGCTAAAATAATTTTTACACTTTTGACAACTCCATACATAAGTGGTTTTAGTTTTGTGGTGCTCTCATTTTTGTGGAAGGTCATAATTCATCTTTTAGGATGCATTTTGTTTTATTGTATTGTGTTACCACTTTTGATTGTGCTAATTCATATGCAGATGGTATCCCCAGATAAAGAATATGATGAAACTATAGCTTTGTATATTATTAGAAAAAATAGTGATATTTATGGATTTAATTTTTTAATCAATTCCTTAAACTTCATTTTATTGTTGATTTTACTTTTATTATTGTTCACTTAATATTATTGAGGCAGATTTGTACATTTTAAAAATTGAATCATTATTATGATATGATAAAAACAATTTTCATGAAATTAATACTGATCTGTACTCTATGAAAGCAGTCGACTTCCCAATGATGATCTCGAAGGCTGTCTAAAGTTTAGGAAAACTCGGTTTTAGGCTTCAGCACTGGAGTGCCGTGGTGTAGTGTCGGTGTCACAGCACCCCTACCCCACTAGTGGATTATGCACACCCATACCAAATCCACTGAAAGATGTGGTAGTGAATTTTGTACCCCCTTAGGCATTTAGCTATGGCCTATAGCCGCTACTTCAATGTAAACAAAGGCGGGGTTTAAAAGATGTGACCACACCCCAACCGTTCCAACCGTTTGCCTTTGGTTATAGATCTGTTTGTTTGGTTTAGCCACAAGCTGAAAGGCGACGAAATTTATGGCCGAAATTGATTATGGTAAGTATTCAGTGGTAGCTGAATAATATGTGGATCTTCGTGGCCACAATAGCTAGACTTAGTTCAGTCTTTTATCTATGGGTCAGTGTAGGTTGCTTTTCTGCTACTACCAATTAACTTTCTTCCCTCCCCTCGATAGACTCGCGATCTCCTCCTCTAGTGCCTTTTCTATCAGCTGCACAACAGCGGAAGGCATTAGCAGCATGTTCTCCTGACATTTATGACAAGATGAATCTTGAAGAGATCTTTCCTTACTTATGTGAACACAATCTTCTCACTGACACTGAGCAAGAGCAATTGCAGAGCATGAATACTCGCTTCACTCGCAAAGAGAAGATTTCCATGTTGATCACCTCTCTACCTAGAAAGGGATCAGATGCACTGGCACGTTTTGTGGAATGTTTGAAAAGTTCGACTGAAGGCACAGCCCATGAAGAATTAGCTTATCAAATCGAAGTTTTAGTGGACGATCAGATGCAGAACAAGGTTACTCCACAGCACAAATATGGTAAGTTGTAATAACAGTAGTTATTGTTTTGATAGCTATTGAATTTTTGTATTGATAGGCATGTCTACTGTGATTGTTGGAGGTATATTATTGGTAGGAGCCATATTAGTGGTAGGTATTATGTACTATCCTACAGTAATGTATTATGTTAACAAGGAGAGCTCCAAAAGTCTTCCTTATCTTTCTGACCACTTTATCGGCCGAGATGATGAAATGAATGAAATTGTTGAACTTCTCAATTTTAAGACATCTATTACAAGAGTAGTTAATGTCTATGGTTCTCCTGGATTTGGGAAGTCCACTTTGGCTATCCATGTTGGGCACATTATGCTACAACAAGGAGCTATTGTACATTATGTAAATTTACAAGATTTTCCAAAAAAGGGAATTAAGCTAGTCTTGGCTGAGAAGATACTGCAGACATCTAGCATTCATGATAAGAGTACTACATTTGGTAGTTTTTTAAATTGGGTGAGGGAAAGAAATTTATATACTTTGATTGTATTGGATAATTGTGATGATAGCTTGCACCATCAAAGGGAAGAGTTACAGGATGCTATAGAAAAGATCATTGAGAATTCTCCTTTAGTTAAATTCCTGATGACCAGTCGTGAAGTAGTTATGCTTACTGGTGGCTTTGAACAGTATAAACTTTTTGAATTAAGCACAAAAGCTGCTTGTGACTTATTGCAGCGAAAAGTTCCAAAAGGGACAAAATTGACTGCTCCTGAGAAGGAAGAGATTGCTAAAATAACTGGAAATGTTCCTTTAGCTTTGCAAATAATAGGATCACTTTTGCGCTTGCCTGCAACTAGTACTGGAGATATCTTAGCAGAACTGAAGAAGCAACCTATTCTAACTCTGAGCCCCCAGCTACTTCCAAAGAACAAGCAAATTTATGCTTCTTTTAGTTTATCGTATAACTATTTAAGTGCTGATGAAAAGATGATCGGAAAGCTCTTAGCCATTTTTCCTGGGTCATTTAATCAAGAGGCATATAAAGCTGTCCTCAAATATCTATTGATTGCTGAAGAGAAAACTATAAGTGATGCTATAAATATTTTAGTACAGAGATCTCTTCTTGAATATCAAAAGCATCATGAACGTTATTATTTCCATTGTTTAATAAGAGAATATTTTCTTGAGAAATGTAGAGAATCTATCTCTAATCAGAGTATTACTTTATTCATGGCTAATTTTCAGGCATATTACCTTGGTCAATTGGATGCTGCTATTCATCAATTTGGAACACAGTCATTTGCTAAATCTTTAGCTATTCTTGATACTGAAAGGCATAATTTTGTACAATTGATGAATGATATAAAAGCATGCAATATTGTGTTCAATTTCACTTATGTTGGCTCAGTGATGAGTGTTGCTTTTGAGACTGGATTACTGGCATGTAGATTTTCTCCTAATGAATTGCTGGAAATCACTCGAAGTCTTATTACATATCTTGACAGGTCAATAAGTGCATATCATGACAAGGGGGAAATTCCTACTATATGGAAACAGCTGTACTTATATTATGTATACCAGCTAGTTAAGCTTGAACAAAGTATTCACTCAATGGAAAGTGCTTTGAGTGCATATCATCATTATAAAGCAAGAGTCGATGCCTTTAAGCCTCCTCCTCAGTCTAAAGGAGCTAATATTTACATGCAAATTCAAGTGCTGGTCAGTAATGTGTGTTCAGGTTTAGGACATCATAATAATTCCATTCACCATTATAAAATTGTTCTAGAATACTCAAAACGAGCTTTAAAAGATTGTGAAACTGCTGCTTGTTCATATAAAGACATTGGATATCATCTTAGATTAGGTTGTGATTTTAAAAATGCTGCTATTTTCTTAAATCTGTCTATATCGGTAGAAAAACTGGATTTATTCGAAAGACTTGAAACATTAAACTGTCTAATTGAAGTATATCAGTATCTTGGCCAAAATGATGATGCTGATAGAGCATTTGAGAACATTGTGTCTTTATTGCCAACTGTTTTAGCATCATCAAGTAATGAGCTGTATCAACATGTAGACACTCTTTATTCTTTAATATCATGTTTGAGGGATAAGGATCGAATGAATGAAGCTGATATGTTGGAAGGGCGTGCTGTTCAAGTTATTATCGATATAGGTGCCAACGATCATTATAGCAAAAAGCTCCTTTATTCTGCTAGAACAATTTATATTGTTAAACTACTTTACAGGAAAAGTAACTATGCAGAAGCCATTAAAATAGGTACTTATGCATTAAACTCATATGAGAAAATACCTGAACTTGAGAAGTATGAGTATCAATTGATTAGGTTATTATTTGTAATTGGAAAGGCTAAATATTACTCTGGAAACTACTCAGAAGGACTTAATGATATTGAAGATGTGCTGAACTATATCATAAAAAATGCTAATATTATATCGAGTCATGTTGATGACGAGTACTGGGAAAGTTGTTTTTATCTTATACCACGTTTCAGGTACATTCATACATGCTTTTGGAGCCCCATTCTAAAGGTGGTGTATGGAACAGCCTATTTGATATTTGTATCGCCACTGAGCTGTTCTCAGACAAGTAACCATGACTTTAAAGAACAAGAGAAGTCCTTCTTTCCTGAACTTACCCACATTAAGCTTTCATCTAGAAGAGATGTCGAGGTAGTTAGTGATGATTCTCTAAGCATGCTTGCTCAGAGATTTTCTGAAATAGTTCACCAGCACTTTATACTAAATTTTTATCAGCGCATATACCAGGGTGCATGGTTAGTTTATCATAAATTAATGATATTCATGAATAAAAACCCTTTAATATGCTTTTTATTAAATGTAGTATCAATATTTTTGCGCATCTATTTTACTCTATTAATACTGTCTCTGTGTCATCTAGGTTTTGTAGTAAAAACACGTTATATTTTAGTTATAAAATACCCTCTCATCTATACATTGATGCGTTCATGTATTGCCAAAATCTATAATGCATTCTTGATGAATCAATACTTAAATAAGTTTAGTTTTCTGATTTTATTATTCATGTATGTGAGTAAATTGCTTTGGTTTTATTGTGTCACATTACCGATTTGGTTCATTTTTATTCATATATTTACTAATCCTCTAGCTCCTAACAAAAATGCAGCAGCAATTATTAATATTCTCATACGAGATGATTTTGGATTTACTTTCTTGATTACTTCTTTCCATTTCATTTTATTGGTTTTATTATTAGTATTGCTTTGTACTTAAGTATTTTTATAAATTGAAGGAATTGATTATGTTGCAGCAGCAGTTAACTCCTCTAACTGATCATTATATCGCTGTTTGTCCTTCAGCCATCCCTTGGAATTTGAGAACCCACTCCCGTGATGACCACTGCATGGTATTGCTGAACATGATAGGTCTGGAAGTGTTCCCTCAGTGACTCTACATTGGTGTTGGTGTAATTAACTCCTGGGGGTTATGTAATTGAGGGATATGAGTGGGTGAATCTCATATGTTGCATGGTTCCAGTCACTGCTACCATTAATTTATTCAGTGCATGCAACATGTTTTATATAGTCAAATTTCACCATATGATTTCCCACAGTCCCCTTTAAGACTATCAGCTACCCCTCTGGATCCTGGCAGGCTGGCACCCCTGCATGAGTCCAAAATCATAATTCATACACTATAGCTATTATTATTCATAGCTGCTGATGTTAGTCACATGACTCCACCATAAAGTCACAGCACAGAACTTTTGGCTCTGAATAAGAACTTATCACAGCCACAACTGTGAAACAGAGATCAATCTAGCAAGTTGTGATCATCAAAACCCATAATTATGTAAGTTATAAATGAATCCATGCACGAAGAAGTGGTTGCTCTAACTTGCTAACAGCATCCTTTAGCTTTCTGTGTTTTAGTATGGCCAAAGTCACCTGGTTGAGTACTTAGCTAGCTAGCTACTTCAAAGTCCAGCTTTTCTATAGCTAGCTAATTCACTTTATGCTGTTAATCTTAGCTAGCTGTTTTTACAGAGTGAATATGGCTCAATCCCACTACTGGAAGGGTGTTGGAAGTATGTATCTGCGAAGAAGAGATGATGGTGTCCATTATAGTGGTAGTCAAGTGATCATCCCCTTGTTACTGATACTGGCTGGTGATATTGAAATGAATCCAGGACCTGGTGAGCATAGTTGAGCGTCTGGTGCTTCACTAGCTATAGCTGTTACAAAACTTTATTCTTTTTTATGTAGCAATATTATTAACAATGAAAGACCACTTCAGAGTTGTTCAATTTCTGAAAAATTTGAATAAGAAGGATTTGACCAGTTTGGGTGGGGCACTGGGACTCTCCTACCCCAAGCTAAGGAATATGGAGTCATTGTGTGAGGACATGATTGCTGCATGGCTCAATAAGGAAGATGAAGTGATAGAGCAGAGCGGTGAACCCAGTTGGAATAGTTTAAAAACAGCACTCAAAAAAATTGGTCAGACAGGACTTGCTGAGTCTAACATTATCATGCAAGGTAGCTATAGCCACTTGCAACATAAACCATCAGTAGCTAGCTAGCCAATCCCTCTCAGATTGCGAATCAAAATTTCCCTTGGGGGGAGTGCCCCAGATCTCCTTAGATGGTGCACTTGCATGCTAGTTATGTGGTCATAACCCCACATACTCTGATAGTTGTCCCCCCATTCAAAATCATCTTCCTACACCACTGCCCAGACCCTCTGTGCTCAACTTGCACTGATTTATGGTATCTTTTTTGCCCCTCTCTTTTGATAGACTCACAATCTCCTCCTCTAGTGCCTTCTTTATCAGCTCCACAACAGCAGAGAAAATGTTCTTCTGAGATAAACCTTGATACTGAGCAAGAGCAGAGCTTGAATACTCCAAAACACAAATGTGGTGAGTCAATCTTGTGGTTTTTTTGTCTCGTGAATATTTTTGTCATGAATACATTAGGTATGCTAATCAAGTATCTGGCCATATTAGTGGTAGGCGTTGCTCTTTTTATGTACTATCCTACAATAATGTATTATGTTAACATGGAGAGCTCAAAAAGTCTTCCTTATCCTTCTGACCACTTCAATGGCCGAGATGATGCAATGAACACTATAGCTGGATGGTTTGACTCTGAAAGAAGGATAGTTAGTGTCATTGGTTCTCCAGGATTTGGGAAGTCAACTTTGGCTATTCATATTGGGCATCTTATGCTAAAACGTGGATATATAGTGCATTATGTTAATTTAGATGAATTCCCAAGAAAGAAAATCAAACAAATTTTAGCTGAAAAAGTACTAAAAAGTTCCAATTTATACGACAAAACCATTACATTTGATACACTTTTGCATTGGGCTAGAGAAAGATATTTTTACACATTAATAATATTGGATAATTGTGATGAAAGCTTACACTATCAAAAAGAAGAGTTGCAAGATGCTATAGAAAAGGTACTCAAGAACTCTCATACTGTCAAATTCCTAATGACTAGTCGTGAGGCAATAATGCTTACTAGTAACTTTGAGCAATATAAGCTAGACGCACTGAGTACTAAAGCTGCTTGTGACTTGCTGCAGTTCAAAGCTCCAATGAGGATCACACTAACTGCTTCTGAGAAAGAAGAGATTGCTGAATTAACAGGGAAAGTTCCTCTAGCTTTGCTAATAATAGGCTCACTTTTACAACTTCCTGATACAGCTGGGACTGGAGCTATCATAGCAGAGCTTAAAAAACAGCCAATTCCAACTCTCAGCCCCAAACAACTTCCAAGAAATGAACAGATCAATGCATCTTTCAGTTTATCATATAGCTATCTGAACACTAATGAAAAGATGATTGGAAAAATCTTATCCAATTTCCCTGGATCATTTGATAAAGAAGCATACATGTCTGTTCTAAAGCATAGATTTATCCAGGCAGACTCGAATGCTGAAGTTGAGAATATTATTAATGCTGCTGTAAAAGTTTTAGTACAGAGGTCCTTGCTTGAATATCAAAGACGCAATGATCGTTTTCACTTTCATCACTTAATAAGGGAATTTTTCCTTAAACTGCATAAAGAAACTGCTTCTAATTATAGTGAAGAAATAATTACATTCACTGCTAATTTTCAGAAGTACTACTTTGGAGTATTGCATGCTGCTTCTAATGACTTTAAAACACCTTCATACATGAAGTCTGTATCTATTCTTGATACTGAGCAGCATAATTTTCTACAGTTGATCAAGGATATGAAGACATATAATGTCAAACATTTCAACATAGCAGCTATAGTTAATGCTCTTGATACTGGATATTTAGCTTGTAGATTTTCTTCTGATGATATATTGCAGATTATCCAAGTTAGTGCTGCTTATCTTCACAGCTTTTTACAAAATGTTGATACAAAATTTAATGTCACGGGAATGGAAGAGATATACTTGAAGTTCATTTATGAACTTATTAATCTCAAATTGACAAGCCATTCAGCAGAAGAGGCTTTAGTCTTATATGGTGACTATGATGCGATTGTTGATTCTTTCAAGCCCCCTCCTCAATTTGAACTAGTATCAAACTATGTTAGAATTCAAATACTTGTCAGTAAACTTTATTCACTTGTAGGAGAGCATGAACGTTCTATTCAGCTTTATAAATATGCTCTGAAATTCTCACGACGATCTCTGGAAAGGTGTGAAAATGTGACTCATTGTTCATATAGAGATCTAGGGGTTTACCATTACCTAGGTAATGATTTTGAAAAGGCTGCATATTTCTACAACTTGTCATTAACAGTAGAGAATCTTGATTTATTCAAAACACTTGATATATTACCAATTTTGAATCGAATTTATAAAAAATTAAATCAAGAAGATGCTGCTGAAAAATCATTAAAAGATATTGTGTCGCTATTGCCAAATGTATCAAAATTACAGAGTTATGAAGTCTATCAGCATATGCAGTGCATTTATAATCTAATATCATGTTTACAAGAAAATAAACTAAGGATTGAAAGTGACATGTTATTGGAATGTGCAGCTCAAGTTATTGTAGACATTGGTATTGATGATCACCCAGGTAGGATAATCAATGTCATCCACATGCTTTACCTACTTGTTCAGGAGGGAAAATATGCAGAAGCTCTTAAAATAGGTATTCCTGCATTAAAGAAATTACCAGCACACTATAAGCATCACGAAATTGTTAAGGCTAAGCTTTCATACTTTATTGGATTGGCTACTTTTCACTCTGGGAACTATTCTGAAGGACTTGACTATTTAGAATATGTGCTAAACTATATCATTCAAAATCCTTCATCTTTTCACGAATCTGACCACTGGACATGTTGTTGGTTGTTAGCAATACGATATAATTACCTTCATACATGCTTTATAAGTCCCACTTCAAGAGTGGTCACGAATATTTTATATTTAAGTTTTGTTTTGCCTTTTAAACCAAGAGTATTACATAATAATATAGTAGTCACAAATGTCATATATTACATTTTTGTTTCACCTTTTTATTGCTTTCAAACAAGTAGCACTGGATCAGAACTTACTCATGCTGTACCGTCTTCGAGAAAAGAACTAGAAGTCATTGATAGCAACCCCTTTGGTGTGCTATTAAAAAACAACTTCTTTTTACATACACCACAGCAGCTGCAACTAAACATAAATTGGTCAAAAATTATAAAATATCCTCCTGTGTGTTTTTTTCTGAATACAGCATCAATTTTAATTCGTATTTATCCTACTGTACTTTTATTGAGCTTGGTGATTTTCCACATAGTAGTTTTTATTCACATTCTGTGCAAGTGCATTTGCTATCGTTTTGAGCCTCTTGTCCCATTCTTAGCTAGAATCTATTTCTACTTCATGATAAATACTTACCTTCAAGATGTGTTGCTATTATGTGTGCATGTAATTGAAGTAACTTATAAGAACACCATTTTTTATTCTTATATACTTCCTTACAATTTTATTACAATAAACATTAATATATTAATTTTATATATTTTTTTCATCATATTATTTATTGTCTTTATTATCATATGTATTATCTTTATTATCGTATGTATTGTCTTTATTGTCGTATGTATATTGTTTCAATTTATCTTATAATGGTTCAGCATTTATGACCATATCAGTCAAAAAGCTTTCTATGTGATTAGCTATAGCGCTATTGATCTTAGTGCTCTACAACAGTTGATTCCCCAAACTGATGGTATTACGAAGAAAGCTGTCTATCAAAGTTCTTCTGCATGAACATGAACTAGTTACCTTTGAACTTAGATACCACCAACTCATGAACATTCCCTTCACAAGCAATGAACAGGTCACTGGATCATGAGAGCCACTCACACTCATGCATGGGTCACCTGGCATTCAAAGACATGTTGAGATACTTTTTTCATATCTTTGTGCTGGCATCGCATGGGGATCGTCTGGGACTGACGTCTACAAGCTTGACGAAATTGACTCTTATCCATCAGCTGCTTGAATAATAAAGTATGCTCACCTTGTGTGTGGGTACTAGTCAATATTAGCTATTCCATTTTCATAATGTTTAGTCAAAATTTCATGATTCCCAGCTATACAATAATTAGAGTCCAAGAAAATCATAAACTAGCTAATTTGCTGATCTAGCTAGTCACATGACATTTTATCTCTATAGCTAGCTAGCTAAGGTAGCTATATATAAAGTCACAGAACTTTCTTTGTTCCTTGGCTCAGACAAGAATTTATCACAGGTGTGAAACATAGAGACTAATCTAGCTAGTTGCATAACCCCATATACTCTGACTGTGGTCCCCCCATTCAAATCACCACTGCCCACACCCTCTGTGCTCAATCTGAACTCTTCTTGCCCCCCTATAGTGCCTTCTCTATCACAGATGGAATTAAGAGCATGTTCTCCCTACATTTACGATGAGACGAGCTTGAATACTCCAAGACACAAATATGGTGAGTTTACCAATCTTGTGATTTTCTTTGTCTCATGAATATTTTTGTCATGATAACATAATAAGGCCTTGATAGGCTTTTGCGTTGGGCCAGGGAAAGGAATCTTAATACATGAGTAATATTGGTGAAAGCTTGCACTATCAAAAAGAAGAGTTATAAGATGCTACTGTGAAATTCCTAATGACCAGTTGTGCACTGAATACTAAAGCTGCTTGTGACTTGCTACAGTTCAAAGCTCCAATGAAGATCACACTAACTGCTTCTGAGAAAGAAGAGATTGCTGAACAGACAGGGAAAGTTCCTTTAGCTTTACTAATAATAGGTTCACTTTTACAACTGCCTGATATGGAGCTAGCTATCATAGCAGAGCTTAAAAACCAGCCAATTCCAACTCTCAGCCCCAAATAACTTCCAAGAAACAAACAGATCAATGCATCTTTCAGTTTATCTGAGCACTAATGAAAAGATGATTGGAAAACTTCTAGCCCATTTTCCAGCATAAATGTTCTATTCAGCATTATCAATATGCTCTGAAATTCACACGACGATCACTGAAAGAATGTGAGAGTGAGAATCATTGTTCATATAATTATCGATCTAAGGAATTACCATTACCTAGGCAATGATTTTGAAAATGCTAGCTATGCATTTCTACAACTTATCATTAACAGTAGAGAATCTTACTTTATTCACGAAGCTTGAAATATTAATTCATTTGAATGCAATTTATATTAAATAACTTACCTGAACACAATGAACATCACAAGGTTAATATTTCATACTTCATTGGATTGGCTACTTTTCACTCTGGGAACTATTTCTGAAGGACTTGACTATCTAGAATATGTAATGAACTACATGATTCATACTTCTTCATCGTCTTTTAAAGTACTGGAAATGTTGTTTGCTGTTAGCACCACGCTATAAATACCTTTACGCATGCTTCGTAAGCCCTACTTCTAGAGTGGTCACAGATGTTCAGTTTGGTTTTTCTTTTTAAATCAATAGCATCACTTATAGTGAGCATATAAGGTATAGCATATCTCACTTTTGCTATACCTTTTAATTGTCTTCCAGCAAGTAGCCATGACATTGGATCACAACTTACTCATGTTGTACTATCTTCAAGAAAAGAATTATTAATAACAACAACCCCTTGGGTGTGCTGTTGACAAACGGGTTCTTTCCAAATCCACAGCAGCTGCAATGGATGTGGCTACAGAAAATTATAAAATTTCCTCCTTTATCTGAAAGCAGTATCAATTTTAATTCGTATTGATCTTGCTTTACTTCTATTGAGCTTGGAGATTTTATGTATTGTACATTTTATTTATATTTTACGTGTTTGCATTTTCTTTTGTTTTAAACCTCTTGTCCCATTCTTAGCTAGAATCTATCTCTACTTCTTGATACGTAAATACTTACCTTCAAGATGTGTTCTTATGTGTGCATGTAATTGAAGTAATTTATAAGAATGCCCATTTTTATTTTTATATCCTTCCTTACAATTTTATTACAATAAACGTATTTTTGTTATTTATCATCATAATTATTGTTGTTATCATATTTTTTTTCTCAGTTTTGTAATAATTATTATTGTACGTTATTGAGACTCAGAAATTGCAAGCAACTGCTGTAATCAACAAAACCAATGATTATGACATGGGCTATATAGCGCTATTGATCTTAATTCGTGATTTTCTTGGACTCAGGATCCAGAGGGGTAGCTGAACACAATATGTTCAGCTCCCCCTCTGGATCCTGGCACCCTGAGTCCAAGAAAATCATGAATTAACTAGCTATTATTCATAGCTCTAGCTATAGTCACATGACTACTTGTTTATCTCTAAGGTAACCACCAGCTAGCTAAAGTCAACAGATTGATTCCTGGCTCTGACCAGAACTTTTTATCACAGCCACAGGTGTGAACATAAGAGATCAATCTAGCAAGTTGTGATCATCAAGACCCATATGTAAGTAATGAATGCAGGAAGAAGTGACTTACTAGCATCATTATGCCATACCAGGCTACCCCTTTACCTTACTGCGTTATAGTTACAGTAAGCCTATATTTGAAAGTTCATTGAGTAGCTATTTAGCTAATTGTGTGTTTAGGCTACTGTGAAGTCCAGCTTTTATCTATAATAGCCTATTCACTTGATGTCATTAATCTTAGCTAGCTGTGTTTGCAGAGTGAATATGGCTCGATCCCATCGCTGGAAGGGTGTTGGAAGTGTGTATCTACAAAGAAGAGATGATGGAGTCCATTTTAGTGGTAGCCAAGTGGTCATCCCCTTGTTACTGATACTGGCTGGTGATATTGAAATGAATCCAGGACCTGGTGAGTATAGTTGAGCAACAGTCTGGTAATTCACTTGCTTAGCTGTTACAAAAATTACCTTTTTTTATGTAGCAATAATATTAACAATGGACGACCACTTTGAAGTTATTCAATTTCTAAAAAATTTGGATAAAAGGGACTTAAAGAAATTGGGTGGGGCATTGGGACTCTCCTACCCCAAGCTAAGGAATATGGAGCATTTGTGTGAGGATATGGTCGCTGCATGGCTCAATAAGGAAGATAAAGTGATGGAGCAGAGTGGTGAACCCAGTTGGAATAGTTTAAAGACAGCACTTGGAAAAATCGGTCAGACAGGACTTGCCGACAGTATCCCACAAGGTACATAGCTAACCACTTGTCATAATTATGACATAATCTCAACTGAAACATCACATGCAATTCATGATAATCCCTGCCAGGAGGTGGGAGGGAGGCATACCCAAGGCACACTTGGAGTGGTCATAACCCCACATCGATAGTCCCTATAATCATCCTTCTTATACCACTACCCAGACCCTCTGTTCTCAACTTGACTTGACATGTTTGTTTATTTTGTTTGTTGTTTTTTTCTGCTCCTTTAACAAACTCACGATCTCCTCCTCTAGTGCCTTCTTTACAACAGCAGAGAGCAGGTTCTCCTGACATTAACCATGAGACAAACATTGATACTGAGCAAGAGCAGAGCTTGAATACTCCAAACCACAGATGTGGTGAGTTCACTAGATTATTTCAATCTTGTGGTTTTTCTGTCTCATGAATATTTTTGTCATGAATACATTAGGTATGCTAATCAAGTGTCTGGCCATAATATTATTATTAGTGGTAGGCGTTGCTCTTTATATGTGCTATCCTTCAATAATGTATTATGTTAACATGGAGAGCTCCAAAAGTCTTCCTTATCCTTCTGACCACTTTACTGGCCGAGATGATGCAATGAACACTATAGCTGGATGGTTTGACTCTAAAACAAGGATAGTTAGTGTCATTGGTTCTCCAGGATTTGGGAAGTCAACTTTGGCTATTCATATCGGGCATCTTATGCTAAAACGTGGATATATAGTACATTATGTTAATTTAGATGAATTCCCAAGAGAGAAAATTAAGCAAATTTTGGCTGAAAAAGTACTTGATAGTTCCAATGTACACGATAAGGCCATTACATTTGATAGGCTTTTGCGTTGGGCGAGGGAAAGGTATTTTTACACATTGATTATATTGGATAATTGTGATGAAAGCTTACATTATCAAAAAGAAGAGTTACAGGATGCTATAAAAAAGGTAATCAAGAACTCTCATTATGTCAAATTCCTAATGACCAGTCGTGAGGCAACTTTAGACACTAGTAATTTTGAGCAATATAAGTTGGACACACTGAGTACTAAAGCTGCTTGTGACTTGCTGCAGTTCAAAGCTCCAATGAGGATCACACTAACTGCTTCTGAGAAAGAAGAGATCGCTGAACTAACAGGGAAAGTTCCTTTAGCTTTACTAATTATAGGCTCACTTTTACAACTGCCTGATATAGCTGGCACTGGAGCTATCATAGCAAAGCTTAAAAAGCAGCCAATTCCAACTCTCAGCCCCAAACAACTTCCAAAAAAAGAACAGATCAATGCATCTTTCAGTTTATCATACAATTATTTGAGCACTAATGAAAAGATGATTGGAAAACTTCTAGCCAATTTCCCTGGATCATTTGATAAAGAAGCATATATATCTGTTCTAAAGCATGGATTTATTCAGGCCAACTCAAATGCTGAAGTTGAGAATATTATTAATGATGCTGTAGAAGTTCTAGTACAGAGGTCTTTGCTCGAATATCAAGGACGTAATGATCGTTATCACTTTCATCGCTTAATAAGGGAATTTTTCCTTAAACTCCATAAAGAAGCTACTTCTAATTATAGTGAAGAAATAGTTACATTTACTGCTAATTTTCAGAAGTACTACTTTGGAGCATTGCATGCTGCTTCTAATGACTTTAAAACACCTTCATACATGAAGTCTATATCTATTCTTGACACTGAGCGGCATAATTTTCTACAGTTGATCAAGGATATGAAAAAACATAATGTCATATATTTTAACATAGCAGCTATAGTTAATGCACTTGATACTGGATATTTAGCTTGTAGATTTTCTTCTGATGAACTGCTGCAGATTATCCAAATTAGTGCTGCTTGTTTAATACATCTTAACAGAAAAGACTTTCCAGACACAGAAACAGGTCTTGAATACTTAAACTTGGTTTACAAACTTATTAAACTCAAATGGACAAGCCATTCAGCAGAAAAAGCTTTAGTCTTGTATGGTGACTATGCTGCAACAGTAGGATCTTTCAAGCCCCCTCCTCAGTTTGAACAAGTATCATACTATGTTAGAATTCAAGTGCTTGTCGGTGAACTTTATACACTTGTAGGAGAGCATGAACATGCTATTCAGCATTATAAATATGCTCTGAATTTCTCACAACGATCACTGGAAAAGTGCAAAAATGGGACTCATTGTTCATATATCGATCTAGGGGAGTACCATTACCTAGGCAATGATTATGAAAAAGCTGCGTATTTCTACAACTTATCGGTAACAGTAGAGAATCTTAATTTATTCACGAGTTTTGAAGTATTACTGCGTTTGAATCAAATTTATAAAAAATTATATAAAAAAGATGCTGCTAAGAAAGTATTAAAAGATATTGTGTCTTTATTGCCAAATGTGTTAAAATTACAGAGTCACGAAGTCTATCAGCATATGGAGTTTATTCATAATCTAATATCATTTTTACAAGAAAATGAACTAGCAAACAAAGCTTACATGTTATATGAATCTGTGGCTCAAGCTCTTATAGATATTGGTCCTGATAATCACCCAGATAGGATAATTTACCTCCTTGACCTACTTAACAAGAAGCAAAACTACACAGAAGTTGTTAAACTAGGTATGCATGCATTAAAGAAATTACCCCCAAACTCTGAGCTTCACAGGGTTAATATTTCATACTTCATTGGATTGGCTACTCTTAACTCTGGGAACTATTCCGAGGGACTTGACTATCTAGAATATGTAATGAACTACATCATTCATAATAATTCAGCTCACAAATTTGAGAAGTACGGGATATGTTGTTTGTTATTAGTACCACGATATAAATATCTTCATATTTGCTTTGTAAGTCCAATCTTAAGAGTATTACCTATAGTGGTCACAAATGTTTTATATTACACTTTTGTTTCACCTTTTAATTGTTTTCCAACAAATACAAGAAGCCATGACATTGGATCAGATCTTACTCAACCTGTAGCGTCTTCAAGAAAAGAACTAGAAGTCATTAACAACAACGATCCCTTGGGTATGCTATTGAAAAACAACCTCTTTCCATATACACAGCAGCTGGAATGGACACGTATAAATTATTGGTATAAATTTTTTAAATATCCTCCTATCTGTTTTTGTCTAAATGTAGCATCAATTTCAATTCGTATTGATGTTATTCTAGTTCTATTGAGCTCAGTGATTTTAAACATTGTGAATATTATTCACATTCTGCGTGTATGCATTTGCTGGTGTTTTAAACCTCTTGTCCCATTCTTGGCTAGAGTCTATCTCTACTTCTTGACGAATACTTACCTTCAAGATGTGTTGCTATTATGTGTGTATGTAATTGAAGTAACTCATAAGAATGCCCACTATTACTTTTATACACTTCCTTTTGATTTTGCTAAGATGAATATTATCAATCAAATAATTCTGTTGACACCTTATTTCATCATATTGTTTAGTATATTTCTTATCTTCTATATTGCAATACTTTATTGTCAAATTATGTTGATAGTTAAGTGCATGCAATATATTTATACCCTTTTGTTATCATTGATATCATTCTTTTATGTTTTTTGATATGATCAAATCACTAATTAATATAGCGCTATTGATCTTTGTGTTCATGTAACTCCACAACAGTTGTAGCTGAAGTTGACTCCCCAAACTGATGATACCCTGAAGAAGGCTGTCTATCAAAGTTCTCAACACTATGAAAACTGTCCTGAATGTCAGGTGACCCACGAGCGTGCTCAGTAGTGGCAGCAGCAGGGGGTTGCTGTGGTAACAACAGTGGCTCTCTGAGTTCACTAGTTCTGTTTTGATAACCAGTGACAGTTGTAGCCTGTTCGTTGCTTGCTTGCATTATCGAAGGAAAGGTCCATGAGCTAGTGGTCTGTGAAGCAGAGAACGAAAGTTGGGTGGAATTCAAAGGTTCAGAGTTCATCGTGTTAGTAGCTGGCTCAGAAGATACTTTCTTCATATCATGGATCTACAAAGGGAAGAAACAAACAGTAAAATAAAAATTTAACAAACAAACAAATTTAACAAACAAAAATAACCAGTGAGGAAGACCACAGATACCTACTTTACAATTTGTAATTAAAGTTCTCACCTGGTGTATCTGTAGTGTGTCTAGCGTACTGGCGATCATGGGTCCTCCAGCCATCCCTTCAAATCCCCTGCCGCTCGAGGAGAACCCACTCCCCGAGTCAGCCAGCACTCTGTACTGGTTGTCTGGTCTGACACTCCAGATGGACCACTGCATGGCATCGCTGGAACAAGCCTGGGGGTGGTCCCTCATCGTCTGGGATTGATCCCACATCGGTGGGGCAAGGGGGTATTGCATACTCGGCATAATTGACTCCTGGGGGTTTGGATGAAGGTATGTAATTGAGGGCTCTGAGTGGGTGGGGTCTTGTGGGTGTGGTCTTGCATGGAAGCTGGATGGCATGGAGCTATTGAAACTCTGGTGCATGACTTCAGCTGATTGCTTCAGTTGATTGATGAAAGTAGCACCATCTTCACTTGGTTTCCAGTTAGGGTTTTTACGCTAAATGGAGAAAGAAAAGAGTCCATAATGATACAGTGCTATATATTATATACTACTCTGATTGTATTATACTTACCGAGAAGTGCATTAGTGATATTTCTGTCTTCCCCAGCTCTGCTTGTTCATACTGGTTTGCCCTGCTCACTCCTTCAGACAGCCACTGCATGCAGGCAAGACAAAAAAGAGTCACACTAAACTCATGCATAACACTGACACAGTCCAGTACATGGTAGTATGCAAACTCAAAGGCTATAATATATTATGTCCCAGTCTTACAAATTACTGAAATGTCTCCGTTTCTTGCTATAAATCTACAAACTACTCCAATTACTAATAGTCTTGGGGCTGAAGTTAGGTTAAACTGGACTCTCCATACGTACCTCAGGGTTAATTCAGCTTTAAATACCAGGGATAATAATTTTACTATCGGGTACCACTGTACTACAGTGGATACATACCTCAGGGTTGCCATGTTTCCTGACGTTCATCTCAGCAAAGGAGCACACATCTCCTACCCCCGAGACGTCGATGGTGAAGTTGCGGAGGAAGTCAATGATATCTGATGCCTTATGGCGCAGCTTAAAGTAAAGGATGAATGGAGTGATCAGGGGACTCAACAGCTCATCTGCCACATTCATCTGCATTGATAGCGATTCTAATTAAAGCACAAGCTACAGACTGACTTCCAATAAAGGACACTCTGAAAGAGGACAAACCTCTTAACGAAGGACAATATATACACTCTATATAAATAACCTCCAAAAGAGGATAACCTTGATCTCTGTGAAGGATAAAAGGCTGGGTCTCAGATATTATTCGGAGGTTTATAGAAGATGGAATGCAAAATGCAAATCTAATAACAAGCACCCATCTAGATCCTGGCTAGTTATAATTAACTGTTTATGTAGCTCTACATATGCATTATGCATGCATGTAGCCCTACATGTAGCTGCACATGCAGCCATACATGCAGCTATACATGTAGCCTGTATTATGCTTACCAAGGTGAACTGAAAGACGTGTGTGAACTCTCTGTAGACCTTGTGAGTGTGAGGCTCTTGTTTCCAGTGGTCCGGCATGTAGTGGATCTCACCAAGGATACGCTGCATCAGTCCAGCCGGCTGCCAAACTTGGTTCTGCAATAGGGAGAAACAGTCATAGATAAAATTAATGATTAGAGAATTGTGTAGGAAAATTAACAGGTTCTGTATGGGAATTAGACACTAGATCTGTATGAGAATGAGATAAAGCTGTATGGAAATGGAACAGAGCTGGACTAGATCTGTATGGGAATGGGACAAATCAGATCTTTATGGGAATGGGATGGAACCGTAAGAGCTGGACTAGATCCATATGGAGCTGTAAGCGATCAGTATGGGAATGGGACAGAAAGATTTTGGAGATGAGCTATCAAATGTAGCAAGGTTAGAGGTTAGCAAGACTCACCTCGGTAGGTATGAAGACCCGACATACAGCTATGATCACACCTGCAATGTAAGAAAGAAGAGAACTGAAATGGTCAATGTGATTATACCACACTAACTATCATCATCTGTGTCTCATACATAAATGGCATACATGTGCTGAAGACATAATTAATGTAAACACACATTAAAACATAAACTGAGAGAACAATTAAGTTAGTACACCCTTGCAAACACATAATCTAGGGGTCACTGATGCTTGAGTTAGTACACCTTGCAAACATAATAATCTAGGGGTCATTGATGCTTGAGTTAGTACACCTTGCAACACATAATCTAGGGGTCATTGATGCTTTTCTGCCATCCAGCGATCCACTGCACACATGGACCACACACCAGGTACCATGGTGAGATGCAGATTTGGGCTTATCTATTTCCATGGGATCAATTTTTTTTAAAATGTACTAAATTCCTTTCTAGTACCTAGTGCAGTGAGGACAGTCAAGACATTGTGAGCTGTGAGCAAGTCCTCCTGCAAAACGGTCATTACCAGCAGCACCACAAAGAAAGACCCAGCGATAAACGCAACATTCTTGGCAAGTATCGTCATCAGAGGATCGGCAAAAAGATCCATGTACTTCACAGACGGTTTGTATGCTCGGTTCAACCTCAAGTCGAACTCGTGCTCTAGTTCGTTGAAATCTCTCAAATGCCATCGGCCGTAGAGGGACCAACGTCGTCTCCCCAAGACGCTGGGTCTATTCTTAATGAGCTCGCCATAGGAGTAGAAGGAGTAGAGGAGTTGGTAGAGGAAGATGGCTGGACAGAAGATGAGGTTGAGGAAAGCTAGGAGAGTGATTCTGAAACGGAGGTTTTTCACCAGTTGATGCTTTTTGGATGCTGATTTGTACTCCTCTCGGAGGTAGAAGCTGTTCTTGAATGGAGCTTTCAGGCTGGGCCCTGGGGAGGGGAGGAGGGAGAAGAGAGGGGAGGAGGGGGAGGGGAGGGGAGGGAGGAGGGAGGAGGGAGAGGGGAGGAGGGGGAGGAGAGGAGAGGGAGGGAGGGAGGGGAGGGAAGAAAAATGAGAACCAGTTACAAGTGAAGGAAGGAGGAAGTGAAAAAGAAAGATCAGAGAGGAAGTGAATGATGATAAAAGGCAGGAAGTGAAGGATAAAAGGAAGATTATGATTATTATGTGCATGCTACCCTACAACCAAGCATGAACAATGGACAATCATGGCCCATGGACAACCAAATGCTTACAGAATAAAATGAGTTCATAGTTGAATTTGAGTCCATCAGTGAAGAAAACTTTTTCCCCGAAAAATGGCAAGACAAACTTGCATGGGATGATGTCTTTATTCACCATAGCAACCATGTAGTTTTTGAACCGGAGGATGCGATGGTAGACGTCCAGCTCGTTCAGTTCTTGTTTCTGGATGTTCATTCTGTGCTCAGTCTGGGCTCTCTTCAGAGCTACCACCACATCTGACCACTGGACGTCTCGGAGGTTGGTGGGGGTTATGTGCAGTGCTTCAATGTAGAAACTTCTGATACCCCAAAATCTAGGGGGAGGTTGGTTGGTGGGAGGGAGGGAGGGAGGGAGGGAGGGAGGGAGGGAGGGAGAGAGGGAGAGAGAGAGAGAGAGAGAGAGAGAGAGAGAGAGAGAGAGAGAGAGAGAGAGAGAGAGAGAGAGAGAGAGAGAGAGAGAGAGAGAGAGAGAGAGAGAGAGAGAGAGAGAGAGAGAGAGAGAGAGAGAGAGAGAGAGAGAGAGAGAGAGAGAGAGAGAGAGAGAGAGAGAGAGAGAGAGAGATTCAGTTTATGGAGGTAACCTAACTGTTGTGAATACATCAATGCAAACTGATGACCTTTGGGACTGTGTATTTAACAATCATGTATTTCACTGACCTGTAGAGTCTAACAGCTGTTCTGAAGAGCATGTGGACCCAGAATGCAAACGCCATCAGCAAAAATAGGACAACAACAGGATTGATCCTAACATGAGGAGATAATATTATTCATGAGAATGACTAATGCAATTTTAAAGCAATTCATGAAGCATGATGGATGTATCATGCTGATTCACGCATGCAATCATTCAACACAGCAATGCTTATATACACATACAACATACATACATAGTACAAACCTTTGAAATCCACTGAGATCAAAGAGATCGCTAAATATGACATCCCTTTCCACATTTGTACCATTATTGGTATACTTAATTTTGTCACGAAGAAGATTGTTCACTTGAAGACAAGTCACCAGAAAAGTCGTAAACAGCACAATGAAAATAAACCGACTGCAAGGAAAGAAGATTACTTAAGGTTTGGATGATTTAATCTCACAGTTTGATCTCCAGAGGTACTAAAAACAATGTTATGTGTTAATCCATTATCAATCGAACCAGAGCACTGATCCATGATATACACCTCCAGAAATACTAATCTCTCTATCAGTCCAACTCACACTAATTCCATCACATCGCCAAGGAAAATAGCAGCCAATCCTCGCTTCTGCTGGTACTCGTACACCTGTTTCAAAAGCCAATACATGCTGAGTCAAATAGTGGCTTTTCATCCCACCCTTTGGAGAGCTCGAGGTTACAACAAGGCTACCACCCTCTGAACTCAGCAAAAATGTGTGCCTCTTACCCTTTCAAAGAACTCATCCAAGTTATCGATATGGTTCCACCTACTACCTGTAAGATATGATACAAGAAAGCATGGATCCATTATTGGTACCACAAATGAACCCTTTACCTTTACTTAGGGCTATATCTAATTGTGACTGGACAGTATTTCTATAAATCCCACTTTTTAAAGCACTACCATATAACAGTTATTCCGGCTCTAGCTAGTAGTCGCTAGCCCCTCAAAAACACAAAAGCAACAAGTTGAGTTTCCCTTTCTTTTGCCCACCTTTTACGAAGGGGGATTCATTGTTGACCTCTACGTGGGTAGGAGGCGACTCGTCTTCTTCGCCTTCAGACTCCTCCGTCTCAAGACGAGTGTAACGGACGTTTTTCAGAGACATTTCTCTTTGCATAGACCTATCATCATTGTTTACTTATATAATTGGACACGCCTTTGTATATTTCATTAACCGGCCGGGCGCGGAATGAATATGCAAGCTGATATTTCCGGATATCCCCTCCGGAAACGCAGTCTGGACTATGGAGACCCTTTACCTAACGTTACTGTCATGTTGGGTAGGATATCACTTCAGACTCTACAGAAAGCAGCAGTGTATGGAGCTGTCCTATCAGTTGCTGGAAGCTCTATCCTCTACTACCTTACACAAAGTAAGAAACATTATTCACTGCTCTATGGTGTCCACATGATTGTTTCTGTTTAGGGAACTTATCATCAGGTCCATACTTCACTGAAGCAGTGGCAGCATTGAAGAGAGATAAGAAAGTCTGTTATTTATTGGGAGAACCAGTGAGAATCAAGGCCCTTCGACTAGGAGATAAAGAAAACCAGATCTCTCCTTATCATGCACATGTGAGTTTTAAAAAAGTCATAATGCATGATTACTTTTTCTCTGCTTAGGTTTTGATTCCAGTTTCTGGTTCCAGAACATCTGGGGTGTTGAAGTCCAATGCCAGTGTCAGGAATGGGAAATGGGAACTGGACAGTGTAACATTACAACTCAGTCATAGACCAGAAGAAATTGAGATTATTCATAAATGCATCAAAGTAACTGAGTAACAAATTAATGAAGGAGAAATCATAATAAAGTAAGGCTATTCTGGACAGTACTTCATGTGTAACTAAATCACAGTGGGGTATACAGGTGGATACAAAAATTGTGAATCTAGTCCTAACTGAGCAAGGTAACTTGAGTGGTTTCATCAAAAAATTGTAATAATGATATATAAAAGTATAGTGATAAATAATGAATTGGCAAATATTTCTCTGGGCTTTATTATCATCATGTAGAAAAATATTAAGAAAAACCAAATAAGAAAAGGTACAACAATGATACATTGAGATAATAGTATGATGAATATCAAGCACAAAACTTGCTCTTTGTAATATTTTGGATACACACAACCGTAAAATATGGTTACAAAATGATATAATATTAAAAAATACTTGAGATTTGAACCAGCTATCCAGCTAATGACACCATCAAAGAGGACTCTTATACGATCCTTACTGGAGTACTTATTGAAGCTTGAAGTTTTTTGCTCATACACCGTCAAAGCACTACTTGTTACTGGTATCAAATCGCTTGAGAGGAAGTCAGATCCATAATCTGGGGATGGGATCGGTATGACACTGTGACTGTGTTTCTCATAGGTTAAATGATACCACAATAATTTAGGAAGCAAGGCTATACATTCTCTTGATCCCATCAATATAATATAATTACATGCGTCATATTCTGCCCAAGTGAATGATTTCGAATATTTCAAAAATTCTGATAGATAGAAGTAACTTTCTTTCCATTCTCCTGATTCAAATTGAGTAATTCCAATGATATACAACAT
Source organism: Crambe crambe (assembly GCA_963924555.1). Taxonomy (NCBI): domain Eukaryota; kingdom Metazoa; phylum Porifera; class Demospongiae; order Poecilosclerida; family Crambeidae; genus Crambe; species Crambe crambe. Next base: position 1,407,798 of record OZ004586.1, on the reverse strand, counting down.
ATTTGGTCTTATTTCTTTACCTACACCTGTCTGTCTGATGAGATTTAAGATGCTTTTCCCTAAGAATACAGTAATGATAGATTTACGAGTGTCTTTAATGATATTACCGTTCATGTACTCTCTGAACATTTTTATCATTAACTGAATCATGGGTTCTATCTCATGTATCGTTGCCTCATGTACACATGTGGTGAAATATTCATCCAATTTTAAAGATGAGGTGTACTGGTTTCTTGATTCCAGAATTTCACTAATCTTAATTATTGTACGTCCATTTCTGATAATAGATACAGGAAGTTCACCCATTAAACTGTCAACGATCTCAACTAATCTCCCAGTAATCATATCTATGCCATGATCATCTTGTAGTAGTGAATATATATCATATAATTTTTTTAGTATTTCTGCCTTTGATATTGGTTCGATGTTTGCATTAAATTCCATTTCATAATATTGAATACTCTTCTTGTAGTCTTTCAAGTGAAAATAAGCCTCAGCCATTTGAATATTACTACAGTTTCCTGGATCACAATCATGTAGTTCATTATGTCTTCTCAATACTTTATCATAACATACTTTTGCTTGTTCCTTATTTCCTGTTTTTTCATAATAACTTGCTAGTGTTGAGAAGAAAGTCGTGTATAGACGAGTTGATATCAAATGCTTGTACTTTTCAAAAACTGTTCGATATATTTGCATATTTTTTAGTAATGATATTGTATGGATGTCTCTGATAATAAGCTGTTCAATCTTTACTAAGTGCATTATCATCTTGGAATAGACATGTATAAACCTTTTCTTACCATACATCTTGATCATTTGTACTCTTGTCTGTGTTAAATATGCAATGATAGTCTTTATGTAATTTTTTAAGTCTGATAGTGTAGAGGAGAATATGTTTCCAGGGCGATTCAGACTACTGTCAATGGTATCAGCAATTTTCATAATTATATCAGCTATCCTTTTTTCATACTCACTTATACCATTAAGCCAGTCAAATAAATAATTGATATTGTGTTGCTCAAGATTAAGGGTGACAAATGGTCCCTTAAAATCTAAGTTTTCCAAAACAGAAATGTAGTAATTCATGAATGTCTTATGGAAAGCTGTAGATTCACTGGCCGTTGACACATCTTTAAAAAAAACCTTGATTAATTTGTGGTACATATATCTATAAGTCCGATGATCATAGTCTAGTAATGACCTTTGCACTAGAATTTCGAGATTTTTGTCACAATCATTGATTTGTATACTTTCAAGGATGATTTTACATGCAGCCTTCTTATCAAATGAACCTGGAAAGTATGACAGAAACCTACCTGCATTTTGTGTATCATTTTTGAGATGCTGATAGGATAAGTATATCGATACATTAACCCTGTCTTCAGTTGGTAAACCTTCTGGACTTAATGTTTCAATTAATCTCTCTTTTAATTGAGCAATGATATCATTAGGATGTGGTGCATATGGCATACTCATTAATGCTCCAACAACGTGCAAAGCCAGAGGAGCACCACCCGTAAGGTTAACAATTTCTCTGCAGAGGTTATGGTCAAGAGAACTTGCTAAATCAAGTAATAATTCACAAGCATATGAAGTTGCAAGCTCAGTTATTGGATACAATTTGTGTTTGACAGGATACATTATCTGTTGCCGGCTGGTTGTCAGAATTTTTAAAAATGTGAATTTAGAATTTTTTATCAGATTTTTAATAAGTCTTTGAAATCTTTCTTGATTAAAATATAATTGTTTATCACAATTATCCAATATTAATAATGTTTTTTTTTTAAGCACCTTGCTCCATTGATATAAATCTTTCAGTGTGATATTTTTTGTTGAAGTTTCATCATTAGACAGTATCGTCAGTGCTAATGCATGCGTACTGGAAAGTGGTTCCATATCAACATATACAATGGTTACTCCATCACTAATCATTTTGTGCCCGATGTGTATAGCAAGTGTGGACTTACCATATCCTGGTGGACCAGTGATACTTACGATTTGAGGTGCTTCGGAGTTGTATTGTAGCAGCTGGATTACACCCTCAATTTCCTCTTGACGACCAACAAATTTTCTAATAGGGGGTGGTAGATCATGTAGCTCAGAATAAGTTAAAGAAGATCTATGTCTCCATAATCCCATACCAATGAGTACAAGGCTGATGAGTAAAATGAGAATAAGGATATAATGCTTTTTCGTGCTGTGCAGTATCAGCTGAGGGACAGACTTGACCCCTGGATCTTCTGTATTATAAATAGACAAAATACCTATAGCTAGCTATCACCTGTAATAATAAATAAACCCATACCTTTAAGTCCATATCCTAACTCTCTGCAGACTTGATGGATGAATTTCTTCCACTTATTTTTCCTAGATATCAGTATCAGCTCCCTAAGTGTGGCCTTGTCTCCATATTTCTGTGCCCACTTCCTCAGCATGGCTATCTTCTGCACTTCGTTGCTATTCCTGTGGTCCTCTCTGATATCCTCAATCTCACTTTCAGTGAGACCCAGAGCACTGGCCTTAGCTTGCCACTCCAGTACATGCCTGGAAATAGCTGCTAATTCTTCATCAGTGAATCCCTTATTCAACCTTGGTTTGGGAATTCCTTTCATCACTTTTGCAATTGGAGGTTTCTTCAATAGAGTAGCCATTTCTGCAGCACTACACAAGAACTATAGACACAGATACACACCCACTATCACCCTGTCACATGCTAGTAGTCACATGCATGGCTCAGCGAGCATATTCATAAGGCAGGGTTATTATTCATAATGCTAATTCACATGTAGCCTTCAGACATATCCACCCACTTCCAGTTGACACCCTTGATGTACATAGTTAGAGGATTCTATGACGGCATGTATGGTAGAGGAGGGACCTCATCTTTTAGGAAAAAATTCATGGTTGTCAATTAAACCGTGATGGGTTTATTTTATGCATGGTACAATGGAACCTCCAATATAGCTAGGACACTCTGAAAGAAACCTCAATAAAGGATGATGTAGATACACTCTCTAGCTACATGAAATAACCTCCAAAAGAAAGAGGACAACCTCTCTACAAAGGGGGAAAAAAAACTGAGTCCCAAAACTTTTAAAGTTTGGGTTAATGGGGTTCTGTTGTTGCAGAGTTCTGAGTTGCCCATAGCTGACATGTCCCCTTATAATCTATGATCCCTTGCCCCACCAGTTGCCGAGGGTGAGTTGTCATTGGATACTTGCTGTTGGCTGATGTGGGGGGAGCATCTGTTGACTAGAAGCATGTGGTAAAGTCCACCCTCCTCCTAATTGGGGCTGCCCCTGTGTATGATGTCCTTGCCCCTGTGCTCCCATCCCAGGGTGCCTTGGATCATGTGACCTGACTGAGATGTCAATTGTTATCTTGATAGGGCTGTGAATTAGTGTACGAATGAATATGTTCAGCTACAGATATGTAGGCAGATCACATGTGACTGGCTGTGAATCAGGGGAGTCAGCAACAGCAGTATCATCACAGTAACCAGTCTTTTAGGAGAAAATGATATCTTCATTAGTGAGATCAAAAATGCTGTCTTAATAATATCAATTTCTGCAACACTATACAAGACATGGATACACACCCACTATTACCCTGTCATGTGATGTGCCTACATGTCCATAACTGACTAAGCTGAGCATATTCATGATTATTCATCACAGCCTTGTACATACAGTCACACACCCACTTCCAGTTGACACTTTAGCTTCCTCCCCCTCTTCCTATGTACATTCTTGTTAACAAAAAAATTCTAACAAAATAAAAATCATTATCCTAAACAAAATTATCCAATACATAATAATAACAAAAATATCAATAAAGTAAAAATTAAAAAATCAATCAGATAATATCCACGATGATTATGAACTATATTAGAAATCAAAATAATATTATAAGTAGTTTCATCTTGAAGTAAAAGTTGTATATGTTGAAAGATGAACCATAATGGTAGTAAATAACTATAAAAAAACCAATATCTATAAAAGAATGCACTCACATTATACACATATAATAAAATCTTAAAAGTAACTGCATCATAATCTGACTTCGATAACAATCTAAAGTATATTCTTGCTATAAAATCAAGAAAGGAACCAAAACAAGTTGTCAAAAGAATTTTATAACTTAAAAAACTAGAACAAATACTCAGTATGATAACAGTGAGATACACACGTATAAATATAGATGTGACATTCAGCAAAATGCACACCCAATTCTGGTATTTTAAAGTTGTAAATCTTTTTATGAGAGCAGTTATTGATGACCCAACTATCATTATTGAAGGCCAATTTCCAAAATCTATCTTTGACATTGAACTATCTTTGATATTTAAAGTAGTTGATTTAGAAAGTCTCGTTATAGAGGGGTATAATTCAATGGGTAGGTCAGTATTTCGAAGCCTATTCTTTGTGGACTTGGTACAATTTAGTGGTAAACCAAAGAAAAAATAAAACACCAGAGATGTACATTTGTGTAAATTTTCCCTAAGTACCTGAAATGAAGCAGTAACATAGCAACTGTACAGGAATTCAAAATTTCCCAAACGTACTGAATACGAACATGCTTCATTATAATCTGACCTAAGGATGTGAGTTAAATTATTTTCTGATATGAATTTCAAAGTGCTCACAAGGACCATATTAGCCCCACTGAAATTATTCAAGGAATATGTTGCCTTACTCAGGATCATGCAGGTTCCTACATATTCATGTACCATTGACAGTCGAGTTGTATCGTTAAAACAATGCAAGGTGTAAGATGCAATTTTTTTACTTTTGTTAAATTCTTTTCTTTCATATAATTTCGTTGCAATATCATAAGAAAGCTTTACTGCTTCATGATCACCTTTAGTCCAGTTGAAAGTATGATGTGACTCGATCATTACTTCTCCAATGATTAATGATTTATTGAATTCATTAATACTGTTCAAAAAATCATAATAGCTATTATACATGTGAATTGCATAATGTACCATAGAAAGATTTTGATTCTCCATGATTGAAAACATATTCAATAGTTTCTCATTAACTATTATCATTTCAGTGATGCTATTGTTGTACTTCGATGATGTAATGTATAATGATCGAAGTGTCAAAATATTACAAACTGTATTCAAAGACTGTTCATACGAATCATTTTGTATTGCCAATTCATAAAACTTGATGCTTTCTGGATAGAGGTGTTTCCGATAGTAAGCATTTCCGACTGAAAAGTAGTCACAATCATTTGAATTACAAAAATTTGGATCATATATTTTTTTCAACATTCGTTCAAGGTATAACTTTGTTGAGTTGTCGTTATGATTCTGATAACATAAAATTGATGCATAAAATGTCATATATGGAGTTACTATTCCTGAAACACCGCTATTACTCACCTCTTCCACAAAATGCTCTCTTTCTAGCAATCGATCAAGAGCTTGGTCTCTTCCTTCCAAAATTTCAATTAGAGATACTAAACTGGTAAATAATTTCATGAAATCAGAAAAAAATTGCTGAGCATATTCTTCATTAAGATCTGTATCATTTATTAATTGAGTTGAAAATCCATGAACTATGTTTGTAGCACTTTCTATTGGACCAATTAATTCACTTGGGGAAAAAAGAGAACGTAGATACTGATGTTCCACAGCCGAGGCAAAACAATTAACAGCAAAAATATATGATATATTATGACTTAGACTCACTGGTTTTTGAATAATCATCATAAAGTATCGTATATTATGACGCTCCGTGTCAAGCATAGTCAATCCTTTCTTTGTGTTCTGTGATTTTATAACTGCATCTATTTCACACAGTTTAGAGGCAAAATGCTCTTGAAATGCTAGACGAAATCTTTCAGATTCATTAAGGCTGCTATAGCACAAGAAAAAATCCTTGATGAGTCTGTGAAAATGATAACGCTGTGAAAGTTCATCAAACTCAAGCAATGAATGCTCTACTAATTCAATCAGGCTTTCCGCTAAATATTCTTCCGCTGCTAAAAGTTCTGTTCCACTGTTATTGAATATCAACTTCAGTACACTACAAGCAGTATGTTTTTCAAAAAAGCTGGGAAAGTGTGCAAGATATCTGCCAATTCCCTGTAACTCTTTGCTAAGATAATCATACGATAACCAAATTGAATTATTTAGCCGCATACTTCTAGCAAGCTTAGGGGAGCTGAGTGCAGAAATAGGACTACTTTTGAGTTTCGCAATAACTTCTGCAGGAGTAGGATGATTCACCTTGCTCAATAATGATCCTATGATCTTGAGAGCTAGTGGCATTGCTCCTGTTAATTCTGCTATTGCTTCCTTTTCAGTACCATTTAAGACTGAGGAAAGTCTAAAGTCCAAAAACTCACATGCTGATTCTTCACTTAGTGGTTTCAGCTGGTAAGTGTGATAATTTTCAGAGTGCACTATTATTTCTCTGCTTGTCGTCAGTATCTTGATGCTATCAGAGAAAAACAGTAATTTATCAATGGTGTCTTGGAACTCTTCCTTTTGACTATTGATACAATCATCGCAATCATCCAGCACGATTAAGTTGTACCAAAACTTATTCCCTGCCCATTTCAATAACTTATCAAATGTTACATTTGCGGGTTTGTCTGATTGAGATGCTAAGTTACCAAATATTCTCTCAGCAATTTCCTGCTTTAAGTGTTCATTGGGAAACTCCTTCATATCGACATAATGAACTACGACACGATTAAGTATCATCTCATTGCCGACATAAACAGCCAGTGCTGTTTTTCCTATACCAGGTGATCCCACTATGCTAATGATATCAGCCGATTCATCATCAGAGAAATCAATCAGTTCCATTAGTTCTTTAACGTCATCCTCACGACCAACAAAATTCTCTGGCAGGTAAGGGAATTTAGGAGAGAATGGTCTATAGAGTGTCATGCGGATCTCTCTGTTGTATATGTAAATGCATAGCAACAGCATGGAAACAAGAGCTACTACACTGATGATATAACAGCACCAGGATGAACCTAGAGTTTTTCATATAGAAATATAATCATGACAAGTTTCTTCAGATATGCTGGACTGCTACTAAATCATGGAGACCACTAATGATAATTTATTTCTACCCAGGACTGTTCATGTCTTGTGAACCAGATGCACGAAAAAGCAGAAGGGTCTGGTGAGTGTGCTATACCAGTTTTGTTGGACTTTGAATGATAAAACTTTGCATATAGCATATAAGCTATCGATACTCAACCGCCTTAGTTACTAACCTTTGCTAATTCTTTATACTCACAGGTACAACGTCACTTGATGTATTAATAGCAGCTCTGTGACCATCTGAAGCTACTGTAGGAGCAGCGATCCGATCCAGCTGACTGCAAAGAGCTGACCTCAGCTAACCGATCAGGCTGCAGACACATTAAGTTGACTGGCAGTACATAAACTCGACCTGACTATACTAGCTAGTATACACATCATCGACCATCTATTGTCGTCCATTACCATATTGTTGACCATCGATTGAAAACAGTATTATTAAAGTTGACCTGAATAAATTTAATGTTTTATACAAGAAAGCTTAACTGAACACATTAAAGCAAAGAGCACACATATCCAGCAGCATGCTAAGTCAGTTCTTCAGAGTTGTAGCTGGAACAGAGTGCCCCAGTGCTGTCCAATTTATCCCAAATGTCCCTTCATGTACAGCTTGGCATATTCTCCTCCGACCACTGCTTAAGTTTTGCTGGATAATTAGCTTTCTTATTCTTGACCTCGTTCAGCTTCTTCATAGCTGGCAGCACTACAGTTTACAGAACCCACCCAGTAAACTCATATAACTCCGAATATTTTTAAAATTGAATAGTGGTGTGTTGGTTGGCAATTTGATAGCTTATGCTATTGCACCGAATCATAAAGATTGAATGGAGAATTCTTATGATACGTATGACGTCAGTGATTGCAAAGGTAGCAGCTTCAACTTGACTTACCGCCTGGAGAGAGAGAGCAAAAACTTGCCGAGAAGAGAGCACCTTGTATGTGCATGTCATATGTTGTGGGCATGTAATTAAATTTCTCTGCAACAAAACTGGTATAGGGTCTGGTTCACGAGACTAGGACTTTTCATATGGTATAGTGATTCTAATTCACAGCAGGTGCTTACTAGTTTCGTGTAGCTTTCCAATTATTGGCATGAGGAGAGAAAGGGTCTGGCCCACTAACATTTGACATTTTGTTCTGGCAGGATTGGGGGTGGTGGTAGTCGATGAATCTCATTAAACAAATACATGTCTATTAGTAAGCTTAGCTACTCACACACAATTGCATCATGTGCACTTAATGAGATTCATTGACTACTGGGCAATTATCGTCCACCCTGCATCCAGTGGAGCTCAGAACAAAACACCTAATGTCAGTGGGCCAGACCCTTTCCCTCCTTGTGCCAAAAAAACAACAACACAACAACAACGGGAAAGGGTCTGGCTATGCGAGACTAGGTTGTTCTTACCTGAATCTTTTTTTGTACTCCTTCCTCTCTTGTGACCTAGGAAATAATGACAGGTAAGCATGGCTAGCAGGATTACTCTTATACTCTAACATACTCTTTAAATATCCTAGACTTTCACATGCTCCTTGTATAAAATCCATCAATCCATGTTCTTGTGACACAAGGATTAATTCCCTCAGAGTGTTCTTGCCTCTTTCGCAGTTATCTCCCCACCAAATCATCATCTCCATCTTCTGACCTTCATGGCTATTTTTGCGATTCTCCCTGATGTTCTCTACCTCCTCTAGAGGCAATCCAAAAACACTAACTGCTTTCGTTGGCCAGTCCAACAGATGTTTAGAGATGACAGCCAGTTCTTGATGTGTCAGAGGCTTATTTAGCTTCTCTTTGGGGATACTCTCGAGCAAAGTTTCTGCCGGATGCTTCTTTATCGCTGCGCCCATGATCATGATCGAGTGCTACAGCCGGCCCCGCCCTTCTATATCTGCGCATGCCCAAATTCTGAAGATTCTTCAACAGCTACTACATATTTCTGGAGGACCTACACTGTCATAGGTGAAAAATAATGGTAAAATAGCTTTGTTTTATAGGTATAGTTGGAGCCCTAGAAGCCCTACCCCCATGCAGCTGCAGCATGCCCAAAACATGGCTACTTGATCTTTAATAATTTTCATTACTTTGTAACAGGAAATAATTTGATAGACAAATACACACAAAGGCTATAAACATGAGCAAATAAAGAAAGAAAAAAGGACTAATGGTATAAGATTCCCTTCGACAAACATAAAGTACATGAAGATGAAAGAACTGTGACCATAATGTTAGATAAAAGGTAGCGTATCTATAAAGAAATTCAATTGCATTCATGAAAAACAAGAAGATGAAGCTGAACTTGTGTATGTAAAAATTCATTAAAAAGATTGAGAAGATTTTAGCTTCCAGTAAAGTTAGTTTGTCTGTAAATCCCATTAAATGACATAAAATGATGGCACTCAGAAATCCATAGCAGAACATGCTCAGTAGAAGCACTGTGATGTAGACACGAACGAATATCGATGCTGCATTCAGCAAGAAACAGATGCGAGGATACTTGTAAAGTGCCATAGTGTCATACATTTCGTTTTTCTTTATAAGAGAAGCAAAAACATCTGAAGTGAGAGATGATGATAAACCTTTCTTACTAACACTGAGAGATTTGGAAAATTGGATAATCGGGGTTGGTAAAATGTCGTTCTGTTTTTGACAATTGAATGGTAGACCAAAAATTGCATGGAACAGGCCACCAAAGTTGGCTTTGATTCCTCCAAACAAAGATGAAAGATAGCAGCTGTAAATGTGTTCCAAGTTCCCCAAGTAAAGCAGGTATGAGCATACTTTGACACAGTCCAAGTAGTGAATATGAGTCAGGTTATTTTCCGATATAAACTTCAAAGTGCTCACAAAGATAACATCAGCTTCACTGAAATTGCCTAATGAATAAGTGGACTCACCCAAGAGTAAACGGATTTCGATATAATCACTAGCCATAAAGTGCTGTTGTTTAGTGTCATTAAAGAACTTCAAGACAGAAGTTGCCATTCTAGCAGCTCTTTCAAACTCCTTCCTCTTCAATAGCACTTCTGCAACAAGATGAGCAAGAAGCACTGCTTCATATTTATCTTTAGTCCAGTTGAATGCACTGTATGATTCAATCAGTTTTTCACCGATAGCTAACGATGCATTGAATTCCTCCATTTCGTGAAAAATCATATAATAAGACTCGTATATATCACTATTGTGATGAACTTTTGAGAAAGTTTGGTTCATCATCAGAGGGAAAAGATCCAGCAATTGATCATCAATTGCTTCAGTAAAAGAACTGTTGTATGACCGCGACTTGGTATAAGCATCTCTGAGGTTCAAAAGCACAGAAATTGCATCGAAACTCTGTGCAAGTGTATCGTTTTGTAGTGCCCTTTCATAAAAGTAGATGCACTCTGGATAAATTTCCAACTGATAGTAAGCCTTTCCAATTGTAGCAAAATCGCATTCACTTGAACGACAGAAATTTGGGTCGTACACTTTTCTCAGAACGCGTGCATGATACGTCTTCTTCAAATCATCATCAAGATACTCCTTGTATAGCAAAATCAACATATAGAATTCTTTATATTGAGAACCAATACCTGGAATATTTCTGCTCTCCAAGTCTTCAACCAGATTCTCTCTCTCCATTAGTTGAGTGAGGGCTTTGCGTCTCCCTTCTAAAGTTTGAGTCAGATAAGACAAGCTATCAAGCAGTTGAACAAAAGTCAAAAACAGATTCCGAATATCACTCTCATTTCTATAATCCTCAGTTAACATTCCCTGAACGATGTCGGTGACTTTTCTTACTGGTCCGATTAATTCCTTTGGGGAAAAGAGAGATCCCAGTATTTTTTTTTCCAAAGCGAAGCCAAAGCTAGTGAGAGCCGTGTTATAAAAAAACTGCCGATCTGTTGGATATACTTGAATGATAGTCATAAAATGTTGTATGTTATGACGTTCTATATCTAATGCTGATGCTCTTTCATTATTAAAAGCCGCTAGTGATAGTACCAGAGAGTAATACACTTGAAATTTAAAGTTAAATTCTCGTGATTCATCGTGATTGCTGTAGAGCAAAAAGAACTCCTTGATGAGTCTGTGGAAGTGATAGCGCTGTGTAAGCTCATCTAACTCAAGTAATGAGTGTTTTACCAACTCATTGAGGGAGTTTGCCAAGTATTTCTCATCGGTACTTGTCTCATTGAATATCTCCTTCAGCATAAAAGTAGCAGTGTTCTTTTCAAAAGAGCCGGGGAAATGAGCAAGATATCTGCCGATTTTTTGTAATTTTATGCTAAGAAAATCATACGACAACCCTATTGAAAAGTTCAACTGATATTCTCGTTTTAGTTCAGGAGGACTAAGTTCAGGAATGGGATTACTCTCGAGTTTCGTAATGATTTCCTCAGGGGTGGGTGGGTCCACCTTTAGAGTTAAAAGTGATCTAACGATCTTGAGAGCGAGAGGCATTGCTCCTGTCAAATTAGCAATCATTCTTCTTCCTGTATCGTTCAAACGTGAGTGAAGCTTAAGGTCCAGATACTTACATGCTGATTCTTCACTTAGTGGTTTCAGCTGGTAAGTGTGATAATCTTCAGAGTGCGCTATTATATCTCTGCTTGTCGTCAGTATCTTGATGTTATCAGAGAAAAACAGTAATTTATCAATGGCATCTTGGAACTCTTCCCTTTGACTATTGATACAATTATCACAATCATCCAGCACGATTAAGTTGTACCAAAACCTATTCCCTGCCCATTTCAATAACTTATCAAATGTTATATTTGCGGGTTTGTCAGATTCTAAGTTACCAAGTATTCTCTCAGCAATTTCCTGCTTTAAGTGTTCATTGGGAAACTCCTTCATATTGACATAATGAACTACGACACGATTAAGTATCATCTCATTGCCAACATAAACAGCCAATGCTGTTTTTCCTATACCAGGTGATCCCACTATGCTGATGATATCAGCCGATTCATCATCAGAGAAATCTATCAGTTCCATTAGTTCTTTAACGTCATCCTCACGACCAACAAAATTCTCTGGTGGGTAAGGGAATTTAGGAGAGAATGGTCTATAGAGTGTCATGCGGATCTCTCTGTTGTATATGTAAATGCATAGCAACAGCATGGAAACAAGAGCTACACCAAGATAATAGCACCAGGATGAACCTAGAGTTAATCAAAGACTACTAAGTCATGTAAATATCCCAGGTAGAAGTTTCTAGACTTCTCTGATCTGTGTTCTATAATTTGTATTCACTTGATCCCTGCTATATCAGCTCAAAATTTCACTGGCAGAATACCAGCAGGGAGCTGTTTTGAAATAAGAATTGATAGGATCAAGGGCAAATAAACTTTTGTCTACACCCTCAAAGGCTAGTTATGGGGAACTGAAGTATGACAAAGTTGCCTAATTCTACCCAGGTCTTTTTAGCTAGATCTAGCTAGGCCTATGTGCTCACCTGAATCACTCTTTCTAATCTTATGACCTAGAGGAAATCATTACATCAACAGTTAAGCAAGGCTGGGGGAGGGTTTTCCAATTGGAACGTACCTCCATCACTCCTCTTTAAGTATCCTAGACTTTCACATGCTCCTTGTATAAAATCCATCAATCCATGTTCTCGTGACAGGAGGATTAACTCCCTCAGAGTGTTCTTGTCTCTTTCGCAGTTATCTCCCCACCAAATCATCATCTCCATCTTCTGACTGTCAAGACTGTTCTTGTGATTCTCCCTAATGTTCTCTACCTCCCCTAGAGACAATCCAAAAACACTAACTGCCTTAGCTGGCCAGTCCAACAGATGTTTAGAGATGACAGCCAGTTCTTGATGTGTCAGAGGCTTATCTAGCTTCTCTTGGGGGATACTCTCGAGCAAAGTTTCTGCCGGATGCTTTGTGATTTTCTTTATCACTGCACCCATTTTGCTGTATCCTGTGCTGCATTAATACATAGCTAGCTACACGCCTGGCCTCGAGAAAAGTTTCACCTACAGCCACACCCTTGTACACACTACGCATGCTCATTGTGTGCCCTCCCTGAAGCCCCGCCCAGTGCAATCTGTATTATAATTATGGATGTGTGAACACTGACGTGAACACTGAACAGCGTAGTTAAAACAAATCTTCTATGAAAAATCAGTGTCGAGGTTGTTGCTGGTAACTTTGAGAGGGTGGATGACCTTGAGGGTGTGGCACCTGGGGGTGTGGCAGTTGTTGATGACCTTGTTGCTGTTGTTGTTGCACAGGTGGCCCTCTGGAGAAGGAATGCGGTTGGGCTCCCCCCGGCCCCGTCCCCATAAACTGTCCCGGAGGAATTTGTAAACTTTGCAATGGCTGCTGGACTCCCTGAGGGAACTGAGTTGGAGGCATTCCACCAACTTGAGCTGGAGCTGGGCCCGTTCCCATACCTGTAAGAGTGGTGAAAGTAATTGTCTAGTTATGCAGGAGTATCCCCCCTTCACTATACAGTGGAACCTCCAAATAATGGACACACATAAGACCCAGCCTCTTGTCCTTTGTTCCTCTTTTGGTATAGTGTGTATGAACAAAGGTAACTGTCCTTAGTTGAAAAGTTTGTCCTCTTTCTTATCAGAGGTTCCAGTGTAATTACAGAACATTTGATTTTGTCCTCTCTTTGAGAAGACACTGCAATGCATACATAACTTACCATGAATTTGCTGTGGAATTTGAGCATTCATTACTGGATTCTTCCCTTGTTGATCCCCTAGTTGTTGAGGGTTCTGTAATTGTTGTTGTTGTTGTTGTTGTAAAGTTCCTCCCATTGCTGATGTGCCCCCTTGACCTATGACCCCTTGCCCTCCTAGTTGCTGAGGCTGCTGAGGGTGAGTTGCCATTGGTGTCGAACTGGATACTTGAAGTGTTGACTGATGTGGGGGAAGCATCTGTTGACTAGAATGCGGTAAAGTCTGGCCTCCTCCTGATTGGGGCTGTCCCTGGATTTGTGTATGATGTCCTTGCCCCTGTGCTCCCATCCCCTGCCGAGGGAGGGTGCCTTGGATCATGTGACCTGACTGAGATGTCAATTGTTGTTGTTGTTGTAAAGGTCTTGGCTGCTGTGATGGACCGGAATGAAACTGCTGTTGCTGACCTCCCTGATTCATAGCCCCTGGATTTCCAGCAGTGGGCTGGTTCGTCACTGACCACTGGTTAGCAGGGGCCACTCCCGAAGTTTGCCGGTCCAGCTGAGGGGGCGCCATAGTCCCAGGAGCCGGCTGAGGAATCAAGGGGGTTGGTAATTGTGGCTGCGGAGGCATGGGATTGGGTAATGATCGAGGGGGCAAGCCTTGTTGTTGTTGTTGTTGTAGAGATTGGAATGCTTGTGGTTGGAGTGGAGGCTGAGCTTGAGGGGGGTTGGGAGGTCTTGGAGATCCCATTTGGGGTGTGGCAGAGGTCGGTGTAGCTAGTGCCTTTTGCTGTGGATGGTGTGCACTAATTGGAGTTCCAGGTTGTTGGGGAACCTGCTGCTGGAGTGGCTGAGAAAACTGCTGAGCTTGCATTTGGGGTGTGGTCCTGGCAGACATGGGTGACATGGAAACGGGTGTTCTCTGTCGCTGTACTTTAGACTTTTTCATTTCGGTCTGAAGTTCTTGAATTTGCTGGACAAGCTGAGCCACCTTTTGTTGGTATTTCTGTTCCAAACTCTGAATTATCTGTTTATGTTGGTCCCGGAATGCAAGCAACTGTTTATCTCGTTCCTGGATTTGAGTCTGATACTGATAGAGATGAACTTGAACCATCTGCTGCTGTTGGGCATTTGATTGTATCTGTTGCTTCAAACTATTAATTTCCTGAGTTAGTTGCAAGTTCTGACTCGTGAGATTGGCATTCTTCTCTTGTTCGACGGCTAACATCTGCTTATACTTGATTTCCATATCCATCTGGTCCTTGCGAAAAGAATCACTCGCCTTGCTCAACTTCTCGATCTGTGCCTGTTGTTGAGAGAACATCCCTTGCTGCTGCTGTAAGAGCTGCATTAAGACGGCTTGCTGTCCTGATGCTGTTGCTTTTTCTTGCTCCTGTTTCTGCTGCTGCAAGGATACATTGCCCAGCTGCTGTTGCAAGATGAAGAGTTGCTGTTTGTAGTTTTCCAGTTGGCTCTTCTGGTCAGCACTGTTGGCTCTGTGCTGTTCAATTTCTCTGTTTTTCTCATCAATCGTTGACTGCAGTGTTCTGTTGCTATTAACGAGACTTTGCAAGTGTTCCACAGGATTATTCATTTGGGGAAGGTGCGTTCCCACATCAATAGCAAGAGGTGAGATGGAAGGAGGCATGTGGAGAGAGGTGGAACCAAGAGAGGTGGAACCAATTCCTGGAATGGGATTGAAGGATGTATCTGATAGTTGTAGGGAATGTAATTCTGTGTTGAGTCCATGACTCAGTTCCATTCCAGGTATTGAAATTGGGGCTGGGACCATGGGTGTGATGTTGGCGAGATTCTGGAGTGTAGCACTGGTGAGATCTATAGACATGGATGATTGTATTTGACCAGCTGCAAGAGATGGTTCCAGAGTGGACTCAAGATCTGTTTGCGATGAAGTCTCATCCTGATTCTCAGATACGGCATCTGGTGTTTTAATGTCTCTCCATGAAGTTTCAACAGACCCCATTGCCCTGATGCCTGTGGACTGCCCACTCTCATTCAAACTTTGCTGTCCTGATGAAACCAGGTCACTCTGTGCAGAAGAATCAGCATCCTGTTCCATCTCCCCAGTCTGGTCCTGATTCAGTTCCAGGTTCTGGTTTGGAGTGGTAGGGGGGCTCATAATTGGAGCCGGGATGGGCCTGGATATAGAATTTATGGTCATAGTGTTGTCGGCATTGCCCAAGGCATTGGGAACTGGTTGAACAGGAATTGCAGGTAAGTCTTGCATCTGTGCAGCCTGGTTGGGATAATACTCTGATGATGATGATGCTGGTTGAGGTGGAATAGGTGATTGCTCATTGATACCAACCAGTAGTGTGTTCTTAGAAAGATCTGCGTCTGATGTCGCTCCCTGCTCACTTCCACTAGTCTGTCCCATTTCTCCCTTTAAGGTAAAGGCTTGCTGTTGTGAGGGGGGTGGGGTCGGAACATAGGGGGTTGGATTTTCCATACTAGGTGGCCCACTTGGAGGAGATACGACAGGCTGCATATTAAGGGATTGAATATGCGCCGGTATTGATATCTGTGTATGTTCCATTCCCATATTCAAATCTGAAATCTGAGAAACTGCCACATCCGATTCTGCCTGCACTGGAGGCATGGTCAGCTCTGGTTGAAGAGGTGTGGTCAAGCTAGACAGGTCCTCAGCAGGCGGTTGGAGTAGCAACTGAAGATTGAGAAGAGCTTGATTTGCTTCCATGCTGTTTTGAGAACCATCTGTGTGCTCGGTTGGATCTTGTGAGAGAGGAGAGTTCAGTTCTCCCATAACAAGTTGAGAAGAATTAGAGATGTTTAAGGAAGAAAACCGATCAGTGGTTGCTCGAATGGGAGAAGCATGAGGGGAGAGAGAAGGATGGGATGGGTCTGGAACATCTGGAACTGGGACGTGCGAGGTGCTTGGAGGGGGTGTGTCCATGGTGCCAATCACAGAGAACGGCTGTGACGTTCCAGGCGGGGGTAACGAAGCAGTGACATTCATTTGCCCAAGACTCTGCAACTGCAACTGTTGCTGCTTCTGCAGTTCCTTCAACTGCTCCTCCAAGCTCTGAGCTGGTGGCATCGTGAAGTCAGATCCCTGGGGGTCACCTTGAGTGGGTACGGCTGCAATCATATTGGGGGATTCCCCCACCTCTGTGCTAATGATGGTAGTGTGTGAAGGGAGAGCTTGACTTTCAGTGTCCGGAGATTTCAAATTTAGGGGATTATGGGACGAGGTTTGATTTGGCGGTGGTGATGAGACAGTGTGAGTTGTATCACCACTTTGTGATGAGACAATAGGGTTACCAGCCAGCTCTGCCTTCTTTGGGGGGCGTGGTGGGGGAGCTGAGGACGAGGGTTGAGTGGGAGGAGGAGGAGGAGTAGGAGTGCCCGATTTCTGCCTAAACGAGGATTACAATCATTATAAAGGGAGGACCTGATCTTGGCCCCTAGCCCCTGCTAATCACATGATATTACATCAGGAGAGCCCTAGCCCGCGCCCTAAACCCCCAAGTCCACCTTAGCCCTAGCCCTAACTCCCCTGACCCCTAGCCCCCTAATCACATGATATTATATCAGAATAGCACTAGCCCTACCCCCAACCCCAGGCCAATCACATGACACTATGATACATATGCTAAAGAGGGAAATCGACGATAGTCATAGTCACATGACTTAAGAGGGAAAGGTCTTATAATACATACCTCTCCATATTTTCTCTCTCTCTGGACCTCGTGCTGGTGACATCGAACACTCTATTCCTAAGCTTAGATACATTGTCGTTGACGCGAGAGTAAAAACCAAGCCCCTCTCTAATAAATACATAAAAAATCAAAAGTTGTATCAAAGGAACTCTACACATGTATAATGAACTAACGTTATTTTTCCTTGGAGAACTGTGAAAAATTTACCAGCTTTGGTCAGAGCACTGAACATGGATTCTTGCCTGGGTCAGCATTAACAATTGTAGATTGATGAGTATTATAAAAAATTGTTGACACTCACTGTTCAGTTAGATCTTGGGCTACCTGTCGAACTTTGACCTTCCTTGCATTAGCATCCACAACAGCTCTGCAGATTGTTCATGTAATTATAATTAATAGGGATCTCCCCTCTTTTCCTCCCTCTCTCTCTGACTCACGAGAGTATGTTGTCTTGAGCAGCAAGGTTTTTCCGGACAATGTCGGCAAGTTCTTTGTGCTTCTTCATCTGCTCCTCAATGAATCCCTCAGCGTCAGTCCCGAGGTGACAAACCAGATTCTTGGTGATGTCATCGCTTTTTATTTGACCTCTCAACTGACCCACAAGCATTGTTCTCTGTTGCTGCATCTCTCGAACTTTACCCTGTGAAATGCACAAAAATCAAGCATCAAGTTCTTTCAGAAAAAGAATAACAAGGGTGGATCATTGCCAGATTTCAAGCAGAATAACAAGGGTGGATCATTGCCGGATTTCAAGCATTTCCTTACCAGCAGTTCCTTCCATCTGTCAGAGTCTCGTGCGTCTTCTTCCGGAGCTGAAAATTGCAGAACCATCAATCATCAAATATATTCATGAAAACAATTTCATTACCATCCATGGGGGTCATTCTGGGTACGGCCGCCTGCAGAGATGTGAGGGGGCCAGAGAGTAGGACCAGGTATCGATAGTGCTGGTCAAACATCGCCTTCAATTCAGTATTGGATTTGGACTACATAGGAGAATGGTATCATCATCTTTCATGCCATGCCCAAAACCACACCCCTTAATCATCATACTGTACTATGTAGGGACTGGCACATTATGCTTTTTTTGCTTCCCTATTATTCTATTCTTTAATTCCAGCTGTACGAAGTCATTATTCTTTTTTACTGACCTATCATTCTTTAATTATGCTCTTGGCTGATGTCATATGTATTTGGAAGACTACATAAAATTTAATAGTTATTAGCAGACAAGTTTGGTCCAGCTAGGCTAGCTAGTGTAGGTACACATGATAAATACATTCAAGATCAACCATGAAGTTCACTTTGATAGTCTATTATGCCAGCATTACGCTTCCTGCTTTGATGGACCTACTATTCCCAAAACTATGCTGGCAATCCCTAGTACTATGCCATGCCCTAAACCACACCCCTTAATTGTCATACCATGCCCAAACCACACCCCTTAATTGTCATACTGTACTATGCCATGCCCAAACCACATACATCATGCCACATCGTACCTTTCCACCCTTTCATGCCCTGCCCAAACTACTTTCATGCCACACCCCTTTGTAGCATGCCATCTCTCACCCCTTGGTCATGGTAGGTCTTGTAGTTGTCCAAATCCTTCCACATGCTGGCGCACACCTGCGAGGTAGGCCGAGCTCCAAACTGAGCCTGAAACTTCTCTTCCTCCTGATCATCCTCCATTCTCCGTTGCTCCATATCTGACAAATCTTTGGTCACAGAGTCAGAAAAACCAATCAATTCTGCACAAAGTGAGAGTTTTATTTATGATAATAATAAATTCATAAAATGATACCGTACATACCCTGGAGGTCAGAGTGCAGTTTCTTGACGAGCATAGACTTTCCTTGCAGTTGCTTGTGTTGCTCCAAAACGTCCGCTACAGAATAAAAGGAGATGATAAAAACAAATATCACATGATCACAAATGAGATATCACATGATTTCATAGAGATGATCACATGAGCTTGGAATATGCAATACATACCTGGTATTTCTGGGGGTCCTTCGTTCAGTTTTTCAATCTCTCCAACATTCAGAGTCTTCAAGAATTGTCTGTGTAAGAACATACTGTAAATCTTTTGCCGCTATAATTATATTCCTAGTCACTTCTACCAAAAGCTAATTACAAGTGAACTGTGAAAATTAATTAACATGAAAAATGTAAACACAAAATGAAAATATCACTCTGGGAAAGTTCCTATCACTCTGGGAAAACTCCTATCATTCTGGGAAAGTTCCTAATTATTGTAAGTCAAGCCATTTATGTGAATGTCAGTTGCTTACTCCAACTCTTCATCCTTCTCACTAACAGAGGAGTTGATTGATCTCATCAGTTCATCTTTCCTCTCACTGTAGAGAGAGGAGGCTTCATATGCTCGCATGGGCACCAAGCGGCTGAAAATGTCAGCTCCGAGGTTCTTGGAATCGGTCGGAGAGAATACAACTGGTTTCACCAGATCAATACCTATCACAATAAAGCAGTTCACATGGATACTAATAAGGATTTCAGTATTCTTTGTGTCAATTAAAAGTTTTATACTATAAAATCAGGGGTTTAATTTTAGGTGGGAGTGAGGAGGAAGTTCCTCCTTCCCCTCCCCCTAAAAATGTATTTCTGATTTCACCTGGGTATGGTTCCAAAGTTTCCAGATCTGGAATGCGATCGTGATAGACCTGGTCGTTCTGTTTCCTTCCAGCGACGACCTTTGCCTGGATGTGATCGATGAAGTTCTTGATACCCTCTCTGAGTCCTTCCCCCACACTCTTAGGGACACGGCCGATAGAGTTGAGTTTCTTCAGTGCCATCTGGTTCCAAGCAATGGCTGTTCCCAGTTGACCAGACTCCTCACACGCTGCTCCCTGGTAAAACTACATGCGTACATTGTAGGTAATCTTCACATTCAAAAAAAGTGAGTCTCCATAAAGATATTACATGCTAATAGGAAAAGAGATTCCTGCCCAAACTAAGAGAGAGAGAGAGAGAGAGAGAGAGAGAGAGAGAGAGAGAGAGAGAGAGAGAGAGAGAGAGAGAGAGAGAGAGAGAGAGAGAGAGAGAGAGAGAGAGAGAGAGATCCAGTGGTTTCAGCAGACTAAGGTGTGCAAGATTTGACTCACATGAGCTACAGCCTGGAAGTAGAGCATCTTGACTTTGAGCAGTTTGGCCCAGTCTTTGTTCTTCTTGGCTATGATGGAACATGGCTCAGTTTCCAGGCATCTACTGGTCTCCACATAGTAGTCTGCCACCTACAGCAAAATGCAGTGGTGCCACCAGAAATCACATGATAAGCTTTCCTTAATAAAGTCCACTCATACTATATGATCATGTGACAAGGACACTGGATTTTATAATTAAAGAGGGTGTTCCTCCTACTGTAAACCACACCACACCATACTAAGTATGATCACATGATAAGGGGACATTTCCTCATAGCAACTAGCCCTAGCCCTAGCCCTAGGATATTTCCCTGTAGCAAATCTATGTACTTACTCGTGTGGACAGTTTAGCTATGGTGACGCTCTTGACCCTTGCACTCCCCCTGAGCGATTTCTCCACAAAGCATTCCTGAGCTTGTCCCTAAAATTTTAAGACAATTAACATCATATGGACAATCATCCTTTGAAGACGATGTAGGTATATAATGTAGGCATATAATGCACGTATAGTGTTTTGAGAACATGGGTGACCAAGCGAGTCTTACCAACATGAGGTTCTTGTAGAATGAGATGAAAGGAGGACTAATGTCTTTACTGGCATGATTCACCGCAAGTTGTTCCTGTAAGCAATGGCACAAAAAAAGTAAACAAGGAGGTGGGGAGAGGGAAGGAAGGAGGCGGGGAGGGGAGAGGGAAGGAAGGAGGCGGGGAGGGGAGAGGGAAGGAAGGAGGCGGGGAGGGAGAGGGAAGGAAGGAGGCGGGGAGGGGAGAGGGAAGGAATGAGGCGGGGGAGGGAAGGAATGAGGCGGGGGAGGGGAGGGAAGGAATGAGGCGGGGAGGGGAGAGGGGAAGGAAGGAGACGGGGAGGGGAGAGGGGAAGGAAGGAAGGAGGTGGGGAGGGGAGAGGGGAAGGAAGGAGGGGAGAGGGGTCCTGCAGGGATAGTGAGATAAAAGGAGAGGCTTGGCCCAGGGGGAACACATGACTCACACATAAGCGGCTTACATCCAGATAATTGAAGGCACCGGCTGCACACTGAAAGTGGGTAATGGACTCCTTTATCTCCTGAAAAAGCAACAGTGAATAGCATCATGCTAATACAGGATCCCTAGTACTTTTGAACTTTTGATGGACATTGCGATATCCAAGAGAATTCATTTATGAAGCTGTACAGTATGACACACACGTGACTCACCTGCTCGAGGTCTCTCTTGCTACGACAACCAAGGATTGAATGTAGAGCAGCTGGAGGTCAAAGTACAATACTTACCAGGGATCCTATTAGTTATGACAGACTTACAGATATTGTAAAGCACTGACGCTTGCTCAATCTGAAGGCCTTCCTGGATGTATTCAGCACCAGAAAAAATATCTTTCCTATAAATAGAGGAATAAAGTGTATCCGAATTAATTTAAAAATATCTTTCCTAGTGTATTTTAAATATCTTTCCTACAAATAGAGCAATAAAATAAGATATGAGAAAAGGAGGTAAAATCCTGCAATTAGTGAATTGATTACCATGCAAAATCGATTGGTAGCTGGCCTATGGTCTCAGGGGGAAATCGTGCCCTCAGGAGGTGGAGCTGAGCAAAATAACGCCTGAGAACACTAATTCCATTATAGTCTCGAGAGGGGTGCATTGAATTCTGCAGAGAGAATCATGAGTGAGTGAGTGAGTGAGTGAGTGGGTGGGTGCCATCATGGATTAAAAATTTTGCAGTTAAAAAAATTTTTTTTGACAGTTTATACTACAGAGTTAGAGATAATAAAAATCAACAGTGGTGGGAGGACATTGTGGCTCCTGTTAAAACTTGGATGATTAATTTAATATTTAATAAGAAGGCTGAAATCAAAATGAGTTAGTTGGAAAAACATACATGACCACCGTCCACCAAAACAGACTCTCCAAATAAGGACAAACCTCTCAACAAAGGACAATCTAAAAGTACCTTTATTATTATATACACTCTATACAAAATAACCTCCAAAAGGGGACAACCTCTCTACAAATGCTGGGTCCCAAGTGTGTATAATTCACTGTATATATAAATTTTGCTGTAGAAACAATGAAGCACACACACAGTATTGTATAATACCTTCAAAAGAGGACAACCTCTCTACGAATGCTGGGTCCCAATTGTATATTACTCACTGTATGTATAATTTTGCTGTAGAAACAATGAAGCACACACAGTACTTGAAAATGAGTAGGATGGGAAAAGTATGATGTTCCAGTACTATCAACACAGCTGGAAGTGAACTGTGCCAACATGATATGCCATATTTGTACAGGTACTTGAAAGGAGGCATTATGTATCATCATGCAACACGAGCCTTTAAGTGAAGCCCTGATCATAATGTGATGTTACGTGATGCAAGAGTGGAGGCCTATATAGAAGGAGGCTACTAGAAGGACATCCTGTTGGAGTCCCAATCCAGACAAAACCTTGGCACCTTCTATCTACCACATATCATGAAAACCTCATAATGCGATTTTCTCTAAGGTTAGTAGCTATCTCAGGAATTTAATTGTTCTGTGCAGACTTTTGTACCTTGATACTATGACCTACACACACCATGTTATCAGCAGCACTCAGTGCTACACACACGATGTTATTAACAGTCCAGTAGTGACAGTTTGTGCACTCAGTGCTACATAGATGACATAGCCACTGCTAATACAGCCAGCCTCTCAACATAGCTGTGCTGAATAGAGCAATCTGATTGGTCAGTTACAGGGCACTAAGCTTAGTAGCCCTAGCCCTATGCCTTCAGTGCCTGTTGTAAATATAGTCATCTCTGGGCCACAAAAAAGTGTATGGAGGTCAAAATAGCACCAAGTGGTCTTTATAGAAGGGTTGGTCTCTGGGTACAGTGGTCTTTAAGGTAGGTTTCACTGACATTAGACAGTGCTGCTTGGAAACGGTATGTAGGTTGCCATAGCTGTCCTAAATTAGACAACTCGACCAACAGGATCTAGAAATCCTCAGGTGCGGCCTGTAGTAACAACTCGGGACCTTTGGATAGATACCAGATCTCTCACCTCTCTGAGCTGGTCCAGTTGTTTGATTTCCTCATGAAATGAGTCAGGATTCTCCTCATAGTGGGCACTGATCATCTGCAGTGGGCAATACAAAAATTAGAAGGTGTGGCACTTGAGGTATAAATAAGGGGCGGGCATCAGAAAACAGTATCTTTTGCCATTTGGCTAGTATATAAGACTTTACATAACCCATAAGCCACAGTTTTGTAGTTTCTTCTTAATGAGCAGCTTACAGGTTTAATTCCAAGGTAACTGGACTTTCCAGACTCTTTGATAGGTAATGAGAGCATCGGTAGAGCTGGACATTCCCAGCTCGCCGCCATATTTCACGAAATCTTCTTTGGGACTTCACAACAAACTGAGAAATTAATAGGGCTAGGGATATCTATGGTAAAATACAGCACAGCACAGCACGTACTTAATTCTAGAGCCGGAAAGCATGTGATTTCCGGTTTCCGCCCACTGGTCTAGGTTCAAAGGTCAATATTCGACGTACACGTGGCAATCATGGCTGCTTTCTTGAATCCGAGAATCCTGAATAACTTCATCAAGCTAGGGGCAGCTGCTATTGTCACAGGCTCTGTGATTAACACCACACTCTATAATGGTAAAGCAGGGTTAAAAATCGAGTCCGCTTGAAAAAATGGGAATTTTATTTCTTTTGTAGTGGATGGTGGGGAAAGAGCTGTGATATTTGACAGGTTTAGGGGGGTGCTTGATAGTGTCAGCGGAGAGGGGACCCATTTTCTCATCCCATGGGTTCAGAAGCCAATCATTTTTAGTATCCGTAGCAAGCCACGAAGAGTTCCAGTCATCACAGGAAGCAAAGGTATGTATGTAACCGTGGAGACCCTTTACCAGACAGTGAAACCATGGCCATTCATACTCCTCTAGGAAGAATCAGGCTAATATTTTAATATATTGAATACCTTTGCAACAGGTTATTAAAAATGCTCCACCCCTACCCACTCTGCATTAATTTTTCCTAAGGAGTGGAGGCAATATTATGAGTTCATTATTGTGTAGATCTGCAGAATGTGGATATCACACTGCGTATTCTGTTTCGGCCATTGGAGGAGAAACTTCCTCATATCTATGCCAATGTCGGCGTGGACTATGATGAGAGGATCCTTCCATCAATCACCACTGAAGTCCTCAAGGCTGTTGTGGTAAGTGGCACTATATTATATTCTGCAATGGAACCTCCGAATAATGGACAAGTTGGGGACACTGAAATTCCTTTATTCGGAATGTCCATTATGCAGAGATTCCACTGTATATCATAGCACTATTGGTTCAATTGAAATCCCTGCATTTATCTATCAGTTTTATGTTAAAATGGCTTCTTTCTTTTTTTTTGTGACAAATGTCTTCATATTCTAGGCTGAATTTGATGCCAGTGAGCTGATCACGCAGAGGGAGGTGGTATCTCAGCGTGTGAATGAACTCCTCACTGACAGAGCACAATCCTTTGGCTTGATATTGGACGATATCTCTATTGTAAGTGATGATGTGCATTAAAAAGAATAGACAGTTATTTTTATTTTTATTTCAGACTCATTTGAGTTTCGGGAGGGAGTTCACGGAAGCAGTTGAAATGAAACAAGTTGGTAAGCCTGGATAATATTGTGTGGCTGGCTGTACTGTGGCCATTGCCAAGTGGTGACCCTTTACCTGATGATTTATGACTTTGAAGTGATTTAAATGTACACTACTTTCTCTATTTACAGCTCAGCAAGATGCTGAACGGGCTAGATTCGTCGTAGAAAAGGTACGACAGCACTCAAAATTAAAAATATTTCCCTAGGCCCTTACTCCCAGCTATTATTCCCTCCAGGCAGAGCAAATCAAACAAGCTGCTATCATTTCGTCATCCGGTGACTCCGAAGCAGCTGCCCTCCTCTCTTCAGCTTTCACAGCAGCTGGTGACGGTCTGATCGAGCTCAGGCGGCTGGAAGCCGCTGAAGACATCGCTAACACTCTCTCCATGTCAAGGAACGTGGCATACTTACCAGGAAGTGGACAGAATTTGCTGTTGAATATACCGACGTGAGAATAAGCAGGTGGAGCTGAACTTCTTTCCAATCAAGTTCTGTTGTCATAATTGTATTGCATAGACCAACAGTATTTTAGCTACTAATCTTATTTTTCAATGCTGACATTGATCTGATTATATAAATTAACATTTGCATTAGCTGTAATGCCTGTTGACCTTTATATACGAGTATGAGCGCGATAAAAAGGTATATATTATTGTTATATGCATGTTATTGGTGTGTTGCTTGTGTTCATACACTAACTAGCTATAAGAAAAGAAGAGCACAATATTTTCTCCAGAGGTGAAGATCAAAATTAAACCAATATTTATTGAAATGGCTGTGGTATTGTAGCTAGCTAACACAGTGACTCTAATGAATTGATACTGTCATGGATACCATAAATAGATACCATATATGATACAATGAGGTCAATTAGATATCGCAGGAAATGTCCCTTGAAAAGTTTAATGATTCTAGAAAGTCATGGCTGATAGTATCATCAAGAAACTTGAAGGACAGCTCAATTGTGCCATCTGTCTTGAGACCTATAAAGACCCTAAACTACTCCAGTGCTTCCACATCTACTGCAGGGACTGCCTTGTGAAGCTTGTAGTCAGAGACCAGCAGGGACAACTCTCCCTAACTTGCCCAACCTGTCGTCAGGCAACATCTATTCCAGTCAATGGAGTGACAGGCCTCCAGTCAGCATTTCAAGTCAACCACCTCTTGGAGATCTTGGAGCAACACAAGAAGGCTAAAGATACAGCAGTCAGTCAGGAGGTGGTGAAGAGTGCCGTGGCACACTGCATTCCTCCAAAGAAGATTATTGCCAACTGCTTTGAACACAAAGGCACAGAACGACAGCTTTACTGCGAGACGTGTGAGGACCTGATCTGTTTTAAGTGTGCGATTAAAGGGGGGAAGCATCATGATCACGATCACCATCTATTGGACGAGGCATTTGAGAGGTACAAGGGAGAGGTTGCACCATCTCTTGAGCCGATGGAAGGGAAACTGGTGGCTGTCAAGGAAGCACTGGCAGTGTTGGAAAAGCATTGTGGGGAGATATCCGACCAACGGGAAGCTATTGAAACCGACATACATGACACTTTCGAACGACTCCAGGAAACCCTCAACGTTAGGAAGACCAAGCTAATTGGCCAGTTAGATCAAATCACTCAGAGAAAGTTGAAAGACCTTGCAGTCCAGAGGGACCGGATGGAGACCATCCTGGCACAGCTGAGCAGTTGTCTTGACTTTGTCAGGGAGAGCCTGAAGACAGACAGTCAGGGAGAAGTGCTGATGATGAAGTCAAACATAATGAACCAAGTGAAGGAACTGACTTCACCTTTCCAACCAGATACACTGAAGCCTAATGAAGAAGCTGACATGCAGTTTTCAGTATCACAAGACATCATAGCAAAGTGTCAGAACTATGGACGAGTACTCTTACTAGGGTCACCTGATCCATCAAAATGCCAGGCCACAGGTAGGGGTTTGGAGGTGGCAGTGGTTGACGAAAAATCTCTCACAATCTTACGAGTCAATGATATACAAGGTAAACCATGCACTGCATTTGATGATTCGTTGAAATGTGAGCTGGTGTCTGAGATGACAAGTACTACCGAGAGAGGAAATTTCGAATACAAAGGACAGAACCTTTATGAGATCAGCTACCAGCCCACCATCAAGGGGAAGCACCAGCTAAGCATTAAAGTTGAGGACACACACATCAGAGGGAGTCCATTTGCTGTACATGCAAAGCTGCCAGTTGAGAAGCTTGGCACTCCAATCAAAAGTATTACTGGTCCAGAACTGAATCTTCCATGGGGAATAGCAATCAACCAGAGGGGGGAGATGGTGATCTCAGAAGAAGAGAAGGAATGTATTTCTATTTTTAGTCCCAGTGGTGAGAAACGTCTTACATTTGGCATACAAGGTTTTCGTCAAGGACAATTTTACACACTTCAAGGAGTGGCAGTGGATGGTGAAGGCAATATCCTTGTGGCAGATTGTGGCAATCATCGTATACAGAAGTTCACAGCAAAAGGCCAGTTTCTCTCTGCAGTTGGTACACGAGGTGAAGGACCTCTTCAGTTCTCCTATCCTAGAGGCATTGCCTTTAATGCTGCTAATAACAAGGTATATGTTGCTGAAAACGGGAACGAACGTGTTCAAGTACTGAACTCTGACTTCAGTTTTTATCACATGTTTAGAAAGAGCGGTAGTGGCAAGGGACAATTCCATTCCCTGTGTGGTATAGCCTGTGATACTGCTGGAAATGTATATTTGGCTGATACTGGTAACCATCGCATCCAAGTCTTCACAGCCGAGGGGCAGTTTTGTAGGGCATTTGGGAAGCATGGTGTTGGTAGAGGGGAACTGAATGTTCCTTGGGGTGTTGCTGTCGACACAAATGACATTGTGTATGTCAGTGAGTTATGGACTCATCGTGTGTCTGTTTTTACCTCCAAGGGTGACTTCATTACATCATTTGGTAAAGAGGGAGTACAACCGGGAGAGTTAAAGTACCCATATGGTGTAGCAGTGGATAACAGTGGAATGGTGTATGTGTGTGACAATGAGAATAATCGTGTCCAAATATTTTAAACTATTGTGTCCCATTCTGACATTATTACATTTTATTCCCGAAGTATGATGTAAATTTTTAGCTGACAGAAGGGTAAATAATGTTAAAATAGTTCTGTTTATGTCCTCAGTCAACCTGGACAGCCATGTATATTTGATTAAAGGATTCCCAAAGCTGTGCCCTTCAGATTCTATGGAGTGGGGTAATTAGTGGCTTAATTGGGGGATTGTCCTCATAATATTTTAGAGAAATGTCCTCACTTTAATCAAGGCCTATCATACGTACATGCAAGCAGAGACTATAGGGGCCATTCTTGGGCCACATGGACAGTTAGCTCTTTCTGAGTGGTAGCCACAGAAACAGAATTCTTCTCCCAATCTCCTCTTGGAACCCTCATCTCCATCAAGTGTGCATAATAACTGGTATAAGTTGACAAGTCTAAATTATAAATACCTAGAATACCTAGAAACCATAAACATTCTGAGCTAGAACTCGGGCACAGAATACTAACAGCTCCTAAAATGCTATATACTTCTTCTTGGTCTTTCACTATAGTGAGTGAAATGCATAAAAGCCCTGCATGTGGCTACTGTAACTGGTGTAGCCATGACTAGCCAGTCTAATTGTATAGCTAATTGGCTTACTATGCAACAATATTATAGACATCAAGGCAGACAGAATGATACAACAAGTGCATTACACAACCACAAAGCAGGTACCACTGAATATGGAGTGGAGTTGATCCTGCTAACCCAAGATTGGTGCTATATTCGGAGAGCCATGGCAGCTGTTAGAATCTTCTCAATCTCGCCCTGGTCATGTGTGCAATGGTCATTGAGGACATAATTTCGTCATAGCAGATTTTGCATGGAGTAGCTAGATCCAAAGAATAGAAGTTATTCCCTCTGTACCCAGATGGAAAGTTTTATTGTTTCCATTGTGTGGCATGGATTGATTGCTGAGGGTTTTGGAGCCCTTTGCATATCCATTGTGTGCACATGTGCTCCATAGCCTCCATCAAGCATGCGCAATAATAACTGGTATCACATACAAAATTAACTCTGAATCTAATAAATAAATTAAATTATAAATACCTATAGAAACCATATAGAAACCATAACAACTAACAACCTTGTCTTTCCTATAAATATTAATTTTACTATCAAATGGTATAATAGTTACACAACTTGTTCTGACTCAGGCAGTAGCTACGTACTAATGGGAGGGCCAGTTCCTAAAATGCTACTTCTTCTTCTTGGCCTTTCACTGGTGAGTGAGAGTATAGCTAGCCATTATACTGTAACCATAGCTGATTGGATAAACAATATTACAGGCATCAAGGCTAGAAGCAGAAGGATATGAGTTAATAACTATGTTGATCAATAACAACAGGAGTGAACCGCCTGAATATTGCGGTATTGGAGGAGAGTCCCTTCAACTTCATCTAGAGGAGTCTTCCAGCACTAGAGTAACATTGCCCTGCAATGATGATTATTATAATATCTCAGATGGAAGTTTTGTGGCGAGTTTAGCTGTAGTTAGTTATAGGCAGACTATAGTATCTAGCAACTGGCAAGTAGACAGACTGGTATCTGCATGGTATGCTATGCTGGTAGGAGTAAACTCTACCTATAATATAGGCATTAGCTATAGCATCAGAAGTGATACCTAAAAATTATGGTTAATGCTATCCATTATAGCTACATGGCTGAAGCTGTAACAACTAAAAATAACTGTAAAGCAACGTATTCATCAGTGTTGCCAGGTTGCTCTAGCTCTTAAAAAATTCACAGACAGAAAAGGATACCATGCATAGACATCCATAGATAATTTTCTTTTCCTTGGCAACACTGGATAATCAGCCAACTAGGTATTATTTTAATTTCCACATTCCAGATTGAATCCTTCATCACCTTCGGAGGTAATGGTGATTCTAGGCGTCTTCGAGTGCATTTTGAAGATCCTCATGGATTCAGAAGAGTATACACATCAGGGGAACTTCGTCTGCGAACTAATGAAGGAATTGGACTAGTGAGAAGTAAGATAAATAGTGCATGGCAACTGTTCAATCTAGCTAAAGTCAATTTGCATTAGAAATTTGGTTAAGAATCGAGAAAGTTATAGCTAGCAGTTAGCTATAGTCATGAATGATCAAGGGGCAAGGTGAGACTTTAGTTCCACTGATTTGAAACCATGTTGTTTACTCCATGGCAATTAAGGTATGCAGAGAAGCCTTGGTTTGTTTCCTACAATTACTATGGCATCAATTTATAATTAGTAGAGTTGAGCAATCTGATTGGTCAGTCAGTGTAACACACTTAGACATCAAAATGTCAAACCTTAGACATCACACTTAAAGATCAAAACCATGCACAAGACATGCATCATTCCATGACAATAAGGTGCTAGCTATAATCTAAACAAGTTATTAGACAGACCAATAGAATCTACAGTTCTAGAAACAGCCTAAGGGTCTTCAGGTTTTTACATCCCCCGTACTGAATTCCTAGGCCTCAGTGTCTAATTAGCTATTATAGGCCAGCCATGCCACTATAGCATAGTATAATTCCCATCTTATTTCGTCACATGCAGAGCAACTTTTATCACACCAAGCTGCAGTTGGTAGTCTAACCGCCATATTGATTGTCGTAATCATCAATCTAATTTTTGTCATCATTGGATGGTGTATTACTTGTTGTGTAATACAGAAGAAGAAAAATCACCCACAGAAAAAAGAAAAACAGTGTTGCAGTAAGGCTGACAGCAGCTAACAATTGTGTAGCTATCACATGATAATAATAAGTTCTCTTTGATCAGGTCTTCTTGTCAGAAAACAATCTATCAAGCAGTTGATATTATCATAGATACTTGGAAACGGCACATTAACCCGTTGAATCCGTGTCCGAGGGCGTGGCCTTGCTTAACTCTTTATCATCCGCGAGCAACGTATAAATATTAAAAGGGCTGCCAGTCAGGTAAGAGATCTGTGTCCAACTCCCTCTGACGCCCACCAAGAGGGTGTGGCTGCTGCTTGGTGTATGTGTGGTAGTGGCTCCGCTGTAATTGGCGAGCGAAGCGATATACGTACGTCATAGCTAGCGGGCATAGCTTAATACGCATGCGCACGTTCGTTTGACCTTTGACCCCATAAATGAAACGTGCCCATAGCACTTAGAACAAATAGCTAGAGCTTATTGCTTTCTACAGCATTTTGTCATAGAGGCGCTAAGTGGATTGTAGGCGCATGGCTTTCTAAGTGCTTGTGGTAAGCATTATACAGCCTCCTGTCAGTGTGTATGCAGCTGCCACACTGCCACAACCACTGCAATATCTTAGGCTTAGTCCAATAAGTCAAAGTACAAATGACTTTCACCAACTGTTTCGCTCGCCGATTGAATATGTTACACGAAGTAGTTATGTAGGCGTTATTAAAGCTGCATGCGCGCATGCGCATCAGTACAGTGCAGCTCTAGCGTTTGCAACGCTCGAGTCTCATACCATCCGAAATTAACAGCGTAGCTAGAACAGTCATCTGATCGTCATGAGTGATGATGATGAATGTGAATGGGACGACTGCCCCCCACTACCCCCCAAACTCCAACACTATGGTAAGCATTTAAACAAACGTCTCATGGATTCGCGGTCTTCACTCTACCAGGAACAGAGAGATGCTCTCGAGGCTGTAGTTAATTGGTTCAGCAATGAAGAAACACAGAATCTAACTGCAGTTGTAGTCATGCCTACAGGCACTGGTAAATCTG
This sequence comes from Crambe crambe, assembly GCA_963924555.1. Taxonomy (NCBI): domain Eukaryota; kingdom Metazoa; phylum Porifera; class Demospongiae; order Poecilosclerida; family Crambeidae; genus Crambe; species Crambe crambe. The sequence goes on along the minus strand of OZ004586.1, from coordinate 1,375,801 downwards.
GTGTGATTTGCTGTTTACCATACTCCATCGGTGCAGCTATTGAAGAGAAGAGGATTGCTTCAGATCAAATCCAACTGAGTAAGCCAATACTTATCATTGCACCAAGCCTTGTCATTATGAAGCAATTAGAAGAGAACTTTTCACCAAATGGATTTCTGAAGAAAAGGGGTATTTTAACACAGAGAGATATAGAACGAGATGCCCTCTACACCTCTGGAACTTTGATTAATTCTGAGGAGGTTAAGCAGTTGAGTAGTAGAGATAATTTACCAGAAATAATCTTATCTAATTCTCAAAAATGGCGTAAGAAAAAAGATGATACACTGATTTACGAAGATCTTCCCAAGGATTTATTTTCCATGGTGATAATAGATGAAGCACACCATCTGCCAGCATCCCAATGGGAAGAGATTGTCAAACAGTTTCGGCCGCATGCCAAAATAGTATTCTTCACTGCCACACCTTACAGGGCAGATGAAAGAGAAATTACGACAGATCGTGCTATCCACACAAAAGGATTTGCATACAAGCTTTTACGGAATGACGTAATCGAAAAAAAGTTAATTCGTGAAATCAATCCTGTGATTATTGAAAAAGATCCTTGTCCTTCAGCAGCAGAACGAATGAAAGTAGCTTTTGACATCCAGGATGATGGTGAAAAATCTACTGCTGAGAGGATGAAATATGCCATGGAAGTCCTAATAGAAGTGAAAAAGCGTCTGAAAGAGAAAAATAAAACGCAGCCTCTACCTTGCAACATAAAGCATGCTTCCATAGTCATAGCTAAGAATATAGCAGAAGCCAACATGGTTAAAGAACTATGCACTAGAGAACTGGGATTTGTTGAACATCGAGTCATTGTTGCACATGGAAAAACATTAAAAAACCGTAAAATGAAAGAAAAAGCTCTGAAAGAGATACAAGCTGGCAATGTTGAGATTGTGGTTATCGTGAAAATGCTTCTGGAAGGGTTCGACTACCCACCATTAAGCATTGCTGGAATAGTAACCTCCATACAATCACCAGTTAAGTTTGCACAGTTTATTGGTAGAGTTCAGCGAATTGTGCGAGTGAAGAATGAGGTTGAAACTGGTATCAAGGCCGATATTATTACACACAAGTATTTCAAACAAAACCATCTGCTTCAAGATTACCTTGATCCATGTATCAATGAGGATGAAAATCTACTACTGGATGAGATTGGGTTACTTAATCAAGACTTAGATGATTGGCTTCTAGCACTTAGAGAAGAACTCAATGAGTGATCTTCACATGTAGCTACATCCATGAACATTATATTTTTCTTCTAAATTATTTTTTGTAAATTTGTATAAGTATTTTTGGCATAAGAAATAGCCATATTTTTTTTGTGAGACTGGCAGTTCCTGGAAATAGCTATTCAAAGCTCCAACATCAGAACAGAACCATAATAGCTAATCAGGAGGGGAATTGTTCACACTTCAAATAAAACAAAAACAACAACAACAACAACAATAAATCAGCTCACCACTACAACCCTATTGTAAATGTGCATGCATGCACATTTACATTCAGAAGCTAACCAGACTTAGGGTTGCAAAAAATGTTGAGAGGTTTAGATAGTGGGTGGGGTTTAGGGTTCGGGCTCCTTGTGATCGGAGTGGGGATTGGGGTTGGCATTATAATTGGCATTGGAATCATGAGTTAAGTTTTGCTTATCACTACACTATGGGTTACATTGACTTGTGGTACAGACTGCACTCATTATGTTTACCAAGAGTATCAAAGTAGCAACTATAGACACCGGATTCATTGTATGGACACATTTTGTTTGTTTTTTTGTTTGTTGTTTTTGTGTGTTTATTATATTTCTCCTCAATTTTTGTATATTTTTGTAGCTATAATTCATTACAAGCAGCTAGATTTTTGGGCACAAAAATTAATTTTAGCCAACAAGGCACGGTTCTTTCAATGTCACAGAATCCAGGCAGAACTTGTGCCCCAATGTTCTTTCAATGTCACAGAATCCAGGCAGAACTTGTGCCCCAATAATTGTTTAAAAAAATAGAATTTGAAGGAGAAAAAAATTAAAACATGTACAGTATGATGTAGTATTGTAACTGTTATTAGAGTTAAAGCGCAGTGTTATTAAGTTCTTAGTCATCTAACTGACAGAGGAGAGCCACACCCCTCTCCACCCAGTGTTTCTCTGGTTTATCAGTAGGGATCTTGATGGCAATCACAAAGTTGGTGGAGTGTCCAGTAGTGGAGAGGGTCCCTCGTCTGTCACTGGTCTTATAGATGGGGGCAATGTACGAGGGGCGGTCTGGGATCTCATCTCTCTTCTGGGGCTTCATCCAGATCTAAGATAACAATGTCACATCAAGAACATGCATGCTATCCCTTGCATAATGACTTAATTAGAGGGTTATCCTCTGAATCAAAAGTTGTGTCCTGATATCCTAGGGGCACGTGGGACATTATTAATTGGAAGGTCATTCTCACATCTTATAATGTCAAAGCAATGTCCTCAATCAAGGATTCTTAATTAAGGGGTGGCCTCATTTGAAGTGATTCTTACTTGGGCAATGATCAAAGGGGTGGTTTTCACTGCCAAGGGTGGTAATCATAGCTATTTAATATGAAATGACATACCACTGGCATGGGGTCTGTAAGTATCTTTGGCTCAGATTCTCCCAGCATTTTGGTCTTCCTGTCCCACCTGGCGCCATCCACAAACAGTCCATGGACATATACACCTGTATATTATAGAGCAAGATTGCATAGTTTAACACATTCACTTAGGACACATATGCTTTAGCCCTCATCACTAGTAGCCTTGGCTAATGACTTCAGGTGTCCTTGAGCAGATACATGCCCCATTGACCTATAGTCTAACTCACCATCTTCAGGTGGTTGGGTGTAATCTTTGTCCTCTAATACTTCGTAGTCGAAACCCAATAGATCGATAGGAATTTGAAATTTACGAGCATAATTCTGACGAGAACCTGCAGTAAAGAATCAGAAAAGACAGCTTGAAACACTGAATGATATAATAGACAGAAAGAGCAGAAAGTTAATTCAAATTCCGAAGAATTACAAACCTGTGAGAAAAGCTTGAGTGAAATAGAAGCCGGAAATCCAAAACACAACTGGTGGTCCGTTGTCGAACCAGTCCTGGAGGAACTTGAGTCTGGCCAGCAGATCGTTGACGTAGGATCCCAGGGGCTTGAGAGAAGGGTAGGATTTCTTCATCCAGAGACCTGGGATCTTTCCTTTCAGCATCGAGTCAGCCACTTCTTCCAGCTCCACTGACATGACCACCAGTCCTTTGATGGCTTTGCGGATGTTGACCAGAGACGAGCGGACTATTTGAGTCAGGCGATTAAATCTCACCATTTCTTGGACCAGTACAGTATTCATACTCTGTAGTTATAAATAAATAGGGAGGAAAAGTATAGGGTTGTAGTATTATTATAGACTAATGGACAATAGTGTAATTTGTGGTTTATTATTTCTTCGTTCGTGGTCATTAAACTTGTGCACAGATTTTATGAAAGTTAAGAACTGTTGAATGGTGTTTAGTGACTATAGTGCATGCTGATATATAGGGCAACGAAGATCAACTGGATTAGTGGAGATATCAAAAGCTATGGCTTTATTAGAAATAAAACCATACAAGGGAAATCACCTCTTTTAAGGGTGGTTCTACAGTATATGTATTGGAAGGATAACTACCTGTGAGTATGTGGTGGGGTACTTTCTTAAAGCGTCTTCGGTGTCAAAGTCCTTTGGAAGCTTATTGAGGATATCTGTGGCCACTTCCTGAAGGATTTCATCGTTGGATTTGCCTCCACCCGAAGTAGTACGAGCCTAAAAGCATAAAGGGGTCTTCGGTAAAGCACACAATAGAGGGGTCCATCCTCAAGAGGTTTGGTGGGATCCTCTGGAGGCTATGTACTGACCTGTGTGAGGAGGATACTGTTGAAGAGCTGGTTGGTTTCCTGTTGGTCTTTTGTGATGTCAGCATTGGCATTCATGCCAAAGACTTCAGGATGGGGGATAATGGGTAGGGAACGAACGTACTCAAGATAGTGCTCATGCTGCAAGACAAAAAGGGGATGTGTGATTACGACATGATACCGCCCCAGAAAGCAAAGGGGAGAGGGAAGAGGGGGAGGAGGAAGGGTGGGGGAGGGGGAGGGGGAAGGGGAGAGGGAGGAGGAGGAAGGGTGGGGGAGGGGAGGGTAACATGATACCTCCCCAGAGAGAGAAGGGGAGGGGGCAAGGGGGGGGGGGGAGAGGTGGGAGGAACTAGTTCTGCAACTCACATCTCCCTCATGAGGACAGTAGTAAGTGCCACTGGAGGAGAACTTGTACTTTGGCACTTCTAGGATTGGTTTACAGAAGAACTTGTCCAGGATGGTGACCAGGGTCCTCCTGTCCCAATCGTCAGTCACACGCCCACCATAATTACACTGTCCCGTCAGGTAACTCAAGGCAGCAAATGGAACATGCTAAAAATAGATTCAAATGTCATATGTACTTTCATCTATAATACAGTAATTGCTTCTTATTCAAGGGGCTTTTAAGTGGATTAAGAACAGTCTTTTATGCACTGTAGCAAGGCTATAGCCATCTTGTCATAATGATCAAGGAAGTTAAGTGCTAAAGCATTAGAAGTTCAGCTCAAAATAGGATAATCTCTTAGCCTGTATGTCTTTTGACTCACATCGTATTGATTGAGGAACATCTGCAGTTGCCTGACACTGATTCTGAGGTCAGTTTCATTGAACTCGTAGGAAATGTTCCACCCTAGGGGACCAAATTTCCTCCTCTCCTGAACCAGGGCGTGGAAGAAGCACAGGCCAAAGAGTAGCCTCTTCCATTCTCGCTGAAAACGAAATAATCAGAAATGGTTTTAGAAGATGTGCTTGAGAAATAGCCTCTCTCCTTACATCTTTTGAACAGCCTCCGAAGAACTCTGGGTCCGAGATGGGGTCACTGAGGTAAGAGCGTATGATGTTAGCCCTCATTCCCTTCGGGGGCTCATTGGTCATTTTAACCCCATTCTGAAGGACAGACACAGGAAAGTGAGGCGAAGGATATGAGGTCAGCCAGAGACGGAAGTCAGGATGGGTAGTGTCAGGGTTGAACTCCTCACAGACCTTTTCCAGAGTTGGCATCCAGGAGACGGCCAAGTGGCAGTTTTGGAGGACTACCCACGTGCCATCCTTCTTGCCTGATTCTATCATTTTGAGGGCAATGGGACCTTGACCCTGACCCAGGGACAGGGAGCTCAGTTTAGCACCTCCAAATCCCTTGAATAAAAGAATAATAGTTAATAGAAACAAACAAACGAACGAACAAACAAACAAACAAATAAACAAAAAAATAAATAAAACAGAAAACAAATACGATCTGGGAATTTTCGCAATGTTAGTAATAGTACAATAATCTTGTACTTACCTGGTCATCTGCGAACTTGAGGAGGGCATTCATGGGGTCACCTCCGGGAGAGAGGACAAAGATGAGGGGTGCACAGCAGTGCGAGTCATCAAATGTCTTGGGCAGATTGAAAGGTGGAGGTTCTATGAATTTGCGGCCTGACTTGGCTACCACAAAATCCTGAACCGCAGGAATCACCTGTGACAGAGATTAAACACAATCCAAGTTTATTACATTACATAAGAACAGGTTCTGAAATATTCAATGGTTGTAAGCTGAGTTACCATGTGTGCCACAAAGTAATTCTGATAGTACAACTCCACCATTATTATATACCTTGTCCGGCCTGAGGCATCTGAGTACAATGATTTTTTGGAAGTGGCCCAATTTAGTTTCCCAGTCTCCCGGCAATTTCTCTGTCTGAGGATCAACACTGTCATAGTAAGCCTTCCACTGCTTCAGGTACATCTTGAAGTGAGTCCTAATGCCCTTAAACCTGTCATAGAAGAATATTAGTTTCTTATCTATACTATAAAGTGTTGAACTTTCATGGGTCATATAAATTCCGGAATCTAAATCCACGAAACTTTTTGTTAGTTTTAGAGATTCAAAGGTTCAGAGGGTTTATGACCTAGGGCTACTCACTGTTTGAGGTCATCCAGTCTGCATAACTCATCCCAGGATTTCTGCAGGAGCCAGGAGGCGGGGTTACTGTGGGGGTTGTCCAATCCGATTCCTCCGGTGAGTAGGAAGCGCCAATCATCCTCCTGTATTTCTTTGTGGTACTTCAGTAAGTTGGCACACAGCACAAAAGAAAAGAGAAGCTAAATACAATGGACAAGAGAAAACAGATTATGTGTTCATTTCTCAAAAATGTGTGGATCGATCAGCCCTGCCCTTCAACTGCATTAGGCTTCAAGATCATAAATTAATGCTACTTCATATAAATACTTTCTGAAGAACCCTTGCAGTTCGCAGGTTCTTGGTAGCTGTAATTAGGCTGACTCTGCATTTAGGCTCACTTGGATCATATATTATACCTTATCCTTTTCAAAGAGGGACCTGCAAACGTTGCAGTAGAGGGAGTAGGTGAAGTGAGCTTTGAGGTTATCCAGCCTTGTTTGCAGGTCATCTGACTGATCAGCATTCTCAATTGAGAGCACAAACAGATTCACAAACCTACATATAAACAGTCAGAGAATCAATTAGAGTCGGAATATGCAAAAACTAAATAAGAGACTTCTTTCCTGTCACACAGCAATAGAGTAATTCACCCCTAGAAATGAGGACACCCTTCTAAACGGGACATCTTTTCTGATCACCGATTATTGATATATGCATGTGACATGCATATCAAATGTATGTCTCACATCACATGCATGTGACATGCATATCACATGTATGTCTCACATTACATGCATGTGACATGCACATCACATGTCTCACTTTTTTTTTTCTCTAATAAATTTCATTGCAAGCAATGAGGTGGGCCAACTAGCTATGATAAGCTATTATTAAGGCCCCCTTGAAGAGAGTAGATGTAGGAATGAGAGTAAGGAGGTAAGAAGAGAAACATGAAGGACAAAAGGAAAAGAAAGAAAAGAAAGAAAAAAACAACAACAAAAGACACAAGACTAATAAGACTAAAACACATAATATGCATATGACATGCACATCACATGCATGGATTGACTACTGACACAATGCTTACCATGTGAGAGAGTATTGGTACATGGGCTCAATGTTGGCCAAGTCAGAAATGGAAAAGAACAGGACGGAGGAGTGGATGGCAATGGGTTTGTAGCCAAGACGAGCCGTGTCTATCTTCTTCTCTGTAGCCTCAGCTACTTCCTGTAAAAAAAAAGTTTCATTCCTAGGACCTTCTCCCTCACCCATTTCTCACCTGCTTCTCTTGGATTTCATTGGCTAGTTTCTTTGAAGAAGACAGAATCTCAATGGCTGTCTCATCTTCAAGAATGTTCCCTTCTGAGCTGGATAGAACTTCAAGAATCTTATCCTCAATCTCCTTCAGCTGCTTCTTATTCTCTGCAGACTAAGAAGAAATGAGGGGATATTAGATCTGTATAGTGATTACAATATAGATAGAAACTGAGAACTCTGATCAAGAGTTCTTATAATGACTACAATATTGTGCTAGCAGAAACTGGTGGTTATGCAGAAATTTGATCAACTTTTTCTTGCCTGTAGAATGAGTTGATTCTTTTCTTCCTCTAGTTCAGGTCTCTCCCTGGCCACGACAATTCCCAGCAGCTGGTCCTGCAAGCCCTCCATGGTGATCATGAAATTGAGCAGGGTGACCTTGACTGCAGTCTCGGGCAAGTAATGCGGGTTCCTCAACTTTGTGGTTATGTAGAACCGAAAGTCTTTAGAATATTCAATAGTGCTGTCTCCGAGTTTGATACAAACACTTCCTCCTTGCTTGAAAGTCTGTTTGAGCAGCAGTGGCTCCAGAATAGGGTCCAGTTCTTCTCCAATGTTTTCAAGCAGGACTGGAGTGCCGAATTGGATGCAGTTTTCAAGTGTGCGGACGAAATCAGAGTCTGTGAGTTTTATGACGTGAAGGTTCTTTGATTTCTCCATGTTTTTGATCCACTTGTTGGCCTGGCCTTGGGGATCTATCATCAGAGGCCAGCGACGAGCATTGCTGAAGAATAAAACATATAATGATAGGTACTTACTCTCTGAGGTGAGAGATTAAATTTTGACACACATTCAGCACTGAAATTTCATCTTTTGTCATATCTATTACGTATACTGACCTGATTACAATGCCATTATCAATGGAGAAGCTATCATTGGGCAGACCGGCAATGTTCCACTCGCGAATCTTGACCTGTTCTCCCAGTGTGGTGTTGAGAGAGAAGTCAGCAGAGCAGGGCACACCACAACTCTGACACTGCTTCACCCACTCACTCACTTGATCCTAAGAGTGTGCAAAGACAAGAATATCTAAATGAAATCACAATCTAAAACCAACAGCATATCCGCAACCTCATGAACTAACTACCAGTTTGTACGTTAGTTAGTTTTATAATGTGTTCGTTTTTTCTGTTTTTGTAAATATGGTTGGGATTTTATTCGTTTGTTTGTTGGTTTTTAAACTCACCTGTCTGAAAGAAGAAGTGAAAGCTCCAAGATAAGCCACCACACCCGATGCTATGAGCACGTCTCCCGTCAGGTTCTCGTACTGTACAGCAAGATCCTTAGCAGCCTTGCCCCATCTGTCCTTCTCCCCTCCAAGTCCACCAATCAGCTGTTCAGCTCTGAAAACAATGACAGCACATTGTATAATGCATCCTGTAGGACAGTTAGAAATCTTAGAAATTAAGACTGGCAAAGAAGGAGCTCTCAGCAAAGTGTGCTCTATCATTGGGAACTCGAATTTGACCTTCATAAGCCAGCTACTGGGATCATCGGCCTTTTGAAAAACTTATAAACCATGCACTTCTGTCAGCATTTCTTCATACCTGTTTAGTTTCTTGGAGCATAATTCCACATCCTTTTCCAGCTGTTTCTTTTTGTCGTTATTCTCCTTGAAACTTGCCTGGAGGTCAGCTAGTTTTTTCTGTACGGCTCTCAAGTTTGTCCTCTTCTTCTCCAGGGCATCCATGGCCACCTTCAAGTCTGCCTCTGCTTCCTTCAGCTTGATCTTCTTGGGAGCAACCACTCGAGCAACTCTAAGAGAGAAATCATAATGAAATCTCAAGACAGTGAGGAGAGAGAGGAGAGAGGAGAGAGGAGAGGAGAGGAGAGGAGAGGAGAGGAGAGAGAGAACTCACTTTTCATATTTCTCAATGGCACAGACCCACTTGCACAAGCCTTCAGCAGCTGTAGAAGCATTCCTGATCTTTGCTGGGACAAACTCAGGATTACAAGTGTAAGTGTTACGAATCTTGGCAATGATGCTAGGATTAATGTTATCCTACGACATCAAAAAATTTAGAGTTATTTTTTTTTACATGCAGAATAAGTTCTCATAAGAAGGATACAAAGGTAAGGAATCATTACTTAATTAACAACAGGGGCTGCTAAAACTGGAAGTAGTCCTGAAATGAAAGTTTACCTTTGTTGTTTACCACACAATTTTTGAGAACTGTAGAAATCTAATGAACCATTGTAATGTACCTTATCATACTCCTTCAGACTCTGCAGGAACTTCATATCTCCAAGCACTCTCTTCGAAGGTCCCCAAAAATCTTCTATCATCTTGCCGGAGCCAGAGGGATCGGGGATACGACCGGGCTTGATCCCCTTGAGGATGCACACAGCTTCCATCACCAGCTTGACACCATCTGGAGGACTCTTCATGGTCTTAACCACTGTAATATCCTAAACAGAAAAAAAAGTTGTTTTTTTGATGAAGATCCAAAAGGAGTGATGGGTTAGAGGCTATAAGTGTCAGAATCAATTATTATAGTTACTATTAGAGGAAATGAGTAGAAAATTATTTAACTAGTGGATTTCAATAGAATATTCCATATTACAATGCCCTTATTATACCCAATGATGATCTAGTATTCTGTTACTGTACCTGTGAAGTGAGGGTGTTCAAAGCACTGAGAGCAGCCTCCAAGATAGGAATAGCCACTGCCAGGTCAGCGTCACACTCGTCCTTGATGGCTTTGGCTGCCATGGCCTGTTTGTTGGCCACCTCCTCGTCAGCCTTCACCACTGTCTCCTTCTCTGCTACCTCCTTTGATTCTTTCTCAATCACAATCATCATAGCTGACACCTAAAACAAGCAGCAATTACGAGCTAATTAGCCAGGGTCTCCCTCCATAGACCAAGAAATAAGCCAGCCCACTATCCACTATATGCATCTCAATTACTAGCTAATTAGCCAGGGTCTCCCTCCATAGACCAGCCCACTACCCACTATATGCATCTCAATTACTAGCTAATTAGCCAGGGTCTCCCCTAGAGTGAAGCCCATCACCCACCCAAACATAGTCTATATCTAGTTAATTAGTTGGGGTCCCCCATTAATATTATCCACCCAAACAAGCAATTACTAGCTAATTAGCAAGGGTTTCCCTCCCTAGACCAAGGAAATAAGCCAGCCCACTACCCATAGTTTAAAGTATATCATTGTACATGCGGGTCTCCTCTCCCCCCAGGGTGAGATAATGATCAATTTGATCTCCTGTTTTTGGTTCTGCAAACCGAACAGAATCTTGTTCAAACCTGTTTGCTTGATTCTTCAAGTTGTGGCTGCAATTCCTCCAGTTGTTGCTGCATCCCAGCCACCTGTGCACTAGCAGACTCCAACTTCTCCAAACCCATCTCGTAACGTCTCTTCAACTTCAACACCTCGCTCCTCTTCTTGCCAAGTAGCGTCTTGTAAGTTGAAATGAGTTCCAGGTAGGAAGTAGGCGTGACGTAGTTGTGTCGTTGAAGTATGCTGAGGAAGTGAGTGGAGAGAGCTCGAGTGCTCTGGTGGAACTCTTTGCACATGTCCACACAGTGTTCTTTGGTGCTCTCCTCCATCTCAACGTCGTCAAGGAATCTTCGAGCAACGATCGTCAGGGCATCATCTGGCCAGCTCTACATACCAAAGAATGATTGTATATGCATTGTTCTAAAACAAACAACCAACCAACCAACCAAACAAACAAACAAACAAACAAACAAACAAACAAACAAACAAACAACAAATAAACTATATGCAAAAAAAGATAACAAATAAACAAACAAACAAATGTAAATTCTTCAGACCTGGAACCAGTCAATGGTACAGCAGTTGACGAGAGATGGGAACATTCTGAGCCTGGTACGGAATGCGTCTCCGATGGGACTCATTGCCAGGACGATGTGGAGCTGCTCGCGCACACGGTCTATGAACATGTTGAAGAGGGCCAGTGGGGTCCCATCCGTCTGCTTGGACTTCTCACGAGATCTAGAATAGGATTCACTTGAGAAATGAATATAAGTTACACAGTATAGACAAGAAAAGTTTATACAAAAGGGCAAGAGAATGGGGGATAAGATGACTGGTCCCTGTAATTATATAAGGGAGTGGGGATAGTTGATTGTGTCCCTCTAATTATAAGGGTGCTCAGGCCTGCTTGTATTGCTACATGGCACCTGCTTGTATTCTGTTAGCTACATGGCACCTGCTTGTATTCTGTTAGCTACATGGCACCTGCTTGTATTTTGCTACATGGCACCTGCTTGTATTCTGTTAGCTACATGGCACCTGCTTGTATTCTGTTAGCTACATGGCACCTGCTTGTATTCTGTTAGCTATATGGCACCTGCTTGTATCTGTTAGCCATGGGATGGCACCAATTAATTGTAATTGATAAGCTACAGAGTGCTAGTGGAGACCAGCAGAGGTTCCTACTCTTCAAAGGTTTGATTTGTATTAGCAGTATGGTTTGGTTCCCTAAAAATGTCAATGTCCTTGTATTTTGTGTCCTGAGTTCATAAAGAGAGGCTCCACTGTAATTATCATCATAGTATTCTTTGTCCAATTTACCACATTCTGAAAGACTCACTTATCAATCTGCCTCATTTTGTCGCATATCTCATTCTTCTCGTCAATGGGGAACATGTTTGGCACCTCCCCAGTGTTCAGGAGATTGCCAATGTCCTCCAAGAAGTTCTCCTCTTTGATCTGTGTGTCTGTAAACAGGAACACGGCAGGGTTACCCTCTGCTCCCTTCCGGAGGATCTTCTTCAGGTCTTCCCTCCATTCAACAGAAGTGTAACCCTTTCCAATCTCCACCTGAAAACAATTAGTGAGCAGTTAATATTATGAAATGCAGTGTATTTTGATCAAATGTATAAGCTGTATTACAAATTCTTCTATGAAATATTTTTGCCCTCACAAAAATTAGAACTCAAAAAAGACATGCATTAAAACAACATACTTGGAATACTTCATACTCTGACATGAAGGCTGCCAGTCGAGTGAGAGACTGCCTCCCGCTCCCTCCAACGCCCACCAGGAGGGCATGGCTGCGAGGCTGCTTGATGATGCGACTGATACGGCAGACATGTTCGATAGCAAACCTATGAGGGGGCAAGGGAATTTACAGTTACTTCACAATCGATATGCAATCAGCATAACAGGAAGTAAAGCTGTATAAAGGCTACAAAGGAAGTGAAATTATAATAGGATGTGGTAATATAAGTGTCTATTAAAGCTGGATGTATTGCATGCAGCTCATCAGTGCAGCCTACAAGCTGTATAGCCACAAGAAGTGTTTGAAAAACTACAGTGTAAAGAAGAATTTTATTAGTCATCTGATGCACTATGAGTGACAATGAGTGTGAATGGGCCGCCGACATCCCTCCAAGATCTCCCAAACTGCAATACTTTGGCAAGTATTTCCAACAACGCTTCATGGATACGCGGTCTTCACTCCACCCGGAACAGAGAGAAGCTCTCAAGGCCGTAGTTAATTGGTTCAGCAATGAAGAAAAACAGGATCTAACTGCAGTTGTAGTCATGCCTACAGGCACTGGCAAATCTGGTGTGATTTGCTGTTTACCATACTCCATTGGTGCAGCTATTGAAGAGAAGAGAATTGCTTCAGATCAAATCCAAATGAGTAAGCCAATACTTATCATTGCACCAAGCCTTGTTATAATGGAGCAGTTAGAGGAGGACCTTTCACCAGATGGATTTCTAAAGAAAAGGAGTCTTTTAAAGAAGACAGATATAGAACAAAATGCTCTCTATGGCACTCACATGTTGACCAAGTCAGAAGAAGTTAAACAGTTAGGTAAAAAGATTTTACCAGAAATAGTCTTATCAATTCTCAGAAATGGCGAAAGGAAGAAGATGGTACTCCAATTTATGCAGATCTTCAAGAAGATTTGTTTTCCATGGTGATAGTGGATGAAGCACACCATCTGCCAGCATCCCAATGGCAAGAGATTATTAACCAATTTAAATCACATGCCAAAATAGTATTCTTCACTGCCACACCTTACAGGACAGATGGAAGAGAAATCACGACAGACCATGCTATCCACACAGAAGGATTTGCATATAAGCTTTCACGAAAAGATGCAATCAAAAAAAGGTTAATTCGTGATATTAAATGCTTAATTCTTCCTTTTTGTCATAAGCTACCAGCAGAAAAGCGAATGAAAATAGATGATGACATCCAAGAAATGCAACAAAATGGTTATCAATATGCTGAGAAAGTCCTGGTGGAAGTGAAAAATTGCATGATAAAGAAAAACGAAATGAATCCTCTACCTTGCAACAAAAAACATGCTTCCATAATTATAGCAAAGAATATAGATGAAACCAAGAAGATCAGGAAGCTATGTACTGAGAAATTAGGATTTGCTGAAAATCAAGTTGCTGTAGTGCATGGAAAAGCATTCAAAAATCGTGAAATGAAAGAAAAAGCTATCAAAGAGATACATGATGGCAATGTTGAGATTGTGGTGATTGTGAAAATGCTTCTGGAAGGCTTTGACTACCCTCCATTCAGTATCGCTGGAATAGTAACCTCCATAAGAACATCACTTAAGTTAGAACAATTCATTGGTAGGGTTCAGCGAATTGTGCGAGAGAAAGATGAAGATGGCAGATATATATGCGAAAATGATAATATCATGGCCGATATTATCACACACGAGTATTTTGAGCAAGAACATTTGCTTGAAGAATATGAAAATCCACATATTGCAGAAAAGGAAGATCCATTAATGGATAAAGAGATTCTTCAACCTGATGAAGACTCCGAGGAATGAGGAGAAAAGCTTTTTTTTTGTGCTAATACTAAGCTATAAACATTGATTACAAGATATCAGCTAACTATTGTATATGTAATGAAATTAGACCAAGAATAAAGAAGTTGTAACTCTTATTAGAACCATAAACAACTGCATGAATGGATTAAGCTGTATTCAATTCAGCAGCTACACAAGTGGACAATTCTTAGTAAAAAGTGCTATAATTCACACTGGAATGGGCACTACACATATGCTGGTTATTCATTCCTATTCAGGGAGTGTATTATCAGAGAGTACTCTCTATGTAGGGATGACTCGGACGGCCGCGCACGCCGCCTATAGACTAATACAAAAGTGAAATTCTAGTTCCCCCACTTAGACCTAACAAAAGCTACTGTGACCAGCCAACAATCCCTACATAAGCTCACCTAAACATGACAAGATTCATGGGCTTCTTTGTCATGTTATTGTACTCATCCAAGTAGTTCTCCACCACCAGCCTCAACTTATCCACATTCTCTACCTCCACATACGGTTTCTGATCATTCTTAGGATCCACAAAATCACAAAACATGAGACTCCGTAGATCATCTTCCTCGACAATCCCATCCTTGTTTGCATCCAGTGTTTGGAAAAGGGTGTCGAAATTAGTCTTGAATTCTTCCTTGGTGATTTCCTTCAGGTACTTGATGAGCCATTCTCTGTCTGAGTCATCCACCAAACGGTCGTAATATACTCGCATGACCTCGTGAACCCACAGGCGCTTGAGTGAGTCCGGCTCAGTAATTGAAGAGGGATTACTCAGCAGAATGCCTAATAAGGTAATAATCTGCCATAGTTACTCTGTTTCAGATGATATTAACTAAACACACACGAAAAGAATCTTGGTATTGGAAATATATACCTTGTTAGAGGAATTCTCCCTTATCAGAAATGAATATTGATACTATTACGTGTACTAGCAGAGTACAAATCAAGCTTTTCCTATCACTTTACATGTAATTTGGGTCTCCTTATCATCCACTATAAATAATTGCTGTACCTTGAATGACACGAGCAAAGTCTCGGAGGTTGAAGAGATAGTGTGACTTTGCTGGTGTCGGGAGGAGATTCTGCATGGCACTCTTATACACATTCATAGTAGCAGACACGATTGGATCTCCAATTGCCTTGACTTCAGGGGTGAAGCCCTTTGAGAGGTGCCAGTCTGTGATGCGTCCGAATATGAGATTCATGGCAGAGTCGTTGAACTCGTTTATGGTGATGGTATTGAAGTGACGGAGGAAACGAGGGGTGACGGGGTTACGCCCACCTCCAGGGGGACCCATAGCTGCTATCAGTATGATATCCACCAAGTTGATCTAAGGGACAAAGATTAATATTTACCTCAAAGCATTATCACAACCAATCTCTACAAACTTTGGTCTTCACCTTTGTATTTTCTTTTAGGTCATACCAGTTCCAGTGGTCCAGCCACTGCCTGAGCAGCTCTATGGGGGGCTGGGCTCCATATTCCTCTCTGGCAGGCATGTTCAGGTCATCAACAAACACGACCTATTATCCAATTACAACTTTAATCAATATAGGTTTCATATTATACCCCTTGTATACTATTAGAGTACTGAACAAAAGTATTGCATGATTGCATGAATATTGTGAGTTTTCTCTCCCTCCACCCCCTCCACCCTCCAATAGAAAGAATTTCAACTGACTGTTTTCCATCCCATGGGGGGTCCAAAGACTCCTTTTCTTCTCTTGTCCAGTTTGGAGAGGATGATGTTCTGAGTTTGGTTGGCACTGGTCTGTGCTGAAAAGTTGATCAGAACTGGTTTGTACACATCCTTGGGAAGTTTGCGAAGAATAAAATCCTAGAGAGATTAGGAAAGATCATGTGATGCACCAGCCTGGAAATTATTCATTATTACATAGTAATGTCTCAAACAAACAAAAAAATAAACAAATGGATAAACAAAAAACAAACAACCTTGAAATCCATTGTAAGGGCTCAAAACAAACAAACAAACAAACAAACAAACAATCTAATTAACAGATATACCTGAATGTAGACAGATTTTCCTGTTCCTGTTGGGCCGACAAAGAGACAGGGTTTCTCATGTCTGACCAACATGTCCATGAGGTAGGTGTACCTCACTGTGTCCTCTGTTGGGATAATGATGGAGTTAAACTCTGCGTCCTTTGGGATCTCAGGGCAGTTCAAGAGAGCATTCTTCCAAGGAATCCATTGTCCCAGGTCCTCCTTGATGAAGTGGTAGTCGTAGATTTCTCCTTCCTCGGGGAATGGGACAGGAAAAGGTTTTCTTGGGGGGTCACACTTCTCAAAGATGTGATACTCATTTCTGTAGCAAATGTATGTGCTTGAGTTAAAGTTCTATTGTTGTTGTTGTTGTTGTTGTTGTTATTATGATGAGTGGAAAATTTTTGCCATGTGTAAATTTTCATTGGATGATACATACATAAGGTTTAGTTTCTACTGACTCACTTCGTTCTGGTGGAGAGAGGTCCCTTGATAATTTCTCTGAGCAGGATGTTGAAATGCTTCCTGCCATCATTTCCTGTGCTTGCTCCAATGGACCACACCATAGCAAACAGGAACGTCCCCTGAAAATAATCATGCATAATGACAAGAAGAAAAAAGAATCCTATCATCACCATAACACAATAACAGGACTGTACTAATCTAGATGTACCATTATCCATGCTTCTTCCTGTTCGGGTGTGAGCTCAAGCAGGTTAAACTTGGTTTCATCTTTGAATTCGTCGAGTTGACACTCATGGAGGTTCATGAGGGAGCGGGCCAAATTAGCATCATTAGTGGGAGACAGCTCCTGTAATAATTAGTGACACTGTGTGTAAGTTGTTGTAGACCCAATTAAACCCTTATCACCCAGGGTTCTCCTCAGGCATACACCATGATCACCATGAAGGAGAGAGGCTCAATGATTATGAGTGTTCTGAGATGGCTCCTGGTGTGGAAGCCAGTTACCAGTAATGGCATAGGGGGAAGAACTGAGACATAGTGGCCAGCTATGCCTTAAGATGCCCAGGGAGAACCCTGTGACCCTACAATAATTTACCTTGAAACCAGCCTTGCGGACAAAATTGAGACAACATGGTAGCATCCTTGTATACAAATCACTGATGAGTTCCTTGATCTGAGGAGAAAAGGTTGAGGGCAGTGTGTTGGTCCAGGACTGAAGCAGAGGTATCCAGCCAAGCATGGAGGGCTCCATGTAGATCATCCCACAGCGAGAGACAGTGGCAGGAGAGGCCACCTCGAGATCCATTGGCTCAAAGATCAGGTTGGTTGTGGGAGAGAGTTGGATAATCTCTCCACTCATTAGACAAAGCTACATATTATTAAGAAAAATGAGACAATTTTATTAGTGTGAAAATTTTGGTTTATGCAACGTAAAACAAACTTCTTTCTAACCTTTTTGTTATCGTCGAGTACAGTGTTCATGTTTTCGATCCAGATGGCATCCACAGGACCATCGAATATGAGCCACTTGCGGTCCGGAGTCTGCGAAGAGGCAAAGGCCCTGTAGGACACGGCCAGGATACCGTCGGACCACTCATGGGAGACTGGATCAAAGGAACCATAGAGCTGACCCATCGTTATGGCCTTGGGGTTCAGCACTGTGATTATCACCTTCTCTTCCTCGTCCAGCCCCTGCAATAATGAGTCATACTGTAATTAAAAAGCCTCCCCTCACCCAGCTCCTGCACTTATGAATGAGACAATGTGCATCTCCACCTATCTAAAGTATTATGGTATAGTGTGAAATTTTCATGCTTTTGCAAAATTGAAGAACGAGTCTTTTTTTTCTTTTCAAAATCATGAAATTTACAAAATTTCATCCAATGAAAAACTCAATATAATATACGGTATTTTCAATACTATCCATTAATAATACAGTAATATATAGTTTCTTACCTTTTCACAGATGTCAGTGAGAGCTTTAGCTAGGACTCGATAGGCACTGGTCTTTCCACCAAACGGTTCTCCTACTATCATAAAACCGTGACGCACAATCATCATCTCGTAGATCTGTAACACCTTCTCCACAAACACCTTTGGGGACTGTAAGTTCATTCTTTCACAAACTTCCTTGATAGCTGGTTCTAGGATGCTATAATCTGGTTCGGGCAGTTTAATACCAGGAAAAAGATCTGATGTAATACCAGCAAAGAGAGGAAGATCGTGAGATAAGAATTTTGGAAGATTGACATCAGTTATAGATCGTAACATGAGGATATCTTCGTTTTCTTCTGGGTATTTCAGTTTCAGGTTTCCGGCTGCAGTCAGAACGGATTTGACAGCCCTCATTCCATAATCGTAGTGATGTTGGGAAGAGAGCTGTTCGGAGCAGAGGCGGTAAGTGGCAACGATCTTAACGGACAGGGGCCTGGCATTGACGAATCCACAGGAGTAGAGGACGATTTCGGCGATCATGGCATAGTCTGGCACCATCATGGCTACTGGACGGAAGAGAGCCTTCAGATTGTCAGGAAGTTCAGAACGTCCTGAAGAGATAAAAATATTAGTTATAGCAGAACCTGAAGTCATAGTGCTAGCCTACAGTCCTGTACTATAGGATTTTAGGATGCTATCCCTTGTCAAAGCCTTACCTGCATAGCCTGGGTTCATAGTGATGAAAACAGAGCAGGTAGGGTCCAGTTTGATCTCAGTGCCTTCAAAGAGCAGGACGGATGCTCCTGAGTTGATACCTCGCTGGATGGTGAGAATCTGTTGGGCCACCACTGAGAGTACCTCTAAATCGATCCTGTTAAACTCGTCAAAACAGGACCAGGCCCCACAAGAGGCGAGTCCCTTGAAGAATTTCCCCAGGGCTATGTAGTCCAGTCCATCAGAGCAATTAAACACTACACACTGTGTAATAATATTATATTTTGTGAGGCATATTTTTTGTGCCATGATTAAATATATATTATATATAGAAAATTACGAATAATTTTCCCCACCAAATTTATTGCAGTACCTGTTTGGCAACAGCTTTAGCCAAATCTTTAACCGTCTCTGTTTTCCCAGTTCCTGCAGGACCCTCGGGAGCCCCACCCAAATGGAGATGGAGTGCTCCAAATAGAGTACGGTAGCAGCGATCAGTGAGAGGCGTGATGACCAGACGAGACGAGTTCCCAAGGTACTCATAGCCATAGGCAAGTTGGGAGTTGATCATACGAGTAATAACGTTCTCCTCTTCCCAATAATACCGGAGCTGGCACAACCACTGGAAATCATCCTCAGTATTCACATCTGTAGTATTTAAATAAACCAATTGCATTATGAGTTGCATGCCCTTTTCTCATATTCTCATAGAGTCTATAAGCCCTATCCCTTTCATTTCTTTTATCAAGCCTTGACCATCTTTGTTCCGCTGATTCAGAGCTTCTTCTGGCTCTATCCTTTGCATTCCTTTGGTCTAACCTTGCTCTTTTTTACTGCTTGAGAAATCTGGTGCTTATGCCATTAAATGTACTGAAAAATCAGTGCAAAGTCAGTGCTATGCCATTAATCTGTTATATTTTATACAACAGAAGCTGATTGAGTTCACTAACATTCTTGTCTGCATTAACTAAGGAGATTATTGTGAAGACTTACCATCCTTGACTAGCTTGGTAAGGACATCCCTGGAGTGAACATCCAACACGATCAGAGCTCCCAAAGTCGTCCGATTCTGCTTGTTCAATTTCCCTCTCACTTTGGTAACGATATCAGATATCTGCTTGTTATTGACCTCGAGGTATGCCTCCATGGCCTATCAAATAAGATTAATGTTAATTCAAGGAGACTTCACTTGATATTCACCTCTTTTCCTTTTCTGATGGATTCATGCACGTAGGTGGTCCAGTACTTTTGTGAGGCACAGAGCACGGCTTGCCCAGGCCAGTCTGTCACCCATTTCGCCCGCTCTGTCACAAGATAAGCAGCCAAAGACTCTTTTATCACCTGAAAAAAAAAAAAAAAAGTCAATTGAACCTTCAAATAACAGAATATGTTCTCCCTAAATATTAGTGACATCAAAGGATATTTGTGATTAATTCTATTGACCACATCAAAGGGAAGATGTACTGGGCCCCCTATGCTTAAGGTATGCTGGAGAGAACACTGTTTGAAGGCTGTTCAACTTACATTGTGTATGGACTTGGTCATGATTCCCTCCAGTTCCAACAGCCATTTCTCAACCTGGCCTCTTGCTTTCGATGTGGAGATGCTGTCAGTGAGAGGGACTAGTTCTCCCTCACTGCTCTTCATGTGAGTAATATCAAGCTCTTCGGTAAATATTAAATTGGCTATGCCTTCAAAACACTTCTTCAAATGAGGCTGGACACTAAGAAACAAAGAAAGAATATGCTGTAATACTCCAAATATTTATACTTTTCCTTACCGAGTTGGATCCTTGGTCTCTGAAAGGATCTCCAACATCTCGTCATTGGAGAGGAAGAAGAATCTCGGGAAGAACAGTCGCTTCTTCTCCAAGTAATCGTTGAGGCCTTTGAGAATCTGTTCCAGCAACTCATTGGACTTCTTCAGTCTCTCCAGCATCTTCTCAATAGTGATGACCACCAAGCAGTGATGATCCTATTTAAGTACATCAGTATTATAGTTTAGTGTCATTTCCGAATTCAACTAGCATTGAACTACAGTGTCATTTTCTGTGAGTTTAGCGAACTGCAGCAGTATCGTTATTGTTGTAAGCTTGGCTAGTAATGTAATGTAACTGAAAGTTTAGCTCAAACTATAGCTGTGTCGAGTTTAGCAAGCATTGTCAAACTATGCGTGTCATTTCTGTTGTGAGTTTAGCTAGCATTGTCAAAGTCATTATGAGTTTAGCAAGCATTGTCAAAGTCATTATGAGTTTAGCAAGCATTGTCAAAGTCATTGTGAGTTTAGCAAGCATTGTCAGACTGTAGTGCCATTTAAACGATATATAGAGAATTATCTATTAACTGCTCACCAAATCTGCTGACTTTATGATGTCCCTCCAGTTTTTGTCCACCTGAGTGAACTTTCTCCCTTCCTCGGGCATTTGTGCCATGATGTCAGGGGAGGAGAAGATTGGCTCGAGGTATAGCCAAGTAGCTTGCACTTTCAGCCACTCATCGATAATCTCTTGCACAAGCAGAAGTTTTCCTTCCCACTCTCTGGAATAAAGTAATGATTTGGCAGTCAGAGAGATTGGAACAAGGGGGAACATGATTTAGATGTGATGATAGGCAAATGAAATCATTTATCAAAATTGGATGATGCCTATTATGAATTCTCTCTCTCTCTCTCTCTCTCTCTCTCTCTCTCTCTCTCTCTCTCTCTAATACTTGGCAATAGTTGATGGGAAATGCTTCCGTTATAGAGGTTAAAATAATATTATTAATTATAAATACCAAAAACTCATCTGCAAGGCAATGATGGAATCCAACCTACTTTATCTCCTTATTGAAGGGCTTGATGAAGGGAGAGCCCATCATTGTCTGTGTCTTCACAATGTGGTCGTCAAGGAGGTTCTGAATATCATCAATCGAAGACAAGATTTTGGTTCCACTTTCACGATAATTTATGAGCACGAATTCCATCTACAAAAATATGGAAAATTCAAAGGGAAAATCTTTACTAAGACTACGACGCTCTCATATTCTTATACCTCATCCCATTCTGATATCATTTTCTCCATAGCTTTCTCCAATGAGTGTTCCTTGCTTGCTCCTTCACTAATTGCCTCAAATTGCTCCAGGTAAGGTTCAAGATTCATCTCAATGTACTTCCGAAGATTGGAGTCCTGGAAGAAGACAACAATAAGTCAGTAGGAGATTTGAATGGGAATCAATGGATTAGATAATTCTACTGCAAACACTGGCCAACTGTATGTACCGGATCAGGTTTGAGCTCTTGATCAGCAATAGTACTCATTTTCTCCCAGTGTCTGTCCCTGAGTCCTGGATTGAACAGGGCAGCTATCAGAGGCATGTGTTCTTTGAACTCTTCAACATGAGACTTCATCTAAAGAAGAAAGACAGAAATATTATTAGAGATGATCTCATTAATAACTGTTCTCTACTGATTCTGGGGGGGGGGGGGGGGGGGGGGGAATGTGAACCTCCAAAGGACTCTAAAAGTACCTTTGTATATACACACTCTAAATAAACCTTCAAAAGAGGACAACCTCCCTACAAAGGATAAAAGGCTAGGTCCCCAAGTGTGTCCACTATTTGGAGGTTCCATGCATACACACAACAGCTGTTTCTCATATACCTTTTGAGCCATGGCCAATGGGAATTGAGATTCCTGAAAGTTCCTTTCCAGCTTGTAAAAAGTTCTCCAGTACACTCCAGTGTCATTCTCCACCTGGTCAGGGTCCACATCCTTCATAGGTCCAGTCATCCACTCCCTACAGTTATTTATGAATGAAAATAAAATGTTTATGTAATCTAGGGACTGATCAAATTACTTATTTGATGGCATCCTTCATGTGTACTGTTAGTGTTATCTTACTATAGCACAAACGTACGTATGCTTTTTTTGGAATTCAGTGATGCTCTTGTAAAGGTTGAGGAAAGGATCGAGAGTCTTGGACAACTTGGCCCTGAGGGGATACTGGGACCTGTCCCAGTCGAAAGCATCCTCTTCCTTGTTAAACCCTTCAATCTTATCAGCTGCTTCATCCAAGCGGGTGGAGAGGGCCTCGGCTCTCTTTAGGTAGCGGTTCACTTCCATCAGGTCACCAAAGGACTGCAATTCTGCCATTTGAGTCTCATAGGTCTTCAACTCTTGCATGAACCTATCTCTTCGTATCTATGTGCATACATAATTCATCAAAGTTATTATTAACAAACAAACAGACAAATAAACAAACAAACGAACAAACAGACAGACAGACAGACAGACAGACAGATATATAAATGAAACTTGCCTTGAGGCCTTCTTCAGCTTCCTGTCGGCTTCGAGACATGATGTCTTCATGTTCCAACAAGATGGGAGGCATGCGCTCAATCCACTTGAAGGTGTCAGCATTCAGATTGAACTCTGACATAGTCATGGTAGTGAACTCCACAAGGAACTCCACCCTGAAGGTAGGGAGGGGCAGAATAGAGTAGCAACAAACCAATCAGTGGAACTTCCAAGTATTGGGACCCCATCCTTTTGTCCTTTGCAAAGAGGTTATCCTCTTTTGGAAGTTATTTTAGCTACTGCAGTATGTGCGTGTATATATATTCTATAAAATATATATTATGAATAACTCCAAAACATATTGCAGCATATTAGCCATTCACTCTGCCCATTTATAAGATCACTACATGATCTCACAAGTATCATTCATTTTCTATCAGTTCCACGGACCTGTGCCTGGCTTCAAGCATCCTGATTTCCAGTTCGGGCAGCTCTTTCTCCCTGGCATTCTGCACATAGTCCCTCAGCTCCACCAAGTTCTCGGTATTGGTGGGGGTGGTCAAGGCCTTATAGGCTATCCTATCATAATCCTCTCGGAGCCTATTAAACAGTAGTAGCACATAATTAACAGTACAGATTGAAAATTTTCAGTACAGACACTACTGTATGCACAGTGGAAAAACTGTCCTAACACCTGGCACCTTGATCATTCACTATAACTTTCTCAATTCTTGACTAAATTTCAAATTTCAAACACCAGTAGAGAGAGTGGATAATCAGCTCTCTGTTAATGCATTAAACTAGAAATTTGGTTAAGAATTGAGAAAGCTATAGCAGTTATGGCAAATGATCAAGGTGCCAGGTGAACGCATTAGCTACACTTTCATTCATTACTGTTGGTTGAATTTCTGGTTGTCTTGGACCATCCTTGAGAGAAGGAGAGAAGTGATGGCCTCCGTCCTCTTCACTAGAGATCTCACCACTTCATCACAGTGCAACTCAAACAGTCCCAAGGAAGTCACCTATTGGAATAATTATTCTTTTAACCAGCCACTTTGTACTTTGTACTTTAACCCACTCTTCCCTTTTTATCACCCTTTGTATCTTCCCTTTTTACTTTGTACTTTAACTCACCCTTTGTACTTTGTACTTTGACCCACCCTTCCCTTTTTACTTTGTACTTTAACTCACCCTTTGTACTTTGTACTTCAACCCACACTTCCCTTTATACTTAGTACTATAATCCACCCTTTGTATTTTGTACTTTGACCCATCCTTCCCTTGTACTTTAACCCACCCTTTGTATTTTGCATTCTAACCCACCCTTTATACTTTATACTTTAACACCCTTCACCCTTTGTACTTAGTACTTTAACTCACCCTTTGTATTAACCCACCCTTTATACTTTGTACTTTAACCCTTCACCCTTTGTACTTTGTGCTTTAACTCACCCTTTGTATATTGTACTGTAGTTCATTGATGATCTCATGGTACTTGAACACTAGCTTCTCGTAATCATGGAATGAGTGTTCCTCCTTCAAGAAAGTGTCCACTTCTAACTCCACCTAAATCAAATCAGAGATATATGAGTTCTA
The DNA here is from genome assembly GCA_963924555.1 of Crambe crambe. Classification (NCBI taxonomy): domain Eukaryota; kingdom Metazoa; phylum Porifera; class Demospongiae; order Poecilosclerida; family Crambeidae; genus Crambe; species Crambe crambe. The sequence continues at coordinate 1,351,137 of OZ004586.1, read as the reverse complement.
GTTCTTAAATAGTGAGGGGAAGCAGTTACTGATGATCATTTTTATTCACCTCTCTGGTAATGATAGGTTGGAATTTCTCGAAGAGCTTGATGTGGGCTGTTGGAGCTTTCATGCCTTTGTGTAAAACGCTTCGAATCTGTGGATGCAACAAGAATAAGCTGCTATTGTATTCTATGTCATACAGATTAGCTATATGCTCTACCTTTTCATCTCTACACTAAAAATTTATTGAAACAAGTAATATGTATTCACATTGTGTACAATAATGATACTACAATAGAGAGTAAAGAAGTAAATCTTATGTAGAAGTGTAGAATATACATCACATGACACATTACATGCATGTATTTAAAAGGTGTAATATCAACTATAAAAATCACTCACTCACAATCATCAAACAATGATTTAAAAAATAAGCTAATGACTTATAGTGTGGGGGTTTCAAGCAGGGATTCCCGATATCGTGGCTCTTCTGGAAGTGTTAGTGATAGTTTACGACGTACATAGACTGTAGAGTGAGTAATGGAGCTGCTAGAGCTGTCATCATCCAACAACACACTTCCTATTTCACTCTTCTTCATTCTTAACCGCTTATAAAGTTTAGTCCACTGGGAGCGATAGTGGCGGTAAATATGCTGAATAAACAGAGCGAGCATGACCAAATATGACAGCATGGAGAAAAAAGCTATATAAGTGATTGTAACGATTCTCACTGTTGGTGTTTGCTCATAATTCTTAGTGGCTTCGGCTCCCCAGTAAAAAAGAATCACCATAACACTGAAGAAAGTATCAGCATAATTTGCCCACTTATCCTTCAAGGGTTGAATTAGTGTTTGGATGTTAGAGAAGCTGACGATGACAATACCGCTGGCAATAAATCCATAGTCAGCTGGAGCACGTGTGGTGAGATAGAGTAAGGCGATCATAATCAGACGAATTCCTAGCCAGATTCGAAATTTTTGCTGGTATGCTCCCCAGAGAGCGTCAAAAAGAGGGGCAAATTTTTTCATGTGTTTGTAGGCAAGGGTAGGAAGAAGCAGGAGAATTGGAAAGGGAATGATATAGATAAGAATCACAATGATTCCTATTCCTCCTGTAAGGATGTGCAAGCCCTTGAAATAGCCTTGATTTGGATCGCTAAACCATTGGATGTACACTACATGCTGTTCCAAGTTTTTCAAGGGCACGGGTGATAAGATTTCCAGGCATGCGATAAACACATTTAAATAGCACATAACTGCGAGGGTCATTAGGGTTTTTGGAGGGGAAAAACGGACACTTAGCCATGTAAATCTTCGGCACAGGATAGTGAATATGCCCATCAGTAGGTAGAGATATGCAGGGAAAGCTAGTTGAAGCACACTACGGTGAAGAGCTGTCATTCCATCGAAAAAACAAGTGCTTAGTCCTATTTGAAGGTTCAAGAGCCGAGCGGGTAGGAAGAGTGCATTATACATCGGATCAGGAATGCGAAAATCATATAAAAAGACAGCTTTGACGAAGAATAATAAGGTAATGGTGAAGCCTTTATCAATGGTGATTTCAAGGAGAGCAATGGAAATGAATAAGACTGCACCGGCAAGAGCAAACACAGGAATCAAGAATAACCAATAATTGCTACATTTGTGACACTCCAAAGTCCCAAAGACAACACTGTAACCTTCGGTACATGCTCCACACAAAATCCCCGTTCGATTCTCTGTACACTGAGAGTCAAAATTTGGAGATCTTACAGTGATATTACCGAGCTGGCAATAGTTGAGTATACATTGCTGGGTGATTAAATCGTTCATGGTGTTATTAGTCCTACTTGGGTTGACACCAATCCAGAATCTGTTGTAAGTAGTGAAAGAGATGGAGGTATTGCTACACTCTATGCCCTGTACTTTGCGCAGCAATCGGTTACAAGTGCAACTTCTACCTGTGAAATCAAAACCCAAAGGACAATGGGATAGATTGACCAAAAGAGTAGTACTAATTGCATTTGTTTCTGTGAATATCGATACATTCAAACGACCATTGTACGTTCCTGTCACATGAAGCTGAGTCTGTTTGACACCAGAGTACCAAAATCCAGAACCTCCTACCATTGACATTGCTAACAAGGATGCATCTTCAACTGACGATGTGATAATTTCGGGAATAACATTCTTATACTTATCAAATACCATAACGCGAATGTTAGCCTCTTGGCCTGGGTAAAGATTCAATACTTCTTCAGAATTTGGAGAGATTACAGTCACATTGATATAAGCAGGAGGTGTGTTGATTGAATTATTATCACTAAGAGACTTGTCAAATTTAAAGGTATCATTATATCTTTCGTGAAGTATTTGATAGAGAGAAAGCTTTCTGTTTTTTGATATATTTCTCGCCCATGGGCAGGATTCCAGAGTAGAACCATATATAATGCTACCCACAGGGGCATAATTATCTTTAAATTCGAGTGTGATGCCGTTATTGAATAAATTGTACTTCCCAGAAGGATCTTCGCGTCTGAATAAATATGGGGTAGCAAGGAAACAGTCTTGGCGGAGTAAAGAGCGCAGAATTGTATTGGGATTTGGAGATTCGAAAAATATAGCCCCGCCTTGCATAAAAGCACGATTGCTGGAAAAATTGAGACTGCAATTTGGATGAAGGATTAATTGTGGGGCTCTCAAATAAATGCCTCCTCCTTGATGGGCTAAATTTTTACGGAAAATGATCGAAGCTTTTGATTTAACTCTCAAAACAGAAGAATCGATGTGTAAAGCCGAACCTGAATTGTTCACAAATGTTGTCATGCCTTCATCAACAGTAGACACGATGCTCTTGATGAGCATAGCAGAAGTGCCTTTCTTTATTCTTAGTGAACTGGTGGAGGATTGATCGAACTTCCCAGATACAATGAGCTTTTGTAAAGTCAGATGCACTGAACCGCTTGAGCCCAGAAGACTTCTTTGCTTGAAAAAACCTGCCGAGCTATACTGGGCTGAGTTATTTATGAAGTTACAATTCTTGAAGGACCAGTTTATGGTGAAATAGTTCGTTTTATTGACAATATCAGATACTTTGTGAGGAGTAGTGAAAAGTGAATGAGCCATGACACCTCCTCCCTGTATTGAGGCACTGTTACGGATAAAATTAGACTCAATGACCTCTATTACGACATTGGAGCCAGGAGTTGGAATTGGATTGAGAAAATGCTCCGGTTTTATCAGATCTGTGAATATAACCATCCCTGCTCCTCCTTTGCAATGTGTCTCGTTAAAAGCATCATTATCTTTTAAGCTGGCTATTCCATTTTCAATAAAGTTACAGTTTGAGAATAGCACTTTAATATGATGCTGCTGGCCTGCATAAACGGAAACATATGCTCCTCCCCCATATCTTGCATCATTTCGTTGGAAGACAGTTTTATTGATTTGCACTGCGATGGAGAAGTTACTGTTTGATAAGACTACCGATAAGCCACCACCAGCTCCAACTGCATATTGATACAATCCTCGACTCTTTTCAGTGAAGTATGGATAATTCCCATTAGTGCTGGCTGCATAAGTACAATCAGCATTGTATGCAAAGTAAGACTCCGATATCAGCAACTTAACATCATCCTTAACTCGAGATGTGTTATAGTAATCCATGTAGAGGAAGTAAGCCCCACCTCCTACTTGGTCGTGAATATTAGGGGTGATGAGTGACGGAAGAAAAGGTTCATTATCAATACACCTTGGTCGTATATTTCGTGTGAAATTCACGCGAAAGAGTTCTAATTTTCCTAGATTGTTGATCCCCAGTAGACCGAGACCTTGCGTGTCAGTGATATGTACATCTTGAACTGTGACATCTTCACAATTGCCAATCAGGACGGCCACTTTTATGCTTGGAGGCACCTGGAACCAGAGATTGATTTCCTTCTTCAACAGATCAACTGTATTCCGGAGGGGCTCACCTGTCACACCACAATTTGTGATGGTAAGGTTGATAATACTTAAATTTGCCATGCCAATGAATGAAAAGCCAACTCCATCAGTACAATTGATCCTTGTTTCATGGACTCCAGAACCAGTTATTGTAATATCAGTTAGATCACGAGTGACGTTGTGATGAGATTGTTCTACCAGGTGTGTACCTGGTTCCAGAATGAGGGTCATCCCGCTGGTCAATTCTCTCAAAGCTCCATCAAGATCAAAGCATGAATCACCTGAAGAATCACCTGAAAAATCTTCACCCAGCATGCCATCATCACATGTAATACTAACATAGGTCTGAAGACTATCACTTTGAGCTCCAATAGGAAGACAGAACAGGGGACTAAGAGCTACAAGAAGTGGCAACAACATCTTTAGCTTACCTACAGCAAGTTAGTTAAGGAACTTAGCTAGCTTGCACATTCTCATCGTGAAATCATATATAGAGTGACTGTTTAAACAGCTGATAGAGCAGAATACATATAAGTACTATGAGTAGTATCTCTTCAAATGGCCACATAACATCACATGATCTACTTATTTAGAAGTTTGTGGCTAATAATTTATACATACGAGTTTCAATACATGACACTGTGTCATGATGAGTAAAGAGAATGTGGATGCATCAAATTAGCTTTATTCAGTAAAAAAATGTACATCACAGATATGAAGTTTAAGGGATAAGAATAATGAAATAATACAAGTCATATGAGGTGATGGTCAGGAGTTGGGGAAAGCATAATAAGATTAAAGCTGTGATGTAATTTTTAAAAAAAATCATGACATGATCATCATACAAAAAATATAGCTAGTCTAAAAGAGATCCAGAGGTTAAAGGTTATCATTAGAAGTGAACACGCTATCTTCTAGAATGCTTTCTCGTGCAGAAGTGAAATTTCTGTAGCAAACAGTTTGGTCTTCTGCTGTAACGCTTATTGAAGTGTGTGTAGGCAATGTTCCTCTATTCAGAGTACTGTTTCGTGATTGATTCTGAAGTTCTGATGCTCTCTTCAACTGTTTCTTCATGAAAGAAGAAAGCTTCCGTAACATCATTACTATTTTATTCCTACCACAGATGATAAGTGTGAGAATAATCACGAAATAGGCTGAACTTAAAGTGATCACAATGGTGGCAATTTCTCTCGGTGTTAATTTTTCTCTGTCTATGTTGTCAACAGCTCTTAAGTAGGCATTGGCATGTAACACAATGGTGATAAGGATCAAGAAATTATCAGCAACATTGATCACTTTATCATTAAATGGTTGTAAACTCATTTGGAGATAAAGAAAAAAGATCAGTGCAACTAAATTCACAGGAATGGCCAATTCGGGTATGTTGAATGCCGTAATCAATGGTATAAAAACAGAAAAGAGAAGTCGCACGGACACCCAGAAGCGACATTTAGGCTTAAAGGGAGCATAAATGACATCTAAAAACGGTTTCAAGCGTTTTGCATATTTGTATGCCAGCGAGGGAAAGAAAACCACTAGAGGTAGAGGGATAATGTATGCAAAAAGCAATAAGAAACTTAGAACTCCCAATGCAGCATGAAAACCATCAAAATACTTCATATTTGGATCTATCAGCCATCTAGGTGGGTATGAAGTACCTCCGATAGTCACTATTGATATCGGCACTATTATAAAAAGAGAAGACCGGAAAACGACAGAATACAGCATGTGGGCAAGAGAGACTAGAGTTTTTGACGGAGAAAAATGCTCACTCATATAAGTAGAGAAATGGCAGATGATGCCGAAGATTAGCATAAAAAAGCAGAGGTAGAGAGGGATCACAAAATTAATTGCTGCTTTGACAATAGGAGTCAATCCATCAAAAAGACAAATGCTATAACCCACGTTGTTAAAATCGATGGTGAAGAATTTCAAAGGTATAAATGCCCTCTGCAATACAACAGCTGGGGAAGCTCCAATGAATGCATATGGGAAAACGATTCCGGAAAACATGACGACCATATTTGTCCATCCCTTATCTATAGTGAGGCCAAGGAGAGAGATGCACAGAAAGAGGATAATGCTGATGATAAAAATGCCGAAAATGAACCCAATGTTCACATCTCTACAGATTATACACTGATCGCTGCCCAGTGAAATGCTGTAGCCTGCAGCACAGCCACCACACATCAATCCAGTCCTGTTAGAGCCCCTGGTGCACTGATTGTCCGTATTTGAATAATTGAACTCGATATCTGCCGGATCACAGTAGCTGAAATGACAATTCAGCAAGACCAAATCTTTAAATTCCATGCAAGTACCAGGCTGAGATGCACAACCTAGCCACTCTCTCTTACGAATCCTTATGGATATATTCTCGTCGCAGCTTAGGGTGCTGATATTCATAATATCACACTTGCAAGACTTTGTTTCATTGTCGTATACAAAACCAATTGGACAGTTCAGTATTTTGATGGTTATATTCGTACTAACCAAATTATTAGTCGATAACAAAACTGTGATGTTGCTTCCATTTGTACTGCCATTGATGAACAGAGGAACTGGGTCGTTACGATTGTACCAAAATCCACTGGATCCTATTCTGATATCAATGCCGTTACCACCAATTCTGTTTGTGGTTATAATTGCATCAATCTTGTTCATGAAACGATCCAAGGTGAACACGTTGATATAGTGGAACTGGCCCGGAAACGAAGTAATACTTCTATCCCGTTCATCGACTTTGATCATATAAGGCTCCGTGCTAATCCATTTTGCTTCATTTGGATTTTCGCTGAATATAAACGTGGAATTGAAGCGACTATTGCTGTATAACTCTGAAAATATATCATTCTCAGACACATTGAGTTGGCTTGCCCACGAACAGCTTCCCAGAGAAGTTCCGAACGCAATACTACCAATGGGCGCTCTATTATTGGTGAATTCAATCACAATATTCCACTGGAACATATGCAAACCTGGCTCATTCTCAAAAGTGGATACGATACAACCAGGAGCACTGACCGGTTGCAAGATGCTCTCGTTGGAAGGATTTTCATAATATACAGCACCTCCTTCTGCGGTAGCTTGGTTCTCACGGAAGAGCACTTCGGAATCATTTGATAATAAGATCCCATTTATCAAACCGTCCATGTATACACCACCTCCACGATTGCTTATATTTCCTTCAATGATTAAGGTCGCACCATAAGTGACTACAATTAAGCTTGATGATAGATAGAACCCAGATACAGCATTATTTTTGATCGTCATATTACGTGATACTGCAGCTACAACATTCCTCAAATCAATGGCAGAAAGTCTATTCTCACTTAAACCTGTGATGCCATTGTCAGAATTATACATAGCCTGACTCTTTGTTACAAAGATATTGTTAAATAAGACAGTTAATATACCATCCAAGCCAAGAGTAACTTTTTGGAAGATGTACAATGCTGAACCATATTTAGCAAAGTTATTTTCAAAGCGACTTGCAGTAAATCTCACAGCCACATTGATATTCCACAAATCATAATTTCTGCGAATGCTCTTTGATAGAGAAAAGACCATTACTCCCCCTCCTTCAGTAAGAGCTGCATTATTGGTGAAATTAGTTTCAATGATGCTGATATCCCTGCATGCATTGCAGCTAGTTAAAGGAGCATGCCCAATTTTCCCCCAAAATAAAAGCATGTCCATCAATAAAGCAATCCCTGCCCCTCCTTCCATACGAGCCTGAGTGTTTATCTCACTTGGCAAACCGTTTTGATCGAAAGTGCAGTTCATGAATCGAATTGTATCTACAACAGAACTGGAAAAAACAGCAATGTATGCGCCACCTCCATATCGGGCATCATTTTTGTAGAAATTGGACGAGTCTATATTCACAGTTACAGCATAGTTTCGTTGTGCCATGACTAGCGAAAAGCCTCCACCTCCTCCAATGTGGTAGGTTATATTGGGAAAAGCAGAATAGTATTGATAGTTTAAGTTCAGGAGCCCAGCAGAGCCACAGTCAGCATTGTAAGAAAAATTAGAGTTCAAAATCTGAAGGGTATTCAAATCCTTAAGTCTGTTGTAACCGTCTTCATACAGAAAGTATGCACCCCCACTGCTGACTTGATCTAGATCTGGATTATCGGTATGACAATTAGGATGGATATTGTGAGTGAAAGTCGTGTGTTTTAGCTCAGAATTACCAAAAATATTAACTCCCAGTAAGCCTATTCCACTAGTATTGGTTACTAAAATGTTTGTCATTCTGAAGTTGTAACAATATCCAAGGAATATTCCAATTTCCAAAGTGGGAGGAAAGTAGAAAATTGAATCTATGACATCATAGAGAAGAACGGTTGCATCTTGAAGGGAGTTGCCAGTAAGACCACACTCAGTGATGGTCAAATTAGAAATCATGAGACTAGTTACATTAATGAAAGAGAGAGCAAATTCGTCTTCACATGATACGACTGTCTCTTCTCTGCCGTCTCCCACAATGGAAATATCACTCATGTCACGTAGACCTAGCACATGTGATCTACATATGACGTGTGTTCCTGACTCCAGTTCAAGAGTGGTGTTGGAAGTAAGATGATCCAATGCATCATCCAGATCATAACAAGATTGATTAGCCACATCACACTCAGAGTCAACAAATATTAGAGATTGCGATGAACAAAAAGACTGAAAAACGCTAGTAAGAGCAAGCAACAATAAAGCTAGCCAAAGAAACTTCTGCACTGCCATTTTCTAAACTTCATAATAACTGCTAGAAAAATATAATACTGAACTAATTTGGAAACTTACTCATAGACTAATACTCTATATAGTCATAATTGGTTACACATAAGTAAGTATGCGATAGTATGTATACCCTATAGAGTATATTCTATGGGGAGTTGGCACAAGCATGCATAATTAACTATGAAAAGTTGTAATGTGGTCACATGAGTCACTAAAGCCTAGCTACGTATAATGAAATACAGAGTTCAAGCTACATGCATGCCCAAGTGTAGTTTAAAATGTTTACACACATAAACAAAAAGAACAGCATTACTAGCTCTATCACAGTTTATCATATGTACATACACAGATAGACACACGAAGACATGAAAATTATAATATCCCACTTTCATCATCTTCAAGAAGGCTCTCTCGGCATTTCATATTGTTTATCTCTTTGTATTTCAAGTTGACAATGCTGACTGAATTGTGTGTCGGTCGACTCTCAATAAAACTACTAGGCGGTAATAGTTCCCTAGAAACTTTCTTCGCTTTAAGAAAGGTATGAAACTTGTTAAATAGTTTTTTAGCCTTGTCCTTACTGCAGAGAATAAGAGTCAAGAGTAGCACAAAATAAATCGAAGGCAGAACTATAGCAATAAAGGCAATTTCCACTGGTGTCAATTGTTTTCCTGTTTCTAAAGATAGAGCTCTGCTTAAGAGTGAGGCATGCAAAAATCCAGTAGCAAGGATCAAAAAACTATCTGCTATGTTGATCAGTTTAGAATTAAAGGGTTGTAAAGTACATTGGATATGAGCAAAGATTAAAAGTACTGACACATTCAAAGGTATGGATAAATCGGGTGTATTGAATTTCGTCTGCATTGCAATGTATACATTGATTAGAAGTCTCACTGATATCCAGAAACGATACTTTGGTTTAAACGGGGCCCAGATGACATCTAAGAGTGGCTTTGAACGTGGTACATATTTGTATGCCAGTGTGGGAGATAAAAGGGCCAAAGGCAAGGGAATGATATAACCAATGAAAAGCAAAATGCTTACAATTACGAATACACCATGCAAACCATCAAAATACTGCACATTGGGATCGATTAACCATCTGGGATGTAGATCTTTACCTCCGATAGTCTTCATTGATAAACCCACAAGAATTTCTAGACTTGATCCGAAAGTAGTAGCATAAAGTATGATGGCAAGAGAGACTAGAGTCTTCGATGGAGAAAGGAATGTGCTCAAACGAGTAGAGAAGTGACAGATGATAGCAAAGGCTAACATTAGAATTGAAAGGTAGAGAGGATTGATGAAATGAAGTACCGATTTAACGATGGGAGTCATCCCATCGTAGAAACACATGTGGAAACCAACATGGCTGAAGTCAAGAGTGAAGGCTTTTAGAGGTAGTACTGCAGACAGTATTACTTTAAATGGTGAGGCTTCAACAAAGGCATATGGGAAGACAATACCAGCTAATAAAACAACCATATTTGTCCATCCTTTGTCAACAGTAAGGCCAAGGAGAGCTATACAGAGAAAGTAAACTGAACTGATGATCAAGATGATGAAGACGATTGCAACGTTTGTACCACTGCAGATCTCACACTTGCCACTGCCGAATACACTGCTGTAACCCTCAGCACAGCTGCCGCACATCACACCAGTTCTGTGTGAGCCGATAACACACTGTTTGTCAGAGCTAGGCTGATCGAACTGGACAACATCATTATCTGGATCACAATAGCTGAAATAGCAATTTATCAAGACTAAGTCTTCAAAGACCAGGCAGTTGCTGGATGCACAGCCTAGCCACCTTCGTCCATGAACAATGAGTTTTAAAGGCCGCTCATTACAGTCCAGACCATATATATCCGTTATATTACACTTGCATGAATGAGTTTCATCATCGTATATGAATCCCAGTGGGCAGTCAAGTATTCTCACGGTTATATTCGTGTTCTTTCGGCCATCAACAGTCAGCAATGATACTGTTCTATTCTCTCTACTAGCATTTCCATTAACATACAATGGAAGTGGCTTGTTACGATTGTACCAAAATCCACTGGATCCTGTTCTGATATCGACATCATCACCACCAATGCTGTTTGTAGTTATAAGTGCATCTATCTTGTTCATGAATAGGTCCAAAGTGCTCACTCTGATATATTGCACCTGCCCCGGATAGGAAGTTATGCTTCTATTCTGTTCATTGACTTTGATCATGAATGGGTCACTGCTGACTTGTTTCGTTCCATTTGGTGTTTCAATGAAGACGAATGTGGAGTTGTAATACTCACTATTGTCATATAATTCCATATACATCATATGTTCATGAGTCACGTTTACTTGACTTGCCCATGGACAAGTCCAGAGGGATGTACCATATATCATGCTGCCGCTAGCAGCTACGTTATCAATAAATTCAATTGTTAAATTCCATTTGAAGAAATTAGTCTGAACTAACTCGTCATTAGACACGAAACAGTAAGGCAGACCTAAAACGGATAATGGGTCAAAACTTCTTCCTTGAATTGATCGCTTGTAATAAACAGCTCCACCTTCCAGATTGGCCTGATTCCTGAGAAACTGCAGTCTACTACTCTTACCTAACCAAATGACTGGTAGCAAGCCGTCCAAGTAAATACCAGCTCCACGATTGGCTCTATTTCCTTCAATAGTCAAGACTGTGTGAGGATGCGTTAGAATAAAACTCGAAGATAAATGGATTCCAGATACAAAGTTATCTTTGATTATCACGTACCCGGCACCAATTGCTATCACATTCCGCAAATCCACTGCTGAAACTTGATCCTGATTCGAAATCATCTCTTCAGAATTGTACTCTGCCTGGCTTCCAGTTATGAAGATATCATTTAACACGACAACCAAGTCACCATCCAAACTTATATCAGCTCTTTGAAACACATACAAAGCCGAACCATACATAGCAAAGTTGTTTTCGAAATGACATGTGGAAAAATTTACAGAAAGGTCTGATGAAATATTATCACCTCTGTAGTCTATACGAATGCTCTTCGATAATGAGTACACCATCACAGCTCCACCTTCATTAAGAGCAGCATTACTGGTGAAATTCATTTTATCGAATACAATGACCTTGCAATTGATACAGCTAATTGAAGGTGGATGTCCGATTCTGGAATGACCAGAGAAAAGAAGTATGTCCATAAATACAGCTATTCCCGCCCCTCCTTTACTTCGCGGTTTGTTAACTGTATCCATCCCACTGGAGAGACCATTGCTATCGAAAGTACAATCCATGAATTGAATGTTATTAACACCAAGTCCAGCAAAGAGAGCTATGTAAACCCCACCCCCATAAAAGGCATCATTTTTGTAGAAATTGGAGGACTTAACTTCGACATTGACTGTATAGTTTTGCTGTGTTGTGACCAGTGATAAGCCTCCACCTCCTCCAGCGTAGTATGAAAACTCGATAGGGGTAATCCTGTATTGGTATACAACATTTAGTTGACCAGCAGTGTTACAGTCAGCATTGTACGAAAAATCACTGTTCGAAATTGATAAGGTGACGTCGTTCATTTCATTGAGACCACTACGGAGATCTTCATATAAAAAAAATGCCCCACCACTGCTGGTTTGACCAAGAATAGGAGTATCATTTAGACAACCTGGATGGATATTGCGAGTGAATTTCACATCTCTTAGCTCAGATTTTCCAAAGATATTAACTCCCAGAAAGCCTATTCCACTAGTATTGGTTATCAAAGCATTCGTCATTCTAAAGTTCTGACAATGTCCAAGGAATATTCCAACTTCCGGAATATAGAAATTCAGATTGACAATTCTACTAAGGAGAACGGTTGCATCTTGAAGAGAGTTGCCGGTCAGACCACACCCAGTGATGGTCAAATTAGAAATCATGAGATCAGTTACATTGATGAAAGAGAGAGCAAATTCACCTTCACATGATACAACTGTCTCTTCTCTGCCGTCTCCCACTATGGAAACATCACTCATGTTACGTAGACCTTGCACATGTGATCTACATATAATGTGTGTTCCTGACTCCAGTCCAAGAGTGGTGTTGGAAGTAAGATGATCCAATGCATCATCCAGATCATAACAAGATTCATTAGCCACATCACACTCAGAATCAACAAATACTAGAGACTGTGATGAACAAAAAGACTGGAAAATGCTAGTAAGAACAAGCAACAATAAAGCTAACCAAAGGAACTTCAACACTGCCATTTTCCAAACTTCATAATAATACTAGAATACTGAACTAATTTGGAAAGCATACTCACAGAATATTGTATATAGTCATAATTAAGTATACGATGAGTATTCTATGGGGAGTTGGATATCCCAGCTAACTATAAACAGCTATGATGTGGTCACATGAGTCACTAAACCCTAGCTACGTATATACAGCCCATGAGTGGACTATACACTGTAAAAATGAAAGTGTTTACTGCACACCATTTTGTCCCAATACACACACTGTTTTTGTTTTTGGTGTGTGTATTGGGACAATTTAGTGTGCAGTAAACACTTTCATTTTTACAGTGTAGTGTCTTTTAAAGTGTTTACACACATAACATAAAGAATAAGCTACATACAGACACATGTATATACACTAATTATATCATATTTTCATCATCTTCGAGAAGGCTCTCTCGGCATCTCATATTGTTTATTTCTCGGTATTTTCCGAAGTTGACCCTCTGGTAAACAATGCTCACTGAATTGTGTGACTCGATAAAAGTACTTTGTGGTTGATTTTTGCTGTGGATTGATGTTTCCATTTTCTTTCCTTTTCTTTCTTTAAGAAAAGTATGAAACTTGTTAAATAGTTTTTTAGCCTTGTCCTTACTGCAGAGAATAAGAGTCAAGAGTAGCACGAAATAAATCGAAGGCAAAACTATAGCAATAAAGGTAATTTCCACTGGTGTCAATTGTTTTCCTGTTTCTAAAGATAGAGCTCTGCTTAAGAGTGGGGCATGAAAAAATCCAGTAGCAAGGATCAAAAAACTATCTGCTATGTTGATCAGTTTAGAATTAAAGGGTTGTAAAGTACTTTGGATATGAGCAAAGATTAAAAGTACTGACACATTCAAAGGTATGGATACATCGGGTGTATTGAATTTCGTCTGCATTGCAATATATACATTGATTAGAAGTCTCACTGATATCCAGAAACGATACTTTGGTTTAAACGGGGCCCAGATGACATCTAAGAGTGGCTTTGAACGTGGTACATATTTGTATGCCAGTGTGGGAGATAAAAGGGCCAAAGGCAAGGGAATGATATAACCAATGAAAAGCAAAATGCTTACAATTACGAATACACCGTGCAAACCATCAAAATACTGCACATTGGGATCGATTAACCATCTGGGACTTAGATCTTTACCTCCAATAGTCTTCATTGGTAAACCCACAAGAATTTCTAGACTTGTTCTAGAAGTAGTAGCATAGAGTATAACCGCAATGGAGACAAGTGTCTTTGATGGAGAAAGGAATGTGCTCAAACGAGTAGAGAAGTGACAGATGATAGCAAAGGCTAACATTAGAATTGAAAGGTAGAGAGGATTAATGAAATAAAGTACCGATTTAACGATGGGAGTCATCCCATCGTAGAAACACATGTGGAAACCAATATGGTTGAAGTCAAGAGTGAAGGCTTTTAGAGGTATAACTGCAGACTGCAATACTATAAATGGTGAGTTTTCAACAAAGGAATATGGGAAGACAATACCAGCTAATAAGACAACCATATTTGTCCATCCTTTGTCAACAGTAAGGCCAAGGAGAGCTATACAGAGAAAGAGAACTAAACCTTTGATCAAGATGATAAAGATGAGTGCAACATTTGTACCACTGCAGATCTCACACTTACCACTGCCAAATACACTGCTGTAACCCTCAGCACAGCTGCCGCACATCACACCAGTTCTGTGTGAGCCGATAGCACACTGTTCGTCAGAGGTAGTTTGATTGAACTGGACGATATCATTATCTGGATCACAATAGCTGAAATAGCAATTTATCAAGACCAAGTCTTCAAAGACCAGGCAGTTGCTGGATGTACAGCCTAGCCACCTTCGTCCATGAACAATGAGTTTTAAAGGCCGCTCATTACAGTCCAGACCATATATATCCATTATATTACACTTGCATGAATGAGTTTCATCATCGTATATGAATCCCAGTGGGCAGTCAAGTATTCTCACGGTTATATTTGTGTTCTTTCGGCCATCAACAGTCAGCAATGATACTGTTCTATTCTCTCTACTAGCATTTCCATTAACATACAATGGAAGTGGCTTGTTACGATTGTACCAAAATCCACTGGATCCTGTTCTGATATCGACATCATCACCACCAATGCTGTTTGTAGTTATAAGTGCATCTATCTTGTTCATGAAAAGGTCCAAAGTGCTCACTCCAATACGTTGCACCTGCCCTGGATAGGAAGTTATGCTTTTATTCTGTTCATTGACTTTGATTATGAATGGGTCACTGCTGACTTGTTTCGTTCCATTTGGTCTTTCACCGAAGACGAATGTGGAGTTGTAATACTCACTATTGTCATATAACTCCATATACATCATATGTTCATGAGTCACATTTACTTGACTTGCCCATGGACAAGTCCAGAGGGATGTACCATATATCATACTGCCGTTAGGAGCTACGTTATCAATAAATTCAATAGTTAAATTCCATTTGAAGAAATTAGTCTGAACTAACTCGTTATTAGACACGAAACAGTATCGCAGACCAAATACAGATGATTGGTAAAAATCTCTTCCTTCAGTTGATTGCTTGTAATAAACAGCTCCACCTTCCAAATGGGCATGATTCTTGAGAAACGACAATGTACTATTCTCACCTAACAAGATGGCTGGTAGCAAGCCATCCATATAAACACCAGCTCCACGATTGGCTCTATTTTCTTCAATAGTCAAGACTGTGTGAGGGTTTATTAGAATAATACTCGAAAACAAATGGATTCCAGATACAGCGTTATTTTTAATTATCACATAACCTCGATCGATTGTTGCTATCACATTCCGCAAATCCACTGCTGAAACTCTATCCTGATTCGAAATTATCTCGTCAGAATTGTACTCTGCCTGGCTTCCAGTTATGAAGATATCGTTTAACAGGATAACCAAGGCACCATCCAAACCTACAGTAGCCCTTTGAAATGCATACAAAGCTGAACCATACAAAGCAAAGTTATTTTTGAAATAACACTTGGAAACAGTTACCGAAAGATCTGATGAAATACCTTCTCTGTAGTTTATACGAATGCTCTTTGACAATGAGTATACCATCAGAGCTCCACCATCATTAAGAGCAGCATTATTGGTGAAATTTATTTTATCGAATACAATGACCTTGCAATTGATACACCTAACCAAGGATGGAAGTCCAATTCTTGAGCCCCTTGGGAAAAAGAGCATGTCCATAAATACAGCTATCCCCGCCCCACCTTTACTTTGTGGCTTGTTGACTGTATCCATCGCACTGGAGAGACCATTACTATCAAAAGCACAGTCCATGAATTCAACACTACTATTACCAAGTCCAGCAAATAAAGCAATGTAAGCCCCACCTCCATAATAGGCATCATTTTTGTAGAAATTGGAGGATTTTACTTCCATAATCACATTATAGTTCTGCTGTGTTGTGACCAGTGATAAGCCTCCACCTCCTCCAGCGAGGTATGCAAACCGAGTAGGCATAAGTATGTATTGGTACACGAGATTGCGACGGCCAGCATAACTACAGTCAGCATTGTATGAAAAGTTACAGTTCGAAATTGATAAGGTAACATTGTTCAGGTCATTAAAACCATCATGGAGATTTCCATATAAAAAATATGCCCCACCACTGCTAACTTGCTCAAAAATTGAACTATCGGTTTGACAGCCTGGATGGATATTGCGAATAAAATCCACATGTTCTAGCTCAGAGTTACCCAAAACATTAACTCCCAGTAAGCCTATTCCACTAGTATTAGTTATCAAAGCATTCATCATACTAAAGTTCTGACAATATCCAAGGAATATTCCAACTTCCATTCTGGGAGGAATATAGAAATTCAGATCGATAATGCTTCTAGCTGCATCTTGAAGGGAGTTGCCAGTTAGACCACACCCAGTGATGGTCAAATTAGAAATCATGAGATTAGTTACATTGATGAAAGAGAGAGCAAATTCACCTTCACATGATACAACTGTCTCTTCGCTGCCGTCTCCCACTATGGAAACATCACTCATGTTACGTAGACCTTGCACATGTGATCTACATATAATGTGTGTTCCTGACTCCAGTTCAAGAGTGGTGTTGGAAGTAAGATGATCCAATGCATCATCCAGATCATAACAAGATTCATTAGCTACATCACATTCAGAGTCAACAAATATTAGAGATTGCGATGAACAAAAAGACTGGAAAATGCTAGTAAGAACAAGCAACAATAAAGCTAGCCAAAGAAACTTCTGCACTGCCATTTTCTAAATTTCATAATAGCTGCTAGAAAAATTATACTTAAATAATACTGAACTAATTTGGAAACTTACTCATAGACTAATACTCTATATAGTCATAATTTGCTACACATAAGGGTATTCTACATCCCAGTGTGTGTGTATAATTATAAACAGCCAATGTGGTCACATGAGTCACTAAAGCAGAGCTTATGATAACAGCCTGACACCTGATATTTTTCTTGTCATCAGGACAAAAGTACTGGTCCTGATCCGTACTGGTCCTGATCCAATGTCCAGGGACAAACAATACTTTGTGGGGACAATTTCTTATCATAAGCACTGCGAAATATTAGCTATATGTAGAGTTACAGGCTGCATTTTTCAAACCTCTGATACAAGTTAGTAGTGCACTTTGGTTACAGTTGTAACATCTGGTGGTCATAGCCAGCCATTGGCAGAGCTTTTATGTGCTCAGAACTGGAAAGTAGCTATTGGGCATGCTATAATGTGTGATCGAAGCCATGGATGATTAATCATAAAAGGATATTGTAGTGATGAGTATGGATAAGTATAAACTATTAATGTCAGCAAAGAAAGTCTAGCTATTCAGAGTCAGAAGGATCATGTTGTAAAGCAACACAGAGCACGGGGGGGGGGGGGGGGGGGGGGGGGGTGATGTACACAAAGAGAACAATTCAACAATCACTGTATACCATTACGATCTCCTTCCTCTTCCAAGAGACTCTCTCGGAGTTTCGTATAATTTCTGTTCGGGTGAATGATCTTCACTGAAGTATGTGTTATACTATTTTGAATGGCTTCTGATAGTTCTGTGGGTGTTCTTTTTGCTTTGAGAAAGGCATGAAACTTTTTAAACAGTTCTCTAGTTTTGTTCTTGCTGCACAGAATGAGAGTCAAGAATAGCACAAAATAAATCGAAGACAGAATAATCACTATACAGGCTGTTTCTGTTGGCTTGAGATGGTCTGCATTTTGAAAACCTATAGCTCTATTATAGAGAGAGGCATGCAAAAATCCAGTAGCAAAGATCAAAAAACTATCTGCTATGTTAATCAGTTCCTTGTCAAAGGGTTGTAAATAGATTTGCAAATAAGCCAAGATGAAAAGCACAGATGCATTCAAAAGTACGGATGTGCTGGATATGATGAATTTCGTTGATGCTGCAATGAAAATGGAAACTAGAAGTCTCACTGATATCCAGAAACGATACTTTGGTTTAAACGGGGCCCAGATGACATCTAAGAGTGGCTTTGAACGTGGTACATATTTGTATGCCAGTGTGGGAGATAAAAGGGCCAAAGGCAAGGGAATGATATAACCAATGAAAAGCAGAATGCTTACAATTACGAATACACCGTGCAAACCATTAAAATACTGCACATTGGGATCGATTAACCATCTGGGACTTAGATCTTTACCTCCAATAGTCTTCATTGGTAAACCCACAAGAATTTCTAGACTCGATTTGAAGATGATAACGTAGAGTATGATGGCAAGAGAGACGAGAGTCTTTGATGGAGAAAAGAACGTGCTCAAACGAGTAGAAAAGTGACAGAAAATTGTAAAGATTATCATTAGGATTAAGAGATAGAGAGGATTAACGAAATAAAGCACATATTTAACTATGGGAGTCATCCCATCGTAAAAACACATACCATCAAAACCAACATGATTGAAATCAAGAGTGAAGGCCTTTAGAGGTATTACTGCAGACAGTATTACTTTAAATGGTGTGGCTTCTACAAAGGCATATGGGAAGACAATGCTAGCCAGTAAAACAACAATATTTGTCCATCCTTTGTCAACAGTAAGGCCAAGGAGAGCTATACAGAGAAAGTGAACTGAACCGATAATCAAGATGATGAAGATGAATGCAATGGTTAACTTTGTATCATTACACACCTTACATATGTCACTGCCGAATACACTGCTGTAACCCTCAGCACAGCGGCCGCACATCACACCAGCCCTGTTGAGGCCATTAGCACACTGTTCGTCAAAGCTACTTTGATTGATTATAACGATACTGTTGCTTCCCGGATTACAATAGCTGAAGTAGCAAATTGGAAGGACCAATTCTTCAAAGACTAAGACTGAACAATTGTCATATGCACAGCCTAGCCACTTCCGTCCATTAATAATGACAGCCATAGAAGTCTCACTACAGTCCACATCATTTATACCAATAATAATATTATTACACTTGCACGATTGAGTGTGGTTATTATACACAAATCCCAGCGGGCAATCAAGTATTCTCACAGTTATATCTGTGCTTCTTTTGTTATCAAGAGTCAACAATGATACAGTTCGATTCCCTCCATTAGTATTTCCATTAATGTACAATGATACTAGCTGCATATCGCTATTATTACAGTACCAAAATCCGCTGATGCCTATTTTTATATCGAAATCATCACTACCAATTCTATTCGTTGTTATAACTGTACCAATTTTGTTCATGAAAAGGTCAAAGGTACGCACTTTGATATGTTGTAACTGCCCCGGATAGGCTTCAATACTTTTATTCTGTTCATCGACTTTGATCTTGAATGGGTCACTGCTGATTTGTTTCGTTCCATTTGGTTTTTTACTGAAGATAAACGTGGAGTTGTAATACTCAGAGTTGTTGTATAATTCCATATAAATCATGTAATCATGAGTCACGTTTAGTTGGCGTGCCCATGGGCATGTCCCCAGGGATGTACCAAATACCATGCTACCCTTAGGAGCTACATTTCTGTAAAACTCTATCGTTAAATTCAATTCGAAAAAATGAGACGACTCATGACTACTGAACAGAAAACAGTCACTAATATTTTTACCAAGTGGTCGTAAAATATTTTCTTCGATAGACTGCTGATAATAAACGCCTCCACCTTCTAAATTGGCCTGATTCTCACTAAACAGCAGTTTACTAGACTTGTGTAAATGAATCATTGGTACTGAACCATCCATGTAAATGCCAGCCCCATGATTGGCTCTATTTTTTTTGATAGTCAATACTGCATGAGGCTCCATTAAAATCGAACTAGAAGACAAATGGATTCCAGATACTTCATTTTCTTTGATTGTCAAGTTACCTCGGCCAATTCTTGTTATCACATTCCTCAAATCTATTGCAGAAACTTTATCTGGATTTGAGAGCGTATTATCAGAAGTGTGCTTTGTCCGACTTCCAGTTATGAAGATATCATTGAATAAGATAAGCAAGACACCATCAAAGCCTACCGTAACACTTTGAAATATATATAAAGCTGAACCATACATAGCAAAGTTGTTTTCAAAATGACATTTAGAAAAATATACATATAACTCGAATATAGGATCCAGGACATCGTAATTTACTGGAATGCTCTTTGACAAAGAGTATACCATCACAGCTCCACCTTCGGTGATGGCCGCATTACTGGTGAAATTTGATGCAACAATTTTAATGCTTTTGCATTCGACACAACCAACTGAAGGTGGACGTCCAATTTTAGATCCTCTTGTAAAAAGGAGCATATCCATAAATAGAACAATCCCTGCTCCTCCTTTATTTTGTGACCTGTCAACTCCACTTGTCCCACTGGACAGACCATTGCTATAAAAAGTACAGTTCACGAATTGAACACTATTAACACCAAGTCCAGCAAATAAAGCAATGTAAGCGCCACCTCCATAATAAGCATCGTTTTTGTAGAAATCGGAGGACTTTACTTCGACATTCACTGTATAGTTTTGCTGTGTTGTGACCAGTGATAAGCCTCCACCTCCTCCAGTGTAGTATGATACATTAATGCTTGGGTATTGGTAGACAAGATTACGAAGGCCAGCATCGCTACAGTCGGCATTGTATGAAAAGTTACAATTCGAAATTGATAAGGTAATATTATCATTCAGATCATTAAAACCATTATGGAGATCTTCATATAAGAAGTAAGCCCCACCACTGCTATTGCCTTGCTCGAAAACTGAAAATTGACAACCTGGATGGATATTGTGAGTGAAATTCACATGTTCTAGCTCAGAGTTCCCGAAAACATTAACTCCCAGTAAGCCTATTCCACTAGTGTTTCTTATCAAAGCATTTGTCATTCTAAAGTTCTGACAATATCCAAGGAATATTCCAACTTCCATTCTGGGAGGAATATAGAAATTCAGATCGATAATGTTTAAAAGAAGACTGGCTGCATCTTGAAGGGAGTTGCCGGTTAGACCACACCCAGTGATGGTCAAATTAGAAATCATGAGATTAGTCACATTGATGAAAGAGAGAGCAAATTCATCTGCACATGATACAACTGTCTCTTCTCTGCCGTCTCCCACTATGGAAACATCACTCATGTTACGTAGACCTTGCACATGTGATCTACGTATGACATGTGTTCCTGATTCCAGTTCAAGAGTGGTGTTGGAAGTAAGATCGTCCAATGCATCATCCAGATCATAACAAGATTCATTAGCCACATCACACTCAGAATCAACAAATATTAGAGATTGTGATGAACAAAAAGACTGGAAAATGCTAGTAAGAGCAAGCAACAATAAAGCTAACCAAAGAAACTTCTGCACTGCCATTGGTAGCTGGTAGCTAGCTATAACAACATACAAGACTTCACAACTACACAAGAGCAGCATCTGATAAGACCGCATGATATTCAAACATGGTACCTTATATGGATCAGAATAGTACAATGTGGCTACCACATAAACCATACAGTTGAACTTTCCCACACCACACGAGTGTGTTGCATTCATATAACATTTACCACACCACACCTGAGTGTGTTGCATTCACAACTGCTTCTACAAACGTGAGCAGGTGCCTTGACTTATTAAACTTCTCACATAGTAGTATCAAGACTCAGATCTCAGATCAGTGCTTTTTTTCTACATAATTTTTTAATACACTTTCTGACCATAATAATTATAGGGGTCAAAGTTCAAAGCAATTAATCTAATGACAGGGTCCTACCCCATAGTATGTACCTCATCTTTAGCCTCCTGGATGATACTGTCAGCAATGACAGGACTGAGGTTGGGCTTGCTCACTTGCTCACTCTCGTCAGGGTACAATTTGGTCTCCACACGTGGAATGCAACTCACAGCATCCACCATTTTATCGAAAGCATTAAGAATCACAATCTCGAAGGCTGTGATGTTGGGTTCAAATTCCACTGATTTTCCGTCAAGCACCACATTCAGTACTAACCCAGGGAATATCCCAGAAACTCTGGCATTCTATTAATAAATAATTAAATGAATAAAACAACAAACAAACAAACAAATAAACAAACAAACAAACAGTGATTAAGTATGCACTAAAATTAGTACTAACAACTCTGAGAGCGTTATGAAATACTGGACCACAATCATGATATGGTTTGACTTATGTAGGTTTTTATCTACACACGCACATTTGGAGGGCAAAAGATTTTCAGATAGTCTTCTATGGAATCTATGGCCACTTCTCTGAGCAAGTTGGTCATCAAGACCGCCACAGAATTGAAGAACCTCTCCAACTTTCCAAGAGGAATGAAGCCACGCTTATTGCCTTGGTAAAAAGTGTTTTGTACCTCAGGAAACCACCTAGAAGTGGCAGGAAAAACAACAAAATAAACCAAAAAACAACAACCATGATTAGCATAATTACTAGGGTCCCTCTCATAGTCCAGATGGGTTTATGTACCTTCTATTTTACCTACTTTTTCAGAAAGAGACTCTTGACAGAGTCAATGTCCTTCATGATAGCATTCTGGAAAGAAGTCAGTTCAATGACCTCACCACATGTGAGCAATGCCTCAGCATTGATGAGGCGAATTTTACTATAATTCTTATGCCACGAACTCAAGACTTGTCTTAATGTCGGGTTGGTCACGTGGAGAGAGTTGAATATAGTAAAACGATGGACTTTGAAACTTTTTGCCCATGGTTTGGGAACGACCTCCAGCTCCTTTCTGTCTGATGTTAATGCGACTTTTTTTGCCTGATCTCTTTGACTAGGGTCCTTCAGCACAAAATCAACTAGAAATTAATGAGATAACCAAAATATCAAATACAAGAAAACCTTGCTGATTAATACTTATAACTTGATTGGGGGAAACCCTGCTAATTAATACTTATTTGTTTGTGGGAAAACCCTGCTGAAATTTAATACTTGAGGGGAAACCCTGCTGATATTTGATTGAGGGGAAACCCTGCTAATCAATACTTCTTTGATTGAGGGGAACCCTGCCAATTAATACTTATTTGATTGAGGGGAAACCCTGCTAATTAATACTTATTTGATTGAGGGGAACCCTGCTTGTTTGCTTGAGGGGAAACCCTGTTAATTAATTTGAGGGAGACCCTGCTAATTAATACTTCCTCACCTATAGCTTTCTTCACACTGAGCACATAATCTTCCCTCATTTCATCAGAAAGTGCTTCCACACTAGCAAGCAATGTGTGTTTGAGGTGATTTGGAATGAGGCAGAGAACATGCTTCAACCAAGAATCTTCCAAAGGAGCAACATGGTCTGTGTCTATGCCATTATTAATGTAGTATAGATACCGCTGCAGTATGAATAAATAATTAAATATATATATATAATTAAGATATTTCCTTTAACATTATATCATTGCTGTACTTCTTAGGTCAGTAATTATTTCTTACAAGAATATTCTTTTCATTGGGGGAAGGAGATCCATCCTCTTCAGTCCTATCTGCATCCTCATCTTGCTGCTCAGGCTGCCTGCAATCAGTATTAATTAAAGTGCACAGCATCAAATCCATGGAGAAGTAAAAAGTAAGCTGTGTGTATCAAGAGCACATGATTCTAAGTTGGTGTATAGTGGGACTCAGGGGAGCCCCTCCCTCAATTTTTATAATAGCCTATTATAAGAGATTCTTGACATTATTAAAGAAAAAAAACTGCATATTATTGCTGTTCTAATTAACATTTATGATTTTAGAAGAATGGGGTGGAGGGAGAGAATTAGGTTCTTGTTTTACCCATTTTTCATGCTATCTATAATGATACATGTATACCATGTACATTAAAAGAACTCACATAACAAGGTTGACTAGGGCTTTCCTGAAGTCTTCTCTGTCCTTGCGTGGCTGTGTGTGGCCAGTTTGGGTGCTTGCAATGGTAGTGAAGGCTTTTGAGTGACCACCATGACTAGATGGATCCCTTCGGGAGTCAGAGAGCACTCGGGAAGCTGGACGTTGGATTCTCTTACTCTGTGGCAGAGGGGTGGGTCCCCAGGTTCGACTCCTATATCTCTTCCCACGTCCTAATGAGAAAAAAAGTTCAGATTTTTTATCTGGACTATAGAATGTGGCACTATAGAATCTGTGCTACAGAATCTGCTAGTATAACTTCCATCCCAACGATAGAATTTGCTACTAAAACTTCCATCCAACACTATAGAGTATAGAATCTGCTAGTCAATCTGCCCATAAATAACCTGATATTATTGGAATTACATATGGAAATCAGACGCGATGTCCAACATTTGGCATGACATTTTGCAGTATTGAGTAGAAGTATGCATTCTAGCAATATTTAGACTACTCACTTTGTCCTGACAAGTAAATTATGATAGGACATTTGACAATTTTTGTGCTGTTATCAGAAGCTCTGAGTTAAAGTAGAGACCAGGCTTACCAATAGTGCTGACAGTGGTAGCACGCATAGGTCCCCGAGGCAATGAGGACACATTCATCTCGATAGTACCATCATGACTGATACTAGAATTTCCACCATCAATAGCTCCTGGGAGAACCCCACTGGAGAGAGGAGGTTCCCGGGTATTAAAGCTTGCAGATTGAGGATGGAGCCTGAAGTTGGGCCTTGTCTGCTCCCATGATGGCTTCGTACGATGCTACAAGAAAAGTAGCACAGAAAGAAAGAAAGAAAGACTAAACAAGAACTTTAGCCTTTAACCAGCACATGTATTTAATTTACTACTAGCTACATTGAATGACAGCAGCTTACAAATGGTAAGGTGGGCAAGAAGGCCACAGGGTTATTCTTTCTCACTCCTTTCCTTGAGCTTAGAGGCTAAAGGGATGAATCACAAGTCACATGATTGACTAGCTGGCTCGTTTGTAAGCTTTATACCTGAATCTCCATTGAGTGACAGTCTGCAAGGCTCAATATAAAGGATGAAAATCTGTATACAAAATTATCTCATGTTTGTGGATTCATTGCTAGCTAGCTTGCATCATGTTGCTGCACACATCTACATTTGAAATACCTTGCTTAGAAGAATTCTACCATCCAATGACTCCTATCTTCGATGCTTCGACTTTGTTTAGCTGCGAAGTGCGCGGTTAATGTCATTCATGTTGTAGTCATAGCAACATGAAGTGGGCGTGACCAATAGAATCCATGACTGTCACGTGGTGCCCCACGTGTTGGATTGAATCGGAGAAAGTTCTCCATGAATGACCTACCGCTATAGAATATTAGTATCCTGCAGTAAGTTTTATAATAGCAGACTAGAAGTTGGTTCGAAAGACCATACTCGAGTTCGAGGGTCTCTTTTGTTGCACGTGAGACAGAAGAGAAGTATGCCTCCTAAAAAGAGAGGGGCATCGGAGTCTGAGGACCCTGGACCTCTTTTGGGAAGGTTTGGTACATCGCTGAAGTGTGGCATCGTTGGCTTACCAAATG
The DNA here is from genome assembly GCA_963924555.1 of Crambe crambe. Classification (NCBI taxonomy): domain Eukaryota; kingdom Metazoa; phylum Porifera; class Demospongiae; order Poecilosclerida; family Crambeidae; genus Crambe; species Crambe crambe. Next base: position 1,325,334 of record OZ004586.1, on the reverse strand, counting down.
TCGGGTGTGTACTTTATCTTTGTAGTTATTCGGATTATTAGAGAGATATTTTGAAAAATTTTCTAGAAAATCCACTTTTTTCAACGTTCTTACAAAGGCATCAGCACCAGCGGAGAATTTTCCATTCTGCACAATTGATCCTAATGAAAATAAGTATTTTAAAAGTCAACTTCTATGCATATGTTCATTTTTATATTCTTTCCATTCCCTTTACGTCGTGTCCCAGTTCCCGATTCCAGGTATGACTGGCTTTGTGAACACTGGAAACCACCAAGTACCATCCCTGCTTACCTCCATGTGGTGGACATCGCTGGTCTTGTCAAGGGGGCTCATGAAGGACAGGCAAGTGGTTTATTCCTTTACCAACTGCCATGCATACTACAATGATGACCATTTCTGTAGGGTCTTGGAAATGCGTTTCTTGCCAATATAGATGCTTGTGATGCAATATTCCATGTAGTACGTAAGTAATTGCAATGACCAAATTTGGAAATTTGATTTTCCCCATACTTTTTTCCTCAGGGGCATTTGAGGATGATGATGTGACTCATGTGGAGGGAGATGTGAACCCAGTCCGGGACCTTGACATCATCAGTGAGGAATTGCGTCTAAAGGACAAGCAGTACATCAGTAAACAAATTGTAAGGGAGTAAAGAAGGCTCTTTTTTTTTTTTGATCAGGGTTTTATCTAAGCGAGGGGGGTGCAGGGGAAGCTTCCCTCCCAAATAGCTCAACTTCTCCCCACCCTCCAAGATATTTTAGGACAAAAAACAAAAAATATTTCTAAGTAGGATATTTTAGCATTTAAAAAATACTTCTATCTGTTTATATTAGGCTTCATTAGAGAAGACCGTTCTGAGAGGTGAAGGAAAGAAGCTGAGACCAGAACTGGTATGTATTAAACTCCCTTTCTTGTCTCGTTTTGAGAGAGTGCTTAGCAACAAATATAAAAGCTCTTTGCCGCTGAGAGCCCTAGCCCACTTGACATACTTGTCCTGAGTATTCCCTTGCCTCTGAGAGCTCTAGCTCACTGAACATACATGTCAGAGTATTCCCTTGCTCAGTATTATAATGTCAAGTCTGCCACTTAGGAACTCCTTCAGAAAGCACTTGCTGTGATTGAGGGGGAGAAAGACATTCGATTTGCATCATGGAGCAACACAGATGTAAGACTTAACAACTTATGGTTTGTGGTATCAGGGTTCTCTTGTTTATTGTTTTTGTTATTGTTTACTTTGTTGTATTGTTTTTGTTGTTGTTTACTTTGTTGTATTATTATTGTTGTTGTTTACTTTATTGTATTATTATTGTTATTCTGCTCATACAGATCGAGTATCTAAATAAACATCTCTTCTTGTCGGCCAAGCCAGTCATCTACTTGGTCAACCTTTCGCAAAGAGATTACATTCGCAAAAAGAACAAGTGGTGAGAGAGAAAGACACTCTTTCAGCAGGGATGAATCTTCCTGGGTGGGTATGATTATATGTTTGGAAACCTGCAGGTTGGCCAAGATAAAGGAGTGGGTGGATCGGAGAGATGCTAATGCTACCATCATACCCTTTAGTGGAACATTTGAGCTAACGGTACTACTTCTGTTCTTTAATTAAGTATAAATGTAGCATTCATTCTTGGGCCATTTTCTTGTCCAGCTGTTTGACATGCCTGAAGATGAGGCCAAGAGATTTTGTGAAGACTCTAAAGCACAAAGGTAAGAATAGTGTGAAGCTCCCTCCCTCCCTATCCCTCTCCTCCCCCTCCTCCCTCTCCTTCTCCCCTCCCTCACTCACTCACTGCTTCACTCTTTCTTAGTGCTCTCCCTAAGATCATCACCAATGGTTACAAGGCTCTCAATCTCCAGTACTTCTTCACTTGTGGTCATGATGAAGTCAGAGCGTGGACCATTATGGTAACATTATTATGGGTAACCAAGGACATTGCCAGAGCCATTACCATGGTAACAAAGGCTCAGGGGAGGGAATTTTGGTGAAATAAAGTGTTCAATTATTTTTCTCACTCCCCCATCCCCTTATAGAAAGGTACGAAGGCCCCACAAGCTGCTGGCAAGATACACACGGACTTTGAGAAAGGATTCATCATGGCTGAGGTACGTGTGTGTATGCAGTGCAGTATTAGGATAATCCCGAGAAATGTATTATAAGATTTTGTGTTCATAAGTGGAGAAACGACACTAGCAAGTAGTATCGTTATATGTACCCCTTCCTTGTATCCCTTCTCCCCCCTCCCAAGGGAGAATCCTGTCTTAGTAAGTATGTCATGGGCATCACTCTATTGTGTCCCCATCACATCTAATCCTCTGTGTGTCTGTTACATCGAATACGCTGCCAGTAGCGATTAGAATCCTTCAACTTGAGCCTCAACGATGTCTAGACGATACTCTATTTTTGGATAAATGCTTTATTCCAGAAAGAAGGCAATATTTGTAGCTAGCTTACTTATCTGTTACATTGACTCTGCAGATGCCATGTAGCTAGCTTGCTTATCTGTTACATTGACTCTGCAGATGCCATTTAAATGGATAATTCAAAGATTGCGATCAGAGATCTCCCACTCAATGTCTGATGTGATCCAATCATATAAATTTGTCTAAAGATGAGTAGAGTGTGATGGTATGTCACCCTGCACTTGTAGTCTGGCATACCAACCACGAGGGGTCTAATACTGAGACTAGTACTTTTAGCAAGAAATGATTTGACATTTAATGATGTGTACTGACATCATCTCTGTAGTTTTAGTGATTGTGAAGATGCATGGTTACATGCTACCATTTAACATATGCAAGTGCACATTACATGTCTCCAGACCTTTTCCTTTGGTGAAGAAGGTTCAGCTATGCCAGACTAGTTGACTAGTACAACATGCAGGTCCACTGTTCACACACTCCCTGTGTGTAAGTGTTAGTGGTCTAATTTTGGGTTTTGGTTTGCAATCTTGTTTCTGTATTTTGCTGGTCTGTTATTGCTGTGTCATTGTGTGGTTGAGTTGTGTGCGAGATTTTTCCTGCACCAATGCATGTTTTTTCCAGTTAGGTTGAGTCTCCCATAAAAGGATGTCAGTAATTAGTTCTATAGCAAGTGAGTGAGTTTTGAGTTAGTCATGGCTGAAAACACCATCAAAAAACTTGAAGAACAGCTCAATTGTGGCATCTGTTCTGAGGCCTATACAGATCCTAAACTACTTCAGTGCTTCCACGTCTGTAGGGACTGCCTCGTGAGACTCATGAAGAGTGACGTGACACACCCCACTCCACCTGATCCATCAAAATATCTGGCCACAGGTGTGGGTTTGGAAGTAGCAGTGGTTGGGGAGAGTTCTACTGTCTTTCTTCAAGCTATAGACTCTGATGGTGATCCATGTATGAGTTCACTGCAGTACGAGCTAGTCTCTGAAGTAACGGGTGTTGTACAAAGAGGAAATATCAAACACAGAGGACGAGACCGATATGAGATCAGCTACCAGCCCACCATCAAGGGGAAGCACCAGCTAAGCATTAAAGTTGAGGACATGCACATCAGAGGGAGTCCGTTTGCTGTAGTAGCAATTAAGAACCTTGGCACTCCAATCAGAAGTATCACTGGACTGGATGAACCATGGGGAGTGGCTGTCAACTGGAAGGAGGAGGTGGTAGTCACAGAGCAAGGGAATAATCATGTCTCTGTTTTTAGTCCCAATGGTGAGAAGTTTCTTATATTTGGCACTCGTGGCTCTGGTCAGGGACAGTTTAAACGTCCTAATGGAGTGGCAGTGGATGGTGAAGATAATATCCTTGTGGTAGATTGTTGCAATCATCGCATACAGAAGTTCACAGCAAATGGCCAGTTTCTCTCTGCAGTTGGTACACAAGGTGAAGGACCTCTTCAGTTCTCCTATCCTAGAGATATTGCCTTTAATGCTGCTAATAACAAGGTGTATGTTATTGATAATGGGAATAAGCGTGTTCAAGTGCTAAACTCTGACCTCAGCTTTTATCACGTGTTTGGAGAGGAAGGTAGTGGCGAGGGACAATTCAGTTACCCTTGGGGTATAGCCTGTGATAGTGTTGGGAACGTGTATGTGGTTGATACTGGTAACGATCGCATCCAAGTCTTCACAGCTGAGGGGCAGTTCTGTAGGATGTTTGGGAAGCAGGGTTATGGTAGAGGTGAACTAGAAGATCCTCAGTGTATTGCCATTGACATTAATGGTGTCGTGTATGTCAGTGAGTATAGCAATGATCGTGTGTCTGTGTTCACCTCCAAGGGTCAGTTCATTACATCATTTGGCCAACATGGGGACGGACCAGGACAGTTAGGTAGTCCTACTGGTGTATGTGTAGATAGTGGAGGAGTTGTGTATGTGTGTGATTATACTAACAATCGTATTCAAGTGTTTTGATTTATGTCACAGCACATATTCCTACCTTCCATAATTCTTATTAGTTTACTAACATAGTGGAATTGCTTGATTCTATTGAATTTGCTCACTGCAGAATTTGGTTTTGGAACAGTCAGATAGCTTTCATAGTGTTGTAATGCATCTTTTCTTTTAATGATTCAATAAAAGGCTGATAGGTTGCTCAGTTTAAGATAAGAGGCCACTTACCCTGCTGCTTCCTTTTATGGCAGTTGTGATTATTATATCCAAGTTGTGTAAAATCCTTACATTCCACTTTACCATAGTAACAAGGCTGCGATTCTTGTGAATATTCTGTACCAAATGTAATATGAAATTTAGGTTCAAAAGTTTGAGGATTACAAGGAGCTAGGTTCAGAAGCAGCTGTCAAGGTCGGTAAACAAACGTACTTATAAGAAGGGGAGTGGCATGTCATACCAATATTAATTAGGGGGTGAGTGCAGTGACCCCCCTGCTAGGGACTAGGCCAAGGATAGAACGATGGGGATGGGAAACCACCTTCTTGTGTTTACCATAGTCACACTGTTCTTGGTTTTATTTCTTGTCTTCCCTTATCATTCAGAGTGCTGGGAAGTACAGGCAACAGGGAAGGAACTATGTAGTAGAAGATGGTGACATCATTTTCTTCAGATTCAATGCTGGGGCGGGATTGACGGCAGCAAAGAAGAAGTAATCATGTTACTCTAAATCATGCACATCTATTATCACCTTCATACAATGACCTTTTATACCCAAACTTTACCAATTTTTCTTTGTTGTTATTGTTGTTGTTTTTTTCTTTTTTTGGTTGTTTTTGTTGTGGTTCTTATCCAATTGGCTGATTTTGCGCGCGCGTAGCCTGGTTCTTATGGTAAAGGGTCGACCGGCTAGCCCAGACTAGCTCTGAATCTGGCACTGGAAATAATTATAGATTGCCTACATTATTTTTCTTTAGGAATGCTACCTATACTAGCTATTATAGCTACATGCAATTGAATGAATTATTTATTAATATTACTTTTCCTGCTTTTATGGCTCGTGTGCCACCTGCACAAAGTTACATTCCTAACCTTGTGGTTTTTCAGCTCGTTTTCCAGAATTATTAGTGCTTATGCCTACTTGCGCACGCGCATAGTCATGTCGGAGCCCCCTTCATTGTTAGGTGTTTCGACATGCCTGAAGATGAGGCCAAGAGATCTTGTTAAGACTCGAGGTAAGAATAGTGTGGAGCTCCTTCCCTCCCTATCTCTCCATCCCCTCTTCTTTTCCCCCTCCTCCCCTTCTTCCTCCCTCATTCACTCACTGCTTCACTCTCTCTGTGGGTAACGACATTGCCAGGGTAACTAGAGCCATAGTAACTAAGGGTGGGAGTTCTAAGAAAGGGACTCAGGGGAGGGAACTTTTTTGATGTCGTTGACAAAATCAATAGGGACACCCCCTTAAAGTAAACATGGTCTCAAGATACCTGGGCAAAACCCTGGTTTATGAATGATCAGTATTTATGATCGCTCTGTTTATGGTCAGTATACCACTCTGTTTATGGTCAGTATACCACTATGTTTATGGTCAGTATACCACTATGTTTATGGTCAGTATATCCACTATGTTTATGATCACTCTACTCTGTTTTTAATCAAGTTTACTTGTAATACCAACCACAAGAAGACCTAAAACTGAGACTTGCACTTTTTAGCAAGTTGCATATTCTGACATTCAATGATGTGTACTGACATAGTTACTTAATGACATTATCTCTGTCATTTTAGTGACTACAAAGATACATGCCATACATGTGTGACAGTCGAGGGTAGAAATCAAATGTTGCTTTTATCATGACTGATGCTTTAAATAAAAATTTGTGCCTTAACAAACTTTTTTTTGCAAAGTACCCACTGTCACATGTTAGACTTGTACCCACTATCATATGTTAGACTTCCACTAGTGCACAAGTCCAAGTATTACATGTCTCCAGACCCCTCGCAGATGGTAAAGGGTCAGCTATGCCAGACTAGTTGACTATAAGGTCAAAGGTTTGTCCACTGTTCACACACTCCCTATGTGTAAGTGTTAGGTTTAATTTTAGGTTTTGGTTGATGCATGTTCAATCTTGTTTATTGCTGTGTCATCAGTGTGGTTGTGCAAGATTTTTCCTGTACCAATGCAGTGCTAGTTATAAATGATTATAGTTTTGTGCTGCTTAGTGAGTTTTGAGTTAGTCATGGCTGAAAATACCATCAAGAAACTTGAAGAACAGCTCAATTGTGGCATCTGTTTTGAGACCTATAAAGACCCTAAACTACTTCAGTGCTTCCACATCTACTGCAGGGACTGCCTCGTGAGACTCGTGGTCAGAGACTAACAGGAACGACTCTCCCTAACTTGTCCAACCTGTCGCCAAGCAACACCCATTCCAGCCAATGGAGTGACAGGCCTCCAGTCAGCGTTTCAGATCAACCACCTCTTGGAGATCTTGGAACAACACAAGATGGCTAAAGATACAGCACCTGGTCCATCAAAATTCCTGACCACAGGTGTGAGTTTGGAAGTAGCAGTGGTCGGGGAGAAGTCTACTGTCTTTCTGCAAGCTATAGACTCTGATGGTGATCCATGTATGAAATTAATCAGTTCACTGAATTGCGAGCTAGTCTCTGAAGTAACAGGTGTTATGGAGAAAGGAAATACTGAACACGAAGGACGAGACCAATATGAGATGAGCTACCAGCCCACCATCAAGGGGAAGCACCAGCTAAGCATTAAAGTTGAGGACACACACATCAGAGGGAGTCCGTTTGCTGTAGTAGCAGTTAAGAATCTTGGCACTCCAATCAGAAGTATCACTGCACTGGAATATCCGTGGGGAGTGGCTGTCAACCAGAAGGGGGAGGTGGTGGTCACAGAGGTATGGAAACATCGTGTCTCTGTATTAGTCCCAGTGGTGAGAATCTTCTTACATTTGGCACTCCTGGCTCTGGTCAGGGACAGTTTGACCATCCTAATGGAGTGGCAGTGGATGGTGAAGGTAATATCCTTGTGGCAGATTGTCAAAATCATCGCATACAGAAGTTCACAGCAAATGGCCAGTTTCTCTCTGCAGTTGGTATAGAACCTCTTCAGTACTCCTATCCTACAGACATTTCCTTTAATGCTGCTAATAACAGGTGTATGTTACTGTAAATGGGTATATGCACACGTGTCAAGTTCTGAACTCTGACCTCAGCTTTTATCACATGTTTGGAGAGAGAGGTAGTGGCGAGGGACAATTCCGTTCCCTTTGTGGTATAGCCTGTGATAGTGTTGGAAACGTGTATGTGGCTGATGCTGGTAGTGCTGGTAACCATCACATCCAAGTCAGTTCTGTAGGATGTTTGTGAATCAGGAACTGAACAGCCCTTCATATATTGCCATTGACACTAATGATGTCGTATATGTCAGTGAGTATAGAAATGATTGTGTGTCTGTGTTCACCTCCAAGGGTCAGTTCATTACATTTTTTGGCCAACGTGGGAAGGGACCAGGACAGTTTATGCCTCCTACTGGTGTATGTGTAGATAGTGATGGAGTTGTGTATGTGTGTGATCGTGATAACAATCGTATTCAAGTGTTATGATTTATGTGAATTAAATTTGAATATTTATGTGATTTTGTACTGGTGTAGTGTGGATGTGTCACACCGCATTTAAAATTGGTTTGCACTAATAAAATTTAAGGTGATTAATTAACACCTTTACCTCTGCATTCTATACGATTCTTGCAAGTGAGCAATGATGTGTTTCTTTGTGGGTGCAAAAGCAAGGAGGCTCTGTAGGAGAGTGATAGAACATTAATAGTTACACAGTGTATCATGACTGACTGATATTTCTCATCACACATTACAGAAACTTGCAGTGGCCATGCAACCTATAATATATCGCTAGATGAGACCCCCCACTTTTCTGACACCCTGTGAGAGATAGTGCTTTGCAACAGATGTAAAAGCTCTTTGCCTCTGGATCATGCATGTATAATTAACTTTAGTCTTTGCATGTTGGAAACCATGTCTAAAGAGGAGGACAATCAAACCTCAGATAGTTACATTGCCCAAAGGAGGAGGCTCCCTACCTTCTACATTACACTTTACTACTTCTACTATTCATTTACCATTTTGGTTCTTCCTAACAATGTGAAATGTGCTTTTCTTTGTAGGCACAAGAGTTTGAGGATTAGCAGCTGTCAAGGTCAGTGAACAGACTGCAGTGCTCGATCATCCTTATAAGAAGGGGAGTGGCATAGAGCCATTACCATGGTAACTAAAGGAAGAGGGAGGAGGGAACTTTTAATGTCGTTGACAAAATGAAGTGTTCAATAGATTGTTTTCTCACTCCATCCCTCCCCCATGCAGAAAGGTACGAAGGCCCCACAAGCTGCTGGCAAGATACACGCGGACCTTGAGAAAGGATTCATCATGGCTGAGATGTGCACAGTTATATAATGCAGTATCAGGATAATCCCATATGGATGAACTTATAAGATTTAAGGTACATAAGTGGAATAACGGCACTAAAATAGTAGAGGGACATGTCATGATACTCAACTGATAAGTCTTCCTCCCACTCAATACCTGAAATGTGATGCAAACATGCAAATTTGTCTAAAGAGGGATAGAGTGTGATGGTATGTCACTGGCAATATTTGTAGTTAATTTCACCACTCCTCATGTCTCACACACAAATCATCAGGTGATTTTACAGTGCAGCTGAACTTCAGCTGCAGACCTAGCTACTGAGAATCTAAGATGTATACCACTCTGTGTATGGTCAGTATACCACTCTGTTTATCGTCAGTATATCCACACTGTTTATGATCAGTATATCCACTCTGTTTATGGTCAATATACTGATATTTTGACTTTCCCCATTGATTAGTAACAAGTTAGTCTTTTAGAATGCCTTGGTTATGTGGGAACTGAGTCATTTTGGCAGGTGGAAATTCCCCAGTGAAGTGATAACATTCCAAAATATTTCTCTTCTGATGATTTTAGTCAATAAAGAAATCACTGGAATCTTTGTAATCTTAATCTCCTCATATCAACAAATGCAGCTGCGTCAATACAAAACATCAAGTGTGCATGGTTTGATACTCAAAAAGGGTGTGATTAAGCAAAAAAGGTCAAGGCTGCATGCAAGCTTGTGGATATTCTTCCCCCTGAAAGTTCATATTTTGCAAGCTGATCTCACCCATAATCTAGAGAATCACCATATTAACATCAGACTGGACTATGTATGCCTCTTATCAACTGTATTACAGACACTGCTAATAGCTATATTGATGATTCAAAAATTAATGATAGTGTAATGATCTCTTGCTCAGAAATCTGAAACATAATACACACAATTCAATTGCATGCATGCACTCTTAGCCAGTAGAGGAAACATATACTCTGTGTATTGTACCTGTAAAGGTTAGTACTTCTGGTCTGTTATTGCTGTGTCATTGTGTGGTTGAGTTGGTGCAAGATTTTTCCTGCACCAATGCGTGTTTTTTCCAGTTAGGTTGAGTCTCCCATAAAAGGATGTCAGTAATTAGTTCTGTAGCAAGTGAGTGAGTTTCGTTAGTGATTTTTGAGTTAGTCATGGCTGAAAATACCATCAAGAAACTTGAAGAACAGCTCAATTGTGCCATCTGTCTTGAGACCTATAAAGACCCTAAACTACTCCAGTGCTTCCACATCTACTGCAGGGACTGCCTTGTGAGACTCGTGGTCAGAGACCAGCAGGGACAACTCTCCCTAACTTGCCCGACCTGTCGTCAGGCAACACCCATTCCAGCCAATGGAGTGACAGGCCTCCAGTCTCCATTTCAAATCAACCGCCTCTTGGAGATCTTGGAACAACACAAGATGGCTAAAGATACAGCACCTGATCCATCAAAATTCCTGACCACAGGTGTGGGTTTGGAAGTGGCAGTGGTCGGGGAGAAGTCTACTGTCTTTCTGCAAGCTATAGACTCTGATGGTGATCCATATATGAAATTGATCAGTTCACTGCAGTGCGAGCTAGTGTCTGAAGTAACGGGTGTTGTGGAGAAAGGAAATATCGAACACAAAGGACGAGACCAATATGAGATCAGCTACAAGCCCACCATCAAGGGGAAGCACCAGCTAAGCATTAAAGTTGAGGACACGCACATCAGAGGGAGTCCGTTTGCTGTTGTAGCAATTAAGAAGCTTGGCACTCCAATCAGAAGTATCACTGGACTGGATCGTCCAGGTGGAATGGCTATCAACCAGAAGGGGGAGGTGGTGGTCACAGAGAATAATTGTGTATCTGTTATTAGTCCCAGTGGTGAGAAGCTTCTTACATTTGGCACTCGTGGCTCTGGTCAGGGTGAAGTGGCAGTGGATGGTGGCGGTAATATCCTTGTGGTAGATTGTTGCAATCATCGCATACAGAAGTTCACAGCAAATGACCAGTTTCTCTCTGCAGTTGGTACACAAGGTGAAGGACCTCTTCAGTTCTCCTTTCCTTGTGGCATTGCCTTTAATGCTGCTAATAACAAGGTGTATGTTATTGATACTATGAATAACCGTGTTCAAGTTCTGAACTCTGACCTCAGCTTTTATCACGTGTTTGGAGAGAAAGGTAGTGGCGAGGGACAATTCCGTTACCCTTGGGATATAGCCTGTGATAGTTCTGGAAACGTGTATGTGGTTGATAGCGATAACGATCACATCCAAGTCTTCACAGCTGAGGGGCAGTTCTGTAGGATGTTTGGGAAGCAGCAAGGTTGTGGTAAAGGTATTGCCATTGACACTAATGATGTCGTGTATGTCAGTGAGTTTGTAAATGATCGTGTGTCTGTTTTCACCTCCAAGGGTCAGTTCATTACATCATTTGGCCAACGTGGGGAGGGACCAGGACAGTTTAAGTCTCCTGATGGTGTATGTGTGGATAGTGATGGAGTTGTGTATGTGTGTGATCATGGTAACAATCGTATTCAAGTATTTTGATTTATGTGAATTAAATTTGATATTTCTTGAATATTTATGTTGCTCAGTTTGACAGTTTTGTACTGGTGTAGTGTGGATGTGTCACACCGCATTTAAAATTGGTTTGCACTAATAAAATTGAAGGTGCTTTAATTAATTAACACCTTTACCTCTGCATTCTATACGATTCTTGCAAGTGAGCAATGATGTGTTTCTTTGTGGGTACAAAAGCAAGGAGATTCTGTAGGAGAGTGATAGAAATTCATCAAACATTAATCGTGTATCATGACTGACTGTCATCACTCATTACAGAAACTTGCAGTGGCTATGCAACCTATATATATCGCTAGATGAGACCCCCACTTTTCTGACACCCTGTGAGAGAGTGCTTTGGAACATATCTTTGCCTCTGGATCATGCATGTATAATTGACTTTAGTCTTTGCATGTTGGAAACCATGTCTAAAGAGGTGGACAATCAAACCTCAGATAGTTACATTGCCCAAAGGAGGAGGCTCCCTACCTTCTACATTACACTTTACTACTTCTACTATTCATTTACCATTTTGGTTCTTCCTAGCAATGTGAAATGTGCTTTTCTTAGACTTTGTAGGTGCAAAAGTTTGAGGATTAGCAGCTGTCAAGGTCAGTGAACAGACTGCAGTGCTCGATCATCCTTATAAGAAGGGGAGTGGCATAGAGCTATTACCATGGTAACTAAAGGAAGAGGGAGGAGGGAAATTTTAATGTCGTTGACAAAATGAAGTGTTCAATAGATTGTTTTCAAGGTCAGTGAACAGACTGCAGTGCTCGATCATCCTTATAAGAAGGGGAGTGGCAGTATCAGGATAATCCCATATGGATGAACTTATAAGATTTAAGGTACATAAGTGGAATAACGACACTAAAATAGTACAGGGACATGTCATGATACTCAACTGATAAGTCTTCTCCCACTCAATACCTGAAATGTGATGCAAACATGCAAATTTGTCTAAAGAGGGATAGAGTGTGATGGTATGTCACTGGCAATATTTGTAGTTAATTTCACCACTCCTCATGTCTCACACACAAATCATCAGGTGGTATTTTACAGTGACTATGAGGCCAGCAGAAGGAGCAGTAGTGTCCAACTGAGCTGAGATAGTTAAAGCGAGGAAAGCTCAGACACCAAGAAAATCCCAAGCGGTGAAGCTATCCGGAGAATCTCAACCTCTCCAGATAGCTTCACCGCTTGGGATTTTCTTGGTGTCTGAGCTTTCCTCAGGTTGTGCTTATTTGCCAGTTAGGGAGTCTGGTCGCTTCACTGCTTGGGATTTTCTGTGTCTGAGCATTCTTCAGGTTGTTGTTGTTTGCCAGTTAGGGAGTCTGGTCGCTCCACCACAGGGGATTTTGGTCTCTGGAATAGTCCAGGTAGGTCTCCGATTGCTTGTGTTAAAACAGCTAGTGAAATCTTTGAAAGATCTCCAGTGAGTCTGGAGAGCACTGAGCGTTTAACCCATGGGTGGTAGTTTGTTCTGCTGCCACCAATGTTGGGCTAGACAGTTGCCTGAGCACCAGTTATGCTAGTCAAAACGTGACTTGCAAAGAGATGGTTTAGTGTCCAAAACTTGGATATTACAACTAACAAATGATGCAGGTGTTTTTAACTAATAAATCAAGTGGGTGTGGCTTAGTTGCCTGGTAATGTCCTTGTTCTATAACTATGACACGGTGTTGATTAGGTCTTTCTTGCAGCTGTGGCCTTTGTTGGGAGGACTTGAGGAGGCATCCTAACACTAACCGCTAACCTTCTACTGAAATAGCAAGGGTGAATACTTGACTTGTGTCATTCAGTGCACAGCTTAGTGCTGGCATTCTGAAACGGCAAAGCAGAATCTAAAATGTAGCTGTTTATGATCAGTGTATCCCACTCTGTTTATGGCCACCCTGTTTATGATCAGTATACCACTGTAATCTATCCACCCTGTTTACGGTCAGCATACTGCTCCTTGTTTATGATCAGTATACCACTCTGTTTATGGTCAGCATATCCACCCTGTTTATGGTCAGTACACCAACCATGAGGGAAAGAAAGGGTCTAATACTGAGATTAGCAAGAAATGATTTGACATTTAATGATGTGCATTGACATCATATCCATAGTATTAGTGACTGCGAAGATGCATGGTTACGTGCTACCATTCAACATAGACTTGTGCAAGTCCACATTACATGTCTCCGGACCCTTTCCTTCCCTCGCTGTTGGTAAAGAAAGGTCAGCTATGCCAGACTAGTTGACTAGTACAATTATGACAGTCAAGGGTAGAAATCCACGCTTTCTACTTTTGAGAAAAAAATTTAAAAGGCAGAAAATTTTATTGTAAAACATGAGTCATGATAAAAGTATATTTGGACTAAAACATTTGATTTCTACCCTCAACTGTCACACATATTTTTTTAAAGGTTAGTCCCATCTCCAGGACTGGACTAACTATTGACCTTCTAATGAAATAGCAAGGGTGAATATGTCATTTGGTGATATTTCAGTGCAGTTGAACTTCAGTATGCCACTCTGTTTTTTGACAGTGTTATATAATGGTCAGTAGATTTGAAACATTCAGTTGACTGCACTAGTACTGAGACTAGTACTGGAATGATTTGCATTCAATAATGTGTACTACTTAATGACATCATATCCATAGTTTTAGTGACTGCGAAGATGCATGGTTACGTGCTACCATTTAACATCATCATGACACTTGTGCAAGTCCACATTACATGTCTCCAGACCCTGTCCTTCCCTCGTTGTTGGTAAAGAAGGGTCAGCTATGCCAGACTAGTTGTATGTTGTTTTAAAGGTTAGTCCCATCTCCAGGTCCACTGTTGACGCACTCCCTGCGTGTAAGTGTTAGTGGTCTAATTTTAGGTCGTCATGTTCAATCGTGTTTCTGTGTTTTTGGTTGCTGTGTAGAGTTGTGTGTGCCAGTTTTATCCAGTTAGGTTGAGATTCATATAAAAGGAAAGTAGTAGCTGAGTTTGAGTTCACTAGCAATTGGCAATAGCAGAATGGCTGCAAGAGTCTTGAATATAGGGAGAACAATCCATACAAGAATGGTAACTGAAAAACTCGCCCTAAATTGCCCAACCTGCCGATCAGCTTTTGAAGTCGACCACCTCTTGGAGATGAAAAAGACACACCCCATTGCCACAGGTATGGGTTTAGAAGTGGCAGCAGTTGGGAAGAAGTCTACTGTCTTTCTGCAAGCTATAGACTCTGATGTCAGTTCACTGCAATGTGAGCTAGCCTCTGAAGTAACGGGTGCTGTAGAGAAAGGAGAGATCAAACACAAAGGAGGAAACCAATATGAGATCAGCTACCAGCCCACCATCAAGGGGAAGCACCAGCTAAGCATTAAAGTCGAGGGCACACACATCAGAGGGAGTCCATTTGCTGTAGGAGCAGTTAAGGAGCTTGAAAGTTCATTCCGAAAATTGATTCGTCTTCATCGCCCGAACGGAGTGGCTCTGAATAAAAGCCAGCAATTAATTGTCACTTTGAAACAAGAAAATTGCTTCTGCGTGATTAGTCCCAGTCCTGGTAGTAAGCGTCGTAGATTTGGTGATACTGGCTCTGATCAGGGACAGTTTCACATTCCTGACGGAGTGGCAGTGGACGGTAATGACAACATATTAATTGTTGATCGTGGGAATCATCGCATACAGAAGTTCGCAGCAAATGGCAAGTTTCTCTCTACAGTCGGTACAGAAGGTAACGAACCTCTTCAGTTCTCCCATCCTAGAGACGTGGGCTTTAATGCTATTAATAACAAGGTGTATGTCACAGACGATGTGAACAAACGTGTTCAAATTTTGAACTCTGACCTCACCTTTCATCACTTCTTCGGAGGCAAGGGACAATCTTATAATCCACGTGGTATTGGATTCGACAGCACTGGAAACGTGTATGTTGCTGACTGTCGTAACAATCGTATTCAAGTTTTCTCAGCTGAGGGAAGTTTCATAGGATGTTTTCGGGACCGGTTGAACCTCAGAGTATTGCCATCGACACTAATGATATCGTGTATGTCAGCGAAAGTTACAATAATCGTGTTTCTGTGTTCACCTCCAAAGGTCAGTTCATTACATCGTTTGGCCAGTATGGAGAGAGACCAGGACAGTTTATAGGTCCTACTGGTGTATGTGTAGGTAGTGATGGAGTTGTGTATGTGTGTGATCATTATAACAAGCGTATTCAATTGTTCTGATTACATTCACTAATAAAATCTTTAATTTAACACCTTTACCTCTGCAATGTATACGATTCTTATAATGTGTTTCTAAAAGCAAGGAGGCTCTTTTAGGAGAGTGATAGAAATTCATTCAGTGTATCAGATTGAGTGGCCATGCAACTATAACCGCACTCTCTATGTAGGG
Source organism: Crambe crambe (assembly GCA_963924555.1). NCBI lineage: Eukaryota > Metazoa > Porifera > Demospongiae > Poecilosclerida > Crambeidae > Crambe > Crambe crambe. The sequence continues at coordinate 1,309,565 of OZ004586.1, read as the reverse complement.
TTAGTATGGAATGGGCGTGGCTTCTCTCATTAGAACAATACAAACTGGACTCTCTGTATCTCTTCTATTCTTGCTACAGGCTCAACTATACTTCTAACAATGCAGAAGACGATATGTCCGCTCAAACTCCTCCAGAACAGCGTCGATAATCGGCACCAGCCGCCGTCTGAATCTAATGAATTCGTCACCATCATGACGGTGATCCTTTAACATATGACAATCAAATTCATATCAAATCACACAATGTGCTTTTACCATCGTTATCCACAGAGTTTTTCGAACAACTTTTCATTACAAACGATACTATGTCAGCCATTTTGAAATTAATGGCGTCACGCGCGAGCGTCTGTCACAATCACATGCATGTACGTGCGTGCCAACCAGTACCTAGCTAGCCTCTCTAAATAAGAAATGAGGTCATATAAAAAATAAACAAAAAAGTGAAATTATGCTAAATAAAAAGGCCATGTAGGGTTAGTCTGTACTTTTACCTATAGCATGTTTCTGTGAACAAACATCAAAATTATATGCTACCTTCAATAGTAATCCCTACATCATTGCCTAAACCAAGCAGAATTTTTACACTTGACACGAACAATTAAAGCAGCTTGGTGGGAGGCGATTATTATTGAAGGTAGCATAATTTTGATGTTTGTTCACAGAAACTGCTTAGGTAAATAGCAGCATTTTATTCAGCATAAATAGCATTTTATTCAGCATAAATTGTTTTCCTTTCATTGTAATTATATATACTAGCCTGGACCCACAGAAAATCTGTGGCAATCTTATATTGCATTTGAAATTGGGGCTGGTTTCTTCTAGTTAAGTGCTATCTAGACTTGCTGCAGCCTTGCATTCTTCGTTGGCACTGCAGTCTCCGGCCCCTTGCTTGTTTCTATCTTCGTCAGCCTGGCTAGGCTTGCTGCATGCAGTTGCAGTAGCTATTGACCTTTGAACCGTATTTCTCTTTCTTTCTCCCCTCACCTCTTTGTAACGTTAGACTCTTAGAGCGTCAAAAGGACACCTCCTCACTCTACAGAATTATCATTGCCTGTTCAGGTACTTAGAAAAATAAGAGCTAAAAATGTCAGTAACAAATAATTGACATGAAAATCAGTGAGGATTATAACTTATTTGACAAAATGTCAGACCATGGGAAGAGTTGATCAGTCATGTTTCTTTAAATAGATACATTTCTAAGTGCAATGGGACGTATTATGCCAGACCAAAGTAAATCTTGATCAGACATTTGACCGGTAAATGGCCTATGGCAGACTGTTATAATCCTCACTTGTATACCTGGTAATTTTCAGAATTCTGGGAGTGCCACTTCTAAATATGCCTGCCTGAGACGGACTCACACAGTCAGCAGCTCTGTCTCTGGCAAGGACAGCTCCAGTTTCTCCACACTCCCCCCTAGCCAGTGGCGGCACACAGACAGTCAGAGAGAGTAGCAGGACAAGAGGAGGAGCGGTCAAGGAAAAAGAGGAGCATCAGATTGCCAAGAAAGTGAGAGTGGAGTTGTTCTCCGCACTTACAAAAATGGTTGTAGCTATACCAGCAATCAATTGTAACGTATGAGGCGAAGTAGGCCTACCAACTAGGTACAGCTGAATAAATAACGCTGACACACACACACACACAGAGAATGCACATAGTAGCACATGGAAGTGTAATAGGGTCAAGGTTCAGTTGATTACTACATTATTTTCTCACAGCTTGGCTGAGGAGGATTCTCATACTGACAATCCAGGTGGCTTCCTAGCAAAGTTCAGAGGTCATGCATACTTCTTCTGTTAAATCCTTCCTTCACCTTCTTTTTTACTCCTTTGTAGACATCCATATTTGTAGAGAGGATGGCCGAGACCCTATACAGGTGTTGGTTGGTGGAGGGGTAGGGGGAGGAGGAGGCGGGGTTGGAGGTGTGGTCAAGACTAAGGCATCACGAAGTGCAACACCAAAAGTGCTGTAAGTCGCACAATAACTTTATAGTATGCTGTACAATCTGGAATAGAGACTATTAGAGGATTTCTGACTTTCATTTGTGGAGGCACAGTAATTGATAAGGTGGACTTCAAATTAAGCATCCTCTGTTCACAGTTACTAATTGCTGGTTTTCAAGGGGACAGTGGAGCTTCAATAATGCTGGACATTAATTCCGTGTGTATTTCATTTCACCATTTTTAGAAAACGGCTGATATCTGAACCTGAGAAGCCATCTTCTTCAATCACCACCTCCTCTAAAGGTTTCTTCAGTGAGCTCAAGAAGAAAGGCAGTGCCATTAGCATCTTCTCCAGTCTCACGTCCTTCACCACAGCACCCAACCTAGCACCAAGAAATTGGACAGTTCTTCATCACCCTTCACAAGATCTGGGGAAGGGAGTGGGTCTGATACCTCTATATACCGTACGTCTGCAGCCCTTCCTCCTTCTGGGGGAGGAGGTGGCCAGGAAGAGGGAACTCCAACAGAGTCCACATTGGTATAGGTCAGTGGTTACATTATAATTTGTAGGACACACGAGTGCATATAATTTTAGGACATATGTGATTATTAGGACGTATACAGTTGAAGGACACATGTGATTATTAGGACATACAATTTGTAGGACACAGGTGATTTTTAAGATATACAATTTATAAGACATAATGTGAGTATTAGGACACCATTTGTAGGACATAGATAATTATATGATTTGTAGGACATGATATGTGATTACTATTGCCCCCTACACAGAATTCTAGAGTTTAGACAACTGAGAGTGAGGATCTTCCCTAGCAATACATGACTGCATGTGCAAAGTGAAATATTTCAACTCTATTTTGATTAAATCACAACTATCGTCGGGTACACATGGTGCAATGGGGGTTTGGGGTAGGCCCCCCCCCCCAGGTAAATTTATGTTCCTCCGCCTATGCTCAGTATATTAATGAATTATTCCCGAATCTTTTCATGAGTTTGAAAATATAATTACCACTATCTCAATGTGGGATAAAAGCTCTTGAGCTCAGAGTATCAGCAGAAGGCCAGGTTATGATCAATGTTTTCAAGGGCTCCTATTAATATTGGTCACTTCAAGTAAAATTGATTGGATGGTGGAACTAGACCCTCAGCTGTAACTAATACTAACACCAAATGTATAATAAGTTTCCTGCTTCTAGTTAAGTTGCAGTAAACTTGAAAGGGCTTTTTTTTTTCTTTTTCTTTTTCTTTTTTTTTTTCTTTCTTTTCTGCTGCTTTCATGAAATTTATGTTGTTTTTTTTGCATGGAAAGGAAAAAAATATTCTTCAAACTTTCCCCCCATTGATTAGAGAGACTTTAGATGTGTGGGAACCGAGAGTTCAGTGGAAATTCCCCAGTGAAGTGATAACTATTCCACTGAAATATTTCTCTTCTGACGATTTTAGTCACTTTAGATATCAAAAGGGCTTTTTTTAACACCTTGAACATGATTGCTGTGTCATCAGCGTGGTTGAGTTGGGTGTGCCAGATTTTTCCAGTTGGTTGAGTTTCCTATAAAAAGGAAAATAGCTGATTGGCAATTGGCAATTGAGTTCTTTGGCAAGTGAATTATTTCAGTTAGTCCAGAATGGCAATGAGAATGCTCCAAGCAGTGAAGAATGTATACAAGGCAGGAATAGGGAGAATGATCCAGACAAGAATGGTAGTAACTGAAAGTACCATCCAGATACTTGAAAAACGGCTCACTTGTCTTAAAGGCCCAGAACTACTCCAGTGCTTCCACAGAGACTGCCTCATGAGACTCATGGCCAGAGACCAAAAACTTACCCTAACTTGCCAAACCTGTCAGTCAGCTTTTCAAGTCAACCACCTCTTGGAGATGATGGAACAACACAAGAAGGCTAAAGATACAGCAGCCTGTAAGATTGACGACGTGACACACCCCACTCCACCTGATCCATCAAAATGCCTGGCCACAGGTGTGGGTTTGGAAGTGGCAGTGGTCGGGGAGAAGTCTACTGTCTTTCTGCAAGCTATAGACTCTGATGGTGATCCATATATGAAATTAATGAGTTCACTGCAATGCGAGATAGTCTCTGAAGTAACGGGTGTTGTGGAGAAAGGAAATATCGAATACAAAGGACGAGACCAATATGAGATCAGCTACCAGCCCACCATCAAGGGGAAGCACCAGCTAAGCATTAAAGTTGAGGACAGACACATCAGAGGGAGTCCGTTTGCTGTAGAAGCAGTTAAGAAGCTTGGCACTCCAATCAGAAGTATCACTGGACTGGATTGTCCAGGTGGAATGGCTGTCAACCAGAAGGGGGAGGTAGTAGTCACAGAGAGTGGTTGTGTATCTGTTGTTAGTCCCAGTGGCGAGAAGCTTCTTACATTTGGCACTCCTGGCTCTGGTCAAGGACAGTTTGATTTTGATTATATGCCTGGAGTGGCAGTGGATAGTGAAGGCAATATCCTTGTGGCAGATAGTAACAATCATCGCATACAGAAGTTCACAGCAAATGGCCAGTTTCTCTCTGCAGTTGGTACACAAGGTGAAGAACCTCTTCAGTTCTCCTTTCCTTGTGGCATTGCCTTTAATGCTGCTAATAACAAGGTGTATGTTATTGATGAAGGGAATCAGCGTGTTCAAGTACTGAACTCTGACCTCAGCTTTTATCACGTGTTTGGAGAGGAAGGTAGTGACGAGGGAAAATTTATTGATATAGCCTGTGATAGTTCTGGGAACGTGTATGTGGTTGATACTGGTAACCATCGCATCCAAGTCTTCACAGCTGAAGGGCATTTCTGTAGGATGTTTGGGAACCGGGAACTGGATGCTCCTGTCTGTATTGCCATTGACACTAATGATGTCGTGTATGTCAGTCAGCGGGACGGCATTGAGTGTGCACGTGTTTCTGTGTTCACCTCCAAGGGTCGGTTCATTACATCATTTGGAGAGGGACCAGGAAGATTTATGTCTCCTCCTGGTGTCTGTGTAGATAGTGATGGAGTTGTGTATGTGTGTGGTGATTCAGAAGATCGTATTCAATTGTTCTGATTTATGTCATACCACATAATTCTGCTAACTGAATATTCAAAAGATAATTATATCGGTTTGGACGTGTGTGTCACATGTGTGATTGTGATAACAAAATTAATGTGTTCAAGTGTTTTGATTTATGTCACACCACATTTAATACTGTTCCTACCTTGATATCGGGACCCTTGATATCAGAACCCCTGAAATGAGGCCACTCCTGTGTTCAGGATTCCCATGTATACTTCATAATATAAATCCACCCCTGAAATCAGGCCGCCCCTCTAATCAGGACACTTCTGCTGGTCCCAAAAGGTGGCCGGATTAGAGGGAGCAAGCTTGAGATTTAGATGCACCTATGAACAGTGCTCTCTCATTATAGACTGAGATGATTTATTTCCATCTCTCTGATAGCTAGCTACTTTACATGCAGCGACAAAATATCTTGCGCTCATGACAGAATTTCTGGGAGTGGCATAGAGCCATTACCATGGTAACTAAAGGAAGAGGGAGGAGGGAACTTTTAATGTCATTGACAAAATGAAGTGTTCAATAGATTGTTTTTCCACTCTCCCCTCCCCTATGCAGAAAGGTACGAAGGCCCCACAAGCTGCTGGCAAGATACATGTGGACTTTGAGAAAGGATTCATCATGGCTGAGATGTGCACAGTTATATAATGCAGTAACAGGATTTACAGTTCATCCTTTTGTCTATCGGTCAGATGTTGATCCCAAAGTGCTCCAACTGCATCCTCTTTACATATGGATCAACTTATAAGATTTAAGGTACTTAAGTGGAATAACGACACTAAAATAGTACAGGGTGTGTCGACTGATAAGTCATCTCATACTGAAATGTGATGCAAACATGCAAAGTTGTCTAAAGAGAGGTAGAGTGTGATGGTATGTCACTGGCAATATTTGTAGTTAATTTCACCACTCCTCATGTCTCACACACAAATCATCAGGTGGTATTTTACAGTACAGCTGAACTTCAGCTGCAGACCTAGCTACTGAGAATCTAAGATGTATACCACTCTGTGTATGGTCAGTATACCACTCTGTGTATGGTCAGTATACCACTCTGTTTATTGTCAGTATATCCACTCTGTTTATGGTGATGTTTTGACTTTCCCCATTGATTAGTAACAAGTTAGTCTTTTAGAATGCCTTGGTTACTGAGTCATTTTGGCAGGTGGAAATTCCCCAGTGAAGTGATAACATTCCAATCATTAAAAAAGATTCCAGTGATTACATTTTATTGACTATGTTTAGATAAAATCAATGTCCAAGCATGATCTGTTTTGGTTGGCCATGACATGATTTTGGGCAGACATCATCAATGCATGTTATGATTAAGCTCAATTTGTGCTGTCACTATCTCTCTCTGAATGTCTTAATAAATACGTACAAAAAAATGCAAACTCAGGGTTCTATCTACTGGTGGGGGGCAAAAAATCCCCTCCCCCCAAAAAAGTTCATTTGCAATTGGCTGTACATGTCCATTAATACTTTTAGACATGCTGTTGCAATCACACACACCCGTGAGGTTATGATCCTAGTGGATTAACTTTATATTCCAGGAGTGTAATCTTAATCTCCTCATATCAACAATTGCAGCTGCTAGCTAAAAGTCATTGACAAAACATCAAGTGGGCATGGTTTGATACTCAAAAAGGGTGTGATTAGGCAAAAAAGGTCAAGACTGCATGCAAGCTTGTGGATATTCTTCCCTGAAACTTCATATTTTGCAAGCTGATCTCGCCCATAATCTAGAGAATCACCATATTAACATCAGACTGGACTATGTATGCCTCTTATCAACTGTATTAGAGACACTGCTAATAGCTATATTGATGATTCAAAAATTAATGATAGTGTAATGATCTCTTGCTCAGAAATCTGAAACATAATACACACAATTCAATTGCATGCATGCACTCTTAGCCAGTAGAGGAAACATATACTCTGTGTATTGTACCTCTAAAGGTTAGTACTTCTGGTCTTATTGCTGTGTCATTGTGTGGTTGAGTTGGTGCAAGATTTTTCCTCCACCAATGCGTGTTTTTTCCAGTTAGGTTGAGTCTCCCATAAAAGGATGTCAGTAATTAGTTCTGTAGCAAGTGAGTGATTTTTGAGTTAGTCATGGCTGAAAATACCATCAAGAAACTTGAAGAACAGCTCAATTGTGCCATCTGTCTTGAGACATATAAAGACCCTAAACTACTCCAGTGCTTCCACATCTACTGCAGGGACTGCCTTGAGAGACTTGCGGTCAGAGACCAGCAGGGACAACTCTCCCTAACTTGTCCAACCTGTCGTCAGGCAACACCCATTCCAGCCAATGGAGTGACAGGCCTCCAGTCTCCATTTCAAATCAACCGCCTCTTGGAGATCTTGGAACAACACAAGAAGGCTAAATATACAGCACCTGATCCATCAAAATTCCTGACCACAGGTGTGGGTTTGAAAGTGGCAGTGGTTGGGGAGAAGTCTACTGTCTTTCTGCAAGCTATAGACTCTGATGGTGATCCATGTATGAAATTAATCAGTTCACTGAATTGCAAGCTAATCTCTGAAGTAACGGGTGTTGTAGAGAAAGGAAATATCGAACACAAAGGACGAGACCGATATGAGATCAGTTACCAGCCCACCATCAAGGGGAAGCACCAGCTAAGCATTGAAGTTGAGGACACACACATCAGAGGGAGTCCGTTTGCTGTAGTAGCAATTAAGAAGCTTGGCACTCCAATCAGAAGTATCACTGGACTGGATAATCCGTGGGGAGTGGCTGTCAACCAGAAGGGGGAGGTGGTGGTCACAGATGAATATTGTGTGTCTGTTTTTAGTCCCAGTGGTGAGAAGCTTCTTATATTTGGCACTCGTGGTTCTGGTCAGGGACAGTTTGACTCTCCTTGTGGAGTGGTAGTGGATGGTGAAGATAATATTCTTGTGGCAGATAGTCACAATCATCGCATACAGAAGTTCACAGCAAGTGGCCAGTTTCTCTCTGCAGTTGGTACAGAAGGTAAAGGACCTCTTGAGTTTTCCTATCCTGAAGATGTTACCTTTAATGCTTCTAATAACAAGGTGTATATTATTGATAATGGGAATAAGCGTGTTCAAGTTCTGAACTCTGACCTCAGCTTTTATCACGTGTTTGGAGAGGAAGGTAGTGACGAGGGACAATTCAGTTACCCTTGGGATATAGCCTGTGATAGTGTTGGAAACGTGTATGTGGCTGATTCTGGTGATAATCGCATCCAAGTCTTCACAGCTGAGGGGCAGTTCTGTAGGATGTTTGGGAAGCAGGGTTGTGGTAGAGGGGAACTAAAGCTCCCTAGGTATATTGCCATTGACTCTAATGATGTCGTGTATGTCTGTGAGCATCTCAATGATCGTGTGTCTGTGTTCACCTCCAAGGGTCAGTTCATTACATCATTTGGCCAACCTGGGGAGGGACCAGGACAGTTTAGTAGTAGTCCTATTGGTGTATTTGTAGATAGTGATGGAGTTGTGTATTTGTGTGATGACCATTATATTCAATTGTTTTGATTTATGTCACCATATATTCCTACCTTCCAGAATTTTCTTGTTTTTGATTCATTAATGTGGACCAATTCTCACTGCAGGAATTGGTTTTGGTAGCTTTCATAGTGCTGCAATGCATCAATCATTTCATTTCTTGTTTTCTTTTGATAATTCATATTCAATATCAAATATATAAAAGGCGGATACATTGCTCAGTTTGAGATAAGAGGTCACTTTTGAAGTTTATAGAGCTTTGCACAATGGCTCTTAACCCTGCTGCTTCCTTTTATGGTGTAGATAGCAGTTGTGATTATTATAACAATCGTATCCAAGTAGATCCCTACCTTCTAAAATCCTTACATTACACTTTACCATAGTAACAAGGCTGTGATTCTTGTGTACCAAAAAAAAAACAACAACAAAAAACGAGTAGAACACAATATCACATGCACTTTGTACGGACATATCTTTCCTCCTTAAGGGAGAGGACATTATAATATATATTTCCCTCCTCCATAACTATCTGTGTCTTCCCTTTTAGACAATAGTAACTAAGTGGTTTTCAATCTCCAAAGACTAAAGTTTAGTACATAATATTTAGAATATAATGTGTGAGATCTGATACTGCAGTGGGATAATCCTCCTGTGTGAGTATGTTTGAAAACCTGTAGGTTGGCCAAGATAAAGGAGTGGGTGGATCAGAGAGATGCTAATGCTACCATCATACCCTTTAGTGGAACATTTGAGCTAACGGTATATACTTCTTTCTTCTTACTCTTTAAGTGTAAATGAAGCATTCATTGGTAAGTGTTTCGACATGCCTGAAGATAAGGCCAAGAGATTAAGTGTGGAGCTCCTTTCCTCCCTCCCTCCATCCCCTCTCCTCCTCCCCCCTCTCCTCCTTCCCCCTCCCCCCTCTCCTCCTCCCCCCTCCTCCCTCTCCTCCTCCCTCTCCTCCTCCCCCCTCTCCTCCTCCCCCCTCCTCCCTCTCCTCCTCCCCTTCTTCCTCCCTCACTCACTCACTGCTTCACTCTCTCTATGGGTAACCAAGGACATTGCCAGGGTAACTAGAGCCATTACCATAGTAACTAAGGATGGGAGTTCTAAGGAGGGGACTCAGGGGAGGGAACTTTTTTGATGTCGTTGACAAAATCAATTGGCAATCTTAGAGATGTTGCCTTTAATGCTTCTAATAACATGGTGTATGTTACTTGTAATAAGCATGTTCAAGTTCTTAACTCTGACTTCATGTTTGGAGAGGAAGGTAGTGGCGAGGGACAATTCTGTTACCCTTGGGGTATAGCCTGTGATAGTGTTGGAAACGTGTATGTGGCTGATGCTGGTAACCATCGCATCCAAGTCTTCACAACTGAGGGGCAGTTCTGTAGGATGTTTGGGAAGCAGGGTTATGCTGGAGGGGAACTAAAGTTCCCTCGGAGTATTGCCATTGACATTAATGATGTCGTGTATGTCAGTGAGTATCTCAATGATCGTGTGTCTGTGTTCACTTCCAAGGGTCAGTTCATTACATCATTTGGCCAATATGGGGAAGGACCAGGACAGTTTAGTAGTCCTACTGGTGTATGTGTGGATAGTGATGGAGTTTTGTATGTGTGTGATCGTGATAACAATCGTATTCAAGTGTTTTGATTTTGATGTTTCTTGAATATTTATGTTGCTCAGTTTGACAGTTTTGTACTGGTGTAGTGTGGATATCTCACATCGCATTTATAATTAGTTTGCACTAATAAAATTTAAGGTGATTAATTAACACCTTTACCTCTGCATTCTATACGATTCTTGCAAGTGAGCAATGATGTGAGCAATGATGTGTTTCTTTGTGGGTGCAAAACCAAGGAGCCTTTGTAGGAGAGTGGTAGAAATTCATCAAACATTAATAGTTACACAGTGTATCATGACTAACTGATATTTCTCATCACACATTACAGAAACTTGCAGTGGCCATGCAACCTATAATATATCGCTAGATGAGACCCCCCACTTTTCTGACACCCTGTGAGAGAGTGCTTTGCAACAGATGTAAAAGCTCTTTGCCTCTGGATCATGCATGTATAATTGACTTTAGTCTTTGCATATTGGAAACCATGTCTAAAGAGGAGGACAATCAAACCTCAGATAGTTACATTGCCCAAAGGAGGAGGCTCCCTACCTTTTACATTACACTTCACTACTTCTACTATTCATTTACCATTTTGATTCTTCCTAACAATGTGAAATGTGCTTTTCTTTGTAGGTGCAAAAGTTTGAGGATTAGCAGCTATCAAGGTCAGTGAACAGACTGCAGTGCTCGATCATCCTTATAAGAAGGACTGGATTATCCGTGGGGAGTGGCTGTCAACCAGAAGGGGGAGGTGGTGGTCACAGAGACAGTGAGAAATCCTGTCTCTGTTATTAGTCCCAGTGGTGAGAAGCTTCTTACATTTGGCACTTGTGGCTCTGGTCAGGGACAGTTTAACTGTCCTAATGGAATGGCAGTGGATGGTGGTGGTAATATTCTTGTGGCAGATTGTTGCAATCATCGCATACAGAAGTTCACAGCAAATGGCCAGTTTCTCTCTGCAGTTGGTACACGAGGTGAAGGACCTCTTCAGTTCTCCTATCCTAGAGATATTGCCTTTAATGCTGCTAATAACAAGGTGTATGTTATTGATAATGGGAATAAGCGTGTTCAAGTTCTGAACTCTGACCTCAGCTTTTATCATGTGTTTGGAGAGGAAGGTAGTGGCAAGGGACAATTCCGTTACCCTTGGGGTATAGCCTGTGATAGTTCTGGAAGCGTGTATGTGGTTGATTCTTGTAACGATCACATCCAAGTCTTCACAGCTGAGGGGCAGTTCTGCAGGATGTTTGGGAAGCAGGGTTGTGGTAGAGGTGAACTAGAAGATCCTCAGTGTATTGCCATTGAAACTAATGATGTCGTGTATGTCAGTGAGTATGTACATAATCATGTGTCTGTGTTCACCTCCAAGGGTCAGTTCATTACATCATTTGGCCAATATGGGGAGGGACCAGGACAGTTTAGTAGTCCTACTGGTGTATGCGTAGATAGTGATGGAGTTGTGTATGTGTGTGATGACCATCGTATTCAATTGTTCTGATTTATGTCACATCATAATAATTTTGCTTTAATACTATAACAGTGCATATTGAATATTTGCTCAGTTTGACAGTTTTGTAATTCTTATGTGTGATTGTGATAACAATTAATGTGTTCAAGTGTTTTGATTCATTTTCTACCTTGATATCGGGACCCTTGATATCAGAACCCCATGTTCAGGACACTTTAGAATTCCCATGTATACTTCATAATATAAATCCACCCCTGAAATTAGTCTGGTGCCACCGGCCCAGCTTTTCTTCTTCTTTTTTTTTTGGGGGGGGGGGGGGGGGGGGGGGGGGGAGGGGGAGGGGGGGAGTGGGAAGAAAAATGGTCTGGTGACTCTAGCATCAACTACTTGTGTCGCCCACGCGCTGTAGCTACGTGCCAATCAGATTGCTCTATTCAGTCATGTGAAGTAGTATTAATATTGGTGAGACACACCCACAATTTTTTAGAGAGCGTGTGGGTGTCTAATCAGGGCACTTCTGCTGGTCCCAAAGGGTGACCAGATTAGAGGGAGCAAGCTTGAGATTTAGATGCACCTATGAACAGACTGAGATGATTTCGACTTTATACATGCAGCGACAATATATCCTGCACTCATGACAGAATTTCTCACCACGACAGAATCTCCCAGCACCAAAATAAACTGTGACACTGGTGCGACCAGCCATGCACTAAGCGAGTTGCAAGAGTCGCAGGTACCTGTTCGCATACAGAAGTTCACAGCAAATGGAGTTTCTCTCTGAAGTTGATACAAAAGGTGAAGGACCTCTTCAGTTCTCCTATCCTGCAGATGTTGCCTTTAATGCTGCTAATAATACGGTGTATGTTACTGAACTTGATAATCAGGGTGTTCAAGTTCTGACAGCTTTTATCATGTGTATGCTTGGAAGGTAGTGGCAAGGGACAATTCTTTAAGGGTATAGCCTGTGATAGTGTTGGAAACGTGTATGTGGCTGATACTCGTCACAGTTGCTGTAGGATGTTTGTGAATCTGGATCCTTCATATATTGCCATTGACACTAATGATATCATATATGTCAGTGAGTATCTCAATAATCATGTGTCTGTGTTCACCTCCAAGGGTCATTACATCACTTGGCCAACGTGGGAAGGGACCAGGACAGTTTCTCCTACTGGTGTATGTGTAGATAGTGGAGGAGTTGTGTATGTGTGTGTGATTATCCTAACAATTGTATTCAAGTGTTCTGATTTATGTCACACCATCTATTGCTACAACATGATGCTTAGTGTGTATGGAATGTTTCTTGAATATCCAAGCAGATATGTTGCTCAGTTGTGTAGAATTGCTACATTATTGAGGATTGTGTGAGAGGTTTGTACATCATTAAAATTGTCCCTACCTTCAATTCACACTTCATAATTATAGCATTGGTGACTTTTTCATTTACAGTTTCTATAATTATGATATAATAATTAAAATATAATTAATATAATTATAATTATACTCATTTGCTTTTATATTTGGTTGGTGACTTTTTCATTTACAATATCCAGTAGCAACCAAATATAAAAGCAAATGAGTGATAATGTGAAACACATTGTTTCTTTGCAGGTCCAAAAGCAAGGAGTTAGGTGGTTGCCAAGTGTTCGATTTCTTATAAGAGCATGTGAATAGCTACCAGTGATGTGTTTATGAAGGAAATTCCCCTAGGAGACTGCAATGCCGGGCTGGGTGGATTGAAGAAGTAATCTGATATCATGCTTTGTTTCATCTAATTTATTTTTATATTATTCCCACTAGTTGCAGAATGTCCAAACTGTCATTCGTTTTTATATCAATAATCTTTACCCTATTAAGGTTGGTTCGCGCGCGCGTATCGATCGACATAATTAAAGCTGGATATATGTCGATCGACCCTTTACCAACCCAAAGGAGTGGTGGATAATAATTATTGTACTAAAGCACATTAACTTTTTTTTGTTGAGAATGCTTGTATCAATTTTGATGAATAAATAATATGATTGATTTGGATGTCAGAGACTGAAATGAATCAAAGTGTATGATTGTGACCAGGGAAGTGATGTTGTGTGACCAGGTAAAGTGATGAGGAGTCATTATGAGCAGGAGACCCTGATTTTGTTGTCATGTGGCCAGGTGGAAGTACAAATAATGGAGAAAGATATGATATACAAGGAGGGGAAAACAACAACAAACAAGGAGGGAAAACAACAAACAAGGAGGGAAAACAATAAACAAAGGAGGGAAATGACAATGGGAAAACAATAATAAACAAGGAGGGGAAATGAAGTTGGTCAGAAGAATGATTTTAGCTAACTATAATAATAAAAGGGTGATAGTACTTTGAGTATTTGGTACATGTTATAAATTGGAATCATATAAGCGATATAATCCTGACTGCACTGGGTGATAAGAATGCCAACCCTTTTCCAGTCTGTACTTGCATATTATACACTATTAACTACTTACGACTCACGGAAATGATACATTAAGTGATGGATTATCCTGACCTAGGTTAGTATTCTCGCTCTGTAAACTAGTTCAAAATGTTTGGTGCTGGACAGGTCTCGGGGGGAAGTGTGACTAAGGAACTGTTGTTGACTTGTAAAGTGTGGGGGAGTACATTGGGAGGAGGAGCTGAAGCATGGGCGTGGCTGGACATGAAATTGGTTCCAAACTGACTTTGAGGAATGGGAATGGAAGTGATGGTACCCGGCATGATGGAACTGGGAGGGGGGGGAACAACAGGAGGAGGAAGGTTGGGGGGATATCCTTGAATGAAAATAGCTTCGTTAGAGATCCCAGACTGCAGTGGCAGTGGGATGTCCACTGGAATTGCATTCTGATATAGCGGTTGACACACAACGGATGACGGCATACATTCAGAGGGAAGATCAAGATGTGTTAGCTTCTGTGAAGGGTGAGATAACTCCATGGTGCTTTGTGCAGACGAGGAGCGAGGATAGACAACGTCAACAGAGCCGGGTCTCATTCCCATACTGGAGGATGACGACTCGGCTCCGTCTTGGCTGTAACTGGATTCAGTGGAATCAGCCACCATGATATCACTTGACGAAGACAACTCAGAATCGGGAGAAGCAGCCCCCCCATTCTCATCATCTCCACCTTCTGATGCCTGTCTTTGGTGTGTCTTGGTGTGTTTATTGAGATGATCGCTACGCATAAAACGCTTGCCGCATATCTCGCACTTGAAGCGCTTCTCGCCGGTGTGAGTCCTATGGTGTCTCTGTAACTCATCAGAGCGTGTAAACCGCTTTCCACAGAAGGGCCACATGCACATGAATGGCCGCTCACCGGTGTGCCACCTCAAGTGCGCTCGGAGATGAGATGTCTTCCCATAGACTTTGCCACATCCAGGGTAGTGACAAATGTGCTTCTTCTTCTTTGGAGTCCCGTCTGAGTTGATGGAACGGGCGTTGATCCCAATGGCACAGTTGGGACACGTGCATGCTATTCGTTTGACTCGCTTTGGTTCCACAACTCCTGGATCCATGACATAGCTGCCAGACGAGGACTGGATCACCGTGCAAGCTGGCCACTGTGGCTGGATGTGAACTACTTGACCACTTGATTCACCAGCTACAAGGGGAGAGAGAGGGAGGGAGGGAGGGAGGGAGGGGGGGAGGGGGGGAGAGAGAGAGAGACTCAATCCTGAAGAAGTTGCATATAAAACTCTACACATTATGAAGTTTACTGTAACTCCATACTTTTTAACACCAGTGATTTAATAGGAAGCTGTTCTGAAAGATGACCCCCACCCTACACAACTGAATGGCTCTTGTATAGCAGCAAGTTGTTCATACTCTGAATGGTCAGGTTTCAAAAGAATCACAAGATGACACGTAGTTTGTTATGTGATCTGTCTTAATACTAAGAATATTTTGAGAAACATGCTAGATTATATTATTTAGATTTACTGTAATCTCAGCAGTGATATTAATCAAATTAACTTGAGATAGAAGCCAGATTGTACAGAGAACAGTTTTGCTCAATTCTCAACTCTGTTCAAACTCAAACTGCAGTTGCATGCTCTCTCTCTCTAATTGGGCATTCATTTAGTTTCAACTTCCCAACCCGCTGCTACATACATGTGGATAGCACAAACCAACAATGCTGGAAAGGTGATAAAAACAGAATATCCTGCAATTAGCATGAATTATCACTCAATTATTATAAACTGGCACATCATTATAACAGCAAAACCATTTATATTTGGACCCACACAAGGATAATGGATGTTAATAATATACACAAAATATAATACATTGACTGACTCTATCCTGATTTAGAGGAAATTAAAAAAAAAAAGGAACTCTGGAGTGTTTGCAGGACAAGTGCAAAGAGTTCATGGACTCATAAAAGAATGAATTGCAGAGTACAGAGACCACAATTGTTCAGTCAGACTTGCAAGTGCAAGCAGTTTAGATGATTAACTAAGGTGATTTATAGCAGTCAGGGATATGAATAATTACAGGGGGAAAAAGGCATGTTTTACCCTAATATTATCAAAATATTACCACACACTTTCAAAAAAAAATTGTCTGCTGGAGAAAATGAACACAATACAAGGTGTGGTGTGACCCCTTCACTAGCTATTACAAAGAAGGGGACGTCAATCAAACAATAAACAAACAAATAAATCAACCTACCGCTTGATCCTGTTAGTGCTGGAGACAAAGGAGAAAGTGGAGATAGTGGTTGAAACCCTCCAGCACTACTTCCACTGCTTTCCCCTTGCAAGTGATAGGAAAATCTTGTAGGAATTGTATTACTTGTCGGCCATTGTCCCTGTACTGAAGGAGACTGCAGAGCAAGGCTGATTATGTTAGATTTTCCTTCCTGGCTGAAGTTGATGATAGAAGGTTGCCTTCCAGCATGCCATAAAGCTGCTGGAGAAGGTCTTTCGGGATCTTGTTTGAGTTGAATGTACCTGGAGACAGGGATGAGTTGAGGTGGAAGGGGAGCTGGGATGAATCCGGCTGGACCCACATGACACAGCTTGCTGGTTGATTCCAAGGAAGGAGGTTCTAGATCTTGCTGCTGTTGGTAAGCATTAGTCGAATTTTCAGCACTTATCAACGGTGGAGGGTGAGAGAGGATACTGCTATTAGAGCCTGAAGACGTTTCTGCAGGGATAGAAGCTTCGAATATACTTCTGGCGGAGTTAAGAGGGCTGGGGAAAGTGGGGAAAATGGTACCTCTTGATACTGTTTGCGAGTCATCTGGAGTGATGAAAGTCGTGGGGTGAACGGGAGATACTGTTGCGAAGACGGTGGGAATATGCGTTAAAGTCGCAGCGGCGATAGTCTGTTGAGTCGGGATTGGTTGTTGCTGAGATGATGGTGGTAGTTGATCTGCTGCAGAAGTAGACTGGATTGATGCGTCGTATGGCTGCACTACTTGAGGATTGGTCAAAATGTGGTGTAGCTTTTCTGATCCACGACTCTCGTGGGTCATATTAGCTGAAGATCTAGCATGTTTGGTCTTGGTCGCATACTGCAGTTCAAGATAAAGCATTATATATATAGAGATAAAACCACCAGACCTCAGCTGGTTATTATAACAATCGAGTTACTACCAGCTAGCTAGCTCACTTACAGTTGCGTTTCTTGGTTCGATTTTTCCTGCATGAGGACAAACTTCGGGCTCTCTCGCCACTGATCTCGTCATAACATCTAAAGTCATAGCTACTACTTCTCTTCGGAATTTGCTTTCTGCAATCTGAATGATTAATTATAACTTACTACGCATGCGCAGCAATTACTTGTTGTCAGAAGGTTCAAAGTACAAAATAGATCTTGACTAAATTAAAGCCCATTAATGAACTTTAAAAGTTTCTGTACAAGATGTTCAGGGGCTTAAAATTGCCATACACAAAAAAGCTCAAAAAGATAAAGAGGAAAAAAGAAAGAGAGATGACATTCTAGTGGGGGCTCATAAATGTTGAATTCAATCCATAAACAAAATTGTTTGTCTCTTTTCTCTCTTGGGAGAGATTTTCCTTATGTTAAATGTGGTGCATAAAAAACTGTGCTTGAGTGAGGTGCAGCAAGTTGGCGAGTGGATTCAATCAAACGTAAGTATATATGCAGGAATAGCCATTGGGCGAGTGAATATGTAATTGATTTTGTGTTCCTTCGTAGCACACATCCATTATTGCACTGGCTGGGCAGTATGGAGCACCACCTCCACTACTTCTGCTCGAGAATCAAGTTCATTTAAAATCCCCTGCACTTCTTCATTCGGCTGCGTTTCTGGCACCTCAACATCCTCCGAGGATGTTGCAGCTGTGTTTTCAATTTCCTCAGGGGCGGGGGGAATAATCATAGTGTGGCCTGAGGACGTTTCCATCACCTCCGAAAGTTCCTCAGGGGATGATATTTGGACCGTGGTGATTGTTTCGGCAGCTGCTATCATCTCACTGGGTTCAACAATGCTTGTAGTTGACACTCCCAGCTCATCCAGCACCTTTCGAGGTGAAGTACGCTCCTTGAAATGAATCTTCATGTGCTTCGAGAGATGGTCGCTTCTCATAAAGCGCTTTTCGCAGTGCTTACACTGGAAATTTTTCTCGCCAGTATGAGTCTTGAGATGGCGATGAAGCTCGTCAGATCGTGTGAACTTCCTCTCGCAGAGCGGCCAGTTGCAAGCATATGGTTTCTCTCCGGTGTGAGTGCGAAGGTGGGCCTTAAGATGGGATGTCTTTCCGTAAACCTTACCACAATTTGGATAGTGGCAGATGTGCGTACGACGTTTCGGTCTTTCTCCCGTTTTCTGGATCTCAGTGCAATTCGGACAGACACAATTTGACCTCTTTGTTGTCTGGCGGGTATTGGGTGGAGTGAAGATAAATGGCAGTTGTCCGTTCACTGAAACCATCTGTCCTGTTGGACTTCCCGTAGGAGATCCTGCTATACGAATCTGATTCACCCCAAACAGATTCTGAAGGGCAACCATGTTCAGCGGAATTGGAATTCCCTGAACTTGAGGCACTCCGGAAGCACTGCTGCTCCCTCCCGAAGACGTCGGTGTGCTCGCTTCACTGGATCTTTCCTTATTCTCATCTCCTCCTCCATCTTCGTTGGATTGTTGTGAGATCAATGTCAGAGGGAGGTTATTTCCGATGAGATTAGCAAGTGACGCAAGGTTTATTGGCACAGGAACTGAGTTTTGACCACTACTTGATGATGTAGGCATGACCACAGGGATGTTTCCACTACCGAGCTGGATTTGAAATTGAGGTAGAGACATTCCCGAGTTTGATTGATTGGCATTCTCAGATGCCTGCTGAGTCACGACCACTTCTTCAGAGATTTGCGGGTCATTGCTCGGCAAAATGATCGTATTATCACTTCCGGATACCTGGGATGGTGATTCTTGAGTAACGCATTCTTGTTCCACTGCTTCTTCTGTGATGCTTTCTTCGGTAGCTTCCTTCTCGCCTTCACTCTCCATCAACTCATTGCTAGGCACATCTCCAGAGCTATCTGGTGTAGCTACATGGACTATGTGAGCTTGAGATGTCTGAGGATTAATGTGGAGAGCTATGACATTGCCATTGACATTCAGTGGTATAATTTGAGGCCCTAGCTCCCCTCCAGGTGATGCTTCGCTAGTAGAAACGACCTCAGGGCCCGCCTCAGCCTCTGGAGATATTACCGAAGGCGACTCGTTCACAACTCCACCCCGAGGCATATCCTCCTGGCTAGTTCCTGCTTCAGCTTCATTCTCCAGCTCACTAGGACTCGAGTCCGCGCGCTGAGCTTCTTCCATTTGCTGCTGCTGCTGCTGTTGATTTGATATGCTGAAATTGGGGGCGGTTGTAGCTGAAGCTTCTGCTGATAAGCTTGCTGGAGGGGGCAGAACAGAATAGTGACAATAATAACTGATCGGTACTAGCGGAACTACTCGAACGTATCTAAACATCATCAACCCCTGCCTCCGGAATCTACAGAATTCGGAAACAAAATGGCTGTCTGCTGCTACACTTTATATCACACAAACAAATGGAAGCTCCAACGACCGTCCACTTCTAGCTCCAACGGGCTGAAACGTGCTATATTCCCTGAAACTACACCCCAAGGTCTAGACTTTAGGACCGCAACATATTCAATTAGCTATCTACTCACAACTAAAAAGGTTTGTCCAAGGCACAAGAGGTGGAGGCAATGATCAAAGCTTAGAACTGCCACAAAACACCAACACACCAAAACTTCTACTACAGTTCATAGCGCCTAGGAGGAGTCTACTGGCTCTGTGGTTAAGTGAACATACCATGAACATTCTAGGGCGTACCTTAAGGTTAAGAGCCTCAGTTCTCGAATAGATGAAGAGGGCACGAGACTGAATAGACTTTCTAGAGGTGGAATTCAGGTCTTTCCACAGCTGACTCTCGAAATCTAGGGTTTGTTCAATGGGAGGGATCCAAAAAAAGGCGCCACCCCGCGACCACACCCTGAACTAACTGTCAAGCTATGAATGATAAAGACAAAATGGCTGACAATTTTTCAAAGAGGTGATTAACTACGCATGCGCGTGAATAGTCTCGTGATTACGAGATCGCGCACGTGACCACATGGAATTTAAAAATCAATCAATGGTTAATAAAGCCTTGAATTGTTAGTGGAATTCAGTTTTAGGGGATCAAATCTTTCCAGTAACCTTTGAATCACTGAATCTGGCTTAGATTTTGGTCTCCTTGCTTTAACTCTTTGATGACCAACAAGTTTCACCCTTTGACCCCTTAACATTGCATTGTCCCGCTTGACCTCGGCAGCATGACGAGATATCAGTTCTTCAAATAGCCTTCTAGCATTTAGAGTTGACCTAAATAGTGAGAAGAATATTAAGTCATTGTTAAAAAAAAAGGGAACAGAAAATTTACATAGAGCTTTTCTGAACAGATGAGGCATCTTCTGTTTCCAGCATCAAACTTTTTCCTTGTATGTGTGGATGGTACAAGTCAGATCTATCTTCGTGGTGGAGAGGAATGCTTTGCGATCCAGGAAAGAGAGGGGGGCTTTGTTCAGGTTTGGGGGACTTTGGTTCAGGGTTTTTTTGTTCAGGTGGCCAACTCTGTACAGGTTTCTGCTTGGTGGGTGGGGTTTGCTGATTCTGCTGTTTAATCAACTCTGCTTTTGATGCTAATACCTCTTTTGGGCTGGTAACTATGTATGAAAACAAGATTTGGAGATTAATTTTATCTGCATGAAAAGCTTTGTGTCTACATGCAGCTGACCTATTGCTGCTCTTTCTTTCCTTTGATGTGGAGTATTTTTCCATCGCTTCATCACATGAACTTCCTGAAATTCAATAGTATTATAGTTTTAAGCAAAGAGTCGATAAATAATTGTTAAAGTTAGCACTCTATACACTCAATCCTAACGTTTTTGGCAAACTCTCTCTTTGTTAATAAACAGCCAATTGCTTACCAAGAGGATGCTCATTGATGAAGTTCATCCTAAATTACTGGACTATTTAGATAACTATTACTTGTTCTCTCTCTCTGTGTGTGTGTGTGTGTGTGTGTGTGTGTGTGTGTGTGTGTACAGTGTGTGTGTGTGGGAGGATGGGGCAGAGCACATAATTATAGCACCAAGGAGATCTTGCAATGACAGCCCCTATAAGGGGAAGAAGGCATGCAGCCTCTTCAAGTGAAGCTTCTTTATAGGTACATGCATGGGTAGGGCACAGTTTTAGCCTCAAGCCTTAAAGAATAGGCATTTACCCTGACTAAAAATGGACTCCCTGACATGCAAAGACGTCTTACATACATAGTTAGTGTGTAGTAGTGGACGGCTAGGAGATATTTAACTAACACAATAAGATAAAAGGTCAGTCATGCTATACTGGGGAGTTAGGTGCTACTAGGGGAGATCTTAGGGACAAGCGTGACCATTTAAGGATTATTTTTTTTTTTTGCAGCACCAGGAAGGGCACCAAACAGGTGACAGCAGCTGACAATAGCCAACAGGTGGTGCATAGAAACCTATTTTACTATCAATCTACATTCTGTCTCTTCCCCACAAACCACACTAAGCAGAAGACTCTTTGAGGTCATCAGAAACTTTTCTTTTATGAATCAAGATGGACATCGGTTATAATCACAAAATTGAAAGGAACCTATAGCTATCATTATGGCAACTGCATACTTAAAATTACTAAGTCTTACCAAATTTCCTTTATTATTACACTCGATGTCATTGATGCGTACTCTCTTTTTTCTCCTCCGGTTGGCCACACTTTTACGATACGCTGCAGCAAAAATGGAAAAGAAAAAAATTTGTATCACAGTCTGAGTCCAAAATACACATCCAGACTATATAAGTGACTTGTGCATATTGGTATTGCCCTCGGATAACCTTGAGTCGATCCTCAAAATTTATAGCTGCATCTAATCTGTCTGTGCAGAGGGATGGTGTACCATACATTATCGGAATCATGCCACCATTTTGCACTGAGTTGGACATATTACAATATACATTCATCCAGACCATTTTGAATGGAGTTTTATAGCTCTATATGTATGCCTAGACATCAACTATTTATTCATAGAATTGATATTGGAAGACCATGTATTGGTATTGCTCTCTGGTTTGATTCCTCTAAAAAGGTGTACCATCATAGCTAAGCTTTGGAATTGACATTGGAAGCATGCCACATGCCATGGAAGTCTTGGAGTGTGATCATGTAATATAATACATGCAGGCATCAATATAGTGCAGCAACTTCTAATCTTGATAAGCTTGAAAGTGACAGGCTCCAAACATGCAGGTCCTATATGCATGCAAAATCTAATTTTGATACGCTAGATACAAGCATCAAAGCATCAGCTAGAGCTGCATGGTGAACCAAAAAGCACTCAACTGCATTTGCAATAATTGGAGGCATCATAGCTGCAAGAATTCAGTGAAGGAGAATCATGATGTGCCGCAGTGCTAAAATTAAATGAAGCTGATCTGCTAATACTCTGACACTGCTAATAATATACAGTGGCCATGCTGCACTGTTGCATGAATGCCATCTATACTGCAGTCAGACGACTAGAGCCTATCCCATGGACTAGAGCCTATCCCATGGACTAGAGCCTATCCCATGGACTAGAGCCTATCCCATGGACTTGTAGTCCTCACTTAAATAATAGCAAACTGCAGAAATATGGATGAAAAACCCTAATTACCTTGCCCCTGTTATTAATAGCCACCATCATTGACTTTATCATTCATATCACGGAAAAGTAGTGCCTATATTAGACGAAGCAACCACAAATTTTGGTTATCAAGCCACAAAACAACTATAGCCATATAAGGACATACTAGCTAGTTAGGAAAAACCTTGGAAAAATTTTTTTTATATCTTTGCAATTTCTGGACCATAATACTGTCTGTGTGTCTATGTGTCTCTATTGTGCAAGCCCATGCATGTGTAGATGCTACTTTGCATGGGAGTTCCCATGCAAAACCTCCATGTATATACATACAATTGCTGCTATAGTAACCAGTAATGTAACAGCAGAGTAACCAGAACCACTATATCATGGGAAGATAAAGATCAGAACACCTGTGCCATTGCCATGCCATATGTCAGGAGAACCAAGGAGAACAATGCCCTGGTATATCAACCATGAAACTGCTTAACACAGCTCTGTGTTTTCCATGACACCTAGCTTGTTACGGCTGCACCAATAATGGTTGCGGTGTGCTACCATGATGAACCTTAAACAGAAAGAGTAACTTCTCACATGTGCATGCAAGATCAATTCTATAGGTACAGTTATCATAGCTATGTAATTGGCACAGGTGTCAGATTGATTCCAACCAAAGCTGCTTTAAAAGTTTCACAGACTCTCTCTCTGATATAAATCAATGTGAGATACAACCAACCATGAAATAGACAATATTAACTACATTTTCCCCCCACTTGAATCATTGATATATTACCGGCCAACTGACAAGTCAATTTCTATGTAAACGCATGTATTTCATAAACAGCAGTCAGGAATACGAAGAGAGAACAAGCAAGGCACCAGAGATAGCACTGTAGTAAGCCTATAGGCTAGCAAAGAGAGCAACAAACAAGGTGCCAGAGATTCAGTAAGCCTAGGCCGGTGAAGAGAGCAACAAGGAACCCTAAGACTAACAGTAAGGTGCCAGCCTCACTGAAATGACTAGAGGAAGAAGAACACAGGTTAGAAGAAACCAGCTCGATAGCATGCAATTTTCAAGATGTGATTGCAAATTGCCTGCAAGCACAGGCTAGTATAATTGTTATAAACTTCTAAAACATAAATAAATTGAACTATTATGCATTCCTTCCATTAATAACTGACTTGTGAATTCATCAGTAAGGAGGCACAAGTGTCTTAGACTCTGAGTCTAGCAGATGGCAACTGGGGTTATTAGGGGTGTTGCTAGCTGTATGAATCTTCTCTTATCTTGTTGCTCATAATTACCAGAGGAATGTTCAGTACTAATGAGATAAAACTTGATGTCATTTCATCTTGAAAGAACAGAGCAATATACATAGGAAGACCTACTAATACAAAATATCTAGAGAGAGAGAGAGAGAGAGCTTCATAGAAAGTTTCACTGCATGATTACCTTTCCCTATCCCTCTAAAGTAGAATGTTATGACAAAAACTGAAAGTTCAATTCTAGGGGGGAGCCTAGAATCAAAATTGAACTTCCCCCCTCCCTCCCATTGCTAAATGTATGCTGTAAAATGCTGAAGATGATCAGTCATGCAAGATTTAGTAACATAAATCTATAATTCAAGTTAGCTATCTTGCTTATTGGAGATATCGAATAAAAAAAGTATCTAGCTATCAAGAGACGACAGGCACGAAGAATCCAGCCTGTTTAATAACTTACCAGGCGTGATGTGGCTGAGCTCTTCCTGAATAACATAAAGACAGAAGGATGCCCAGTATCTGTTGATCAATTGCTGGCTAGCTAGCTATCTTGTGATCCATCGATAGTCATTTTTTGTGTTGCCTTGAGTTTTGGAGTATAGCTAATACATTCACGCATGCATAAGCAGTGTATACCAGGCCCTATTTTTTTCCCTTCCCTCTGCAAAAAAGCCTGGAAACACGAGGCTGAGCAAGACGATGATTTCGAATGCAAAATAGCTACGTGGTTATGCCAAAAGTACATTCAGAGTGAAAACGTGCCCCTGACTACCATCACAGGGGGTGCCAGAGGAAGGGAACGTACACCAGAGGAAGGGGACACCACCACAGGATGGGGACATTAGAGGAAGAGGACACCACAGGCAGGGACTGATTTTGTAATAACCAAATAGGGCTCAGTCCTTTTGAATGATACTTCCCGTTTATTTAGTGAGTATAGTCAATGTGGCTTACAGGTCATTCAGTGATAACCTGCTATCATCAGATCTATACACAAATAGTATCGGGTATAGTCTAGTATACTCATAATATCCAAACAGTATATTATCTAGTATATATCCAATCTCATATACTGTATTTTAGTCACTGTATTACAAGGGACGGAACTGGAAGAATGTATGTACGATATACATTATGATAATACCCTCTCTTTTAACCCCCTAGTGGCTGGCTTAACCCCCTAGTGGCTGGCTTTGCTCCCAATAAAAGCATCCAAACACTGAGATCATGCAGCATATCACCTAGTATCCTAGCTACGTCATCATGCGGCTTAAATCACACACACTCATGCAGAGAGAGAGAGAGAGAGAGAGAGAGAGAGAGAGAGAGAGAGAGAGAGAGAGAGAGAGAAAGAGAGAGAGAGACTACCTCCTTTTGAGCAACCAGCAAGGAATACTTGGAGAACTGTCAATTTTTATGATGATATGTGGATTATTTTAGCCAACTGATGTATTCTAGCAAGCAGAGGTAGCTCCATCTTGTAGCTACTTGACTGCTGCATCTGCCATCTCAGGACATGCTCATGGACAAACTCATTCTGCATGAGGTCAAGTCTTACATCCACTAGTTAAACAATCTGCTGGCAAAACAACCTCATTTCCAAGGCAACATGTTTAACTGCATATACATAACTTATCGAGTGCTCTCTGCTGGTGTTTTATTAAGCATCACAATGTTCTTTGTTGTTGTTGTTGTTGTTGTTGTTGTTGTTGTTTGTTGTTTGTGTTGTTTTTTTAGATTTAAGTTGAGAATTGAGTGTATGATCATAGTAAGAGCATTACCCATGCAGGTGAAACTATCATAGCTAGATAATATAGCGAATGGTCAAGAGATTAAGAAGGAAGATCCTACTGGCAGAGTGGCTAGCATTAATATTTCACATGTACGGACAAAGGGTGGGGTTAGGACTCTCCAATTCATCGAACCTTATAGCTACCATCATGGTTCCTCTGCCCCCTCCCCCCCATCAGCTAGCCCCTACAATATTAGCTATTATGGTTCACAATCATAGATGCTGCCAACACAATAACATTCAGAGAATTGCCTCTATAATATGCATTGCATTTATTTACTCCCCAAGGGCACAAATGTCATATTTCATTGCATATAGGTGCAAAGAAGACACCAATGCACAAACTTGTACACTGTACTAGTCAGTTATGGTGTCATATGAGAATGATAGGCCATAGCTAGCTTATCCAGAAGTATCCTACACAAACTTGTACACTGTACTAGTCTCATAATGTAGGCCATAGCTAGCTTATCCCTGCCACACTGTACTAGCCATATCTTGTACTCTACCATGTACAGGCTTAGGTAGATTATGCCAGCATAATTTTAGGAATAATTGGGACTTCCTGGAATCAAGCATAATGCCAGAATAATAGGGCATATTTTGAGCATTGAAAACAAAGACTTCTGTCACTCTTTACTGCCTGAGGTGGTTTCTTGCTACACTGTGACAGCGTCTAAGACCTGAATCATTATTATGGACAACTACATGCAGCTGTTAGTTTATGGCAATGGCTAAGCTACTTCTAGCTCTGCTACTGGTGGACTGGGGAAGCATAATCATAAGAATAAAAGTGGGAATAATTGGTGCATTTTAGGGAATAATTGGTGCATTTGAGGGAATAATAGGTAGCATTTTGGAGCATTGTGGAATAGAATAACTGGAGAAATCTTGAGTACACACACAACTAATGGAATGTATAAAAGTATCATTTGACTTTGTCCCCAATGGAACCCACAGAGTATCAAGTTACAAATCATGCCAACCAACCACATGTCCAAGAGGGCCAACCCTTTATCCACTAACAATGCTGAAATAAACTTGAGAATTATCAAATATATCACACACTCAAGAACAACTGGTGCTGGTTTGCCTTTTGCCGAGCTGCAAGATCTCTGAAAATCATGACGGATTGGAAGATCTTGCAACTTGGAAAAATCACACTGTGCAGTATTCAAGCACACATCATACGTGGTTTTCACTTTTGCCCACCTCTGGGAGGTATAGATGGACTGGTCATCCAGCTTGTTCTGGTTGTAATTATCATGAGAACTAGTTTCCCACTAACTAACACTTTCTACTCTGATAATTAGAATGTGAGAAACTCAATGACCTGGATGCAGCCTTGCCAGTTGTGCAGAAAATTAAGCGATTGAATTAATGGCTAAAAAATGACATCACTCTTGCCTAGTTGCAGTGCGGATTATTCATAAGACAAAAACATAGCTATATAACCTTAATGTCACATTATGCTGTTATCAGAGATGTTATGATCACCAGCTATAACCTTGTCACATTATGCTGTTATCAGAGATGTTATGATCACCAGCTATAACCTTAATGTCACATTATGCTGTTATCAGAGATGTTATGATCACCAGCAATAGTCAAGTAGTTATTGCAGATCAGTTTGAGCTGGTTAGAAAAATTGGTCTTGCTTAATTCAATGGCAGTTATTTTCTAAGTGAATGTGATTAATCACTCTTTATGGGGGAAAAAAATGTCAGTTCAACATTAAACAACAAAAAATAATAAACTTGTACGTTATGCTAGCTATAACCCCTATCCAATAATCTACAAGATCTTGTCAGTGGTACTCCTAAGATCCTCCTCCATGGTTCAGTTTGAAACACACATACACTCTTATACATGACAAGCAGATATTGATTCCAGCATCAGCTGATAAAGCACTTATAATTGTTCCCTCCCACCTCCCACCGCTCTACAAGATACAGGTGATAGCAAACGAGGCAACAGCTGAGGTGACCTCACATGGGACTCTTTCAGGAACTCATTTCCTCTAATTAAGGCAGGGTTTTTTGTTGTCTTTTCTAAAGTGTTATTTCATGGACTTTTAATTTTAAACTATTTACAAAATAATTGGTGCCTTAAATTTATAAGGAACATCGAAAGTGACAAACTTGGCTCTACACAAATCAATGCCTGGCTCTTGGAAGTGACCACTTGATTCCTTGAAAGGAGGCAAGGAAAGGAAAGGAATCAGATCTGATAGCTACTTTATAAGCCTATGGCATCCTTGTACAAGCATTAGTGAACTTTGGACCTTTGCTATTATTGATTAGTCATTGCATCTTTTAGGCTACTGGCACAGCTCCATGGCTACTGTATTTTCATTGGTCCTTTTTGTGCCACTTCTAGTATATATCTCCATGGCTACTGTATTTTCATTGGTCACTCTAGAACTTCAATATACTGCCCAAAGAGGTTATTACATTAGAGTTCATGCTATGTAGATTTTAATTATAGCTAGTGCTGGTACAGGACCGCTTCTCAGCAGCCATCTTTGTGTGGGGGAAATATTTTTTCACACTAGGCTTTGGGGGATTACTTATTCCAGTGTGCAGCTCAGTCGATCTCCATGGAGAAAACGATTTCTCTTTGAGGCAATTATAAGTTAGCACTTGAGGTACATGGTCTCAGTTTCATGACATGACAAGTTCACAGAATTGTAATCCCCCAGATTATTGAAGTTCTACAATTAATTTGCATCATAGGACACTTCATTTGTTATTGATTGATAGCCACTGAATATAATTAACTTTAATTAACTTGTTTTTCCCAAAATATTGGGCCCGACTGGCCTGACCTGTTCCACTACCTATGCTGAGGAGACATCCAACAATATTGTCATTTAGCTAGGCCAGCTAGGTGTTTTTCATATTGTAAGGTTTATATTTATAAGCAGAGATTTTCACACATGAAAATGACTCCATGGCACCCATGACCTTTATATTATGACCCCTGCAGAGTGAACTCTGACCTCATCTCATCCGTGTGCATATGACCTCCTAGCATGCACACAAGCTGCAAGTAATGGCCACACATGCAGCTAATGACCGCATGCAGCTGATGACGTCACTCTCACATGACACCTGAAGAGACTACTCTTGACCACATAGGACAATATTTTATGACTGTTGCAGAAACCACACTCCGAGTGAAATAGTGATGAGTTTGCTAAGGTGGTGTGACTGCTCATATAGTGGTCAGAACGTGACCCCCCACAGTCTAGAGATAACTGGGCAATTGACCATTGAGGTTTCTACATGTAATCTCACTAGTCCGGCTGTGAGTGCATGCTATTTTGAAGTTGATGGGCCCTCAATGCTGTTAGCCAAGGACCAAGTATCAAAAAGGAGTCTTGATAGAGAGGTGTCCTTATGAGTGACAATAAGAATATCTTTTCATTCTTTTAACATATCAAGATGTTATCCACATCTAGGCCTTTACACATTCCATGAATTAAAACTGATAATTCCAATGCAACTGATATTAGGATTGATGCATGGATGTTATGTTCATTCAGCTAATATATTATATCCAATGCAAAAATCACTTCATATTTACACAGTTGAGGTCTGAATCACTTCACAAGAGACCCTGCACAATTCAGCACTCAGAGAAATAGCCCAGACAACAAAGGAAGTAGTGAAGGATGGATGCAGTAGTCTTTACCATATTATTGGTTGGGGGAGGGAGGGAGGGGAGGGGAGGGAAGGGGAGGGAAGGGGAGGGGAAGGAGGGGAGGGGAGGGGAGGGAAGGGGAGGGAAGGGAGGGAAGGGGAGGGAAGGGAGGGGAGGGATGAGAGGGGAGGGAGGAAAGGGGAGGAGATCTTCTTTAATTAGATTCCATGGAATCTTTCGACACAATACGTACCATGTCACGAAAAAAAAAATTTTGTTTGGGTACCCCTTGTGGCGTAGATGTCCTTGCCACAAGCCACAATCCCTTCTCATCTCAGTAGAGATACTAACCAGACACTTGTTCTCAACCCAACACTTTACCCTCACTAACCAGTCATCGCCATAGCATTGTCCAACATCAGACTGTGGCATCAACCTGAGGGTGGAGCTTGCTGGCAGTATGTGGCACTGTTCATATCAACTGAGGTGAAGGACTAAGGCACCCAAACCACATCAAAGTGTGTGAGTACTCCTCATTGCAGCCAGAATAGGCTATGTATAAAGATTCCAACAATTTTCTGAATTCTCAAGCTTCAGACAGCAGTTAATGCACTAATGGCATAAGCACAAAGGTGTATAAAGATTCATTTTTCCTTTCTCAATTCTTGACCAAATTGGAAGCTTCAGACATTAGCAAGTTGTAGTTGCTTTGCCACGGGGGAGGGGGGGAAGGACCGTTGGTTTCATTAACTCTAGATTAATAGGGGCTTTACCCTGTGTGGAATGCATAACTCAAATCAATTAAGTAGGTAAGCCAAGCTGCTTTACCCATAATGTATACTGACTCTAGAGAACACATGGTGAACTGCAGTAGAACCGATGTGCCACAGTGCAATGAAGCATGGTATGCATGCTAGCTCTAATTCTGCATTTCTTAATGATACTTCACCTTGCTGCCTAACATAACACAACTCAATCTCAGCAGTATATAATTGGGACCATTTAACATCATGGAGTATATATACACTGTTACAGAATTGGTAAGATTAGCAAGTGTCAGGTACCATATAGTTCACTAGACACACAGTATCACATCAACTTCATTTAGACTATAGCTAGGCACAATCAAGGAATCTCATTGGTCCATTTGGTGGATTCTATTCACTTAGAATCACACCTCATGGCACTTAGAATTCACTTGCCCTAGGATGAAAACCCGGTAAAGATGGTCATTCCAATTGGTCCAATTCTAGCAACGCATCGCG
Organism: Crambe crambe; assembly: GCA_963924555.1. Taxonomy (NCBI): domain Eukaryota; kingdom Metazoa; phylum Porifera; class Demospongiae; order Poecilosclerida; family Crambeidae; genus Crambe; species Crambe crambe. The sequence goes on along the minus strand of OZ004586.1, from coordinate 1,278,793 downwards.
GTGGCCACGGTTATTGTTTCTAGGTGCACTCTCATTCATGCATTTAAAAACCATGGTTATTGTTTCCAAGTGCGTGTTGAGGTAAGTTAAACAACTCCAGTGATTGGCTATAGTCCAAATAAGTTAGACACCTCGACCAACGGGATCTACGGTCTGTTTAGAAACCTTCGGGCCCTTAGTAGCGCCCTCGCTGCACTCGGGATGCTACAGCCCAGGGCTCTCAGGTTTCTAAATAGACAGTAGATCCCTTGGTCTTGTTGTCTAACTATTATTTAGTGAAACTTCTAATTGCTAGTACCCACTCTCCAAGGGTAAAGATTTCGTACTTACTCACTCCAAGAGTAAAGATTTCATACCTACTCACTCCAAGAGTAAAGATTTCTGTCTGTATGTAATACAAATCAAACTGACCTCTCTGGATGATAGTAGCGCTGAGAATTTCCTGATGATGGTTGGGGGTGCTAGTCATGTGACTACCCTCACGATGCAGCTGCTGCTCCATCTGATGTACACTGGCTTGGGCCTGTTGCTGCAGCTTCCATCGAAGGCTCTTCTGTGCCTTCACTGCAGCAGTTCGCTCTTGCTCTGCATGGATATGAAGGGATGGGAGAGGGGAGAGGGGGAGGGAAGGGGGGAGGAGAGGGGAGAGGGGGAGGAGAGGGGAGAGGGAAGGGAGGAAAGGGGAGAGAGAGGGGGAGGGGAGGGAAGGGGGAGAGGGGAGAGGGAAGGGAGGAGAGGGGAGAGAGAGAGGGGGAGGGGAGAGGGGAGAGGGAAGGGAGGAGAGGGGAGAGGGAGAGGGGAGAGGGAAGGGAGGAGAGGGGAGAGGGAGAGGGGGGAGGGGGAGGGGAGGGAGGAGGGAAAGGGGAGAAGGAGAGGGGGGAGGGGGAGGGGAGGGAGGAGGGAAAGGGGAGAGGGAAGGGGGAGAGGGAGGAGAGGAGAGAGGGGAGAGGGAGAGGAGGGAGAGGGGGAGGGAAGGGGGGATGAGGGGCAAGGTATTAAACAGCCTGTGAGTACTTGTGGGCTATATGAATGGTATACTCAAACTCTTACTGCAACTATAGCTGAAAAAAAAAACAAAAAACAAAAAAAAACAGTTATCATTGGCTTTAAGACTTTACCACAGATAATATTATTAACCACAAGATACACCAAAATTTCATTTCTGCTACTTGAGGATAAAAGGGTTTACATCTATTCTTCACCATTGTCTGGAGAGTCTTTATGGAGGTGAAAGGCACATAGCCATGTCATACATAACCACAAAGATAAAAAGATGCTTGTTTTTTAACAGACACATGCAGTGTACATATTGTCTCAGTATACTTTAAGTTGATGTAGCTGTGTGTTGGCTCAAGGCCATAATTCTACATGTAAGCATGTTTGCTCGGTTTTGCTCAATCGCTCGCTTCTCGGTTTCATCAATGTGTTGAGATGTTTTTTTTCTATTGATTTTTTTTTTGAGGGGATTAGATTCCTTAATGTGGTTATTTTTAGTCCTGATAATTATTGTCATGTGATCTTGCTAGTTACTTTCATCATCTCACCTTTCCACTTTGTTTCTCTAGCCTCTTTCAGTTTTCTGAGTTGTTTCCTTGACGACCAGCACCTCACAGCTTTAGAAAAGGAAATGAAAAAAAGAAAAGAAGAAGAAAGGAAAAAAGAAAGAAAAAAAGAACGAAATAAAAGAGAGATTATAGTGAAACAGAGCTATATGAAAGAAAATGATTCTGAATGGTACCAAACCATCAGGAAAAAGGGCCAGTCGTATTAGTTTACCTCTTTGGATGGTTGCTATGCTTTTCTTCTTGGTCAAGTATCTCTTGCGACACAACCATTGACGAACACCTGTAAGAGTCAGAAAGATGTGCACACAAAATCACTTTATGATGACATCTGTTTGAACAACATGAGGTTTTGACAACAAGTTGGATACTGGAAGTCAATCTGACTGCCTCTTGCCTTCCACATGCAGACACACAGTCTGTCATTTATTACTTTTTTAAAATTAGAAATGTTTTGTGAATGTCAGTTCACTAATTGAAACTAACCTATTCTACACTCTACATGAAATCAATATTTGTAATAAAGAAAAGAAGAAGGAAAAAAAAAGGAGTTAGGAGAAGAAGAAACTACATTAAAGCAACTAAAACTTTTTTTAGCTGTTTAATGGTGAAGGTGCTTCACTTCATCTTGACTTAATATGTTATAGCCAGTTCCTATAATTGCATGATTCCCTCTTCAAGTTCTATAATCAACTCTTGCCAAAATTCAAAAGGATAGACTCGCAGGGCTCACAGTAACACTCTAGTATTGTCCGGACATGATTATCTAATAGCAATTTTAAGAGTATAGCTATAATAGAAAAATTAGTCAGACAAAGGCAGAAAATGACCGGACAAATGAAGAAATTGACTGGAAAATGTCCTGTTATTGTGAGCACTGTAGAGTGCATCAAAAATAGAATAAGAATTTTTCCCCCCTAAGTTGAGTTCTCTGAATAAAAACCAGTGCTCTCTATCAAGTATAACGATCACCATTACATACTATCCAAATTTGGTTATGTAACCATGGTGATGAGAGATCACGTGATTTTGATTAATGACCACTAGCATCGGATGAGTGAACAGATGGATGAGTCAAAAGAGAAGACACTCCATTCATTCATCCATCCGGGTCATACCCACTAACTATAATGTTAAATTGCAGGGAAATCCTCATTGTTGTATGATATCCCAAACACTACAGCCATTACTATTTAATTAGAGGGATATAACTATATCATTAAGCAGAGGGATATACTATACAGGCCCCTACTACTACCACCACTATTTAATTAGAGGGATATCCTCAATATTAATTAGAGGGCTATTGAGGATACCCCACCCCATTAGCATAGGGACATCCTCAACATACCTGACTGAATCTTTATGGCAGCCACTTGCCTCTCTTGAAGGAGCTCGAGGTATTGAGATCGACACTTCCAACTTCTTAGAGCTACAATAAATCATATAGATATGTTATGCATTCCATTTCGGGGGGGATATTTGACATATAATTATGCACATGACCATTCCAGGATGCTACAAGAGTTATGAGCATTGATCCCTTCAGGAATAGTGACTAGCTACGTACTACGTAGGTGTCCATTTCAGAAGGTTTCTGTCACAGTCTCACTTGTTGCTGTGTGGGGGTGGGGGGTCAAAATGATGACATCATCCCGATACCACAGCTGTGCTTTTATGATATATACCACAGCCTCATTCCCAACTGTTTATTTGAGCCATTAATACATGAAAAGACAGTTTATTTGATCAACTCCTGAAGCTGATAAGAGAATGGAAGAATGGCAGCAGCGTGTTTACATTCTATTGAAATGTATTTTCAGTCTTTGGTCTGCGAGTGATGGGTTAGTTCCAGTGGTTGCACTCTCAACACTTAAAAGTAAATCTCAGAGAGAATGAGTTATCAGATATATTGCAGACATGAGATTTAGATACATTCTTCTATGGAAGGAATAAACCCACATTGTTGCATTTTTAACCACGTATAATCTCTGCTGTAGATAAACAGAGAGTGTGTGTGTATAAGACCTCTGAAATGTTGACTCTTTGGAAAGGTCAAACACATGCAGAAAGGTTTGTGGTTGTAGCTATAATCCTACCTGTCTGTATAAGTGTGGCTGCTCTGTCTCTCTCAGCAAGCAACTTCAGGTATCTGCAACGCACTAGGAATCTCCGAATACCTATGCACACACACACACACAGGGCACAGTCACATGACATCCAGCATGCATTGCATGGCCTGCTACATGGTATTTTATATGTAAGGTACCACACATTACTGTAGTGTGAAAATTAGTTATCTTCAAAAGCATGAAATTAATTTTCCACTATGTGTTATCCTTTACCTTAAGGCTTAGTATATCAGAAACTTTCTGCATTGACGACCCTTTACCCATTATGTACTTCCATCGTTGCAACCCTTTACCATACTCTTACATCCTTGTGAGCTCACTCACCAGCCTGTATTCTGACAGCAGCAATCCTGGCTCTCTCTCTCCTCATGTTCTTGGTGATCTTCCTGGCCTGTCTGCCCCTCACCAAACTCTGTAGGATGATGGCACACCTCTCGTACTCTGACAGCAGTAGCAACAGCTGCTCAGAGTGGTAGTACTTCAAAAACACCTACAGAAGGGGGGGGGGGGGGGGGGGGGGATTGACATGAATAGTTCTTTCCGTATAAGGGAGGCATATGGGGAACAACCCTCTCACCTTAATCGTGGAGCCCACCCTTTCAACATGCAGGACTATCTCCCCTCCTCCCCGGGGACTTCTGCCCCGCCCACCCCTTCTTCAGCTGTAAAGACTAAGCTGCAACTTCTTGACACTGGCCACACACAGATATACTCCCCCCATTCACTAATACCTCTCGAAATCACCACTAGTCTATTTGCATTCACCTTGCCTTTCATCATTCACTATAACTGCTAGAACCATTTCAATTCTTAACCAAATTTCAAACATCAGTGGATAATCAGCTCTCTGTTGATGCATTAAACTAGAAATTTGGTTAAAGTTATAGCAGTCATAGTGAATGATCAAGGGGCAAGGTGAATGCAAATAGACTTTTAGTACTAATTGTGCACGAAAAAGGTATAAAGAGATAATGCAATGGTTTGTTTGTAAGAAGTTAAACAGTATTACAAGAAATATTTCTAGAATATCTTTATATCAGAAGTGTCGCACAAATAGACCAATCCATTGTGGTCTGCTGCTGCACCGCGGGGGTTTGATAAACGTCCTTTGCCAAATGATGTAATGAACTGACCCTTGGAGGTGAATACGGAGACACGTTGATTATAAGACTCGCTGACATACACGACATCATTAGCATCAATAGTGACATACCAAGGAAAACGTAATTCCCCCTTGCCTTCACCACTCTTCCCAAACATTTGTAAGAATTGCCCCTCGGCTGTAAAGACTTGGATGCGATGGTTACCAGTATCAGCCACATACACATTCCCGGTGCTGTCGCAAGCTAAATCAAGAGGGTTAAAGAACTGCCCCTTTCTTCCGCCTTCTTTTCCAAATGTGCGGTAAAAGCTGAGGTCAGAGTTCAGAATCTGAATACGAACGTTAGAATTGTCCACCACATAAAATTTGCCATTGAAAGCATTAAATTTAATGCTCATAGGATAGCAGAACTCAAAGGGTCGACTGCCTTTCATACCGATAACTGAGAGGAACTGACCATTTGCTGTGAACTTCTGTATGCGATGATTATAAGTGTCGGCAACAAGAATATTACCTTCATTATCCACTGCCACTCCTCGATGTCTATCAAACTGTCCCTGACCAGAGCCTTCTGTGCCAAAAGTAAGAAGCCTCTTCCCATTGGGACTAAAAACAGACATGCAACCATTTTCGGCAACCACCACCTCCCCCCTCTGGTTAACAGCCACTCCCCGTGGACCCTCCACTCCATGAATAGTCAAAATAGGAGTGCCAAGCTTCTCAGCTGGCAGTTTGGCTACCACAGCAAATGGACTCCCTGTGATGTGTGTGTCCTCAACTTTAATGCTTAGCTGGTGCTTCCCCTTGATGGTGGGCTGGTAGCTCATCTCATATTGGCCTTGTCCTTTGTGTTCGATATTTCCTCTCGCAGTAGCACCTGTTATCTCAGACACTAGTTCACATTTCAACAAATCGATCACTTCCGTACATGGTTTGCCGTCAGAGTTAATAGCCTGCAGGAAGACGGTAGACTTCTCCCCAACCACTGCCACCTCCAAAGCCCTACCTGTTGCCTGGCATTTTGATGGATCAGGTGACCCTGGTAAGAGTACTTGTCCATAGTTCTGACACTTTGCTATCATGTCTTCTGGTGCTGAAAACTTCATGTCGGCTTCTTCATTAGGCTTCAGATGGAAAGATGAGGTAAGTTCTTTTACTTGCTTCACTATGGTCGTCTTCATTGCTAGCATTTCTCCCTGACTGTCTGTCTTCAGGCTCTTCCTGACAAAGTCAAGACAGCTGCTCAGCTGTGCCAGGATGGTCTCCATCTGGTTCTTCTGGACGGCAAGGTCTTTCAACTTTCTCTGAGTGATTTGATGTAACTGACTGATTAGTTTGGTCTTCCTGACGTTGAGGATTTCCTGGAGTTTTTCGAAAGTGTCGTGTATGTTGACTTCGATAACTTCCCGTTGGTCAGATATCTCCCCACAACGCTTATCCAACACTGCCAGTGCTTCCTTGACAGCCACCAGTTTCCCTTCCATCAGCTCAAGTGATGGTGTAACCTCTCCCTTGTACCTCTCAAATCCCTCGTCCAATAGATGGTGATCATGATCATGATGCTTCCCTCCTTTAATAGCACACTTAAAACAGATCAGGTCCTTACACGTCTCACAGTAAAGCTGTCGTTCTGTGTCTTTGTGTTCAAAGCAATTGGCAATGACCTTCTTTGGAGGAATGGGGTGTGTCACGTCACTCTTCACCACCTCCTGACTGGCTGCTGTATCTTTAGATTTCTTAAGCTCTTCAAAGATCTCTAAGAGGTGGTTGACTTGAAATGCTGACTGGAGGCCTGTCACTCCATTGGCTGGAATGGGTGCTGCCTGACGACAGGTTGGGCAAGTTAGGGAGAGTTGTCCCTGCTGGTTTCTGACCACAAGTCTCTCAAGGCATTGCCTGCAGTAGATGTGGAAGCACTGGAGTAGTTTAGGGTCTTTATAGGTCTCAAGACAGATGGCACAATTGAGCTGTTCTTCAAGTTTCTTGATGGTACTTTCAGCCATGACTGTAACTTTTCAAGGGCTGTTTGATGTCTTGATGAGATAGCCTTATTTGGTAGAAGTTATTAGAATTCCACACAAGCTTAATGAGCTACATGTGCTAGGCATGTGAATACATACATGCCCCCAAGCAAATTACATACCAAGTAGAAAAAAAAAGAAAATACGTAATGAAATGATCTAAATAAATAAATAAATAATCAAAGTGTGTTTCTTCCCTGAGTACCTCAGCGCTTTGCTGCCATCATGGATCTCTAAAGTACCTTCGTCCTTCTCCATGCTATTAACTTAAGAGCGCCTAACTCTGCTTCGTTTTGGACTGTGCATCAGGTCAGAAATTGTACTACCGTCTCCATGTTGACGATCTTTACCATACAATCTAAGAACACGTGCAAGCAGCTTTCTCACCTGTAGCGGCAAGCCTTGATTGCAGACAGAGATGAGACTCTGCTAACCAGAGTGTGTACGTGCAAGTCTTGTGGCCATCACAGTTGCTTCAATTGTAAGGTTTGCAAAAAAAAAATGTACCTCGATCTCCCCTTCAGTAAGAAATCTGTCAGTAAAGAATATTCTGGAGGTAGGCCCATAACTTATTATTGTAATGAATAATGTATAATAACATGCGCTGCATTATTATATTAAGTTTCAGATCTTATTATGATCAAAATCGTAGCTATGAGAGTTTGGAAACTTTTAACAATAATTAACATAATTATTATGTTAATATGCGCTGCAGAATGCTAATGCAGCAAGCAGACAGAAAAGAGGACTCACTTTAGTCTTGCCGATGGCCCAGTTGACCAATTTAGCCTTTTCTAGTATCTTGGTGCAGTTTCCCACTGTTCCTGAAATGGAGGTGCTCAGCGGGAAACAGATGATCTGATACCTGCAAGTCAATGGAGAGCAAGTGAAGTGTAGCAACAACCTCTGAATAAATCAAATCCCTCATTGTATAGATGGTGCAAAGTGCAAAAGAGCCAGCATGTCTCTCACCTCTGAACAAAGTCATCAAAAGAGATCCTATGTGAGAAACCCTACATCAAAAATTAACACCAGGTCATTGATAGCAAGAGAATTTGAGACTGTTGAATTATTAATAGCAAAGGCTATTCATTGATGGTCCACAGTTGCAAAATACATGTTACCTTAATAGAGTAGCAGGAATACGGTAAATTGGGGAATTTTTCAGATGTTGATTGATTTTTGTGGTCATGTTCAACAACATAAAATTTATTACAAAATAATATTAACATTTAATGAGAATTTCCCAATAATTATGATATGGAAATGATAATAAACAAAAAAATTTCCTCTCTTCGTCTACATGTACCTCTTTTCTGATGCGTGTGGTTTCCAGGACACCAGTGTAGCGAAGTTGGAGTAGAACCTTCTCAGGTTGGAACATGTCTGGACTCTTCATGTCGTTAGGACGAATGCATCTGATAGATCAATGAAAGAGTAAAAGCTCTGTTAATTAAGCTAATCAAAACCAACCCGTGTGTCAATTAAGGAGTAAACTCCAGTTAAACATGTACATAAAGTGGTTGTATGGTATTAACTTACCGAACGAAATGAGGTCTGGCCAATAACATTTTGGACATCAGATCACGGAGGGAATTCTGAAAATAAAAGGAGAATAGCCTTAAGTACGTACTTAAAACAAAGACAGAAAAATGGAAATGTCACTTTATTACAACAAGTCCAATGTGGACCCTCGCAACTACTATCGATACTATCAGGATACTATCAGGATACTTTCCTGTCTCATCATGTGCCCTGAATGGAGGACAGATACCTCTCTATACAGTGTCTGTCAGTTTTGTTGACTCACAATGAAGTAAGTGCTGACGGTCTGGGAGAGTTTGGCAGTGGTAGTGCCTGAAGAGGAGAGGGGAGTGTGTCCTCGGGGACCACCGGAGTGGGGACGAATCGGTCTGCTCCGACCATGCTGTAGACGGGTTATTCATAGAATACTAATAGCACTATTGATTATACTCTAGTAAACTATTTTTAAATATTACAGTAAACTATGGGATACTTACAGAACTATTTTAGTAAACTATTTGGTTATTCTTGAATATTACAGTAAACTACTTGAGCACTACTTTAGTAACATTCTTGGAAATTACAGTAAACTATCAAACTATGATTATATACTGGGGATCTTCTGTTGAAAAGGGGTGTGGCAGAGGTGGAGGTCTTGTGAGAGAACATGCCCTCTCCTGTGGGTGTGCTGAGACTCCCTGTACGGGAGAGCGGAGTGGAGAACAACGAACGAACCACCTCATTGGCTGATTTCTGGAGCACCTTTGCAACTTCTGGTTTAAGAGTGTCCCTGTTCTTCTCCAGGAAAGTAGCTGTCTCATAAGTCACCTTTGATAAAGAAGTCGTTCCATATAATGGCATTGGGTATGGGAATGGATTCATATGGAGAGTGGTCATTCCATATATGGGTATGGGTGTGGTTATTCCAGGTCATTCCATATAATGGCATTGGGTATGGGAATGGATTCATATGGAGAGTGGTCATTCCATATATAGGTATGGGTGTGGTCATTCCGCATAGGGTATGGGAATGGATTCATATGGGAGTGGTCATTCCATATATGTATATGGGTGTGGTCATTCCATATAATGGCATCGGTATGGGAGTGGTTATTCCATATGGGTAGGGGTCATTTTATTATGGGTATGGGAGTGGTTAGGGGAGTGGCATTCCATATGCAGGTATGGGAGTGGTTATTAACTCACACTTCCTGCATAGTGAAGAATGGTGAAAGTGGGTCCTCCATCTTTTGGTCTTCTGTAATAAGAAGAGGGCTCAAAGTTTCCATGAAATTTAGCTGCAATAAATAAGTATACTAGAGATTACTTGAGTATACACAAGAGTATACAAGAGTACACAATAGTATACAAGAGTACAAGAGATTACTAGAGTACACACAACGAGTATACAGTATAGAGTATACAATAGATTACAGGTATACTAGATATACTTACTGGCCAAGGAAAGATCAGTGGAACGTGGGAATCGACTTTCTTCATCAAGAAGAGAAAACAGCCCCACAGGGCGCTGGATTACAGTAAGAAAAGAAATACTTTCAATGCATTAATTTCTCAATGAGTCAGTTTAAATTTTCTTACACTTAGAAGCAATTCCAGCAGAAGGCGGTTGTCACAGTAACCAACCTGAGCTACATTGATACCTTCTCGCTCATACTCCTCCTAAATAAATAAACAAACAAATAAACAAATAAAATAAACAACGAATTAAGAACTTTCTTAGGTGGTAAACTGATTTAAACATAGCTTAGAAGCTTGAAAAGATGATTCACCTGCTCCCAAGCAAAAATGTGCTGGTTGAAATAGAACTGGAGCTGCTCATTAGCCACATTGATACAAAGCTGCTCAAAGGAGTTCTTGCGGAAATTCTCAAAACCAAAGATGTCCAATATTCCAATGCAGCGCTCATAAGATGAACTAAAGAAACAAGTGATAACACTCAATACTTCTTTCTTTCTTACTTTGCTCCAAATCTCTCTCTCTCTCTCTCTCTCTCTCTCTCTCTCTCTCTCTCTCTCTTACTCCCGAGCTGAATTGAGGGCAGGGTTAATTCTGTTGACTATCCAAGAGAAGAGCCGTCCATAAAGAGTCTTGGCAATGGCATCACGAGTGTCCAGAGCCTTCTCTGGAGTGTTATTCTTCACTATAGTCTCTCCATAAGTGATGACTTGAGAAGAGGTGATAATCTTATGGAAGGATTCTGCATTGATCTGCAACAGAAGAGCCACTACAGAACAAGAGAAAGTCAACAGTAAATCCATTCCTGCCAAAAATGCTGCAGTGCTACAACAGAAGGGTCACTATAAAACAAGAAAGTCCTTCCTGCTCATTAAAATACAGCCCATTTATAAGAGATGTTAACATTTTTCTCATGTAAAATTTCATCAATTGCTACAAGAGCTTAATGCAGAGTGACCTCACTGGTATACCCTCTAGGTAGGTATTACATACCATCATTGAGACTGTCTGTGTTGGCAACAACACTGATCTCCCCAATGTGAGGATGCATCTCCCCTTCCAGTCGAATGTCACCTATGTTCAAGATGGCTGCCAGAATCTTCAGGATGTGATCAAACTCCTAGAGAGAGAGAGAGAGAGAGAGAGAGAGAGAGAGAGAGAGAGAGAGAGAGAGAGAGAGAGAGAGAGAGAGAGAGAGATTATAATTATCTTGATTTATGATACATAATATACTCAAAATGTCTCAAAATGGACAGTGGTAACCTTGAGCATGGAATTCAAGAACATTAAGTCTCGTCTCACCGCTTTTGTGAAACCAAAGAGATGGAATGCCTGTTCTACTTGGTTGAATCTTTCATTGTAAATGGCATCGTGTCTCAAGTGTCCTTTGTGCGTTCCTCTGTGCTCAAGGTACCTGCAAGATCAGTGAAATCACAATGCAACAGTCCCATGTCCTGTTTTTGGCTTCAAACAACTGTCGTAAGTACTAAACAACAAACTTCAAGATCACATTCTAGTGAGCAAAAGTACGGAAAAAACAACAAACCTTCTTCTCACCTTCCCCCTCCTTCCTTCCTTCCTCCCCCCTCTCTTGCCCACCTCCCATGCCCACCTCACCTGTGGTGATGACTGGACCGCAGCCTGTACCTGTCCAGCTGTTTCCTCACCCCCAGGCCAGCCAGCATGTAGTAAAAGATGTGGAAGTTTCGCTCCCTCCTGGCCTGGGAGACGACTCGAGACTTCTCCAGTAGGTACTCCGAGACGTGGGCACCTATGACACGCCCATCTGAGGTGAAGTGGAGTTCCAGGTACTTCCCAAAACGGGACGAGTTGTTATTGATGATCGTGCGAGCATTACCAAATGACTCCATCAGAGGATTTACCTACAGGCAAATACTAATCATTAGTTGTATAAAATGCATGTGCTGAGTGTTTGTACATATGCGCTTGATAGATTAATGGTTGTACTACATGTCCTGAATGGTTGTACATGTGCTGAATGGTTGTACTACATGTCCTGAATGGTTGTATTATATGTGCTGAATGGTTGTGTGGAATAATGGTTGTACTACATGTGTTGAATGGTTGTATATGTGCTGAATGGTTGTACTACATGTGTTGTACATGTGCTAAATGGTTGCATTACATGTGCTGAATGGTTGCACTACGTGTGTTGAATGGTTGTACATGTGCTGAATGGTTGTGCAGAATAATGGTCGTACTACGTGTGCTGAATGGTTGCATTACATGTGCTGAATGGTTGTACGGAATGGTTGTACAGAATAATGGTTGTATTATATGTGCTATTGCGAGAATAAAATTTGGTGGTTTCATAAAAATAGATCAGCAGTACAAGTCCATGCATACCTTGAGTATCTTTTCCTCCAATGATCTCGTTTCTGCTTTTCCGAGTCTCATGAACTGTTGGACAAGGATATTGGAAGCTTCAGTTTTCCCCGCCCCACTCTCCCCCGACACCACACAGCACTGGTCGTGTCTCTCATGCACCATCAAATGGTAGGCAGAGTTAGCGATGGCAAAGATGTGAGGGGGGAGGTGGCTTCGAGGGGCATTGCAGTAGAGAAAAGAGTACTGTATGGAAACAAAGGGAGTTAGCCACGAAGCATGGAGGGAGGGAGGGAGGGAGGGAGGAGAAAGGGGAGGGAGGGAGGGAGGGAGGGAGGGGGGAGAAAAGGGGAGGGAGGGAGGGAGGGAGGGGGAGAAAGGGGGAGGGAAGGGAGGGAGGGAGGGAGGGAAGGAGGAGTGAGGGAAGAGGAATGAGGGAGAGAGGGAGGGAAGGAGAGAATTCCAAAGAGTGTAGTAGTGCAGAGTTAAAGGGAAACAACATGGGAGAGAGTGAGTAACTGACTGAGGCATGCAGATGATAAACGAGCAAGACTTATTCCTGACCTTCTCATTGTAAATATCAAGCTTCTGAAATGGGTTGATGGAGACTAAGATGTCACCCACGTAAGTGTAGATCCTCTGTTTCTGATACCTCTTCCACAACTGCGACACTATAATGCTCTGCAAGTAAATTATTACACTCAAATCTTCTTCATCGCTATCGTCAACAGTCAATCATACACAACTTCATACTAATAACACCAACACACAACGCATGCACACACACACACCTCGTCAATGTACTCCAGGCCAGCCAAGTCACTAACTGTGTCCAGTGTCTTCAGTCCTTTAATATTCCTCCTGCAGAGTGTGCAAGAAAAAAAAGAGAAGATTACCCAAGGGTTGTCACAAAGCCAAATAGAATGTACATACAAATGCAAGACATAGGACATAGTAGGGACATAGGACTAATTAACTTCCAACATTCAGGCCTGCAGGGTATATAGTTGATGCATGCATGCACAGTCAGTAATTGATGAAGGATTTCTCCACTGACTCATACTAGCACTTACTGGAGAGTGTCGGCTGCAGTGGAGGTGGAGCTATCGGTGAGAGGTGTGGTCTCTACTAGCTGGTGGTTACTCATCAGACTAACCAACTGACGACGAATCTGAAATGAGAACAGGTCCAATGATAGAGATAAGACTGCTAACACAATTACACACAACATTGCTTACTGATCTCGGATCTTTGGGAACGGAACTAACAAAGTTATGAGTGAGCATTTCTCTTGAAGTTGGTCTTTTCTCAAAATCCTTGGTCAAACATAGACGGATGAAATCGTTGAACCGGTTTGACCACAAAGATGGGGCATGAAGGGTGGGAGGGCTATGTCTGAATGTATGTATAGAAAGAAGGAAAGAGTCAAGCTAAAACCATCTTCATGGATCCCTTCTGGATCATGTACTATAACTGCAGCATCATATCAAAACCAATTATAAGCCCTATGGCCCCAAAATCTAGCTACTTTAACTGCAGCAGCATATCAAACCCAAACCCTGTACCAATCTCACCAATCAAGCTCTAGTCAAAAAATTTTTTCCTCCACCTATGTCAGGGCTCACAGTAACACTCTAGTACTGTCCGGACATGATTATCTAATAGCAATTTTAAGAGTATAGCTATAATAGAAAAATTAGTCAGATAAAGGCAGAAAATGACTGGACAAATGAAAAAATTGACTGGAAAATGTCCTGTGACTGACTGTGATTGTGAGCACTGTAGGCTATGTTAAGCAGGCACTCTCTGAGATATATAGTAAAACCATTCTAGAAAAACTTGCACCACATTTCAGGGGGAAATCCCTGTTAATTACCTGGGGATTTTGAGCAGTGCCCTCATAGGGTGTTCACCAAAGAGAGGAGGAGTGCTGTCGGCTATCTCGATGGCAGTGATCCCAAGAGACCAGATGTCAGCACGAGCATCGTAACTATATTCAAGTTGTGTCTCGCATGCTATGACCTGCAAGATGGATTTTTGATATTTGTTTGTTTGCAAAATAATTTACGGTATTAGTCTTGATACTACATGAAAGGGAAAGGGAATTTGTACATTCATTGTCACACGTGCTTTGCATCCCATCCCTATAGCCCCAGTGCAGGTATTTTTTGTCACGTTTGCTGCAGCTCAAAGCATTTCACGATCCCACTTCACATCGCACGTCCATTTATCACATCTTGACCCTGAAGAGGACATCCTACTAACTTACCTCAGGAGCCATCCAGTAAGGAGTGCCAATGGCTGTTCTTCTCCTGCCAGTGGGACTGTCAACACCAACAGAAATTCCTGCATAATAACACACTAAAAATGAGTATGATTTATGATTTTTCAGCTCTTAGTCAAAAGAGATGACTGAACAGCTATTACAATGATTTTATAGTTAAAAGAGATGATTATCAATAGAAGAATTGCTTTGATTCGATTCACACCATCCATTCAGCCAATATTGATATTATTATCAAGAGTGGTTAAAATTCATAGTTGGTGATCTCATCATCAATTCTTACAGCGAAATATTGCTTCTCCCTCACAATCATAATTAAAATTTTATGAATTGCACACTGTACTTTTTCTCTCTTTTAAGTGACACAATGGATGCCTATCCCTAGCCCTATGCTTACCGAAGTCTATTAGTTTGACTCTAGCGGTGGTAGTGAGAAGAACATTTTGTCCTTTGATGTCTCGATGTAGCACGCAGCTGGAGTGCAGGTAGCTGAGTCCAGCTAGAACTTCACGCAGGATGTACGCTATCACATCTTCAGATAGTCTCTCTCCTTTCTCCTTCATCAGTTTAGCGAGGTCTGTAACTGACCCTGAAGAGCAAAGCTGAAAGAAAGAATAACTTATAGTAAATAGCATTCCAAACATCTACAATGGTGTTCTGTTGTTGTTGTTGTTGTTGTTGTTATTGTTGTTGTGCTACCATTTGCTAAATTATTTTACCTCCATCACAATCCAGAGTTGATCATCTACCACATCATTTTTCTTGATGAAAGCTCCATAGTAGTCGACAATGTTCGGATGATGAGCATGGTTCTCAAAGACATTCAACTCTGCTTTAATGTCCTCTTCTTTGTCCAAAGCAGCTTCCATGACCTTGATGGCTACAATATCCCCTGTCGTCACAATAAGACAATCCAAGAAATATAACAGTTATCTTAATAATCTCTCTCTCTCTCGCTCTCTCTACATACCATTTGTGACATTTTTAGCCTTGTACACTTCTCCATAATTTCCTTCTCCTGAAGAAATAATTATTGATAATACTGTACTCATGCAAGTCCAGAAACCAGTTAAGTGGTTTTCTCTGGAGGTTGGAAGGGAGGACTGTGGCACAATGGAGAGGCAGTGGCTTAGGCCAACCAGTACAAGCTGCCACAGAAGAGCTGAATAAACTCTGGCAAAGACCAGTAACTGACCACACCATACTACCACAAAGCCACCAGGATGGAGGCTTCTACTTTAATATCCACAAACTAACTAAGCTATCTTAAAATGTCGTTGTATTATTTTCTACTTGTACAAGTTCAATACACTCCTGAGTGAAATGACTCAGCCATGCAAGCAAGGAGCTAAGCTCACACAGCGGAAACAGATGAAAGATAGCTAGTTAGTTAAGCTAAATACGATATTGCACAGCTATGTGGCAGTGCTATTAGTGCTAGCAAACACTATCTGGCCAGCTAGCCTCACCTATTACTTCCAAAAGTTCCCACTTTCCTTCTGGACTCTGCAGACCTTCCACTATTGGCAACGGATTCCGTTCCAGTTGCAGCATCGCTAGCGAAGAGGCTGAGTAGATCTTCACTCCACACCCCGCACAGCTAGTTCGGACAAGCTACTTCTTAAGCAGCTTCAGTATCTGTCCTGCAATGTGGCTAGCTTGTTTGTCACCACAATTGATGATATTCATGACTTAGGCGTGTCTCGCTCACATTGGGGAGGGTGGAGCTGCTTGGCAGCGCTTGCAGAGTCATTGAGCATGCGCAATGGGTATAAAAAAGGAATGCCGTTCAGATCTGCCGAGTCAAGAAGCAAAACCGGAGGATGGAAAAGTTAGGAACCAGAGAGCTGTTTCTTCTTCTGTCTTTATCACTGATAAAGGTACAAAATAATAGGAATAACATAAAGGAGAGCTCCTAAGATTTATACATGCAGGCATCAAGACCAGAAGGAAATTTTGTTATAACACTTTTGTTTAATGGAAGTCTTCCACTTCTTAGCAGTACAACCGGCTGCAATGAGTTCATCGATACTGGTGGTTTTTCCACCACCATGCCTTCATGTAATGATGACAATAATACAGAGGTAAATGGAAGTGAATTTTTCATTACTGCTTCTTATTGAATTTAAGATTGCACAGAATGTGATTCAGTTCTCTATTGGCCTGGCAAATGCAAGTCCATTGAGCGCAAGTGTCAGTTTAAATGTAAAGATTCAACTTCATAATTCTACGATTTCATACAACATATCAGCTCCAATAAGCCTTGAAAATGGTATGCTATCCAAGAAATATTAATTAATCATTGGCTCCTCTTTGAAAAAAAGTATTTTTTTAAAACATTGAATCAATGGCTGCTGTAGAATTTTCAGGGTGGAAATTCAGATCATATGGACACCACTCAGTTATGGGAAAGCACTTATAATTAGTGGGTATGTAAGGATTGTGCTCAGCTGAGATTATGACTGTATGACCAACCAAATGATATATATATATATATATATATTTTTTTTTTTTTTTGGGGGGGGGGGGGGATATTTCTGGATTTCTGGGAATGTAGAGGTATGGTCCCTTGTACAAATATAAAACATAGCTACTATTACTAGTCTGCATTGGTTCATTGACTCCACAAAGTAAAAAGCAACAAATACCAAGAAACTGCATTACCAGTAATGATATGACCAATTAAACCCAATTTACACTAGCATATGTCAGAGCTATCAGAGCTGGTTTGTAATCTGAGTACAGTAGAATGTAGTATCCATGGTATAGTATATAGTCAAGGTTAAGCAGCTGGCTATTTTATAGCTAGCTTACCCACTGGTATGATTCCATCTCTATGGATAATTGCACACTACTATATAGAAAGAATCTCAAATCCAATTTTCCCATCACACACTCCAATGAGATTCAGCAATGCAACCACCACCTGTCCTCCTTACTAAACTAACATGCAGTGAGGAAGTGACAGAATTTGATTATGCAGGGAACCTCTCCCTCTCTGAAAGAGGACGAACCTCTCAGTCTAGCTAATAACCTCCAAACAAATGACAACCTCTTTAGCTATGAAGGATAAAAGACTGAACCCAAGTGTTTCCATCATTAATTTTGGAGGTTCCCCTAAATCTGCTGTATTCAGACCATAGCTAGCTAGGTCCATTGGTGATTAGTGACTGCATGGTGACAAATTTTTTGCTCACTAGCTATTAGGGCCATAGGAAGCACAGCGGCCACAGATGCCATGGCCTCACCACTTTTTTTTTTCTTTGGCCAGGACTGGAAGAAATTCATGTGCTATTTATTAGTCATGAAGCTGCTCAAAGGTCTTAACCACACCCAAGACCTCTCCACTTTAATTTTGCTTCCAACAGTCTTGACTATTCAGTACATGAATGATAAATGCATTCCTTTCATTACATGCAGAGGGGGCTACAGAGAATGTTTCAGCTATGGAGTACAGTTCATTTGCAGATGATACTTCACCAACAAAGGATATTTTAACTACGAAGAGTGCCTTGCTGATATCTACAAGTACCTCTTCACCAATTGAGAAATCTGGCAATATTCCACTTAGCATGTTTATCACTGTAGTGGCAACGTTAGCCATTTTATTAATTATTGTAAGCTTCTTCTTGATTCTCAATATTTGTATACTTTGTCATTCTCGGAAAAAGTTGAAGAAATATAATCTGGAGAAGAAGAAAGGAGAAGAATGGCCAATAATTGTTACTACTGCACCAGTAAGAAAAAAGATGCCGCTGGAAGTTCCAAAGAAAAAAGACACAGAGGTTTCAACGAAAATGGAGACAATTCCAGAGATGGAAGGAAAGGAAATTACTGGAGGAGTGACCGATGAAAACCTGAAATCTGTACAAGTAGCAGTATCTGAAATCGAGGAGCGATCTGGGAAGAAAGGTGTGATAGTTAAGGGTGCAGCTAAAGGGGACCGCAGTTGGAACCTAATAGCACGATGCAAGAATATTTCTGCTCATAAAACAGGGAAATCAAAGTCGAAAGTTGGAACAATTTCTGGGGGAGATGGTTACGTTGATGTTAGTCCACCACTTAAAGACTCTGCTGGATATATTCATGTGGTTCCCCTTCCTGTAACAAAAAAGAGACCACAAAGTGAGCAGATAGAATTGCAAGAACATCACCTGGCGACTCCATTTCTTCAAGGAGGAAGACCACAAAGCATGCAAGTGGTTGTGGTGGAATCGCACAATGTAGATGGTGACATTGAGCAGAATTCTGATAAAAATCCACCCGAAGCTGGGAGTGATAATGCCGATGATATCCAAATGCAGCCAAATACAATTTATGGGCTCAATATGATCATCGTAAACCCTCAAACTGAAGCTGCACCTGATTATGAATATGTTTTACCAAGCCTCCGATAGACAGCAATTAATAGGGTGCTTATTCACTAACAATATTGTCTACTCTTATTTTAGCCTTTAACTGTTTTTTCGTTGTCACAATTCTGAGCATGCGCATAAGCTATAAAAATTGATCTCGCACCTCGCGTCTTCACTATTCATTAGTAAGTGACCGACCTTAAGTCTGCTATAGCCAGGTATAAAGCTTGGGGCTTCTAGCTATTTTCTAGCTAGCTAATAGGAGCTAGCTGCTAGTTATACTTGCTACTCTATTATGCAGGTCTCAAGACTGGAAACAGAATCTGATTATGTCGTGTATAACTAATGCTGATACTTGTAATATCACGAATTTCTTGAATCGAAACTCTTTCCACGGTTCTTCATCGTGCATTCTTGGTAAGTTGCTAAGGGGCCCCCCTGGGGTATCTATCATAGTGGTGTTAAGGCTAGACTCTTATTTCTCTGTATGCTAGAGATTACAAGTTGAAGCTAACACAGTGATACCTCCTTCTTAATGTCGTGCATTTCAACCCCCTAAAAGGACCAGTAGTAGCGATTCCGGAAGCCATACATTTCCTGAAACTTTGGCCGGCCAGCGCAGCCTGACGGTTATAGAAGCGCTTGATGTTTAGATATCACTAGCTAGCTTATAACAAGGCCTACCTGCTGGTGTGGGTTAACCAAGGAACAGATGAAGCACATAGATGTTATACAGATTTACCGTTTTCCCCATATAAATCTCCATAGAACTAAAAATCAACGGCGCTAACTGTGAACATAACACACTGGTTCATTTGGTGTTTGAGTAGTTAGTACATTTATTAAGCTGCTGCTGGATATGAGTTAAGCGTTCATGTGTTGATTGACCTTTGAGATAGAGCTAGTTATATGTGGGCAGGTCTAGCTTCCGGAATCACTACCAGTAGCAAGCTAACAAGAATATCACGAGAGTCAAACTTTAGCCCTACTAGCTCAGCCATTGGATCCATCATGCATGGGTGTAACTAACTCATCTTCCATTCCATGCATTGATTATTATTAATGGAATGTGAGGGTAATATAAGTACATAGCTTAGCTGAGTAGAGTAGTACATTCTTAATTTAACACGATTAGTTCCAAGAAGTATCCCAAGGTTCATTATAGCTAATAGTCCATTCATTAAAAAAAGGTGATTTAATTCCAATACTTCTGAAACTGCTGAATTCCATCAACTTTGAGCTCTGAAGTCTCAGCAGGTTTACCAATACCTTATCTTATCACAAACGTATTATTTATTCATTCAAGAGAGTTGTGTCCCTCCTCACTCATTTAATGCTGCTGTGGGAGTCCTGGCTGCTTTATTGATTATTGTGAGCTTGCTCTTGATCCTCACTATCGTTGGGTGGTATCTCACATGGAAGATTATGCAAAACGTTCCTCCACGGAAGAGGGAAGTGCAGGCTGCAGAAGTAGCAGCTAAGGAGGGACAAACCACAAAAGGAAATACTACACCAGTTAAGATGGAAGATTCGGATCAAAAAGACACCGATGGGGTAATGAATGAAAGCCTGCAATCTGTAAAGAAAATGGTATCTGAGATCGAAGAAATTTCGGGAGAAAAAGATGCAATTGTTAAGGGTGAACCCAAGGGTGAACCCAAAGGAAGGGTGAAGTTCAAAGGTGAGTTCTTATCCCGTTGTAAAAATATCTCGGCTCACATGAAGAATGCACTGGGTAAGAGAGGAAAATCAAAATCGGATAGTGCGGTACGAGGAACAGTATCGGGTGATGATGGTTATGTCCATGTGATCCCCCCACTTCAAGACCACGAGGGCTACGTTCGAGTGGTCCCCCCTCCGAAAGCCAAGGGAAGACCACAAAGTGAACTGCTACCAGCTGAAGAACACCATCAAAGACCACACAGCATGCAAGTGGAGATAATAACTGAACAAGATGACCCGGGACATTCAGTGATAGTGATCGAACCACATGCTGATGATAAAATCGAGCTCAACTCTAAATCCAAAGCTAATGAATCTGGTGACGACAATATCAAAATGCAACGAAATGAAGGCTATGGGCTCAATGTGATTAAAAACCCTCAGGCTGAAGGTTCACCAGATTATGACTATGTTCTCACCAAGTTACCCGTACATTGATACTTGATAGGATTCAGTGGCAGTACGTGACATACATGCAAAACACATAAATAGTACTGTACTAATCGTTGTAGGTGTTATAACTAGCTAGCTAGGCATCATCAGCCAATTATATAATTATATGACTTAGTATTTTCGACCCCAAAGTTTATCTATTATGCTTTCATTATGCTCTTGATTTTGTGCTGACAATTTTACTGAAGATCAAAAAAGAAAAAGTTCCTTCACGTTCATTCAGTCTAAGTGTTGTTCAGCTGTGTTGCAGCTAGCACTCATTATTGTGGGACGGCTAAATATAACTCGTATGAATGATACAGAATTATTATTATTATTATTTTTTTTTTTTTAAACTATTAATCTAATTCCACAAACAAAAAAACAAACAAGTCCGTCAGTCAGAACACCCCGTCTAGAGAGGGGGGAGAGTTGGGAGGTGATGTAGCCATAAACAGGCATTGCCGCGCCACAGGGCGATGGCTAGTCGTCCAAAGAGGTGCTTGGAAGAATCAGTATAGTACCCACTCTGTCTGCAAAAATGGAGCGAACAGTTTGAATTGTGTCATCAGCAAGGCCACCTAACGTTTCTTCCACCAGAAGAATGAAGTGCAAGCCTGCCGAGTGGCAAGCTGATAAAGAAGATGCTAGCTTGCGGTTCACTCCACCTGAAGGGCATGGCCCGGGGTGAAGGAGGCTTCATTTAGAGTCTGCTGCTGGCTTGAGTCATAAGGTCATCGATTGTTACTCCATCCTCTATCACCTTCAGGTCCAAGCTGTTGGTCCCCTCTGCTCCCTCTTGTTTGGCCAACTGGACTAAGTAGTCAGCATCTATTTGGTCCATGGCATCCTTAAAGTCATTCCGTAGACCCTTGTTGACTTCTGGAGCCAAAATCTCTATTTACCTTAATCTGAGGTAGACTTCTTTATTGGTCTCTCCAAACAGTCTGATGGGCTCTTCCCTCTCTCTCAGTCTCTGAACTACCTCAGATTTAGGGCTGGTGACTCTTCGATTGTGGCTAGAGCAGTAGGACTTATGAGAGCTGGGTCCTTTATTTTAATACTGGAGTCTGTCCCTGTGCCAACATCCTTTGGAACAATGGAGGGAATCTCTTAGCAGGTCCACCAGTTTCTCCCAAGTCTTTCTCCATCTTGATGTGGCCGATGAATAATTATTTGAAACGCGCGCGCATGCGCTCCATCGTCATCCATCGAGCATGCGCAATGGTGATGAATAAAAAAACCAGTCTTTTGATTCACTCAACAGTATCCAGCTAGAACTCAAGCACGGGATATTAATGGGAGGGTCAATTCCTAAAATGCTACTTCTTCTTCTTGGCCTTTCACAGGTAAGTGAAGTATTCTAGACTAGGGGAAAAAAACAACAAAACAAAAAACAACAACAAAAAAACAAAAAAAAACAAACTTGCATGGCAATGTAGCTTTACTCTAAAAGCTTTTATTTTGCTTTCTTATTACAGACATCAAGGCTAGAAGCAGAACAGGTGCAGACAATATCTTTGTCAATCAACAACAACAGCAACCATGGACCACCTGAATATTGCAGCACTCTCAGTCGAGAGCCTTTGCAATCCTCCTCCCTCCACAATACAGGATTCTGCAATAACAGCAATAGCAATGTCTCAGTTGTGGTGAGTTTAGCCCCAGTAGCAGACTGGTATTTGGCAATTACTTGAAGTCATCCATGGCTTAAACTAGCTAGCCTGATACAGAGAGATACATGGACTAAAATCTATAATAGCTAGTGTATTACAATCTTATCTGATCACTCCAGGTTCAACTCTCCATCACCTTCAGAGGCGTTATAAGTGAATTGGAATCAGACAGTGTCAGTTTAGGAGCGAATATTCAGCTAGAGGATCCTGGTGGATCGGGAAGAACGTATTCATCAGGAGTGATTCCTCTGCAATTTACGCTACCTCAAAATGGTAGGGTATTAACTGGCTAGCAGAAGCTACCTATTCACGGTGACTATAGCCATGTAGTCTAGGCCGCTACTCCATGGGAAGTTATTCCAAATATGCAGAGAAGACTTAGTATTTGCTCCCTATTACCATGGCAGCAAATTAAGCATAGGAACAGTAGTATAAAATTACAGTAGCTAATGGCTGCAGAGGCCACTTTTATGACTGTGTCTGATTAGTAAATTAGCCAATTCCTGTTATTGTTACACATGAATTGTGGTTCTTAGAATTTGGATGTGCAACCTATTAGATAATTATTTGCAGCTGCCACTGTGGTGAAGTCAAAAATGCTTAGCTACCATGCAGGGTTACATAGCTAAAAAGTTAAGGATTCAGCTAGCTAGATCATAAACATGCACCCAAGGTCATGCACTAGCTACTGATCGTAACAGTGCTAGTGGCAGAGGCACTGGGTCTTAGTGTATGATCATGCCATCTTATTTCATTACAGAGAAACTTCAGTCACTCATAGCAGCAGTTATTATTCTAGTCATCATACTGATAATTGTGGGCATTATTTTAATTCTTGTCATCGTTGGATGGTGTTGTACGTGCAAAAAACTGAAGAAGAAAGATCTCGCACATAAAAATGAAGAACGGGACACAGAAAACGCTACATCATCATCATCACTACTAAAAAAGGAGAATACAAATCAAATGAATGTAGTTATGGGGCCTCGTAGGAAAGTGGAACGAGCTGAGATCGAAGAAATTTTGGAGGCACCTCTAGATGATGAAACAATTCCAACAAATGAAGAAGCTAAGGAGAAGGAAAAATTCAAGGATGAACTACTAGCTCGTTGTAAGAATATCCCATCTTGTATGAAAAACCTGTTGATTAAGAAAGGAGCAAGATCTAAGCAACCACGTGGAACTATTTCCGATAAAGCAGGCTATGTAAGTGTGGCTCCACCACTCCAAGATCCCGAAGGATACATTCGTGTGGTCCACCCCTCTGATGCCCTTGGAAGACCACTAAGTATCCAAGTTGAGTTATCACCAGGTCTGACCCGACCTCTTCTTGATAAAGATGGCTACATCCGCGTCTCCTCACCTCATCAAAGACCCCACAGTGCACAAGGAGGACTAGCACCAGTTCAAGATGGTCACTCGAATTCACCTCTCGAAAAGCAAAGGGAAATCAGCTCTCCTCATCAAGATAAAAGGCCTTGCAGTGCACAAGCAGAAATCATACAAGCACAGCAACAAGGTCCAAAGTATTCAGCAGTGATTCTGAAGTCCAAAGCAAAAGGAGGTGGTGATAATCATGATAAAGATGATGACTACGAACCTATTGGATTTCAAGGGTCCATTGACGATGATGATGAAGATGATATTGTCATGGAACCTAACAAGGTCTATGGCATTAACTCTAAAAGTGATGTAACTCTCAAAGAGTCCACTAAGAACAAATTGTCAGTGAAGGAGTATGACTATTATAGTCACCAAGTTTTCTGAACATAGCAAGATCAAGTCCCTGTGAATAACGTAAGATAAGTCCCTGTGAATACTGGATAATCGAAGATACAGAACTAGCATCATGAGATTACGTAATACGTTGCATATTTTTAAAATTAATATTGTGCAAATAACTAGGGCTAAAATAATCATGCCAAGCGCATGCGTAGTGCAAATCACATGATAACCCCACCCGCATATTATGTGGAATTGCCAGCAAGATGGATACCCCGGCTATTGAGCGAGAACAGGTGCGAAAACCGCTGCAACTGGAGAAGTTGCCTCTTGGAATTAGAATAATAGCATGCTCCAATGTTACCATCAGCACCTCTCGTGCGAGAATAGGGTAAAAAGCCAGGCAGTCAGCCTGTAGGTTAGCTAGCTCTCTTCACATACTCCTTCAACTGTGCAGCTATCAAGTGTTCATCTTCGTCTTGACTTACTGGATGTATGCCATCTACACTCTGGCAAGACGACCTTTTAGTGTTGTCAAGGTAAACTGACTTAAAAGTTGTGGCTCTCAGGAGTATAAACAAAACTAACCCTCACTCCCTCACACTCTAGATAGTTTTGTGCCCTCCTTGTGCAGAGGCAGACTTCTCCAACTCCTCCAATACTTCCGATCTGTTAGGGTGGGCTCCCTTCAGTAAGCACATTAATTTAATACAGAGATTTACCAACCCGATTATTTTCTCATCTTGATCAGGTTCCATCATCTTTGTTTTATAGATAGTACAAATGGAAAGACTCTGCTTGGTAGTGTAGACCTTTCTCTCCTCTTTGCTTATGCTACTGGCTTGTATATCAGGTCAGTATATCTCTCCTTCCCTCCATGCCCCTTCAATGAGTCGCAGGAAACATTGTTTATTCTTCTAGTGGCTTTGTAGCGGATCGCTCAAACCTCCGTTACTTCCTGACATTTGGAATGACAGGTGAAGGAATTATCTGATAATCGTACATGTTGTGTGCTGTGTGTAATAATAATTGTATATAGCAGAGATAAACAGATAGCAGCCTTTGTGTTGTTATTTATGTTGTTGTTTACATTATAGGTAGTGGCCTTGTTGTTGTTTATGTTGTTGTTGGCTGTACATAGGTAGTGGCCTTGCAGCCTTGTTCCTTGGCCTGGGATATTTCTTTCAGGTGCACCACTTGGCCTACTTCATCGTCTTCTCAATCTGTGCCGGGTTCATGCAAGTATATAGCCCCTCCCTCTTCTCCACCCACTTTTCCTCCTCCCTCTATTTCCCTCTAATGTCTGTCCTCCTCCTCCCCTACCGTCCATCCCCCCCTCTATCATCCGTCCCCCTTCTCCTCCCCCCCTCTACCATTCCCCTCCTCTTTTTCTGTTCACCCCTCCCCCTTTTCTCCTTCCTTCTATCACTCATGACATGGATTTTTATCCTCAGTCTACAGGGTGGCCTGGCTTATTAGGAATTACTGGAAGGTGGTTCGGGAAGAAAAGGTAAGTGAACCATTACATTCTTTTACAAGTTCTGATAATGATATTTTATTTTTCCTTGGTATTATAGTCGCGGAGTGATCCTAGGTGTTTGGGCGTCCTGTGCCTTTGTTGGTAGTATCCTTGGTTACATCGTTCCGTCCTTTTTTGTGTACTCCGACTCTGTGGAGGACTCCCCCTGGGGTTGGTCCTTCATCACCCCTGCAATCATCACGATAGCAACGGCTGGTCTGGCTTTCCTTTTTCTTGTGACTGGTACTAAATAATTAAATAAAACTTGCCACTATGAAAAGTATTAACTTGTAGCTGGGAATTTTGGATTTTGTGATTAGAATTAATACGCAATATTAAAGTTCACTTCTTCAATTTTTGCAAAACCATGAAAGTACACAAATGAAATAATCTGATTTTTGCCTAGGATTGAGATATTTTCTCCCTGTCCTTTAGATCCAATGCACCTTGGATTTGAAGCTGCTATCCAGGATGTGGTGAGTTCTATATAGCGGGAAAAAAATTCATCCCACGAATATTTTGAGCTTCTTGTCCATTTCTTGAAGATTTTCTCGTTTCTGTGTTGTTCTTTTTCACTGTCTTGTCACTTCTTCGACTTACTTTTGCAGGAAAAAAAGAAATCTGTCAATACTGCTACGGCTATGACAGCCAATGGACATGCTACAGCCAATGGAGATGTGATGTCCAATGAGAATAAGTTGGAGGTTGCCAAATGCAAAGAGGAGGAAGCAGAGGAAGAGAAGAATGAAGACAATCTCAATGCTGCTGATGACAAGGGGAAAGCCCCTATCGAATTGAAGGTAGGTCAAATGGGGTAGTTTATGTGAAGTTGGTGGAGCACTTTCACTGCTTAAATTAGAGAAAGAGAGAAGGAGAGGAGGGAAAGAGGTATAATGTCAATCAAAGAACTTGCTGGTGTTTTTTGTGTACATACAGACAAAGTCAAAGCCTATCAACTGGTGCAGAGCTCTTCTCATACCAGTAAGTGTAAAATATAAGTACACCATTGCCTTGGGTATACTGACAACAGGAAGGTCAAAATTTATGAAGAAAGTTTATTTTCAGTTAGTTGATAGTGGAGGCAACTTGATCTCTGCCTGTCTGTCTCTCTGTCCGTCTGTGTGTCTGTCTGTAGGGCGTGATTGAATACGCACTGGCACTGTTCTGCAATAAGATGGTGACTTACTCCTTTGCCTTCTGGCTCCCGTTCTACACTGCAGTAAACTGTAAGTAGCTATGGAGGTCTATAGAGGTTGTAAGAGGATATTGATGTCCGTATCATTTCTTGTATTATTTTTAGATCCAGCTATAGGAGGGAGGCAAGCTGCGTGGTATTCCACTTTCTTTGATGTTGGTGGCATCGTGGGTACATACAGTACATTTAGATACCACAGCAATTATTATTCTCTGAGTCTTGTGATTTGGCAGGAGGTGTGATTATTGGCATCATATCTGACAGACTCTTGTCAAGAGCTATCATGATTGTGCCCATGTTGATCACTGGAGTGCCTGTAGTAAGTAGAGAGAGAGAGAGAGAGAGAGAGAGAGAGAGAGAGAGAGAGAGAGAGAGAGAGAGAGAGAGAGAGAGATCTTGCTACTCGTTGAACTTGTGCTTTTCCCCTGCTCTTTTTTCTATGACAGCTTTTCCTTATGCGTGAGTTTGGTGACGAGTCACTGGTGGTCTACATCGTCTTCGTTTTCCTAATAGGGTTATTCATCAATGGACCTCATATAATCATTGCAGGGGCTGTAGCTAATGATTTGGTAAGTTCTAACATACAGTCTTGACAGTTGTAATTATCACACAGTGGAACCCTGAGATAATGGACACACTTATGACAAAGCCTCTTGTCCTTTGTAGAGAGGTTGTCCTGTTATTTTGTAGTGAGGCAACTGCATTCTTGATCTCTAGGGAACCCATAAATCTCTCAAGGATGATCAGAATGCAAAGTCGACAGTATCGGGTATCATTGATGGGACAGGCTCGATGGGTGCAGCACTAGGGCCTCTCATAGTGGGCGCAGTTGCAGACATTGGAGATAATGTAAGTATGGCAAAACCCTTTACCAATTAAAATCTGCTGTGGAGTTGTGGTTCTAATTTCTTTTTCTTTCTTCTGTTCTTTTCTTCTTCTTTCAGGGATGGAATAATGTTTTCTACATTATGATGACGGCAACATTCATGTCTGCTATGGTGTGTTACGCATTATGTGTATCAATAATGCTATATAATCTCTCTTTTTTTTGAACTTTGAACTTTGAACTTTTAGTTACTCCTACGTCTTTTATTTAAAGAAACCAAGAAAATAATATTGAGATGCAGGTAAGTATAATAAAAGTTCAGGACCTTAGGAGTATGAAGACACACTTGGGACCCATGGCTTTTGTCCTTTGTATAGAGGTTGTCCTCTTTTGGAGGTTATTTTATACTTTTAGATTGTCCTTTGTTGAGGTTTGTCTTCTTTCAGAGTGTCCTTTGTAGTTACACGAGTATTATAGTTGCACAAATGCTGCCATTCTTACCATAGATCTTCTTGTGAAAAGAGACGTCAATCATCAGCAAAACACGAGGACAAATATGCTATGTCGGCAGACTTGAACAGAATGGCAGCTCGCAATAGAACGTTTGATTTGAGTGATACAGCAGCTATGGAGCCCAGCACCACTGAAATCAGTGAAATGTAAAGCAATATAATTTTATTTAAATCCCCACCCACCCTCAGACAATATTATATATATTTAATATATAACTTTTTATGAAATAAAACAAATAAACCTGTGATGTCTTATAAAACAAGAAGAGCTTTTAGTGCAGACCTACTATATTATATGTACAAACCCGAAATGAAAAAAAAGCTAGTTTCTGGTGAGTTTCATCATTGTTGGCGACATAAAAAAATTACAAAAAGTTCAAAAAACAGTTGCAAAAAAAAAAAAAAGAAAAAAAAAAGATTGCTAATCTCACAAAAAAATTGTTAAGAACTGAAAGTGCAAAGTTCACCAGTGCTCATAATTAGAATAATAATATTGAGATTGACTGGTATTATAAAGGAATGGATTTGGGCAGTATGTTACAAACCAGGCCACTTAAGAAACAAGTATGAACAACAAATAAATACAATGACGTTTTTAAGTGTAAACAGATATTGAGGATTGACATGAGTCAATAGAGTTGGAAGAACACACGATTATATAATAGATACCTATGTTTACTAAACACCCCCCCCCCAAAAAGATTGGACCCCTAGTAATTAAGAGGTGATTTGGGGGATTACTGGATGTTTGGTGGTTCTCCGTTTATGCTAAGGGGACTCTGAAAAGGTGGTTGGTTCTGTCCCAAAACTGTGAGAACGTTGTCGACTTTATCCAAAGCCTCGAAGAACGGTATGAGATCAAGCAGTTCTGTGTCGTTGGGGTCATCAAACCATGATGTTACTGGGACCTGGAAAATAATAGGAAAAGGGTCGTTACAACAACAAATGGAACAATACTATACGGTTGCGTTGGTAAATTAGGGTACGGTTGGTAAAGGGTCGCCACTGTACTAAACTATTGTATTGGTATGATCCTCACAGCATTGTCTGGATGGAAAATGTAGGACTGGGGCGAGTTATCCACAATGACAACATGTCTCAAATCTCGTCCTAATCTGCTCAAATCCTGCAAAGAAGATGGATAAAATTAACGATTCTTACATGCAAGCAGATGAAGGCCTATCAAATGACCAGAGTGTAATATCATATGACCTTTCATAATTGCAACAAAGCTAGGCTCATTAGGGGAAACTCCTAAAATTCCAGCTCAGAACATTCATCTCATGCCCTTGCCCCTTTGACCCTCTCATCATACAAGATCCATCGAGCCCTCAATTAAAGGAGTAGGAAGAGCTCATCAAAAACACATACCCCACCATTTATGACAAAGGTACACTCAAATAACTGAATTAACTAAGAATTGACTTATTGTGCACAGGTGGCTACATAATACAGATCCTTAAACAATTTCTGTTCACCTGAGCCCAGTATAGTGACACAGTTAGTACATGCAAAGTCAAAGCTATAGAGTACATAATCATCGTATAGTGACTGGACTGACCTTGACGTAATTTCCTTTGTGAAAGACGCAGTGTTCTCTGAAGAGTCTGCCAGAGAGGGACCCGTGCTTGTCCAGCAAGTCTGACACAGGATCTGCATACTGTAGAGTATGAGGGAAGGGAGATGGGGGGTATGAAGAACATGTTCAATAATGGCCAATGTATGATGTGTAATGTATGTATGTATGTATGTATGTATGTATGTATGTATGTATGTATGTATGTATGTATGTATGTATGTATGTATGTATGTACTATGAGGATATTCCTTTAATTAGTAAAATTTCCCTTCTGTTAATTATCTCTAATTAGGGTATTTTTCCTTTCCTTCCTTTTACCATCAATTAAGTCCATGACCTTTGTGCAAGGCCATTTGAGCTCACACCCATAATGTACCTTTGATAAACTAGCCGTGAAGAGAATGCACTCGAACATCTCTCCCATTCTGCGGAGGAACTGGTCACAATACGGACGCTTCAGCACGTACACTTGATGAATAACATTGTCTATCTCCACCGGGACTATGAAGTCAGCGTTATTTACAGGCTGTAAGAGAGAGGAGAAAATAGTTCATATGGGAACTATTATTCCAGCTACAGTGAAACCTGTCTAATCAGGGGACCCTGTAATGAGACCACCTCTCTATTAAGGCCACTCTGCCATATCTCAACAGCACCTATTCCAGAAACCTGCACCCTGCAATGAGACCACCTCTCTATTAAGGGCACTCTGCCATGTCTCAACAGCACAGCACCTATTCCAGAAACCTGTCTAATCAGGGCACCCTGGCACCTTGATCATTCACTATAACTTTTTATAACTTTCTTAATTTCAAACACCAGCAGAGAGAGTGGACAATTAGCTCTCTGTTGATGCATTAATCTAGAAATTTGGTTAGAGTATTAAGAAAGTTATAGCAGTTCTAGTGAATGATCAAGGTGCCAGGTGAATGTATTTAATCAGGGTCACAAACCACATAGAGAAAGGCTTCCTCTTGGTACATTATAAGGTTTATTTGGTAGTCCGATTGTATCACATTCTATAAATTTGGAGTAACTTTTCTTACCACTTGTACTCACTCCTCTGCTTAATAACAAAAGGTGATTCACAGCAACTATCATGTGATTTTACAATAATTGTATTCATGAACTGATAAAGTATTTGCTATTGGATATCACATACACAAATAAGGTACACAAAGCTTTGGTTGCCATGCCAATGTATCTTAGGGGAGACATGAATACAGTTTTCAGTGGAACCTTTGATAATGGAGACTCAGAAAGAGGACAAACCTCTCAACAAAGGATGATCTAAACAAACAAAAAGAGGACAACCTCTCTACAAAGGATAGAAGAGTGGGTCCCAAGTGTGTCCACTATTTGGAGGTTCCCCAGAAAATTGCAATGACCGCTAAACATATCCTTCAGCCTGTGGTCACAAGAACTCCAATCCACCCCAGATAGCATCCTGGAATGCTAGGACTGATTCAGTGACTGCTAACCCAAACTTGAACCACTTTCACTTTAGTTACTACAAAGCCATGGAACAGATGGTCTCTTGTTAAGGAAGTTTATGGGTTAGTCTGAGAATTTTGTGGAAGCTAGAATATTATGACACCTTCAGAAAAGTTTGTACTCTTTGTAAACTCCGGAACTCCCAAAATATGAACATACTTTGTCCTAGTAAATATTAGAGAAACATCCGAATATTTGTGTTCACTTGATACCTTGATCACTCTAATTCTTAACTGAATTTCAAATTTCAAAAAAACCAGCTAATTAATTAATGTGTAGAGTGGGTGGGTGATCGTGAAATTTAGTCACAAAGTTAGAGCAGGTATCAAGTATGTAAGAAAGGTCTTTGCATTCTCAAAGAGTCATCACTATTGTACTTAATTAGGGTTAGAGGGCTAGGCTAGCATTTGTAATTTGCATTCTCAAAGAGTCATCACTATTGTATTTAACTAGGCTAGCCTTTTCATTTGTAAAGGGCTAGGCTAGGCTAGCCTTTTCATTTGTAAAGGGCTAGGCTAGGCTAGGCTAGCCTTTTCATTTGTAAAGGGCTAGGCTAGGCTAGGCTAGCCTTTTCATTTGTAAAGGGCTAGGGCTAGGGCTTGATAAGTTCTACATTCTTACAAAGGGCTACTCTCACTTTATAAAAGCTTTTGAAAAAAAGAAAAGAAAAGAAAAGCAGAATAACAAGACTTGGTGAGTTCTAGCGGTATGCTTACTTTGCTTAGATTAACAGAATTCTGTCTACTTAACGAACCCCTCAGAGAAAAAATGCATTATTAACGGGCAGCACTGACCACAAGTATGTCTCGGCAGTCCACGCCTCTCTGGCAAATTTGGTTAAGTACAAATTGATCTAGTGTCCCTATGGGCTGACATGTGCATGCAAGGTACATACATGCGCGTGTGTGTGCTCAATTACTTTTGTTTGTGTTATCAGTATAGACAAGGTCGTAACTAATAGATGGAAGGGCCCACTCTATCACACACATATAGCAAGGGGGTTGGAATAGAGCAATCACCTCTGTACCATAATTATGGGGAGTCACAGGTTGGAATGGGGTCACACTGTTGGGGGGGGGGGGTGGAGTAGAGGGGTCCCACTGTACCATGCATAGGGGTTGAAATAGAGGGGTCCCACTGTACCATGCATAGGGATTGAAATAGAGGGGTCCCACTGTACCATGCATAGGGGTTGAAATAGAGGGGTCCCACTGTAGGGTTGGAATAGAGGGGTCCCACTGTACCATGCATAGGGGTTGGAATAGAGGGGTCCCACTGTATCATGCATAGGGGTTGGAGTAGTGAGGGGTTGGAACCACTGTATTATAAAGGGTTAGGACATCCCAACCCTGCATCTCACAATACACATCCCATCCACCTCACAATACACATCCCACCCACCTCACAATACACACCACCTCACACTCACCTTGAATGAACTATGGACCAGTGTCTCGTCGAGATCAATGACGACACATTTCCTCTTCTCATCTCCAGGTTTTCTCGGGGGTAGCAAATACTTGTTGGGTTCAGGGTCCTAGGGAAGGGCAAAGGTCACAAAGGTGAATGTACAAAAAGAGTTGGAATATAGTTATTTTTTGGAAGGTGTTCTTATTTCATACACCTCTACTATTAATTGCAAGTGTTCTGAGTAGAGAGAGAGCAGAGAGGCCCACACTGAGATGCTTATGGAATTAACCAATGACAGATACGAATGGATGAAAGAGGGTGTTCAGAGACACTTACTAGCAGCTATTAAAACACGGGGGACAATGCTCATTAGCAGCTGTAAAAGCATGTGTTACTACTTCCTGATAAAGTCTGGTTACTGGCTTGTAGACCATACAACACCCACTTACCTACACTACCTACAGCTTACAAAAGATGCCGAAATGCCGATAAGATAGATTAAAACCAAAGCTGAATTAATTAAACTCTGGCAGACTGCCAACACTGAGGTAGGGTTGGAAAAAACTTCTAATGAGGTAGTGATAGTGTATTAGAACAGAACATGTACCATTATTTTATTATTATTATTATTATTATTATTATTATGTAATAGTGCCAAATTGACCAAATATTTAATGATACTTGTTGATCAGGGGAGGGAGGCACCTGTTGTCCATTTGAATTATATAGTCAATCACCATTCTCTCTCTCTC
This sequence comes from Crambe crambe, assembly GCA_963924555.1. Lineage (NCBI taxonomy): Eukaryota > Metazoa > Porifera > Demospongiae > Poecilosclerida > Crambeidae > Crambe > Crambe crambe. The sequence continues at coordinate 1,245,152 of OZ004586.1, read as the reverse complement.
TCTCTCTCACACACACACACACACACACACCTTGAACCTTGAACCTGCCCATAATTTAATAATTGCGATAGCAGAGCCCTTGGAAACCCTGGGCTTTGGCAGTGTCTAGCAATGTCTAGCTCTCTCTCTCTCTCTCACACACACACACACACACACACACACACACACACACACACACACACACACACACACACCCTTTCCCCATCACCTACTTAATTTTAAACCTTAACCTAGTCTCTTCTCATCTTAACCCCATCTTCACCCTTACAACCTAAATACTTTTAATCCTGTCTTCATTGCCAACTCTATCCCTCACCTCAGGAGGGGGTGGTACCTCATTCTGGAACGTCGTGGAGGCAACCTGAGGCTCGTCCTTCTTGAAACAGGAGAACAGCCAGCTACAGACGCACCACGTCTTCTTATACTTCTCTGGCTTCTTCCCATGCTGTCTAGCCCCACCCCTTGACCTCAGGGGGTACGGGTTGGGTGAATTCAGACTCCCTATAATTAGAAGAGGAAATTTGTGAGAATAAATTTAAAAAATAAGTATGCATATTAGTCAGCATATTATGGTATGGCCATGCAAATGAACTCTTACTCAAAAATCTGAACTCAGACTTCCTATAATTAGAAGAAGAAGTGTGTGTGTGTGTGTGTGTGTGTGTGTGTGTGTGTGTGTGTGTGTGTGTGTGTTTTAAATTTTAATTTTTATTAATTCTAATGGTGTAGGGCCCCCCACAGGACAGGTCAAAGGGTACAGCAACACAAAGAGGTGCATGAGAACTCCTACTCAAAAAATCTAAACCCTGTTGACGATAGGGTTGGGTGAGTTCAGATTTCCTATAATTAGAAGAAGAAATTTGTGAAAAAAATTTTAAAAAAATTTTTTTTTTAAATTCTAATGCGTGTGGGGGCCCCACAGGACAGGACAGGTCAAGGGTTACAGCTACACAAAGGGGTTTGTACTCAAAAATCCAAACCCTTTTGAAAAGTTTGTGCAAACCTTTCAAGGTTTAATTCCATTGCCGACAAGCAGGCTAGTCAGTGATGATATCAGCACTTGACATCAATTTCTAAATGGGTAGTGTTCCTATAAAAGAACTGATGTCTAAAGCTTCTTCACAAAAATCAAGCAGTTTGAAACTCGGGGGGAAATAATTTCATCAACTACTTTCTCTTGAAAATGGAATTAGCCATAAAAGTTCTCATCACTGTTATGTGTCATGGTACTCTTATGTCTGACATGATGATGGTGGATGCGTCCCCCCTCCCTAATAACTCCACTGCCCTTTCTTCTAAAGTGTGCAGCAACAAGGCACTGTTGCAGAACATCAAGACCATCGTCAACGAGGCCTCCACCCAACACCTAGGGGACATCCCAGCCTATAGTGCAGCCTCGTGCCAACAGATAGCTGACCTCAGGTCAGAGGCAGAGTCTGGTTACTACTGGATCCAGGAAGGCTCGGGTCCTGTCCGTGTGTACTGTCATATGAGAGACGCACCCTGTGGGGAGGGAGTGTGGATGAGAGTGGCCAATGTCAACATGACTGAGAGAAGTGCAAGTTGTCCATCTGGACTTCAAAAGGTCACTTCTCCTAAGAGTCTGTGTCGAAAGACAGTGAATAGTGGATGTTCATCCGTAAAGTTCTCTACCCATGCTGTACCATTCTCAAAAGTGTGTGGTCGAGTGATAGGCATCCAGTATTACAGTCCTGATGCTTTCAATCCATACTATACTAACCAAGGTCGCACTATCGATGGTTTGTACGTGGATGGTGTTAGCATTACCCACAGCAGTTCTCCCAGGCAACACATTTGGACATTTGCAGCTGCACTTGATGAAATTCCTGGACATAATCTGTATGCTTGTCCATGTACCAACTCTATATCACATGTCGCCTTCACTGGCTTGATCCCAGAGTTTATCGGAAATGACTTCTTCTGTGAGACTGGCAGTCGCACTAGCTATGCTAACCGTTACTATGTGGAAGACCCTCTGTGGGACGGCAAAGGATGTGGGAGGTACTCCACCTGCTGTGAAGGGGAGAGGAAGCCGTGGTTTCATAAAGATCTCCTCCAGAATGTCACCAGTGATATTGAAGTGCGAGTCTGTGCTGATGAAGCAAGATCCGTTGACGATATCCTGATTGAAATACTCTCACTCTACGTGCAGTGATGGCCACTGCAGAACTTGGACTAAACAAGAAGTTAGAACACTGGAACTAGTTAGTTGTTTATTTTACTGCTGCTGTTATTTCATACAATAAATCGTTGATTAAAATGGCTTTTTTTCATCTACAATAAAACCTTGATCAACTGATACTTTATAGGCTCATTAATAATGTGTGTTGGGGGATGGAGAGGGTACCCCTACTAATAATACAAGTCCATTGTGTTGGGGGAGGGGGAGGGGATCCCCTACTAATTAGGCTTAGGGCTTAGGGCAAAGAAGTTACACAGCAAGTGAGTGAGCAGTATATTTTGTCCCCTTGTACCTGGGCCCAGCTTAATTGTTGAACACAAGTCAGTCCATATATCGGAGTGTAATGTGGAAAAGGGCCACACCCCCTTGACCTTAGGGGGTGTGGGTTTGGTGAATCCAGTAGAATGCTCACAACAATAATTGAAGTAGGACAATGTGCAGCAGTGAGTGAACAAGTAAGCACATTATTTTGACTTTTCCCAGAAATGCATGCCTTAATGTTGAGTGCAAGTACTGAACACTACAGTTAATACTGAAGACATTGTAGCTAAGACTGATTGCAATCATTTAAGTCATGTACATGTCATTAGAATATAATCATCTAGCCTCAGAATGTGTTCTAAATGTCGAAACTACGAGTTGCCATATGGTAGCCAGTCTATCAATCAGAGTGAAATAAACTACTCCCTTCTTTCTGTGGTTAAGATATTACTTTCTATATACTCTTATAAAAAGCTGAAGTTGCCTCATAAAATCAGAGCATCATAAACGAGAAAGATCTTAATTAAGGATGGAGCTTACACCGAAAATCTTCTTCATTATTTTCACATGTCTCGGCTCACTCATGTTTGCTATGATGGTGGATGCATCCCCCCTCCCTAATAACTCCACTGCCCTTTCTTCTAAAGTGTGCAGCAACAAGGCACTGCTGCAGAACATCAAGACCATCGTCAACGAGGCCTCCACCCAACACCTAGGGGACATCCCAGCCTATAGTGCAGCCTCGTGCCAACAGATAGCTGACCTCAAGCCAGAGGCAGAGTCTGGTTACTATTGGATCCAGGAGGACTCGGGTCCTGTCCGTGTGTACTGCCACATGGGAGATGCACCCTGTGGGGAGGGAGTGTGGATGAGAGTGGCCAACGTCAACATGACCGAGAGAAGTGCAAGTTGTCCATCTGGACTTCAAAAGGTCACTTCTCCTAAGAGTCTGTGTCGAAAGACAGTGAGTAGTGGATGTTCATCTGTCAAGTTCTCCACCCATGCTGTACCATTCTCAAAAGTGTGTGGTCGAGTGATAGGCATCCAGTATTACACTATTGATGCTTTCCATCCATACTATAGTAACCAAGGTCGCACTATCGATGATTTGTATGTGGATGGTGTTAGCATTACCCACAGCAGTTCTCCCAGGCAACACATCTGGACATTTGCTGCTGCAATTGACGAAATTCCTGCACATAATTTATATGCTTGTCCATGTACCAACTCTATGTCACACGTCGCCTTCACTGGCTTGATCCCAGAGTTTATCGGAAATGACTTCTTCTGTGAGACTGGCAGTCGCACTAGCTATGCTAACCGTTACTATGTGGAAGACCCTCTGTGGGACGGCAAAGGATGTGGGAGGTACTCCACCTGCTGTGAAGGGGAGAGGAAGCCATGGTTCCATAAAGATCTCCTCCAGAATGTCACCAGTGATATTGAAGTGCGAGTCTGTGCTGATCAAGCAAGATCCAATGAAGATATTCTGATAGAAATACTCTCACTCTACGTGCAGTGATGGCCACTGCAGAACTTGGACTAAACAAGAAGTTAGAACACTGGAACTAGTTAGTTGTTTATTTTACTGCTGCTGTTATTTCATACAATAAATTGTTGATTAAAATAGCTTTTTTTCATCTACAATAAAACCTTGATCAACTGATACTTTATAGGCTCATTAATAATGTGTGTTGGGGGATGGAGAGGGTACCCCTACTAATAATACAAGTCCATTGTGTTGGGGGAGGGGGAGGGGATCCCCTACTAATTAGGCTTAGGGCTTAGGGCAAAGAAGTTACACAGCAAGTGAGTGAGCAGTATATTTTATCTGGGCCCAGCTTAATTGTTGAATACATTAATGTGGAAAAGGGCCACACCCCTTGACCTTAGGGGGTGTGGGTTTGGTGAATCGAAACTACGAGTTGCCATATGGTAGCCAGTCCATCAATCAGAGTGAAATAAACTACTCCCTTCTTTCTGTGGTTAAGATATTACTTCTTATAAAAAGCTGAAGTTGCCTCATAAAATCAGAGCATCATAAACGAGAAAGATCTTAATTAAGGATGGAGCTTACACCGAAAATCTTTTTCATTATTTTCTCATGTCTCGGCTCACTCATGTTTGCTATGATGGTGGATGCGTCCCCCCTCCCTGATAACTCCACTGCCCTTTCTTCTAAAGTGTGCAGCAACAAGGCACTGCTGCAGAACATCAAGACCATCGTCAACGAGGCCTCCACCCAACACCTAGGGGACATCCCAGTCTATAGTGCAGCCTCGTGCCAACAGATAGCTGACCTCAGGCCAGAGGCAGAGTCTGGTTACTATTGGATCCAGGAGGACTCGGGTCCTGTCCGTGTGTACTGCCACATGGGAGACACACCCTGTGGGGAGGGAGTGTGGATGAGAGTGGCTAACGTCAACATGACCGAGAGAAGTGCAAGTTGTCCATCTGGACTAGAGAAAGTCACTTCTCCTAAGAGTCTGTGTCGAAAGACAGTGAGTAGTGGATGGTCATCCGTCAAGTTCTCCACCCATGCTGTACCATTCTCAAAAGTGTGTGGTCGAGTGATAGGCATCCAGTATTACAGTCCCGATGCTTTCCGTCCATACTACAATAACCAAGGTCACACTATCGACAGTCCGTATGTGGAAGGTGTTAGCATTACCCACAGCAGTTCTCCCAGGCAACACATCTGGACATTTGCAGCTGCAATGGACGAAGTTCCTGGGAATAATGCACATGCTTGTCCATGTACCAACTCTATATCACATGTCGCCTTCACTGGCTTGATTCCAGAGTTTATTGGAAATGACTTCTTCTGTGAGACTGGCAGTCGCACTGCCCACACTAATCGTTACTATGTGGAAGACCCTCTGTGGGATGGCAAAGGATGTGGGAGGTACTCCACCTGCTGTGAAGGGGAGAGAAAGCCGTGGTTCCATAAAGATCTCCTCCAGAATGTCACCAGTGATATTGAAGTGCGAGTCTATGCTGATGATGTAAGATCTGGTGAAGATATTCTGATAGAAATACTCTCACTCTACGTGCAGTGATGGTCACGGACTAAACAAGAAGTGTAGTTAGAACACTGGAACTAGTTACTCATGTCAAGGTTGTTTATTTTTGCTGCTGTTTTTTTTTGTTTGTTTGTTTTTGTGGTTTTTGCTTTTGTTTTCCATACAACAAATTGTTTATTGAGATGACATGCTAATAGCCTTATTCTTTTTCAGTACATATAAAATCTTATCAGATTACATTATGAAATTGTGCGGGGGAATCTCCTACTAACAGCATTAGACAGTGGCCTCTTAGTTGAAAACAAGTCAGTCCAAAGATCAGAGTATAACATGGAGAAGCTCTACTCAATAATCTGAACCTTGTTGAAATGTTGTAAACCTTTCAAGGTTTAATTTTGTTGACCAAGGCCAGCATTTTAGCCAGTAATGATGTCATTGCTTGATATATTTCTATATGGGGTAGTGTGTTTATAAAAGAGAATGATCAAGCAGTTTGGAACTCTGGAAAATAGTTTTATCAACTACTTTCTTCTGAAAATGGAATTAGCCATAAAAGTTCTCATCACTGTCATATGTCATGGCACTTTTATGTCCGACGTGATGATGGTGGATGCATCCCCCCTCCCTGATAACTCCACTGCCCTTTCTTCTAAAGTGTGCAGCAACAAGGCACTGCTGCAGAACATCAAGACCATCGTCAACGAGGCCTCCACCCAACACCTAGGGGACATCCCAGTCTATAGTGCAGCCTCGTGCCAACAGATAGCTGACCTCAGGCCAGAGGCAGAGTCTGGTTACTACTGGATCCAGGAGGGCACAGGTCCTGTCCGTGTGTACTGTCACATGGGAGATGCACCCTGTGGGGAGGGAGTGTGGATGAGAGTGGCCAACGTCAACATGACCGAGAGAAGTGCAAGTTGTCCATCTGGACTTGAAAAGGTCACTTCTCCTAAGAGTCTGTGTCGAAAGACAGTGAGTAGAGGATACTCATCCGTCAAGTTCTCCACCCATGCTGTACCATTCTCAAAAGTGTGTGGTCGAGTGATAGGCATTCAGTACCGCACTACCAATGGTTTTCTTACATACTACAATAACCAAGGTCGCACTATCGATGGTTTGTACGTGGATGGTGTTAGCATTACCCACAGCAGTTCTCCCAGGCAACACATCTGGACATTTGCAGCTGCACATGATGAAATTCCTGCACATAATATACATGCTTGTCCATGTACCAACTCTAAAATATTTGTTGCCTTCACTGGCTTGATCCCAGAGTTCATTGGAAACGACTTTTTCTGTGAGACTGGCAGTCGCACTAGTATTCGTAATCATTACTATGTGGAAGACCCTCTGTGGGACGGCAAAGGATGTGGGAGGTACTCCACCTGCTGTGAAGGGGAGAGGAAGCCATGGTTCCATAAAGATCTCCTCCAGAATGTCACCAGTGATATTGAAGTGCGAGTCTGTGCTGATGATGTAAGATCCGATGAAGATGTTCTGATTGAAATACTCTCACTCTACGTGCAGTGATGGTCACTGCAGAACTTGGACTAAACAAGAAGTGTGCATGGCATTAGTTAGAACACTGGAACTAGTTACTCATGTCAAAGTTGCTTATTTTGCTGTCGTTGTTGTTGTTGTTGTTGTTGTTCCATGCAGAATGTTCTCAAGTGTATTTATGATTCTTTTTCTTTTTCTTGAACAACCTTGGTAAACTTTATCTAAGGCTCACAGACAATACATCATAATTGAAGGGAACCCCCTGCAATACTTGACAGCAAATGAGTGAGCAAGTATCACGTATTTTGATTTTGTGACAATAATCCTTTCCCAGAGTGTAACAAGGTGAAGTTTATATTTAACGACCCACAATATAATAGTTTTAATACAAAAATCCTTCAAGCTAGACTGTCATTCTTATAAAACTGCTTTACTGCTAAGTCACCACACATAATTAAATTTTGTTTTTTTCCTACTTTTTCCTAACGCATACTCCCACAGACCAAAGGGTACAGCTATGCCAAAGGGGTACATGAGCACCCCTACTCAAAAATCCAAACCCTGTTGAAAAGTTTGTGTAAAGCTTTCAAGATTTAATTCGACAATAAGAGGCTAGCCAGTGATGATGTCAGCACTTGACATAAAATTCTAAATGGGGCGGCATTCCTATAAAAGAACTGATGTCTAAAGCTTCTTCACAAAAATCAAGTAGTTTGAAACTCGGGGAAATAGTTTTATCTTCTCCTGAATATGGAATCAGCTATAAAAGTTCTCATCACTGTCCTTATGTCTGACTTGATTATGGTGGATGCGTCCCCCCTCCCTGATAACTCCACTGCCCTTTCTTCTAAAGTGTGCAGCAACAAGGCACTGCTGCAGAACATCAAGACCATCGTCAACGAGGCCTCCACCCAACACCTAGGGGACATCCCAGTCTATAGTGCAGCCTCGTGCCAACAGATAGCTGACCTCAGGCCAGAGGCAGAGTCTGGTTACTACTGGATCCAGGAGGGCACGGGTCCTGTCCGTGTGTACTGTCACATGGGAGATGCACCCTGTGGGGAGGGAGTGTGGATGAGAGTGGCCAATGTCAACATGACCAAGAGAAGTGCAAGTTGTCCATCTGGACTTCAAAAGGTCACTTCTCCTAAGAGTCTGTGTCGAAAGACAGTGAGTAGTGGATGCTCATCTGTAAAGTTCTCTACCCATGCCATACCATTCTCAAAAGTGTGTGGTCAAGTAATAGGCATCCAGTATTACCATATTAATGCTTTCCATCCATACTATGCTAATCAAGGCCGCACTATTGATGATTTGTATGTTGATGGTGTTAGCATTACCCACAGCAGTTCTCCCAGGCAACACATCTGGACATTTGCTGCTGCACAAAACGAAGTACCAGGGAATAATCGAGATGCTTGTCCATGTACCAACTCTATATCACATGTTGCCTTCACTGGCTTGATCCCTGAGTTTATTGGCAGTGATTTCTTCTGTGAGACTGGCAGTCGCACTAGTACTCGTAATCATTACTATGTGGAAGACCCTCTGTGGGATGGAAAAGGATGTGGGAGGTACTCCACCTGCTGTGAAGGGGAAAGGAAGCCGTGGTTCCATAAAGATCTCCTCCAGAATGTCACCAGTGATATTGAAGTGCGAGTCTGTGCTGATGAATCAAGATCTGGGAGTGGTGAAGATGTTCTGATAGAAATACTCTCACTCTACGTGCAGTGATAGCCACTGCAGAACTTGAACTAAACAAGAAGTGTGCATAGCATTAGTTAGAACACTGGAACTAGTTACTCATGTCAAAGTTGTTTATTCTGCTGCTGCTGTTATTTTTTTCCTGTTTGTTTATCATATGATACATTGTTTACATGCTAATGGAAGAGAGTAGCTCAGTACAATGTTAAGTGTTCTCAAATACTTTTTAAAAAACTGTTTTCTTTTCTTCATGTATACAATAACAGGTCAACTGGTACCTAAGGATTCTATTATGTGGGGATCCCCTACTAATTATTGCTAGAGTATATTATATTATCATAAGTATTTTAATGCTGCTAAGTTATCAAATAATATTATTGATAAAGATCATGTCAATAATTGATAAAGATTAACTCTTAATTGTTTTGCAGTATCACAATAATTATACCTCTCCATCTATAAGTGATGGTTTAATAGTGGTGCTTTCAGCTATTATCTTGGTGATATCTTAAACCACATAATGGCTGATAAGTACCACCACTATTATGGTATCACCATAGATGGAGAAGTCTATTGATCAGTGCCAGCTAGAACACCACTTATGTGCAACACACAGATAGTCCATTATAAAATATGCACAATCAGCACTAGTTAATGATGAGGGTTTCCCTCCCAATAGCTTAATATAGCACCAGAGAATTCTACACAAAGATATAGTGTTAGCTTTTACGATAATTACTATACCAAGAGAACTCCATGGATTATGCACTTAATCATAGGGATATACTCCCCGTTATTGATTAATCCGAGTGCAAAATTCTGTCCCTCTAGCCCACTAGATTCACCACAGTCATATGCAACCAATCATATTATCGACGTCAAGGTCACGTACAGTCGTTTGTCATGTTACATCTCTTACTTAGCCCGAGCTTTGACAGTCAACCCACCACTTGGCAACCAGCCCTCCTTATCTTTGTTGTGGAGCATGCTCAAGCCAATTAGCCGAGAAAGATAAAGAAGAGAGAAAGAGAGAAAACACTACCATTTTGTATATATAAGGCCATTAGGATACATCTCCATGGAGACACAGCTAATCATAGAGGGGAAGTATTGTATTCCAGTTTGAGATTGAAAGCAGTTCAAGAAATCAATTACAAGGCACTGATTAAGGGGGGGGGGGCAAACCTCCACCCTCATAGGAAGGATCCCTTGTTTTTAAAAAAGCTTCAGAGGGGGAAAAAAAACTGCATAAAAGACTAGTCTTGAGGTTTAATTAAAGGAAGAGATCAACCCACGGGTATTGGAATACTAATTAGAGGCAGACAATTAGACATTCCACCCACTGATTCCAATAACAGGGATCTCCCTTAGTATAAATAAGTGGCACCTGATATCTTTCTGCCTGGGAGCAATTTACCATTGTTGAATACAAGGTTAGTCTCTGGAGGTTTTCATTTTGTTTGGGGAAAAAAAAAAAAAAAAAAAAAAAAAAAATCAGCCCATGAATATCCTGTCTAGGCACTACCTGCATAACTCTATTTTAAAAAGGGGGCGTGTCCCACAATATTGTCATGCCACCAATGAATTCACAGTCAAAACAAATTTGTATGATGCATTATTATAATGCCAAAATCTCGGTCCTCCATAAATGACTTCCACTACGCACATATAAGTAACTACAAAAGGTACCATCTGTCCTGGGCATTGTCCACCACAGGTAGCGTTATGGAAGCCATATTCCCTACATTGTGTAGTGTAATTTTGGTGGATTTCAGTGGTAATTAATACACGTATAAGGATTCAAAATTTAACCCCATGAAAATTTCTTGATCAGCAGGAACACAGGCTCCAATTTTGTTTCATTGCTACATATATACTAATGATAGGACACTCTCATCTAGTCCAAAACGAGCGGTTTCACGTTACCAGGAGGTGTGGTAGGGATATAAATAATCAGCCTACATACATACACTCGTAATTATTGTCTTACTGGACCTTGATGCTTGGCCGTGTCAAGAATAGGTGTATCCTCAATCACATACCATATATGTACAACATGATGCATGTCATGAATAAGCCGCATACTAACAAGTTACAACCACTCCAACTAAAAAACGGTCCTCATTATATCTACTGCACATATTACAGGACTGGTCTAGCCACTCTGGATGGGATTCGATTGATAGTATGCATTGTGAGTCACAACAAGAGCCTAACTACCTTTAATAAGGAGCTGGCACTGGACACAGCAGATTGCAGTGTGTTTATTGCAGCAAATATGAATTCAATGGCACTTTAGTTTCATGGCTTATAGCCTTCTAGTTCAGTTTTGCGTTGTTATTTTTTTTGTTTGCTTGTTTCTCATGCATTGAGATGTGTGGCGCACACAAGCTGACGCAGATACTGTCCATGACAGGTGGGTTGCCAGCAAGGTTAGGGGATCTATGGTTCACAGATTGCATCAGGACCACTACCTATTTCTCCTTCCTTTACAGAGAACCATCCAAAGTGGGTGGATTTGGAAAAGACATCAAGCACAGGAAATAGAAGATTGGGGACAGCTTACATAAGTGTAACATGATATGTCACCACTTTGGTCTAAGAGGAAGAGGGGGAGGGAGGGGGGAAGGAGGGGGGAGGGAGGGAGGGAAGGGGATTTCGGAAAAGGGAGGACACCTTCTAATCACTAATAAAAGTCCTGAATGGTACATTTTAAAACACTTTGCAGACCCCCCCAAAAAGCACCTTTGTGTTACTATGTATATTCACTCCTCATGTACTATTAAAAAGGAAAAAAATGTGTGTGTGTGTGTGTATATATGCATTTGTGTGTGTGTGTATGCATTTATTCGTTGTGTTTGTGTTGACTGACTCACCTCTATCTGGTGCTGGGGCAGGTTGATAAGAGTCGTCCCTAGACACCTGAGTGATTATAGATTGTTGAGCCATAACCTTTGTTTAGCTTGCTTTCCTTTGCTTGCTATCTGCACGTCATCCAATTCCTATAGCCGAATTGACTTCAACCAACCGACTGGCAATAATGGTTGTCAGGACGATGCAGCAGCTGGCTGGGGCTTCACTCTTGTACACAATTGAGGTAGTAATAAATCACTTGACAGTCATCAAAGAGTTCAGCTAAATGGATTATAGGAAGAGATGCATAATAGAGTAATACTGCAGGCTTGCTATATATGGGAAGAAAAAAGACAGGTTTTTGAATTATCAGGCTAGCTTTTAGTATAGAAAATCCACTTAGATAAGTTTTCATAGTGTAAGATCACCTGCTTGAAATACCACAAGTGGTGATAACTGACAAAAAGAGGTGAAAACCAGCTGCTTCAAGCAATACAATACCATCTGCTCATTAACACCTCATTTACATTTCATTGCATGTAGAGCTAGCTAGAGCTGAGTATGCTTGGCTAACTAGTTAAGCTACATAGAGATAGAGGCTTAGAGCTATATCTAAAGAGAAAGCTAATATAGATACAGCTCGTTAGCTTAGTCCACCATTTGAAAAAAAAAAAAAAAAAAGCGTAGCTAGCTAGCTAGCTAGTTAGCTACAACACACCCAACACGCTTTATTATCATCAACTTACCTGATAGTATTAGGAGTCCTTGGAGTGAGTGGCCCTTGTGGTTCTACTTTGCTAAGGCTACAATAGCTAGCTAGAAAAGCCTTACAAATCGCTGTAGGCAACCTTGAGCTGCTAGCCGCTATTAAATTCAGAAGCCGCAATGGTAGCAAGCGTAAAGCGAGCTACTTCGAACTTTTATTCACTTTGGTTGCTGCAGTCTGGTTTATCCTTCCCAACGTTGTGGATCTCAGATGACAGGTTGAGCTAATTAGATATTGTTTGCAAGTGGAAGTTCAAAAAATAATATCAATCACCATTTTCGTCGCAGGGGGGCAATTCAAAGGGCGTGACTCGACCGTGACAGACGACCCTTTACCTAAAAGTCCGACTTTGAATGTTGCTTCTTCAGAATGTCTAAAAAGCGATCTAGAAAGGTTGCCTTTAAGGAGGAGGTTGAATTCTCGAATAAACTACGAAAAGAGGAGAATGGGGATACAGAAGAACCCGAAAACCAAGAGAGAAGTAAGTGTGCATCATTTGGAGACTTCATTTTACCTTTTGTTGTTGTAGAATCTCGTTTTAAAGCCAAGCACTCACTGGACAGCGATGAGGAAGATGAAGTGAAGGAGGTGGAGAAGAAAGGGCTAGGAGATGAGGATCTTGCTGCACAGGAGGAAGCCACCATTGTATGTCATTTGTTTATTGTTATTTATTTATTTGTTTGTTTGTTTGTTTATTTGTTTGTTTATTTACTTATTGTTGAATATCTGTAGACTTATGATGATGGCATTCAGGTCACACCTTTCAACCTCAATGAAGAAATGGAAAGTGGGTAAGTCTCTGTTACGAATTCAACCACATTTATAGGAATACAAACTCCAGGGCTGGGGTATAGAGAAAAGGAAAAGTAGATCTGCACATGGTATAGATGATCATGTGACTTTTAGGCCACAGCGCATGAGGGGGGAGGGTGCGGGAGGAGGATGTGCCCCCTCCCGTGCGCTCTTTTGTGTATTGAGTGCACTCAAGTACTCTGAGAGTGATCTGGAGGAAATTGTGGATGCATGGCAGAGAGTTTGACATTAATGATTCTATACTAGCTGCTCAGTGTGCTATATTATTTTAAAGATCTCCAAATTAAGGGGGGAATGCCCCCCTCCCTCTAAATGCACCCCTGAACTCTTCCTTTTTTTTTCTTTTTTTTTCTTTTTTTTTTCATGTCACCACGGTTATCATGCAGGTATTTTGATGCTCATGGCAACTACTATGAAAAAGATGATCCAGAGAGTATCCAGGATAATTGGCTCCAAGACGTTGACTGGACCAAAGTTAGTCTAGTAGAGGGGCAGCAGAGTGATCAGAGTCACTATGCCCTACAGTTATATTGCTGAATACAAGAAGCTAAAATAGTTGAACTTTGACCCAAGCTTTTGTATAGTTTCTGTTTACTGGGCAATATTACTGCTGGCCACTGGCCATTTTCTGACCATTTTTTCCTCTTTGGCCAGACAACTCCAACTTTGATTGGACATTCTGTCAGAACAAATTCAAGAAGTCATATAATAATATATGTGATAGTCAAGGGTAGAAATCAAACTTTATTCACGCTTTCTACTTTCAAAAAAAAAAGAAGTTCAAAAGCAGAAAATTTTATTATAAAGCATCAGTCATGACAAAAGTAAAACATGAATAAAGTTTGATTTCTGCCCTCCCTCGACTGTCATACTCAAAGAAGATAAATGACCAGCAAAATTGCTGATCAAAGTTGGATTTGGTTGGACAAAAATGTCCTATCAAACTGAAACTCTTGTTTTGCACACTGCAAAGTGATTGTTATGATTTGAGTACAACCCTATTAATTAATGATACCTTACTTCTCATATTCAGTAAAGTACAGTGAGTATAATGTAGAACACACTGGTAGAGGGGCAGCTAAGTGATTTGAGTATAACCCTATTAATTAACTGTCTTTAGGTGGATGAGCAAAGGGAGTGGAATACTGGGGGAAAGAAAGATGGTGAAAAGGAGGAAGAAGATGAAGGTAGTGGTGGCACTGAATCAGTTGACAGGCTTCTCATCTACAGACAGATTTTGAGCATCCTCCAACCTGGAGAATCTGTGTTGAAGGTACCTATGTAATGCACCTTGTAGAGAGAGAGAGAGAGAGAGAGAGAGAGAGAGAGAGAGAGAGAGATTTGTCCTCCTTTAGAGTGGAGGTTCTACTGTAGTTTTAGGTCGAGCTTTCTTTACCCTTTGCAGGCTGTCAGGCGTTTGGGGGGTGGAGTGAAATCGAAGGCTACCGGCGATCGTTGGAAGAAAAGAAAAGATCCGAAAGAAGAAGAAAAAATGGTCAGTAATCTTAGCAGAGTAGGAATCAACCTTTGTCTAATAACAAGACTGCCCAGTGTTTACCTCTAAATATTGGAACCCAGTCTCTTGTCCTTTGTAGAGAGGTTGTCCTCTTTTGGAGGTTATTTTGTATAAAGTGTAATATACAAAGGTACTTTTAGATGTCCTTTGTTGAGAGGTTTGTCCTCTTTTGGAGTGCCATTGTCAAACTGGGGGTCTAAAGTACGAAGCACACCAGAATCCATACTTGAGCAGTTGCCACAACATAAAAGTTAGTGGGCAGCTTTCCAGGCAGACAGTGTATTGATGAGTCAGCATATCTGCCTTTTGACTAGCTTGTTTACTACAGTTCAACTATGGCTTCGTTGTCCAGTTTCATCTTAAAATATGCACCCAAGGCTCCTCATCAACCACAGGGAGGATGGGGTGGTGTACAGAGTAGTTCACACGGAAACATTCCTTGCCATCTTTAAAGGTGTTTGGTTATTCGTACAGGATGTGGCAACTGGAGACAAGCAGGTCATGGAAAAACTGACCGAATTGGCTGATCAACTTGTCTCCACTGGCGACTATGGTAACTACCACATATCCAGTCCAACAGTGCTTGGAATAATATTGTCTAGCACCATTGTTGAATTTTGAGCACTGCATTATCATGTTGTGCTGTCCTGCTCCTCAGATATCTATGAAGACACCTATGAGAAGGTGAAGTACTACATACAGAGAGAAGAAAAGGCTCGAGGTAATGTAACTTATCGCAAGATGGGTATTTAGTCTTGACGACCCTTTACCAAGTAATATGATGGTGGTTCAAGTAATATGATGGTGGTTCAACCCTTTACCAAACCGTATTTTGGTCTGTATAGAACCAGTTGATATGTTTGCGGATGAAATTCCTGAAGTCACTCAAGTGGCACGGTCGCAGCCAAGCTCCTCCTCCCCCTCATTGAGTGAGGTTAAGTGGGAGTACAAATGGGAGAACGTGAAGGACGGCGAGGTTCATGGCCCCTTCACCAGCTCCCAGATGTTGGAGTGGAGCAATGGAGGGTGAGACAATTAGAGAGACAATTAGAGACAGTGCAAGCAATACAGTGGAACTTGGTGCTACTGAAATCGTCCTTTCAGAAGTCATTTAATACTATGGTGGGACAACAACAACTGTCCTTTATTCAATATTTGGAGGTTCCACTGTAGAACATTAGTTCCAAGTTTGATATTCATTCCATTTACACTTTGACCTTTTCTTTATGCAGCTACTTCCCCAAGGGTGTGTACGTGCGTAAAGTCAACAGCGGGAGTGATCAGTTCTACAGCTCAAGAAGAATAGACTTTGACCTCTACACCTGATGATACATGCATATCACATGACTGCACACAAGACACGAGCATGCAATCACTTTTCTACAACACCTCCCCTGATCCTCCTCCCTCTTTTTACTTGTATAACATACAAACTAGTTCTGGAAGAAGCAAATGTCCTTTTGGTTGCACAAACTTTACCTCTACTTGTCAATAGTAGCTTGCATTAATGTATCTCTCTCAGGACAGAGGCATGTAAACAAATAAATTTCACTATGAGATTTCCCAAGAGAAACTCAAATAGTTTTGTAGGATACGTAAGGGCATGGCATAGGAAGTCTCCTTTTTTTTTTTGGTAGTGAAACAACCTGTTGGCAAGTTATTTTTATTCAATAACACTCTCTCTCTCTCTGCTCTAATAGAATAACCAGCTACTCATTGTCCAGCCATAGTCTCAGCAGCTGCATCAAATGCTGCTTCCTTGTGATTGACATCTGACGTGAACCAGAGGGCAACAGCACACCTCCTCCCCTTGGTGACCCCCATCACCCCATGCATGTTCTCTTTTCCTGCGGAGAATCCAACCAGTCGACCACACTTGGGACGCACCCTCACCTGAACAAATAAACAAAAGAAATTGTTGGTCTTGATCAAAATATCCAGAGAACAGCAATTGGCAAAACCTTCTAACTTCTCAACAAATACGAAATAAAATAAGTGTGACATGTCCATTTTTTGGAAGGTCCTTTGATAGCTGTCTATCCTTAGTAGATCCCCTGGAAGGACCATGTCCCAGTGGGTCATATATAGACTCCATTTTGTATGGAGTGTACATATACAAAGGTACATCCTTTGTTGAGAGTTTGTCCTCTTTTTGGAGTTGGAGGTTCCACTGCAATAATACTAATACTTACGGCAGGAGAAAGGTCTTTAACAGAATGAGCGAAGAAGAAGTCACCACCTTCAAAATCATCATTGAGGTACAGAATGGCACTGCAAGTATGGAGGGCATGGTAATATAAAATACCCATTTTCCAGCTAGCATTTGTATTGATAATCACAGCTCACTGAGCTCAGTAAACTGTTTGCTATTGTTGCCATTATCTTGACAACTATTCACAAAACTGTTAAATGGGTTTGCTATTATAAATTCTTTTGTACAGTATTTTTACTTTCAATATTAGAACATGAATAAAAATAAGCAGACATTTAACTAGTTACACTGCAACTTCTTTCTCTCCATCGCAAGCAAATCTTACAACACAACGAACACTGCATGATGAAGCTGCTACTACTTCTCCTTCTAATTGCTATTCTCCACCAGCAGAGTAAGTGAAATCTGCACTCTTATGACAAATTCATGTCTGTCTGCAGATGTGACTGCTCTGCAGCAATCCAATGAGACTTGTGATGCTCTGGATCGGCTGATAGCCAGTGGTACTGGTGTTGGATGGTGCAGCAAGAATCAGCTATGCACTGGAATAAACTGCCAGGATGGAGGAGATTATTCAACGTTCAATGTTACCTTTTCTCACTGCACAAATCCTGCAACCATGGACTACAAGTTTACTATCGTCTCTCGTACTAGCTTTGGAGAAGTTACGTCATCAAAATCAGGAAGGACTACAAATGCCAACACCATGATAGCCCTAAGTTCTAATTCAGCACTGAATTTACGATTTAGAAATACTCGAAATGGAGTCAACTTTGGAGTGAGCAATACAATAAGAAAACTGACTCCTACATAGACATAATAATATAATTTTATTCTTCAATATACTGTAGCTTTTAAGGACTGAACAGTCTTCAAGTGAAACATTATTTCAAGATACAGATATTCCATTTCGATGCAGTAAGCTAAACAATTTCTAATTCCAACAGCAGTAATTGGCTATAACCTTTTCTTGGTGCAGATTCAGGCAGGAAGATGCAGGCTGTTGCAAGTGTTATGCTGATTTTTGCTATTTTCAGTGCCATCACGTTTTTCTAAAACACTGTAGCTAAATGACACTGGAGTGAACCATATAACAGCTGGCTAGCAGCATATACAGAATATCAATATTACCATAGCATTATTAGCAACAAGTAGATTGATTTTATTATCGAGCAGTCCTGCAGAATAATTGAGCTACAGTACAACTGACTATGAATTTAATTAATTAATGAGGTCAGGTGTGGTTTGAGGTCACAGTTGAGAGGTGAAGTATATATCCTGTGGAATGATGTCATCAAGCAAGTTGTCAGCCATATAACCACAGCTCAAACAGGAGAGGAGAAGGAAGAAGATCAGCAAGAATAAAAATGAAGCTATACTCCCTCCTACTTTTCATTGCTGTTTACCAGCAAAGTCATTTTGCAGGTGAGCAATGCTAGCTCTTAGTCCAGTGCCTCCAACCAGTGAGCTTTGATTTTAAAGTGCTCCAGCCATTTTATAAGTAATATCAATATGCATGTGTAGTACTAATGGTAAATTTCTTAGTCAAATTTCAGTATAAATCAGTAGTGGTTGGAGGCTCTACTATATATAATATATAGTCACAGTTCTGTTAAGTCTTCTTTTAGCTTATTGATGGTAGCCTGTTCATGCTTGTAGTAGATGCCCAGCACCAGTCCAACGAGACTTGCGATGTCCTGGATAAACTGATTGATAGTGGCGTCAATGTGATCGGCTGCACCAAAAACCAGTTCTGCACTGGCATCTCCTGCACTAGGGCAGGAATCGTGGACGACTTCACCATTGCCTTCTCACCTTGTAGCAGACCACTGACTCTGAGTTACAGTGGTACCATTCGAAGGAATTTTGGTTTCAGCACTTTTTCTGGTACTACGACATCTAGCACATTTGTTCGTGGGCTCAATCTACAAATCACACCCATTCCCAATGGAACCAATTTTAGAGTAAGTAAGGACTGGCTTGGAGCCACACTGTGGTTAATATAAGGGAGAGATGAGCTGCAAATGAGGATGCACAGTAGGGGCCTCCGAATAACGGACACACAGTCTTTTGTCCTTTGTAGAGAGGTTATCCTCATTTGGAGGATATACAAAATTTAATGTGTTGTTGTTGTTTTTTGATAGTCCCTTATTGAGTCTTTCAGAGAGTTCTCTATTGGAAGTTCCATTGTTTTCATACAAACTTGTAGTGACATAATTAAACTTTCTACATCTAGACTGCATGGAAGTATAGTAAAGTATAGTGGCATGGACATGGACTTCCTGAGTCCACCTCTGTATGTCCTTTGAACCTTGATGTTATCATTGTTGATATGTGATTGTGTGACAGGCCTCAGCTGGAGGTGAAGTCATCTTTCAGGCTATAGACATTCCACTTCGATGTGGTAAGGAACACAAGATTATGCACTAGCTATCATGCATGAGATTATAACCACATTTATTTTTCTCGCAGCTGGTTTAAAGATACAGTTTGCTACGAGCATTCTGGTCCTACTTGTGATATTGAGCAGCATGGCACTGTCATAATCACAGCTGTATATCAACTGACTCAAGAAATCAAGAAAAGGATACACGAGTGTTGAATACTCAATCATGCACAGAAATCATTTCTTTCCATAACATTTTTTTATGTTGCCAGTTCAAACACTGAAAATGATCTTCCTTGTATTATGTGACCATTTACCAGAAAAAGCATCCTGTTTCTGCGGGGGAAACCCTGTCATTAAATCTTACCTGTAGTCTCTCCAAGTGTATGCAGGAGGGACTTTGTCACAATCTCCAGTGGCTTCATTCAGTATGCAGTTGTCAGAGTGAACAGGATGGCTGAGGTCATCACGACCATCTTGCTTATCTAGACCATGGAAATAGCATCAAAACCTGCAGGACTCCACCCACCTACCCCACCCACCTTCTAGTGATGTTCTGCAGACCAGGTGGGTGTAGGAGAAGTAGAGAGGGTTTTTCAGTTCAAATTGCTTAGCAACCAAGTCCTTTGAAATGATACTGGAGTTCAGGTATAGCCAAGTTAGATACTTGTCTACCTCTCCCGCCATCGTTTTCTTTAAAACAACAACAACAACAACAACAACAACAACAAATAAGTCCTGTCACAGTCATTATTCTCATGCTCTACCTTAGCAGCATCCAAGATGTGCAGGCCTTCAAATTTCTCTCTGAGAGTGTGAGGAGTCTTGCTTTGATAGCCATCACCTTCACGACCATACTACATGAACAGGTGTGGGAAAAATAAATCAAGGTTTTGAGAGTAGACATCACCTTCATGACCAACTACATGGGAGATTAGTTTTGAGTGCAAGGGGTTTAAGAAATTCTTTGAGGGGTTTCCTGTATGGATAAGGATATACCGATGCTAAGTTCATGAGATCCTGACACTGTTGCTGAGTCAGCAGGTCATCTACCACCATTCTCTCCACGCCATTGTAGTCTGCCGATGTCTGTACCACCACAGGCTGAAAGAAAGACAAGGAAAAGAACTCAGTCATAATATTATGGGAAAAGCCATCGCAGATATTTTCAGTATTGTCACAAGTGTTTCCAGTGTTTTAGTTATGAATAAGGTGGCAAGAATTGAGGTACTGTATCAGATGATGATGGCATTATAACAGTATAATGTGTACCTCAATGTTGTCCACTGTCAGAGGATGGTTACCCACTGGGAAATTCTGGAAGTCTTCTTCAAGCTTTCGAAAAGTAAAACAAGTGATTATAATAATAACAAATAAAAAAAGCAGGTGATACATACGAGGACTTCATCTCTCCCACTCTCCTCGTTCTGTGATTTCCACTCTTCTTCATCAGAGAATTTCCCAAAGAGTTTAGTGAAGATACGAGAAAGGTTCAAATCTCTCTCCCTCTTTGTGATTTCTGGTAGATATTTCTAGATAATAAATGAAAAACCAACACTCTGTGTAGTTGGATGCTTTCATTAAGAGGAAAGGGAAGCAGATAATTAAATTGTCACCTGACTCACCTCATTGGGAAAGAAGTTCTTTCTGGTGACTCCTGGTTGTCTCAAGTAGAAGACAGAGTTCCTCTCGGCAGTTTTGCGTCCTGGTTCCAGTTTCACCTGAGCAGCCGAGGCTTGAAGTGCCAATAGCGACTGATTCACTAAATAATAACAATAATAACACAAACAACAACACAATGCAAACAACAACACAAACAACAATGCAACACAAACATATCAACTGATTCACTAAATAATAACAATAATAGCAACACAAACAACACAACAACATTACATTATGGATCAAAGTGCTATAGCATTCTCAAGCTTTTTTCTTTTGCTCCCTTCCCTTCCTCGCTTCCACCCTCTCCCCATCTCCACCCTCTCCCCGCCTCAACCCTCTCCCCGTCCCCACCCTCTCCCCATCCCCACCCCGCCTCCACCCTCTCCCCATCCCCTGGTGCCCTAGCTACATGTGGTACTCCATACTGTGGTGGTAGCCATGTTGGAGATAATGAAAATAAGTTCCAAAGAAGTCCTCATATCTGTCACTCCTGAACTCTCCCAACTCTCGAACACACTGAACACGGCAGGCCAACTTGTCCAAATGGATCTTACTCACAGCCTAAGAGGGAGAAGGGAACAGCAAAGACAACAAAATGCTCAATCCAGTTATCAGAATCAACAAGAAGAAATATCAGAAAAAATTAGGGGAGATTTCTGAAACTAGAGAGAGAGGGGGGGGGGGGGGGGGGATGAATAAGTGATGGCTGCTAGGTGTAACTCAGGAGGACAAATCATTATTTTCAGGAGTCCATGCCTCCCCTCCCCCCCCCCCCCCCCCCCCCCCCCCCCCCCCAAAAAAAAAAAAAATCGCCTGGTATAATTCAGAGTTTAATGGAGTTCTGGTCACCTGTGCAAAGTCAAGGATAGCGTTGTACTTCAGTGGCCCGTTACAGAGGGTTCTGCACTCGTCAAAAGCTTTGAAGAAATGGTCGAGGGAGTCTTCCAGTGCAGACACCATTTTCTGCCACTCTGCAGCATAGTACAACTGGTGACCTCTCGAGAAGAGTTCACGCTGAAATAAAGAAAGAAGAATTATGTCAAAACACAACTAATTCATAGCAATATAGCAATCTCTTTGAAAGGTGGTATCTCTGGACCAAGATATAGTCTAAAACATGCACCAACATGACTCACATATTGCACTGTTTCCATTGTAACAAGGTCTTCCTCTGTCACCTCTTTCAAGGACTTGTAATATTTCATGTTGTTTTTGATGTGAATGTTGCGAGGATGATAATAGTCATAGGTAGCACTAGTTCTCGCTGCTTCCCTCGTCTTGCCTTCCTGCAAAAAGGGATGGGAAGTCACCTGATCTTACCATTACTAAGCCAAGACCTAGCCCAAGTTGTACTAAAGGCTACTAGTGTGTTTTAATAAGGAACTGATTCTTAGTTTCAACCCCACCCACCTTCCAAAGAGCCATCTGAAGAAAGTTCAAACCTTCCTTTTTCTTGAGTTTGTCTAGCAAGATACTCGAGACTCCACCCCATGGCACCAACCCCAGCATATTTTCCTTGCATGACTTGATGCAATGAGCTTTTTCAATGACTGTGAAGAAGAACCTATACTCTGGCTCAGCTGAGAATTCTGAGGTAATGGTCGTGTCCTGGTCCTCACATTTCTCAAAGCATTCCAATCTCGCTAGCTCTAGCTTCTTGTACTCCTCCATTGCTTGACTGAGTGAGGAGTGCAAATGTAGCATCAAATCATACACAAATTAATGAGCGGGGATCTACCCAGTTTGACGAGGTATTAAATTACGTTGCAGCTAGTCTCAAGTATAATGGGAGTTGACCTAGTAATTACCACTCACCCGATATATGCAATTACATCAGACCACCTGCCTTGTGCATATTTCTTCATCCCCAAGGCAAATTTCTCATCGTAGCTGACCATATTGACAGGGTCCTCTTGCCCTGACACAGCTGAAGCATCCAAGAATGCTAGAAAACAAAGCAACACCCATCCACTTCTTTCCAAAGCCATGGTACTGTATGCGACAAAAAAACAAAACAAAGAAGATATTAGTCCACGTGGGTATCACAATGCAACATTGTCTAAAGATTACTTTTGGTTTCGGATAATTGAAGAGAACGTACTTTGACCTTTGATGAAAATGAGTGGGATTGCAATTGTGAGTGATGGACTTCGCAAGGAGCTTTTGAGTCCTGGGAGTGGGAACAAGCCATCCCCCGGCGACACCATTACCGTCCACTGCACCGGATGTGTCAATGGCAACCCTCCTAAGAAGTTTTGGAGGTAAAAAAAAAACCAAACTAGTTGGCATTCGACCCTTTACCATTTTTTCAGTACCAAAGACCCTGGACAGAAAGCATTCACTTTCCAAGTTGGATTAGGAAAAGTCATAAAAGGTAACCATTTAACAGCCATCATCCCCTCCCTATCAAATCTACTACTTCTCTCCAGGTTGGGATGAAGGATGTTTAACCATGGCTCAGGGAGAAAGAGCTAAACTCTACATTGCTGGATTCAAAGGCTATGGAAAAGAAGGCTTTCCTGCTTGGGGATATCCTAATAATATTATTGTCAGGGGTAGTGCTTCCTTCTTGCTTTATGCTATTATATAGGTGTTTTCAAAGGGATGGTTCACACATTGTAAAACCACTAATTTTACCCCCAAGCTGACTGCCAATAATGTTAGGTTGATTATCATGCTATGACTGATCAAGCTGATTATTTTTTTTTTAGATTCGACCCATTACTATTGGACAGTTAAGATTGATTATCACACCATGACTGATCAAGCTGATTTTAGATTTGACCCATTTCACATTTCATACTCTCCATGACCCCATACCATACCATGCTATCTTCCACCTTCTAGCTTTCGTAATGATTCCTTGACTGATTCTTACCATCCCTCCCGATGCTGAACTCATTTTTGAAATAGAAATCCTCTCCATCTCAAAGTAGCTGCTAACTGTGTGAACTAACCGCTAGCTACTTGGATTTTTCTTATTTGAGAAAGTTAGCAACTTTTTTACTTTAGTGAATTGAATTTTTGTCATAGACTATGTATATTTTTCATGACTTTGAAGTGATTGGATGGACATATTGATGCAGATGAGGTATATTTTTGTGTCGACATAGCTACCATGCAAAAGTAAGAATGTTCCTCAACAAAAAGAAAGGAAAAAGTATACACACATTTCCTGTGTCGCGTTGGTAGCTAGTTCAGTCAAGCTTATCTAGGATATATATAGGTGTATCATAGGTAGTAGCAAGCTCTAATCTGTCACTTTTGTTGGGTATGAAAATGAAGCAGTTTATCCTGATTGTAACCATAGCTGTAGTACCAACTCTTCATTATGGTAAGTTTAGACAGATGCCTTTTCTAAGAAAAAGAAAAGGCATCTCTCCTAGCTAAGTTAATAGCTAGCTAACTTGGTTGTAAAGAAAAGAAAGTGCCACCTGTTGTTCTACATTATGTGATAGGTACAGCTATGGCTGCTAATTGCACTGATGGTGATTTAAGATTGAGTGGGGACCAAAATCGAAATCAGACCAGCAAACATGAGGGTCGTGTGGAAATCTGTGTCAATGGAACATGGGGTACTGTGTGTGATAGTGACATTCGCAAGGTCACTGCCGCTGTGATTTGCAGACAGCTTGGATTCAGCCATATTGGTGCTGAAGTTAAATTGCGTGCTTACTATGGGCAAGGGAGTGGCAAGATTCACTTGTCTAAAGTGAAGTGTATCGGTTGTGAGGAAGAACTCATCAACTGCGCGGCTAGAACTAAGTTTATCCTCTGTGAACACTGGAGAGATGCTGGTGTGAAGTGCTTGCAAGCCAGTACATGTACGTATGCTAGCTACTTGTTACTATAGCTAATTAGCTTATTATCAGCTGGGACTTCCAAATAATGGACATACTTGGGACCTCCTTTGTAGAGAGGTCGTCTGCTTTTGGAGGTTATTTTTGTATGGAGTGTTTATACAAAGGTACTTTTATTGAGAGGTTTGTCCTTCATTGGAGGATCCACTGTAGCTTTTATTATTAGTTTCCAGATTAACACTACAGGCCCATTGCCTTCACCATTTTTTCAATATCAATTTGAACTTCGAACTAGTTAAATTTAATAGCTACCTTTATTATACTTTCAATGACAGATAATTGCTCTGACGGGGATATCAGATTACAAGGTGGTACCAGTGAATTGGAAGGTCGTGTTGAGATTTGCCACATAGGAATGTGGAGCAGGGTGTGCGGTGGCGATTCATGGGAAAGCAAAGAAGCAAACATTGTGTGCAGACAGCTCGGATTCAGGGATTTTGGTATGTATAGCACCACAGGCTTAAAGAGTAGCTGTAGAACGTTTATGTTTCTGTGTTCCAGAGTTTGTATTTTCTAAGCTACAGGCTCAGCAAGTATATAAATCAGTTAATTTCCATGCAGGAATGCTTCTTGAGTCTTCTCAATTGAGTGTGCTTGTACATACAGGTGCCATAGCTTTAGGAGGTGTCTTTCCAATTGGTAATGGGAGTGGATTGACCTTCCTGGAGTGTTCAGGGAGTGAAGGAGGACTCAATTGCAGTGAGAGATGTAAAGATGGCTGTTCAGATGCTGGTGTGAAGTGTCTTCACACAGGTCAGATATAGCTTGAGTTTAGACCAGAATGACATCATGCACTATAATAGGATTTTAAAACTTATTATAGCTATTTTCTCATGCAGTTCCTCAAATTTTTCTTCCGTTTGGTGTGGATGTGGGGGATGATGGGACCAATGTTACAGACATCACATCTGTGGGACCCTTCAGCTTGAGGACACCCATAGTCTACTACCTTCATGAAGAATACGAGTTGACAGTAATGGCATATGCACATGCAAGGGGTTTATAGGGTGTATTATCCTGCTATTCAGAATGATACAGCCGTCCAAGTGGTGAAATGTTCAGGATTTACTACTTAGCTATGTACTTAATCTCTTTCTGCATGCGTAATGATCAAATGATCAAGGTACACATCTGTGTTACTCTGTCAGCAGTTCAAATAAACTAGCTATCTGATTTACCATCACTATAATAGCAACGATCATGAGTGATATAATGCATGCCATGACATAATCTGTTTTCTTGAAAGATAACTGTGTATGTGTAGAGACCAAAACTAACATTTTCTTCTGGATTGCAACTGTTAGTATGGTGGTCATTGTAGTTCTTTTGCATGTCTCAAGCCAGTGAGCTGCATAACTGATTTTTTTTTTTTTTTTTTTTTTTTTTGCAGATCACCACCAATGGATCGATTTTATTCCACCAAAGTGATAAACCCTTTGGACCTATGATTAATCCCCTCGGTCTCCGGAGAGCACTGACACACAATTCCTTATGGAACAACCAGTCGAGGGCTGTCCTTTATCACAGGATCACAGAAGAGCAGTCCACTCTAGATAGAGTGAAGCAGATGATTGTAAACAAGAACTGTGATCAAGAACTCAGCAGTTTTCAGCCCACACTTGCTGCTGTCATCACCTGGGCTAATGTATTACTCTTTCAACAGGTATATAACATTAGCTAATGGAGTCACAATCGATTGACCAGTCCAGAATAAGCCAGAGAATACCAGAGAACACCAGAGAGTTGCGTATCCTGCCATTGTATGTATGCTAGTCACATAATCTGCAGTGGAATCTCTGAGTAAAGGACACTTTAGGATCAGGCACTCTACATGTCCTTTGTAGAGAGGTTGTCCTTTTCTCAGAGGTTAAAGATAGTACTTGAGAAAAGGGGTCTTATGTGCAAAATATTAAAAGCTATTAAACGCTTGTAAAGTTTACATGCTACATGAAATGTAAAATTCAATTAAGTAGAACTCAGGAACAAAATGGTGTATAAATTTGATCTTTAGAATAATACCAATAACTCCGTTTTGAATTTTTGCTCCATAAGACCCCTTTTCTCAAGTACTATCATAATTATTATACTAATGGGGCCCAAAAGAGTGTCTTTTGTTGGGAGGTGGTCCTTTTCTTGGAGGATCCTTTATCGGAGGATCCACACTATTATAATCACCTTCCTTTTATTTCTCCATAAGGAATTGTTTCAAGTTATCTTATCGACTGATGGGAATGCATCGTTTGCAGCCTTCATTTACAGCAATGTTCAACCAAATGTATCGGATGGGCTGATTGGTTTTGACGCAGGAGACGGGCTTAAGAATATTACCATTCTTGTTTCAGATTCTCCCATGAAGCAAGTACATATCTTCCGGATTGATGGTACAATTTGTAGCTAAGCTACTCTGTTGTTGTTGTTGTTGTTGTTGTTGTTGTTGTTGTTGTTGTTGTTGTTGTGGTGGTGGTGGTGGTTGTTGTTGTTGTTGTTGTTGTTGTTGTTGTTGTTGTTGTTGTTGTTGTTAACTATTTTCCCCCATGAAAGACTATCAGTAAATTATCTTCATAGGGAGATGTGTGACATCAGTTCTACCTGATGATGTGTGTGCCTTAGAAACTGTGGCTACTGAATATGATGTGACCTCTTCAGCAGCTATCAACAATTCGAGCAGTGGAGACTATGGCACTACTACTGCTACTACTACTACTACTACTGAAGTTTCTATGAGCAACGGCATCACTAGAGGAACTCCTTATAAAGGTTACAAAATACATGATAAGATGTGATATATATACTAGTAGTGATACTTTTAAAGAAGTAACTACCTAACTACCTCTTTGTATACTAAATTGGCCACTAGTTATACTTGATTCCTTGATCATTCACTGTATCTGCTCTCAGTGACTTCCTCAATTCTTCATCTTTAGCTAAAACACCGGCAGAGAGCTGATCACCCACTCTATGAGCTGGTTTCTGAAATTTGGTTGAAAGTTATAGTTGTTAATTATTAAAGGGATTAAGTGAACACAACTAGACTATCTATAATCATGTACTCTCTGGACCGCAGACACTACAACTACTTCCAAGATCATTGGAATTACACGCAATCATAGTGGAGGTGGAAGATGTGCTACTTTTGGAGCTGGCATTTCTACAATTATACTGCTTCTATGGTTGTTGTTTTAACCATTATTACTGCGAAACTTAAACAATTACTGATTATAGCCCTAGCTAGCTAGAGCCACTTTATATCTGTAACAGTTCTTACTGGGAATCAAGTACCCAAAGTTTTCATGAGAGAAGAAAGGTATAGGGGTGACTATAGTTGACGGTCTATAGATTATTGTCACTATAAAAAAAAAGAAGACTAACATCTTTCCATGAGAGCTACAATACCTAGGGCTAGCTGGCTCTAGTGGGTATTGTAAGTTGCGGCATTTCAGCTTACATACGTATTAACCCAGGATTTAAAAACCGGGGATGAAATCCACTTGTGATAAAGTACATGAACTTAGCTATTCATTCCAGTCCTGGTAAGTACTATGCCTTCTTCCAAGTAGCTATGTACATAACATAACAGCTTCAGTTAGACAAAATCCCTCCACGACTTTTAATTTGTAGCCAGTTAGCTATATTGAGAGTATTCTTCCCTAATGTAGAAAATTAATGTTAATTATTATAATCAAAACTGAGTTAGCAGAGTTGGGAAAAGTGACTTCTCTCACATCATCTGCTCTATTATTATCAAAAATAGTAAGTTGTGTAGCTTGTATATAACTATAAAGGTTATTATTGAAGGAGCACATGTTAATGCTGGTAACTATAGTTGTTGCAATGAGCCAATTAGAATTGAGTTGTGGAAGTGCTATCGTCATGTGAGGTCATAGTAGCATTGAAGTCGAGAGCAAAGTAGTCCGCCATGGACCCCAACAGTTCCGAAAACTTGCCGACTATCTCAGAAAAGGTTGGCCGGAGTTCGGGGGGACCTTCCCAGCAATGTCTGACCAAACTGTATCTAAATAATAGACATTCTTTAGTAAAATGTAATAATATCATTACAGTGAAAGAACCTCATATAAATAAAGGACATACCAGCCTTCTGTCCTTTAGGTTGTGAAGGTTCTTTTTTGTATGGAATGTAATAATTGGTTGAGAGGTTTGTTTTGGACTGTCCTTTATCAGAGGTTAGGAGGGGATGTCAGAAGTTGGGTACTTACACTTCCTGAGAGCAGGCAGAGTTGAGTGGCTTTTCCATCCTGTACCCCATTTCCAGTTGTCGGAACAAGTCCAGGGGGTGGATCCCTGAATAAGGGGTCTTCCCTCCAGAAAACACCTCCCAACAGGTCACTCCAAATGCCCACTATATCAATGATAAAAGCTAAACTGGATGGGCCCTTAATGTATAATTAGCTCATATAGCTACTATGACATCATCCGTAACCTTGAAGTCAAGATTTAGTACGGATAGTCCTTTAACTATGACAGAAGTTCAGGAAAATTTCATGGAAGGAAAATAGCTATCTAGTTTTACTTACTACGTCAGTTTTCTCTGAAAATATCCCATCAGCAATGCTTTCAGGTGCCAGCCATTTGATTGGCAGTTTGATGGCATTGGTCTGGTCTTGTCTAAAGTATTCCTTAGTTATGTCCATGCTCTCAGAGAGTCCAAAGTCTGCCACTTTGATCACAAACCCAGAGTCAATCCTGCAGCAACAGAATGAATTATTGCTGTGGCTAGTGTATTGAGGGGAAAAAAAAATCAAAAATGTTGACACCTAGTCACACAGGACTATTGCCTTTGTCTAAACAAACAAAGAAAAATAAACAAACAAACAAACAAATAATTAAACAAACAACTCACATGCAATTTCTTGTTGCCAGGTCTCTGTGGATCACTCTCTTACTGGCCAGATATTCCATCCCTTTGGCAACCTGGATGCACATGTCAGTCAACTTCTTCTGCACATCCACCTGAAATATTAGTTGATAGTTACTCTAGCTATAGCAGGTTTACAAACTTAGTGGAGTGAAATGCTAGTGGGTTTAGTGGTTCATGTGATTCATACTTTAATCCTTGCAAAACCTTAAAAATTTTGCACTATAGCTACAGTGATTCATCATGTTTGTCACACTTCCTAATTCTCACTAGATCGTCTTGGTCCGTGGAGCTGGGGTCCAAGACCAACGATGCTCTATTATCTTTGAGGTGAGAGAGAAGACTACCGTTGGTCATAAAAGGCATGATGATGTAAGGGGCAGGGCCTCCGTCCAGACACACCCCTCTAAGCTCAAGTATGTTAGGATGGTTGAATTCCTTCATCTTGGCACATTCTCTCAACAGATCCTTCACCAACTCCTTTTCCAAGAAACCTAGAATCAGTGCAGCAGCATTGTTGGTAAAGAACAAGTAATAATGAAGTGTACCTTTGAGAGTCTTTACTGCAACAGTTTCAGAGAAACCTTCATTGAATCCTTTCTTCAGCAGACCTTTATAAACAATTCCAAACTCCCCTACATTAAATGGAATCATGAATGAGTAATAGCCCAGCTAGCTTTATCCTAACTGACTAGCTAACAGATTAATGAGCTAGCTACAGCTATCGAATGATACAGATCATGTATATCTCTAACCAGCTAAAAAAAGGTCTATTTGCACCTTGATCATTCACTATAACTGCTGTAACTTTCTCAATTCTTAATTTCAAACACTGGCAGAGAGAGAGGTTAATTAGCTCTCTGTTGACAGCTATTTATTAAGACTTGAGAAAGTTATAGCAAGTGATCAAGGTGCCAGGTGCTAGTTCTACCTTGTCCTATAGTCTTTCCAAGCTGGAGGTTGCAGGAATGGATGATAAGCTCTTTGGAGACTTGGAGGTTGAATGAGCTGTAAACGCTCATCTGTCTTAACCTGCTGACTATAAAAGTATGAAACAAAAGAGATGATATAAAAATGTGGATCTACCAATATAGAACAATAGCTATATTTAATAAACTTACAATATTCATTTCCTTCAATCTCCGACCTAAATAGATATGATAAATATGTAACTTTCACAGTATAATGTGCATGAAATAATAGGCAAAAGGCAAGTCGAACTAGAATATAGCCTTGCATTAGAGGTGTATACAGAGAGCCCATGGGTGCCAGTTTAGCTGTTGGTTGCCATGTGCATGTTCATGACAGTGGCTATGTAGCTAGCTAACATGGATTCCTATGATAAGCAATCTCACGTGACTGGCTGACCTTTCTCTAGATAGTGAAGCTCTGTAGTGTATCTTCCTCTTGTGCCTCCTGTGGAGAATGAAGATCACAAGCAGTATTACAACTGTGAGTACGACCAGAATGACCACAGATACGGCAACTCCAGGGGCAACTCCACTGCTACTGCTTGGACTCACTGGTACCACTGCCTCAGTAGGAACTACAAACCAACAGACAAACCAACAGATCAAGGAGAGAGAGAGAGAGAGAGAGAGAGAGAGAGAGAGAGAGAGAGAGAGAGAGAGAGAGAGAGAGAGAGAGAGAGAGAGAGAGAGAGAGAGAGAGAGAGAGAGAGAGAGAGAGAGAGAGAGAGAGAGAGAGAGAGAGAGAGAGAGAGAGAGAGAGAGAGAGAGAGAGAGAGAAGCCATATTGAGCAGGTGGGCATCTATTTGGCCAAAACTTACAGATGCAGTGAGAGCCTTGTTTAATGTAGCCATTCCTACACACACAATGGAAACTGCCCAGAGTGTTGAAGCAATTGCTGTTGTTACCACAGAGTCCTAGAGCACATTCATCCAAATCTATACACATGTAACACATGCAGAATGATGGAATAGCCATATGATGGAACTTTTTCAATGAGAGGGTACATTTTGACCTATTGCTATATGGCAACCCCATGTATGTATGTAAACATTTCATTGTATCTTTATAGCTAGCTAGATGTGCATTATTAATTCACCCCGAAGAAAGATAGCTATAGACCTCTTTTAGCTAATTAGGAAACTTTTTTCTAGCTACTCCTAAGTGTCTGTATTAAGAGGTTGCATGCTAGACTAACTGGTCTCTGATTTCCATACGCACCTGTGCATCTGAATCCATCCCCGGTGAAGCCATACATGCAAGCACAATTGAAACTGCCGTGAGTGTTGGTGCAGTTTCCATGCTCATCATCACACATGTTATCATCCTGATCACATTCATTTACATCTGCAAAAACAACAGATAATAAAAACAATTGAGCAATATTGTATGCAGTGGAACCTCCAATAAAAGGATCCTTCAAGAAAAGGACAACCTCCCAACAAAGGGCTCCTTTGGACCAGCATTACATATATTTTTTTTACCTCTGAGAAAAGGACAACCTCTCTACAGAGGACAAAGTGGCTGATCCCAAAGTGTCCTTTACTCGGAGGTTCCAATGTAATTGTATTCAAGAGCCGACAACAGTGAAAATAACAACAGGAGATAACTCTAAAGTGGAACCTCTGAATAATGGAGACACTTGGGACCCTCTTTTTGTCCTTTGTAGAGAGGTTGTCCTCTTTTGGAGGTTAATAGAGTGTAGCTGTCCTTGTTGAGAGGTTCGTCTTCTTTCGGAGTGTCCTTTATTGGAGGTTCCACTGTATATATTTCCCTCTTAATAACTAAAGCTTTGGCTCACCAATACACGAAGAACCATGATGCTGGAACCCTGGATCACATTCACATGCTGTAGCTGTCAAGTTTGCATCACATCTAGTAGCCACGGCTTCCAGAGGGCACACTTTGCCAGGAAGAATCGAAGTGACACACTCTCCTGTGACGTATTATCACGAGAAAGCATGCATGAGTCACATAACTACATAAAATATATCTTAACTCTTAACAGGGGGTAATAAGGCACAAAACTACTCTACATGAAACTATTAACCATCTATGCGAAAGATGTTAATCCTTTCCAGAGAAGATTTCCTGGTTCCACCCATGACAACGACTCCATCGAACCTGTTTCCTGCATCAAATCCAACTCTGAAGTTTCTGGAGAAGTTGTTTACACTGGTGAGGTTGTAGTAAGTGAAAGCGGCAAAGGAAACTGAGCCATCAGTGGATAACACCATTTGTAAAGTCTCCTGAAAAGAATAGAATGTTAGCTACCACTGTGACAGTCAAATTCTGATAATAGCTTGCTTGCTAAGCAGGAGTTACTACAAAGATGTGATTATATGTGGACCTGTCAGGGTGTCCTATAAAACAGGACGAATTAGCTACACAATTCTCTTACTGTCTGTCCTGAACTATCTGCATGTAATCTTGCTTCGAACCACGTGACTATAAGAGCCTGCACTGGTTGATAGTGATCAAGGGCTGGATTCAGATTCACGATCATCTCTGCTACTTCTGCCAGCACATTCTGATCACTAGTGACACGATAGTAAATGGAACCTGCAACTGTAAAGTCGAAGTCCACCCAAAGAGGGGCTATAATTGGAGTGGGGGTAACATGGCGAGGAAAATCGGTGGGGAGGTGATCAGTTAGGTTCTTGCGGAATGATATGATTCCATTTGTGGATATCTATTATTAAGTTTAAGAAAAGTGATGTAATCTATAACTATTTATAGTAATCTATAACTACATATAGTAATCTATAGTAATCTATAACTACTTTTAGCTACTTATAGTAATCTATAGTAATCTGTAACTATTTAGCTATAGTAACTCACAAAGAGAGACGTTTCATTTCTTGTATAGAACACAACAGGTATCCTCAAATTGATGACATTGGTGTTGGAGTCATTCTCAAGGGGGCCAATATTGTCTCCAGACCCCTCACCGAATGAAATGAAGCCTGAAATAGTGTCACATGATAATACAATGATGAAATGGAGCATTGATTTACCATCATTTGTGCAGTTGACAGCTTCAAAGTCTTCAGAACTGTTAGAACAGTGTTCTGAGAGGTAGCAAGGAAGCATGGTGGAATAGCACCCCACGTTGTGTGTGGAGTTATCTCTTCCTTCATCCTTGGGGCAAGTAAGAATGTTTGAACCAGTCACACAAGTGAAATTAGCTCCAACTATATGCACAATGTATTAATTGGCTATATTGTAAATACATATATCAGGACATTCATGGTAGATGCATTTCAGGGAATCCACATTGAGGTACACAGGTGAACTGCTCTATATCTGCAATATCAATGTATATGCAGTAGCTGGTCTGGCTATGTCACACATGAGAATATGGAATTTCTAGCTACCAATTCCATTGTACATGCAGGATGCAATACAGGGGGCATGATTGGACACATTTCCCACCAAGGTAATTACCTCGATAGCAAAATAACTTACCATCACACATATCATCACTGATAGAGTCCATGGAAGTGTCTTGGCACCTGCAAGCCCAGGGTGATAGACAGTCACTGCTAGACTCACAACCGAAGGCATAAGATTTCAAATCACAAGTAGCATTGGGAGAGATAGAGATGATGCAGTTACCTACAAAATGGAGGTAAATATATATACAGTGGAAGGTCCTCCAATAAAGACACTCCCAAACCTCTCAATAAAGGACAACCTCAAAATATACACTCTATATACTTAAAAATGAGCATATATAGTATAAGGCTGTGTCCATTATTCTGAGGTCCCCTTTGTGGATTACCACTTACCATCAATGCGGTAGATGTTTATAGGCCTGAGTGATTTCCTTCTAGGTTGAGTCTGAGGTTGGAAAATGGTGTTCCTGAGCCCATCTCCCGCATCAAAACCAATCAGCTCATCTTCGGAAGTGGAACTCTTAACCGCCTGAAAATTGCTGTAAATGAAGACAGCAAAGGAGACCGTTCCATCGGTGGACAAGACTGCTTGAAACGATTCCTGTTTAACAGAGAGATGCATAGATACAGAAAGATAATAGTTGCACGAGACTGTTATGAAATTAACTACCTGTATTCATTATTGCTCACCTGTTGTTCAACTAATGCATTATGCCATGTTATGACAGCAGCAAGTTTCGGTTCGAAACTGCTGAGTTCTTGATCATGATTCTCGTCTACAATCATCTGCTTCACTCTATCCAGAGTCGACTGATCTTCAGTGATTCTGTGATAAAGGATGGCCCTTGACTGGTTGTTGATTGGACTCCATAAGGAAGTGTTAGAAGGAGTAGCTGTAGTGGTCCAGAGGGGGGCAATCATCGGTGTCATAAGTGAAGGAGACGAAATTTCAGACTGTTGAATATCACGATCAAATGAAATCACTCCATCAGTGGTTATCTGTTAAAAATATATTTTTTCTATGACTTGCTATATAGTTCATCATGACTTACATAAAACTCCAGTTCTTTACGAAGGTAGTAGACTATAGGGATATTCAAGTTGAAGGGTCCCACAGATGTGATGTCTGTGATGTTGGTCTCATTATCCCCCACGTCCAGACCAAAAGGAAGAAAAATTTGAGAAACTGTGATAATGATAATAAAAAGTTATCTGTTGTAGCAAACTTGATTTAGCATGCCATGTTATGATCGCCTGTTCTTCAGGACATGAATAATTAACTAACTCTACCTAAAGGAAGGCATATCACACTGGCATCTTCATAGTGAACACAGTTATGTTGCAATGAACATTGAGCAGAGCAGTCAACAAGTCTTTCCTCGCTTCCTGAACATGCAACATCATCCAAGAAAATGGATCCACTGCCCCGGCCAAAGAAAGCTTTTCCCAAGAAAATGCTACCTATATATATAAGAAGTTGTATGAGCTGTAAAAAATGGAGACAATCGAGTATAATATACTGGTGTCTCTGAATCCAAGTTGCCTGCACACAACGTTGGCATCGTCACTTCCCCAGGAGTCATCACACACTGTCCCCCAGACTCCATTGTGACATATCTCAACACGACCTTCATAATGGCGTGCTCCACCTTGCAGTCTGATGTCACCATCTGAACAGGCTGCATTATTACGTATCAAAAATAGAACTGGCCAATATTATCATAGTATGTATGGTTTTACATGCTTGCATATTCAAGCTATTGTCAAGAGTAAGGAATTCTGACTGAGTCTTATTTGTGGTAATATTATTATTGCAACTTGCCATACGATACTTACTTGTTCCAAGTTCCATGCATCTCACACCAGCATCTTCTAAGTGGATACAGTTATGGACTGTGATGGCATTAGCTCTACAGTCAATTAGTCTTCCTTCACAACCTGTGCACTGCACATTGTCCAAGAAGATAGATCCTGTTCCCAGACCAAAGTAAGCTAAACGTAAAGCAGTTGCACCTGCATCAAATAAGTGATGATCAAAATTAAATAAAGAGGGCCTGGGAAGAATCAAGGTTAAATTAAATGCCATTGTGTGGTTTGGCTAGTTGTATAACATACCTTGATCACTGAATCCCAGCTGTCTACACACCACACTAGCATCTCTATATCCCCAAAAATCATCACAGACAGTTCCCCAGAGTCCACTGTGACATATTTCAACACGACCTTCGTATTCGTTGGCCCCATCTTGCAAACGAATGTCACCATCATCACAAAGGAGGCATTTCACACCAGCGTCTCCAGAGCTGGAACAGTTATGACGTCCGATAGAATTAACACCACAGTCGACCAACCTTGCTTCACCACCCAAACACGTTATTTGATCCAAACCTCCACATCCTAGAGCAAAAGAAAGTGTAGCTGGAGTAGTCGAACCTGTAACAATTAAATGGTTACAAATTTCACTCATAATAATATCATTATCTTTACTGTTCAGTCCTAGTTCTCTGCAGGCAACATTTGCCTCAGAGATTCCCCATGAATCAGCACACACAGTTCCCCAGGTTCTGTTGTGGCAGATTTCAATGCGACCCTCGATATGACTTGCTCCCTCTTGCAACCTAATATCTCCATTGGAACACATGTCTGTGTCAGTATAATATAGTGATAGAATGTTAAAGTCAACATATTATTGGCATACTGGTTAGTTCCAAACATCTCACACCAGCATCTTCAGAGTGGCCACAGTTATGGACTGTGATAGCATTAGCTCTACAGTCAATCAGTCTTCCTTCACAACCTCTGCATTGCACGTTGTCCAAGAAGATGGATCCCGTTCCCTGACCAAAGAATGCCCTTAATAGAGCAACAGCACCTGCATAAGACATAAATTCAGGATCTAACTGAAATAGCTAGCTATTAATTCTATGAATTCTATATTGTCATCAATGGAATCTTTTCTTACCGGTACCACTGAATCCAAGCTGTCTGCAGACCACGTTAGCATCCACATTTCCCCAGAAATCATCACACACAGTTCCCCAGACTCCGTTGTGACAGAGTTCCACACGACCTTCTTGTTGGTTCCTTCCTCCCTGCAGTCTAACGTCACCATCATCACAGGGACACCTCAAACCCACATCTTGAATGTGGGTGCAGTCATGATCTCCGATAGGACGTGATGTACAGTCAACCAATCTCGTCTCATTTCCAAAACAAGTCACTTCATCCAAGAAAATAGGTCCACAGCTTTGAACATAGGAAGCTGTGTTCAAAGTTGTAGCACCTGCAATAAAGATTTATCATGACTGATATCATATGGCTACATGCTAACTAGGAATTACCGATATCTCTGAATCCAAGCTGCCTGCACACCACATTGGCATCATCACTTCCCCAGGAATCACTACACACTGTCCCCCAGACTCCACTGTGACAGAGCTCGACACGACCCTCATGATTATCAGCCCCTCCTTGCAGTCTGATATCACCATTTGGACAGACTTCAATATAAAGTAAAATCAGCTGAATGATATAGCTTGCTTGCTCACTAGCACTAGGGGAGTTAAGGCAAATAGTTTTTTTTTGTTTTCATCTGTCTGAGTTATGATACTTACTTGTTTCAAGTTCCAAGCATCTCACACCAGCATCTTTAGAGTGGACACAGTTATGGACTGTGATGGCGTTAGCTCTACAGTCAATCAGTCTTCCTTCACAACCTGTACACTGCACATTGTCCAAGAAGATAGATCCCGTTCCCTGACCAAAGAATGCCCTTGATAGAGCAACAGCACCTGCATCAATAAGGCCATATAGTTAGGATCTATTAGTAGCCAGCTAATAACAGTTTACCTGCACTGCTGAATCCAAGCTGCCTGCAGACTACATTAGCATCCACACTTCCCCAGAAATCATCACATACGGTCCCCCAGACTCCATTGTGACAGACTTCCACGCGACCCTCAAGTTCATTGGCCCCACCTCTCAACCGAACAGCACCATCATCACAAACACGGCACCCAAGACCAGCAAGTTCAGTACTGGAGGAGCAGTTGTGTTGCCCAATAGCATGTGCAGTGCAGTTGGCCAATTGTGTCTCGTTTCCTGAACAAGTCACTTGACCAAAAATCATCGGCCGACAGCTCAGAATGAAAGAAGTAGTACTCAGAGTTGTGGGAACTGTAATAGATAGATTAAATTTCTGAGGAAAGGAAAAAACTATAGTTTCTGTATAGCTACAGTAAAACCTCTGAGTAGCTACGTAGCTGATCTTGAGGTTTATCCTCTTTTGGTTTGTCCTTTCATCGGAAGGTTCCATAGCTATAGCTAGCTATACTTCCAAATCTTAGCTGTCGACGGACCACGTTTGCTTCTACATTTGTCCAAAAATTAGCACACACTGTTCCCCAGGTTCCATTTTGACAGATCTCGACATAGCCCTCATGGCTACTGGATCCTCCGGTCAGTCTTAAATCTCCATCAGTACACACCATTGAAACTATTATTAATAGAATAATTTAGACAGAAATGAGTGAGTCAATAGATGTATAGCACGCACTGTTTTCAATTTCCAAGCATCTCACACCAGCATCTTCATGGTGGATACAGTTATGGACTGTGATGGCATTAGCTCTACAGTCAATTAGTCTTTCTTCACAACCTGTGCAGTGCACATTGTCCAAGAAGATAGATCCAGTTCCTTGACCAAAGTGAGATAAATGCAGAGGAGTAGCACCTGAAGTAATGAAGGTTTAGCTAGCTATAGCTGCTACCCTAAGCACTCGTGTCCAATCATCAGGTCGTAGGTAGGAAGTACTTATGAAGAAAGTGAGAATGGGTTAGGGGTGCATGGGGAGCCTCAGGAAGAGAAAAAAAGTGGAGTTATTGGCAAGAAACTTTGACTGTGCTCTGCTCTATATACACCAATATTAAGCAAATCATGCATGGATAGCTAGCTATGAGGTTCATGAGGCTGTATACTTGGTAAAACGTAGCTACATATCTCTCCCTCAAGTACTAACAGGAGTGAAATTCATGTAGCCCACTAATCATTAAGTTATGTGGTATTTAGCTATTCTGAATTAATACTAATTAGCTATAGAGAAAACTAAATGTGAAGTGTGTAATGAAGATAACTGCTGAAGTATAATCCTAGTATACTGTATACCATGACATATAAAGCTGCAGAACATGTAGCCTTCTTTGGCATTATCGTGTTAGAGTAGCTAATTATGACTCATACATATATAGCTAGCTATACAGCTCGCTTTATCCCATGCAGGCCCCCAAAAATTCATTGGGAGCACAAAATTCCATCTAGATCAGGCTGGCCCCTAGCTATGTTCTATTTTCACTTCACTGAGGTGAACTCAAATCCCATTCCCTTCCCCCCTCTCCCCTTGTCTCAGCTAGCCATAAGCTAGAGCTGAATAATTTACCAGTTTCTCTGAATCCCAGCTGCCGGCACACAACATTAGCATCCGGAGTCCCCCAAAAATCATCACATACAGTTCCCCAAACTCCTCTGTAGCAAATTTCCACTCGACCCTCCATTGTGTTGGTGCCGTCTACCAATCTTATATCACCATTAGAACAGGCTATAATGTTAGGAAAATTAATGGTTTAACTATATAATTAGCTACATTATGCTATCTAAAGACAGTGCAGGTATAAATTTAACACAGTGTTGCCAGATTATGGTTAGCTATTATAAATAGCTAGTAGTGAAAATCCATGCAAGCAGCCACAATAGTTAATTGCAATACAGTTATAGGAAATCCATGCAAGTATAGCTATAGCTAATTTATATACTTGCTCTACCAACTTACTGCAGGCATAGTGGAAAACCACTATTTCGATGCACACAATCAGGTAGACTGCAGAAAATTGCTTCATCTTCTTGATATGCAATTAGCTAGCTACTCAGTCCAAGCGAATGTGGTAGCTATTATAAGAAGGGCGTATACCGTGATAATTATTAGCTATTGTTAACAGGGGCGTAGCTAGCAATTCGAAAGAAAGTTTGGTCTACGCCCACTTCAGGTAACCACATCCCTAATTAGGCGCCTAGCTAGAGGGCCCTAGGGCCGGCTAGGGGCCCTATTATAGCTACTTCGGTAACCACACCCCTGATTGGACTGCGCACGCGCATCAAGTCAGTCAAAGTCAAAAATATTGTCATGAGACCCAGTAGGGTATAACAAAAACTAAAATTAAAATCATTTTGCTAAACTATTTTAATTTTAGTTTTTGTTATACCCTACTGCAGTACTGGGTCTCATGACAACATTTTTGACTTTGACTTTGATTTGTGGCAGTCATGCAAGAATACATTAGTCACTGACTCTAACTGAACTCTGTTCATTTAGCTACTTGTGTTCCTTAGCTAACCTATTCTGGACTCGAATTTTTAATTCTGTACTCTATATGCCCACTGGGCCTTTACAATGAACTTTGACTTTGACTTTGGATAGGTTCAGGTGCAGCTTTACTATATCATCGGTATTAATAGTTAACATGTCGCTTAGAAAGTAGCTAGGTCATAATCTGCTTGTATCTATGGCCTTCCAGCTTCAATAATCTGTGACTTGGGCAAAATTAATTATTACTGTCACTACAAAAAAAGTAGCACCTTTCCATGAAAGCTACAATAGCTAGCTAGTGGGTATTATAAGTTGTGGCATTTCAGCTTACGTACATATTAACCCAGGATTTAAAAATCGCGGATGAAATCCACTTGTGATAAGGTACATGAACTAGCTATTCCTTCCAGTCCTGGTAAGTACTATGCTTTCTTCCAAGTAGTTATGTACATAACATAACAGCTTCAGTTAGCTTCTGTGACTTTTAATTTGTAGCCAGTTATATTAAGAGTATGAAAATTAATGTTAATTATTGTAATCAAAACTGAGTTAGCTAGCAGAGCTGGGAAGAGTGACTTCTCTCACATCATCTGCTCTATTAGTAAGTTATGTAGCTTGTATATAACTATAAAGGTTGTTATTGAAGGAGCACACTTTAATGCTGGTAACTATAGTTGTTGCAATGAGCCATTTAGAATTGAGTTGTGGAAGTGATATCGTCATGTGAGGTCATAGTGGCATTGAAGTCGAGAGCAAAGTAGTCCGCCATGGACCCCAACAGTTCCGAAAACTTGCCGACTATCTCAGAAAAGGTTGGCCGGAGTTCGGGGGAACCTTCCCAGCAATGTCTGAACAAACTGTATCTAAATAATAGACATTCTTTAGTAGAATTTAATAATATCATTACAGTGAAAGAACCTAATATGATAAAGGACATACCGGCCTTCTGTCCTTTGTAAAGAGGTTGTGAAGGTTCTTTTTTGTAATAATAGGTTGAGAGGTTTATCCTCTTTTGGACTGTCCTTTATCAGAAGTTAGGAGGGG
This sequence comes from Crambe crambe, assembly GCA_963924555.1. Lineage (NCBI taxonomy): Eukaryota > Metazoa > Porifera > Demospongiae > Poecilosclerida > Crambeidae > Crambe > Crambe crambe. The sequence goes on along the minus strand of OZ004586.1, from coordinate 1,203,747 downwards.
ATGTCAGAAGTTGGGTACTTACACTTCCTGAGAGCAGGCAGAGTTGAGCGGCTTTTCCATCCTGTAGCCCATTTCCAGTTGTTGGAACAAGTCCAGGGGGTGGATCCCTGGATAAGGAGTCTTCCCTCCAGAAAACACTTCCCAGCAGGTCACTCCAAATGCCCACTATATCAATGATAAGAGATGGGCCCTTAATTTATATTCCTCTGTAATTAGATCATATACTATGACATCATCCATAACCTTTAACCTTTAAGTCCTTTAACTAGACTTGCATGGGTGGCAAAACTAGCTCCATACTTATTCCTAATACAGTTTAGCTTGAGAAGTTTGTTCTGTATCCATTACGGGGGCCACGTCACTCAAATGGCTTTTCAAACTTTCTTACCCAGCTACTTTGTGTGCAAACTTACGTATAAAAGTCATATGAAGTCATTATCTTTGTGACAGAAGTTCAGGAAAGTTTCATTGGAACATATTCAAGGAAAATAGCTATCTAGTTTTACTTACTACGTCAGTTTTCTCTGAAAATATCCCATCAGCGATGCTTTCAGGCGCCAGCCATTTGATTGGCAGTTTGATGGCATTGGTCTGGTCTTGTCTAAAGTATTCCTTAGTGGTGTCCATGCTCTCGGAGAGTCCAAAGTCTGCCACTTTGATCACAAACCCAGAGTCAATCCTGCAGCAACAGAATGAATTATTATTGCTGTGGCTCTCTCAGAATGAGACCGTATAGCTAATCAGAATAAAAGCTTAGTCTAAACAAATAAAAGGATAAACAAATTAAAGAATAAACAAACAAACAAACAAACAAACAAACATGCAAACAACTCACATGCAATTTCTTGTTGCCAGGTCTCTGTGAATCACTCTCTTACTGGCCAGATATTCCATCCCTTTGGCAATTTGGATGCACATGTCAGTCAACTTCTTCTGCACATCCACCTGAAATATTAGTTGATAGTTACTCTATAGCAGGTATACAAGTTTAGTGGAGTGAAATGCTAGTGGATTTAGTGGTTCTGTACACAAAAAGAAGGGAATTCTCTTGCAAACCATGAAAATTTTGTACTAGCCATACTGTACTATGTTTGTCACACTTCCTAATTCTCACCAGATTGTCTTGGTCTGTGGAGCTGGGGTCCAAGACCAACGATGCTCTATTGTCTTTGAGGTGAGAGAGAAGACTACCATTGGTCATAAACGGCATGATGATGTAAGGGGCAGGGCCTCCGTCCAGACACACCCCTCTGAGCTTAAGTATGTTAGGATGGTTGAATTCCTTCATCTTGGCACATTCTCTCAACAGATCCTTCACCAACTCTTTTTCCAAGAAACCTAGAATCAGTGCAGCAGCATTTGTTGGTAAAGAGCAGCAAGTGTTACCGTAAGAATGAAGCTAGCTAGCTGAACCTTTGAGAGTCTTTACTGCAACAGTTTCAGAGAAACCTTCATTGAAACTTTTCTTCAGCAGACCTTTGTAAACAATTCCAAACTCCCCTGTATAAATGGATTAAGTCAAGAATGAATAATAGGTGTGCAGTCCCAGCTAACTTTATCCTAACAGACTAGCTCGCGGCTTAATTTGAGAATGAGCTATCAAGAATGGTACAGCTCTATAACGAACTAAAAAAAGTTTACTTGGATTCCTTGGCACCTTGATCATTCACTATAACTGCTCAATTCTTCAAATTTCAAACACCGGCAGAGAGTGGTTAATTAGCTCTCTGTTGATGCATTAAACTATTTAGTCAAGAATTAAGAAAGTTATAGCAGTTATAGCGAGTGATCAAGGTGCCTAGTTCTACCTTGTCCTATAGTCTTTCCAAGCTGGAGGTTGCAGGAATGGATGATAAGCTCTTTGGAGACTTGGAGGTTGAATGAGCTGTATACGCTCATCTGTCTTAACCTGCTGACTGTAAAAGTATGAAATAAAAGAGATGATATAAAAATGTGGATCTACCAATATAGAACAATAGCTTACAATATTCATTTCCTTCAATCTCAGTTTGAGATTCTGACCTAAATAGATATGATAAATATGTGTATAATGTGCATAATAATAGGCAAGGCAAGTCAACTTGAACCCAGCCTCTTTTTGGGGATGGGGAAAAAGAGAGCCTGGTATTCACTGTTTGTGCATGTGCCAATTTAGTTATATAATTAATAAATGTGCATGCGATGACAAGTTTTGACGTCGAGAAGTGCTAGCAATTTCATGCATGATGTTGTACTATTCCGAGAATGCTTAGATCGTCTAGGGCATCAGAAGTAACAAGAAGGCAAGATTGGCAGATGTAGCGTGGCCAAAACATTGTTGGTCAATCATCACAGCATATATCTACATTTGAACAACTAGTGGAGAGGCAACCGGTACTGCACTACGATTCACCAGCAAGGGGAGAGTCTGATAATAGATCTTTCTATAACCAGTTTGGTAGACAAACAAAAACATCCTTCCCATCATAGACTGCCTTAACAGCTGTGTGTGTTGTTCCTTCTTCGGGAATGCCAAGTTTCTCCAAGGAGAAACGAAGAGCAGCAGCAAAGAAGAAACGAGGAGCATGAGTAAAACTATAGTTAGCATGGAACATAGCTGTACTAGCACTGGTTGTCAAACTGTGCCCATTAATCATGACGATCGTGTAGCAGAAATATCCGAGCAATATCCTGATTCCCAGATATCTGGGAAAAACTGGCGCATGTGCAAACAGTGGATACCAGGCTCTCTTGGGTGTACAGAGAGAGATGATTCCCATTGGTGCTGGTTTAGTTGTCATGTGCCCAGTGGCTATATAGCTAGCTAACATGGATTCCTATGATGGATTTCTATGAGTAATCTCATGTGACTGGTTGACCTTTCCCTGGAGAGCGAAGCTCTGTAGTGTGTCTTCCTCTTGTGCCTCCTGTGGAGAATGAAGATCACAAGCAGTATTACAACTGTGAGTACGACCACAATGACCACAGATACGGCAACTCCAGGGGCAACTCCACTGCTACTGCCTGGACTCACTGGTACCACTGCCTCAGTAGGAACTACAAACCAACAGACAAACCAACAGATCAAGGGGAGAGAGAGAGAGAGAGAGAGAGAGAGAGAGAGAGAGAGAGAGAGAGAGAGAGAGAGAGAGAGAGAGAGAGAGAGAGAGAGAGAGAGAGAGAGAGAGAGAGAGAGAGAGAGAGAGAGAGAGAGAGAGAGAGAGAGAGAGAGAGAGAGAGAGAGAGAGAGAGAGAGAGAGAGAGAAGCCATATTGAGCAGGTGGGCATCTATTTGGCCAAAACTTACAGATGCAGTGAGAGCCTTGTTTAATGTAGCCATTCCTACATACACAATGGAAGCTGCCCAGAGCATTGAAGCAATTGCTGTTGTTACCACAGAGTCCTAGACCACATTCATCTAAATCTATACACATATAACACAGAATGATGGAATAGCAACGGAACCTTTTCAATGAGAGGGTACGTTTTGAGATATTGATATCAATACTATCTGGAATTGAAAATCTGAAAGTTAAAAATTATCAGCAATCCCATGTATGCAACATTTACACAAAATTATTGTATCATGCTAGCTAAGATAGCTACCTCTTTAATTAGGAACTTTTTTCTATCTAGTCCTAGAAGTGTCTGTATTTAGATGTTGCATGCATACCTGCATGCTGTTATGTATAGACTAACTGCTAATTTTGGTCTCTGATTTCCATACGCACCTGTGCATCTGAATCCATCCCCAGTGAAGCCATACAT